>OX375818.1:14747986-16001319 GCA_947359405.1 Antitype chi
GTATGGTGGTCAAATGCATAGAGAACGCTGCTGCTCATTCTCTAGTAAGTCCCTTAGTCGCCTTCTACAACACCCATGGGAAGAAATGGGAGAAGTAATGACAAATAATACATTTACATTGCAAGCTTTTACTTCAAAGTTTGATTCAATCAAGAAGCTTCTATTGTAGTAAAATAAACCTTTCAAGTCAGTACGAGTATTAGTACCAAACAATATGAGCACCAAAATAGCACCTACAAAACACAAACTCGATCACTAAAACGATTAATCGAATGCCAATCGAGTTATCACGGTAAGTGACAGCATACACGGTCCCAAAAATATCCACGTACGGTGTAAAGTGAATAACGTATTCGGAAATTGTGAACGTTGTGTCGACGGCGAGTTCAAATGACATCAATAGTGCAACGAACGAGTGCAGCGGTGCAAAATGTAGATACGACCATTTAAAAATACAAAGCTGGGAATTTATATTGGCGTGTGTAACTTTTATATTTAGCGTTGCTATTGTCGTTTTTAAATCGGATGAGTAAACTGTTTTTGTTGAATTTAATCTACACTGGTTTTAATTAGCTAATTTTGGTAGAAGGGACTCCTTACCATCTCGTAGTAGACTTTAGAAATGAAGGAATCCGTAGATGAACCAAGGGGACAGACATAGCCCGAAGAATTGCCAAACTTAGGTGGTGGCCACGGGCAGCGCAAGGCAGATGGCCGATGGGGCCGAAAGGTTCTAGAGTGGACACCGCGTACTGGAAGACGTAGAGTTGGACCTCCCACAAGGTGGACCGAAGACGTTGTGAAGGCAGGAATTCGCTGGGGTGCGGAGAGCACAGAACCAATCAAAGCGAGGGAGCTTGGGGGAGGCCTAAGTCCAACAGCTTAGTGGACGTCTTTCGGTTGAAATGATGATGATGGACTTTAACTTACCTAAGTGCAGTACGAAAAATAAAGTGAAAATCACTGAAAGTGCTTCAGCATAGATTTAAATGGCATTATTTTGCCCAGAGTCAAAAACTGCAATGTATAGGTATGCAAGTTTCAATCAACCAACATTTTTCAAAAGGAACATCCTTCTTTGACCTCGTAATAAACCAAAAAGACACACAGTGAACACGCTAATTGAAAATCAAGTTATCCGAGTAAGTGCAAACACCCACGGTATGAAAAATACGCACGTACGGTACCGAATGACTAACGTTTACGGAAATTGTCGAACGTCGCTGATTCCTCGCGGAAATGCTGAGTGCAACGAACGTTTTAGGTACAGTACACACGGACGATTTAACACGACAAATTGCGTTTATGTGAAATATTTTCGCGATAGTTCGGGAGTAAGATTTCACTGTATGTAAATTTAATTTTGCTAAGGAAACAGTTTTGTAGAATTCCGATAAAAGGGTTGCGACGAAAGCTACAAGATTTTGTAATGTTTTATGGGATTTCGAATTTTTGGTTTTCGTCGTTTCTTTTATGAACGGTACCTAACTACTTTGATTTTCTTATCTGGGAATTGAATGGGGATACCGCACAATCTCCGGTGAGGTGACGGGCCTCCTTGCCGGATTGCCGCTATGGGATCTGGAGAGAGAGGCAAAACACCGGGGCGGAACTCCGCTGCCGCGACAAATCGCGGCACAGCGGACATAGCTCCAGCGGGGTCTCATGGCGACATGGAGAGTGCGATTGTCGCAACCCAACCCAGTGCTGGGCACACCACGATTGCGGCGGTAAGTCCCCTCCTTGAGGAGTGGATTGAGAGGCGCGACGGCGTCCTCACCTTCCGCCTGACGCAGGTCCTCACCGAACACAGTTGTTTCGAGAGGTTCCTGTTTCGCATAAGGCGGGAGGAAACGCCCGGGTGTTTCCACTGCGTACAAGGCGGAGCACCGCCGTGTCGTCGTGGAGGCGATCGGCGGCGGCGATCTCTCGCGTCCGGCCTTGGTCCAGGCCATGGTAAGGAGCGAGAGTGCATGGGTAGCCATCACCTCCTTCTGCGAAACAGTGATGCTCGCGAAGAGGGAGGGAGGCATACGTGAGGGAGAGGCAGTATATGGGCCCTCACGGCCCTAGCTGCAGGAGACGCCCTGGGTGTCGGAATTCCCAGGCTGATTCCCGGCCACCGTAAGCGCGGGCTTGCGGACGGCGAGTAATGGGTAGCTCGCTGTCCGGTAAGGACCAAGCCCAGGTTGACGGCGCGTTGTGTTCCACGCGCGCCTCAAAGAGATGTCAGCAACAACTGGTGAGGTCCGCAAGGGCTGATGCCTGCCAGGGGTGCGGGTTGTTCGAAAGAGATACCCTGGCCTCTGGCACACAGGCAACTGAAGGAACACGGGTGGGTTTTAGCCAGTAAAAGTCTCCACCCAGAGCGGGAGAAATTATTAGATGATTTCCCAACTATGTTGGGGTCAGCTTCCAGTCTATCCGGGTGCAACTGAGTACCAGTATTTTACATGGAGTGACTGACCTTACAACCCAGTTACTGGGTAATACGATACCCTTTGGTAAGACTGGCTGTCAGACTTTTGGGCTTCCAACGACCCGTATTACTGTCAAAGGTCTAAAAATTACAACCGGGTCGGAAAGCTTAAAGTGCTTACAGAGGCACAGAGGGGTTTTGAAATGAAAAGATAATCACCCAACCGCAGCAAGCGTAGCTAAACCTGATCGATCAACCCATGTGGCTGTTATTACTTAACAAACCCCTTTTCCTAGAGTATCGATAAATATCTTATAGTGTTGCAAAAACAGTATTAACGAAACAATAAAATTATCGAATAACATTTTCTCAGAGTAGCAATTTTTTTTTTACACGATAAAAACGCTTCTCTAATTGGATTCTCAATGTTTGGCTCAACACAAAGAATTGAAAATCGAGTGCGCAAAAAAACCCGAGGCGATATTTTTACGTCCGTACGTACGTGTTCTAAGCTGCTACCTACAACAATCTCTGTACAACCACAGCCTAACAAATCTAACAGGCTTTTCATAGTGCTTCCACAGTTAATCAAGTGACAGGCGCTATTACAGTGCGTATTCTAATACTCTACTAACTCATGCGCAGGTGACGCGTGGCGCTATCGAGTCGCGGTATATTAGCGATGCAAGCTTGCTTTATTATGGTCGCGAGTGGTTTTGTAATATGAGCCTTTAGCGGTTGGAAATAGAGGGTAGATTTTTGGGCTTTATATTTAGAACTTCCTTTTGCCAGTGGCTTCGCCCGCGTGGATGTTGTAAATTACCCTACAGGAACGGACTATCAGGATAACAAGTATCCTATGTGTTAATCCAGGTTATAAACTATCTGTGTGCCAAATTTCTTCCAAATCCTTTTGGTCGTTTTTGCGTGATTGAGTAAAAAACATCTAAACTTTCGCATTTATAATATCAGTAAGGTAGCAAGAAGTAGGAATACTGGAGTTCAGCGTTTGCCTTTCACCTTTTTATTATTATTAACATAGTTTTATTAAGCTTCTCCTGTATGTTTGTAAGCATGTTTGTTTGTAACCGACTCCTTTGGACTTGATTTTGACCCACTTCAAACGGTCAGATTTCATTTAAACTTTGTAGACTTAGCAAGGACCGATGACAATTCAATAATTTTATAACGACGAACGACGATTTACTTTTTATTTTATAACGTAAAAAAACTGAAAAATCACGCTTTGTAGTTAGCTGAACTAAAAAATACCAAAAAAAATAATAGATTAAAAAATCTAAAAACCACGCTTTAAAAATCTAAAAAACACGCTTTAAAAACAAAACTAAAAAAGCAGAAAATAATAAAAAAAGCGTGGGGTGCTTTTTTAAAGTATTTCTATAATCAATTAATATCAACCACCCCACGCTATTTTGAAATTATTTGTGTTTTTTAGATTTTTTAATTTATTATTTATTTTGACAAAACTTAGTGAACGCATCTTTTATCAGTGTACATTTTCACGTAGGCTGACAAATCTTCGATTATGATACTTACTACATAGCAATAAGGTTAACGTTTAAATGTTATGAATTTGCGTAACACTCTATTAATCAGAATCTGAATCATTTTGAACTTTATTGTTAATCCATTGCTTCATAGGTGTGTTTGTATAATTCGTCTGCTCAACGTAAACAACGCAATGAATGTTGTGGAATTGTCAAAATGTAAGCGATTCCTACTGATAATGTATTACGCAGTTACCTCTCTGGTCTGGTAAGCCTGAATCGCTTTAGTTCTGTGCAGAGCCTGCTCATAAAATGTTTACGTAAGACAACCCTATTTACTTTAAAAATGCAACCAATAAGAATCTTCCCTATCGAAACCGCAACTTCCAAGCACTATACGTTATTTTAATGTGACAAGGAGACATCCAGACGCAATTTGTCAAAACGCACTCTAAGTATCGAACTCCAGATGAAAAATAGATAAATATTTTAAACTTAATAATACATGGAAGTCTTACAAATACGTAGTTTATGGGTTTGTTGATAGAATACTTGAAGTAAACAAATATTTACAGATTGTTTTTACTTAAGATATTGGTGCCGTATCACAACATGTTTTTGTTCAGGCGCTGAAGAAAATAAGCTCCTACTGCCATGCTGAATTGTTAGAAGTATTTTCGAAAATATTGATGAACTAGATTTTTTGCCCACGACTTCACCCGCGTGGAAGTCGGAAATTATACCATGGGAAAGTCCAACCGGGGTAAAAAGTAACCTATGTATGTGTCAATCCAGGCTATGTACTATCTGCCAGGGGTGCGGGTTGTTCAAAAGAGATACCGCGGCCCCTGGCACACAGGCAACTGAGGGAACGCGGGTAGGTTTTAGTCAGTAAAAGTCTGACACGCCCTCCTGCTCCACCCAGAGCGGGGGAAGTTATTTGATGATTTCCGACCAAAAAAAAAAAGGTTATGTACTATCTGTGTGCCAAATTTCATACAAATCGATTCAGAAGTTTTTGCTTGAAAGAGTAACAAACATCCATCCATACTCACAAACTTTCACATTTATAATATTAAAATGATTATAATATTAAAATGATTATAATATTAAAATGATTATAATATTAAAATGATTATAATATTAAAATGATTATAGTAGTAGATGCAAGAACTTGTTAATTCTTAGTACAATTTAGGTACTAGTTTAATTAAAAGAGCTAGGTCTAAAATGACGAATGAACACAGCATCCAAGTTATTTTTCTAAAGCTAGGATATCGAAATAAAAAAACTCTCTTAATTTTCAGCAATATCATACTGCTCCAGAAATCCCACGCTCACTTTTACTATTACAATTATTCTAGTACTATTTAAGTGCACACCATGGAAAATACAGTTCAAAATTGAATTCATCAACTCTATTTAGCATCTTGAAATCATTGACTAATTATTCAGAACTTATACTAGTATATACCAGACTGACAGACGATACGAACTTGCGCAACTTAGAAGTCGGGTAACCACTGTTGAAGTAAGAATAGCAAGCAATTAGTCAATCACCGGCACTACACTACATTTGCATACTCTTAACTTAATTAAGCTAAGAGTATCGTCATCCTTCACAAAATATTAAATGGAACAATTAATTGCAGTGAACTTTTGAGTTCATTAAAGATTACAATTCCGACTTGGATTGCCAGGCATAACACATACAATTTATTTTATATCCCTGGCTCAAAAAGTAACCTCGGTCATTACGCCGCTGTGCCGAGACTTTGTAGGCAATGTAACATGTGACCAAAAGTAACAATTTAGACATCTGCGTGTCTCTGTCTTAATATGAGATATTTTTAATAGATTTAATTTAATTTAAGTATCTCTATTTTTTTGTATGACTTTTATATGTGTTTTAATTGTTTCCACATTTTACCTATAACTAATATTTTTACTTTGTTAGCTTAGTTGTTAACTCTATTGTGCATGGTGTGGTCTCCTATAAGTGAAGGTGTACACCTACTTAATTCCTGATGTTGCTCTTTATTTATGTGTCATGTATTGTGTACATCTTTTTTTGGAGATCGTAAATCATTAAATAAATAAAGAGTAATTACTCTGAGGTCTCTGTGGTCTTAACGAAAATATTTTATTATATATTTTTAGTTCGTTATCATCTGCCTAGCCTTTTCCCAACTATGTTAGGGTCAGCTTCCAGTCTAACCGGATGCAGCTGAATATCAGTATTTAACATGGAACAACAGCCAATCTAACCTCCACAACCCAGTTACTGGAAAATACGATACCCTTGGTAAGTTTGGTTGTCAGACTTTCGAGTTCTGACAATCCGTAACGACTGTGAAAAATCGACGAGTGACAGCCGGCACCAACGGATTAACGTGCTTTCCGAGGCACGGTGGGGTCTTGGCATGTAAAGATGGTCAATCATCCACAGACATATAAGTATTTTTTTCCGCGTGTATTTCGGAATATTCAGTCTTACATCCCGTTTTGTCCCTCTTTTGGGTGATTTTTATTAAAAAAACTCGTGTTGAATGGGTGCCTGAAATGATGTACTTAATTTTAAGATCCTAAATCTGGGAGAAAGGCCCCGAGTCAATGTTACCTTTAGGTACATAAACATTTGTAATTTATTGTGGCACTAGCTTTTGCCAGCTCTTTTCGTCCGCGTGGATGTTAAAAATTATCCCGCAGGAAAGTACTACCGGGATGAAAATTGTCCTATGTATTAAGCCAGGTTATAAGGAGATCTATCTGACTGCCAAATTGCAAACAAATCCGTTCAGTAATTTTTGTGCAATTAAGTGCCAAACATCCAAACTTTCACATTTATGATATTATAAAACCTACCTACCATAATATATGGTATAACATATTACCCCATTATTTATAAACGTTGCTTAAAGTTAAGTAATGATTAGCGACTGTTTAACCATACATTTTAGACATTTAAACATCTCTTATAGTTAAGCAGCGTTTATAAATAAGGGGGTTAGTGTACAAGTACCTACACCCACATTTCGCCAGTTATTTTTAATTTCCATGTAATAGACGGCGTGCCTAATGCCATCGATTGGGCACAAGTCAGACTCTGGGCTGCTACTGAGAAATACCAGATACAAAAACCCTCTACAAATACAACAACAACAAACAAAACAAATTGCAACAAACACAAACAAACAAACAACAAATTGCAACAAATTGCATATTACAAATTGAGATATTAAGAAACACTCCTATTACAGACCACTATTGAAAATTAAGTAACTACATTTTCAGTGTTACATAGTTCATTGACCGTATCCTAACTTTGCTCGCCAACATACAAACAAATATGTTTTTAAACCAATCACATTACCAGACTTACAGATAGTACTCAACGATGCATATATTACATAATAGTTTTACAAATCCGTTCATACACTGCGCATGTTTTGATCTGAAACTTCACGAGTAAAGTTCAATTTTATTGGATGTAAAACTAAATTGAGTTGATGTTATTTCATGAATGTTTTTCTCTGGTAGGGACCTAGAAATGCTGTAAGAAAAAATAAATTTTATGGTAAGGGAAGGCCCTTATCATAATATTTATTTTTATTTGCGGATTTGAAGTTGAAAGGATTTTATATAAGTGGACCAAGCTTTACCTAGGCCCTAGGTTACCAATAGGTACTAGTACTAAAATCATTAATTCAGGACTAGTCAATTTTTGTGGTCTAGATTCCTTTGCTGAAATTGGGTTGTGCGACTGCAACACGACTGGCTGACTGAGAACGCATAGTTTTCAGATATCTTAAACTACAGTTATCAGTACATCCTACGCTTGGAAAACGTTACATCGAATTCTAGCAACCAATGGAATGGAACCTTGGACTACCAGGACTTACTTTGACAGCTGTCAAAGTGCTCTACTTTGAATGCTTTTTATTCTTAGTTTTTTGTCAATCTATGGGATTCACCATAAGGCCAATAAGTACATGTACATATCAGCTTAATATGTTCCAGGTGCTGGGACATAAGCCTCCTCTCTGTGAGAGGAAGTGACCCGTAATCCGTGTATAGTGCGGGTTGGTAGACATCACATGTCTTCGAATTTTTGGTTCTAGAACATACCGGTTTCCTCACGACGTTTTGAGAGCAGTGGTGATGAAATAATTTACATAAAGTAAAGCGCCTGTCTGGGTTCGAACTAACGACCTGCAACTCATAAGTTGCAGCCGTTATCAATGGGCAACCATTGCTGTCAAGGCCAGTAAGTATCAATTCATAAAATTACCAGCATCCGCCCGCAGCTTCGCCCGCGTGGAGATCGGATATTATCCCGCGGGAACGTACTACCGGGATAAAAAGTATCCTATGTATTAATCTAGATTATAATCTATCTGTGTGCCAAATTTCATTCAAATCCGTTCAGCCGTTTTTGCGTGATTGAGAACAAACATCCAAACATCTTCACAAACTTTCACATTTATAATATTATTATTAAAAGTAGGTGGACTACTAATCCGTCACTTGTGCTGTGCTGTGTCGATCATTAAACACTGAACATTATTGGTGTACACGATCGTAAGGGTATTGACACACATTGGGGCAGTAACGTGTATTGTTCCAATTGCCCTCTTTATGAACGAGGACACTATAGAAGCTACTCGAAGCTGTAAAACTATTTAAATCAGGTTTTCGTTGACAATTATTGGAAATTACCAGACTTGACTTGACTGCCTTGTTGGTGAGCATGAGGTCTTGGGTTCGATTCCCAGGTCGGGCAAAGTGGTATTGGATTTTTTCTATCTGGAATTTATCAGTAGCAGTCCGGAATCTGAATTTGTGCTCAATTGATGGCAATAGGTTCGCCCCCTATTAAATGGGACTTAAAGATAACAGCCCGGCCCTTTGGGGATTACAGGCGTCATATTATGTTATTGAACATTTGTGTGCAGTTCAAAAAGGCCCGCGTAAAATATCATAGCAGGTCAGGTAAGAACTTTCTTAGAGGATGAAAACCATTGAACCATGAAAATAATTGCACTCGGATGAGAATAAACCAAATACTCCTAATAATTGCAGAGTCTTAAAACCATCAGTAAGGTGAAGCTACTGCTCATTTGTGCCTTTAATGATCGGACTACGACGTTTTTTTAAGGAAAAACTCAATAGAAGACCGGAAAATCGCAGAGACCAAGGAAAACATAATTGCTTCAAATGTCATCAAATTACTTTTTATTGCACCCCGAATCTACGTAACTAAACCAAACAACGACAACAAAAATAACACCAAACAAAACATTGAATAACATAGAAAATAACTACCTAAATATAACTTTTATTTCGCGGAAATAACGTCCCAACCAAATATATTTAGTTGTACATTGTACCTACGTAACCATGTTTATATGTTCTGAAACTTTTCGAATCGTAGATGCAGTTTCTTAGATACGCTTTCGGAAGTACAGTCGCGTTGCAAACAGTTATACGCAAACTTACGAGTCAATAACACCGTTTCAAGAAATATATGAGATAGCGACTTTAATACCCATTCCAAGTTATTCCTGCGTACTCTATGCGATTTCGTTGAACAACATTTTACCTGCGACATATTGTACTGAATCGTACATTTTTATTTTTGTTAAATCGTATAAGTTTTGCTCTGCCAATTTATCTTGTTGACAAGGACGATTTTGAAATCGTTGACGTTAACGTCTATATTTTGGGCTAAGAATAAAATATTGACATTCGGTTAAATTCGTGTTGACACTAATCCTAATCAGTTTTAATTCTTTATTCAAATTAGCAACCAATTTAAATGAAATTGATTTTTCAAAGTGGAATACCGACCACAGAGAGAAGCCACAGAATATATTTGTCTTACGTATAAGGAAAATAGTTGTTTGCAATGCACAAAAATAACCAAGCCACGACTTTTACACTGATTCTAATAAAATAAGGCCATCGTTAGATCTCACTTCGGATTTATGAGATTTTTATTGTTCATATTGGTGACTTCCCTAATATATTTGCATGATGTAGCTCTGCCCTAACTCTGTGTTACGCAACTTTATTTTTTTCATATCAGGGCCACTACTTTTCGAGTAAAAATATTTATAAACTAGTAACTAGGCATGAAAAAGTGGGTCAAAGTTTCGTTACAAAATGGAATGTAGTAAATAGGTACCTAATTAAAAATACATAAGTTAGGTCTAGTTAGAGAACCTTGAGACTTGCCTATTACGTGTTGCCTAAAGGTAATATTATTAACACTGTTTTAATATTGAATCATTATAGTTAGTTAGAAATTAAATTAGGAAATAATTTGGTATTCCACAGCCATCTTTGATTTATTTATATATTATATTATATATAGCCCTTGGACTTAGATATTATTAATAACACAACTGGTCTCCAATACAGCTAATTGGTAGTTCGAAGTTGGTGCATTTTTGTAATTAGTAGGCAGTCTACACAATCAGTGGTCAATAAGTAACTCGAATCTTGAGTGATGAATTAAGAAGGTAGTCAAATAGTGAACAAAGCTTGAAATAGTCAGTTTTTTTTTTTACATTTGACCTTATTTGTGTTTACCCATCACCAGTTTCAGCCTGCATCTTAGTTAACACAAGGTATAAAAATCCTGATTCCATTTTCCTTAAAGTAACGGAACACCGCCCCTATCTGTTTAGCCTACTTATCACTTATCACAGGCTAAAGTCTTGTTAATTTTCGATTAAAACACCAACTCATCATCATTTTACCTGTCCCAGTCGTTATTTCACTTCCCGTGATAGGTGTAGTCGATTTTAATTACTGAAACCAATGTAAGTACTTGACGTTTAGCCGATTACAGTCTGTTTGCGCTGGTTGGTTCACGACACTTTAGTAACGTGTTTAGTACATTCCAGTTTCAGTTTAATCGTGAAGCTTTGAACCATTCTGCTTTCGTTTGATTACAGATACAAGATTGTAATCGATTACTAGTTAAAAGATTATTGGATCGATTATTTTTGTTACGGTCTGAAGGTGACGACACACTTGCTCGATTTTTCCAATTCGACGCTCACTCGGCTCGATTGTGATAATTGTATGTGTTTCATCGATTATTTATTCGTCGAAAATTGAACCAGTGTGGCGCCAGCTTAATACTGACGTAATACCTTGATAGGTACATGATTCCTAAAGGGGTTAAGCAAAGTTGCAATTAGTGTGAAAGTGCTAATCACCTAAATTGAATTGTATCCGCAATTGGCACGTATGTACACCTATATTGGTAAAAGTTGACGATATTGCGTTACCTTTGAAGATGGCTGTTTACGTAACAGAATACTTAATTGACAAACTTCAATTTGAGAAATCTGCATGATTGTGATTACTGTTGAGACATCAGTATTTAACGCCAGTAATTAGAAAATTCGATTTAAAATTGAAATCGAAACGAAGTTTTGACTTGAATCATATTCCAAACCTAAATGAGATCTTAAGAATCACCATGAGTGACGAATATGTGGATATGCGCCGTGCATCTTGCGCACCCATTACCTACCTATCTTACTAAGGCTTTTATAAATAAGCTCGTGCCGAGACCAGATAAAATACTTTTAAAATATTCGGACAAACAAAAATTTTTCTTAAAACATTTTAGCATTTAAATTTTCAACGAACACTTTACTAAGAAATCGTAGGTACTACCTAATCAAAAGTACAAACTACACAAAGCTAGAAGTTGCAAAGTTTACGATTACCCTCATTTCCAGTTGTTCGAAAACTATAACAATTTTATAAGCCAGTAATTTAAGACTAACAAACTTTCTAAGTTAATATTTAGTTTCATAGAATTTTATATTTCTGTCACAAACAATCGGACAAATAAGAAAATTAACCTGATTTGGTCTAGACCGTTTTATATTTTCTTTTTATGAAATTATTTTTCTTGAACATTCGATTTTGTAGATTCGGCGGAATTGTTGTGATACTAAAAATATGTCCATCAATAAAACGCCAATCCATATAACACTTGCCAGAAAGAATTATTCTACGTAACGCAGTTTTTTTCTATCGCAGCATCAGTTCATCACATAACTTTAGAAAACCTACTATAAGTTACTATTATAGGTTACGGTATTCATGACGCTTGAGGGTCTCAACCCTCAATCGGCATAAATACCGTAACCTTATGGGTAACTACGGTTTTGAGCCGTTTGGGGTCGAAACGCTCGGATCATGGGGCCCGAGTGCACGTCTCCTCTTTAAGGAAATTTCTCGCCGGCTGGTCGACACTTCACGTGACCAAAGGGCTGGGTCATTCTTTGCCCAAAGAATTAGCATTTCCATTCAACGTGGCAATGCTGCCAGTCTTCTGGGCACTTTTCCTGGTGACAGCGATGCGGACGAATACTTCGACGCCTAAGTGTTCTTTTGTTTTTTTATTTATTTGTTTAGTTAGTTAGTTTAATTTTTTATTCTTATTCATTTAATGTCATAAAAATAGCATGATAATTACTATAAGTCTTAAGTAGGAAATGCATTTTTTTTATAAGGTTTTATGGACGACATCACTGTTTTCAAAAAAATGCTGAACATAGCCTCATTATAATCACCATCTGTCAGCCGAGAAACATCCACTGCTAGATTTGTCCAGCCTAACCACCTCAACGAGTGGTGTTGCGCTGCCCAGCATCTCGCGGATGACAGACCAGCACGATTTGAACTGGCCGTACGGAATTGCCCATAATCATACATAGCCATAGGTACTCTTGTCAAACAGATTAGTGGTATCTTTATTTGTCCCAACTAAAAATATTGCTTGCTTTGTAACTGCAAAGAAAATGATGAACGGAAGTCTTTCTTTTTTTCTTTGGGAATGACAGCAGCCTATATAGGAGGTTTTCGTCTGCTTAACCGGCCTTGTCTGTGGCTGCCTCGATGAATTAAGACCTCCAGCCAGGGCTTAGTGACAAGAAGTCAATTAAAATCGAACATTTTATTGTAAGAAAAGTCGGCACGACTGGGTATGAGAAAAAGGAAAAACTTTCTACTTTCATGTTCACTATCAAATCTCAAACGTGGCCCTATCAAACTGATATCTACGATATCTAGCTACGACATCTTGATATCCCTTATTGAAAAGCCTTATTACCTACCTGCCAAATAACTAATAGATTGGTTTCTGAACATCGTATCTAAATACAGTAAGTAGCAACTTAGTTCGTTTCGGTAAAAAAAATCGTGAAATAGAAAACGATATTTCACTTTAAAAAAAACGTTTATTCATAAACCGCTAATTATCCTAACCCTTACTGCGTCTCCTTTTCGAGTCGACAGAAAAGAAATGTGTTATGTTTAACGAGTTGGCCCGGTAGGCCCAACCTAACCCTTATTTTAAACTAACGTTTAACAGCTCTCACTATATTTCCCAAAGCTCTAAGTAAATTCCATAAGTCGTACAATTGTAAAGACTTTTCACACCAACTACTAAAATCGTGAAACTTCTTCGCAAACTATCTACAATATCACAATATAATCAGTACCGGTAGCTTCTTATAAATATTTCAAGAAGAAATCGTTTAATAACTTTTGGTAGCTACGTACCTACGCTTAATCCATCCGGTCACAGCGAGTTTTAAAGATTTCAAAGATAAAAGATCAATTTTATTAATCGAATAGATATATTTCCGATACTATTAATTTGTACTGCAAGAAATTAATCATTGACGCGTGAGGCTGATCGGCTTAAACAATTTTCTAAGTGGTTTATAACTGTTAATGCGAAGGCTTCGTTGACACGATAAATAGATTGTGTAATAAGTTTTTTTTTTTTTGCAAATAATCAGAAAAAGTGCGGTAAATAATTAGCAGGTAGACTTGTGGGTTGATAAATAATCACCTCATTAATATTATTAAAATATGTTTTTGTAAAAGTATATCAAAAGATTTTTGAAAAACATTTTATACTTTTTTAATAACTTTTCCTATCCAATTACGAACGAGAAAATCACGTTGGCCGAAAACAGAAACTTGTTAAGTTAAAAAAGACGTGTCGGTCATCTATCTTCGATAAATATGCGTTTATCATGATCATAAACTAATATTAACGCACATTCCACTTAACGGCCCAATAACTGCCGACCTACGCAGTTTGTCATAGTTTCCGCAAACACATAATTATCTATAACTACAGCAATAAAATCAAGCATTTAATAACTAATCAAAGTATGCATAAAGTTAAAAATAAATAAAATGAAAAATAAATAATAACCAACCAAAAACTCCGGAACAAAAAAATCCAAATCAAACAGTGCACAAAATAAAAATCACTTCACACCATACGAATGTTTCGGCACACGGTACGGCACACAAATAAATTAAAAGAAAATCTTAAAAAGCTCTGAAAGTTATCTAAACACTGTTAAAGACACCAACACACAACTTTACCGTTTGCCGCCAACTGCTCCAAATTTTTCAAGTACAGAAAAAAATATATAGTTCGAAATTTTCGTTAAATATTTCGCGAATTCGAATTTCAACTTTCGCGTCGCGTCGCCGCGCTTGTCTCCGGGAATGTGGAATTTTCGGCTATGATGGGGAAGATGCTCGCATAGCTGTGGCTTAGATGAGACTGTGGTGTAGTACCGCGCCGATCCAACTGTGTGGCCGGAGCCGACTTTCGCCCCGACCGGTCGCCCTACAGCTCTGGCGACCGGTGACGCATCCAGGAACTCTGTTAATTCACTATATTTAACGTCATGACTAAATTTTTTTCTTGGGATATTCATACACGTTAGATCCTTTAGTGACAAACTTTCATTAGAAGAAAAAAAAACTTAAAGACTTTGAGCACGTAAGGGTTGAGCGGTAGGGCCCGTCTACGAATGAAAATTGTTGGCAGCGAAATTATTGCAAGTATGCATCCTTTTGTTGCTACGCCATGTTTTATTCATTTATTTTATTTACATTCCAATTTTTCAATCGGAAGTGCGGTGTCATTGCAAGAAATTGATGCGTTCAAATATTTGTATACAATATTATGATAACGATTAGTCCACAAAAACTCAATTCATCACTTCCGAACTCAATAATACGGCCACATTATTCATTCTGCTAATGTCTAAGCATAATTTAGTTGAAACTAAGTCAGTTATTTACGACTAAAATAATTCTTTAGAAACAACATCAAATTACTGGGTAGCGAGAAAAACAATTAAAGGCCATTTTAATAATAACTACTGAATGACGAATAGAAAAACCGCAAAACTGAGTCGACTTATATGGTGCGGCAAGTTTAAAATAAAGCAAGAGATGAGTATTTATTTATATATTAAACTCCTAACCTAAGCTGCGGTTAAGTACATATTTGCAGGCATAATCTTAAAATGTTATCTTTGAATCTTAGAGCGTAAAAGTTTAAGTGCTTGGAAAGAAAACAGACTTTTAATTAAATGGAAATTAGGATAATATTGTCTGGAACTAACGCTTAGATGGATAGATTCATATATTTTATCTTCACTACCTTTTCAACCCTCAAGACGACCCTGACAATAAAGTGCTAAACTTAAATAAGAGGAAGAAATCTGTCGCCATATAAATCCATTTTTTTTAAGGAAAATAGCAATACAACAAATATACCGCCTAGTAATAAAGACGTTATCTAGTATTATGTCACCAGTAACCCAGTTTGTGGACAATGCAAAGTTAGAACAAGGATTGCTGGGACCGCAGGAAGTGACAGGAGCAGGATATTCCGACTGCGAGTCGAACTGCGACGGAGCCGTAGAGTTTACAACAGTTGCATAGTTCGCCGCGCTATTTATGATAGCCTGGTACCATGATTTCTCTATTCAGGGCGTTTATTGTATTACGTAAGCTGTTTTAGTTTTATTTTTGTTGGGTGAACGGGTTTTAAAAATATTTTGGCTTCTACTGCTACCTGAAAAGTTATTTTGAAAAAACCTTTGTATTCTCTTTGGTCCGCATCCAAATGACTGATACTTCTGTTATACTTTTCACGTACACCTGCAGCTGAATAGAATATCATCAGTCATCATCAAAGAACTAGGTCCATCCCAACCAGCGTTGCCAGATTTTTTTTCAGGCATAGCGGGATTTTTAAACATTTCGAGTGAAAAAGCGGAATTCATTCTTCGAAAGTGTGACATAATAAAATAACCTAAATAATCAGTCTTGTTTACCATACTCATAACCGCACCGTCGAGCAATCTCGAAAAGCGGGACTGACCTTGTCCCGCGCGGGACTTTCAATTTCGGGCTAAAAATCGGGACGTCTCGCCAAAATCGAGACATCTGGCAAAGCTGATCGCAACCCACTTCTGGATCGACGTTTGCCGCCTCTCGTCTGCAGTGCTAGCAATCTACCACCAATTGATCATCATCATTAGCATCATTGGCAGCATTGTCCCAGCCACTTCTGACTACAGGTCTCCTCCTTTTGTGTCATTCTTCCCTGGTACGAGCGAGTCTCATCCAGGTCTTCCCCAAGATCTTCTGTACCCCAACCCTAGCCATTCCGATAGGGCTTTGCTCCATCTGCCATCACCACATCTAGGCAAGTGCCCACTTCAATTTCAGAGTACCTACCCATAGTCCAACGTCGAGAACCTTAATCCTACGATTGATACCGATATATTTTATTTTAGGCAAAACTATGACAAAAATTTCGTCATCTTCCATCAATCACATGAGATCATTCCAGAAAAAGAATGCGACTACATAATTATACAGTTTTAAATACTGATTTAAATCAGTTAGTAGCACTACAGCGTGGAAGTGATTTGAAAGTACAATTTTCTTTCGAAGGAAATTAATTAAGAATTAATTTAACGGTGGTCTATAAAACGTGTACATAATTAGGCGTCTTTTTCCTAAGATCCGCTTTCCTGCACAGAAAGACGTCATGAAGATGAAGAAATATGCTGCATTACTGACCCCCTGGACTCTATTCGTGTGGATATTAAGCTTTCAATGTCATTATGGACACTATAAGCAATATAATGTTTTACATAATCATACTAGCCTGTTGACTTCGCATTTCCCGTAGACCGATACAGAGAGCGATCTTGAGAAGGAACTTCATGGTCACGACGCTCTGGCTAGGTAGACTGGTGATTGCATTACGAATTGTCCTTGACCTGATTATTTAGGTCTCGTTTTAAGTCAACTTCAGAAAAAGAGTAGACATAAGTGCAAAATCAAAATCAAAAGTCATTTATTCAAACTAGGCTGAGAGTCAGCTCTTTTTGAACGTCAAAATTGCATAAGACAGTCCCCCCAAAATGCCCGCCCTACACCACTTCCTAGTGCTTTAGCTGGGAAGAAGAAGTGGCGCAACAAACTCCCCAGCAGCACAGCTGTCTGTTAAGTTAGAAGAACTTGATTCTATACCATAGTAGGTAATTAAAATTACGAAACTCAAAAAAAAATACATTAAATTTGCCATATGTCAACTAGCACACGCCAATATACCATCAAAACATTGAAAACTAAAAATAATAAAAAATTCAAATATGTAAATTGTAAACAGAAATTACAATCTAAATAAAAGCCTCCTGACATAAAGGGCATGCCCGCTTACATATGCAATTCTGCATTATGTAAATATAGCTATAACTTGAAGTAACAAAAGTTAAACTAGGACCTCTGGACTAAAATGAATAAAAACTTAATACTTAATCAGCCACACTGTTCGCACTGCTGGGACACAGCCCTCCTCTCGGTGACCTCTTACCAGTGGGCCGTAATCCACCACGCGACCCCGCGTGCGGTATGGCAGATATCACATGTCTTCGAATTTTTGTTTCTAGGACATGCACTGGGCCACCACTGCTACTCGTTATTAACAAGTTTATAATTGAATCTATGACGATGGTTTCAAGATATGACGGTCTTCCGCAACTCAAACAAGGCTTTTGTTACTAAGAGAACTAAAGCGACAAGAGCTGTCCAAGATGATGGTCCATGATGGTCATTCAACAATTTATCATTTTACGCGTCTTTGTTTGCGCTCATAAGTCAAGGAAATAAACTTAACAGAAATTGTAAGAGCTTATTGTTGACACCACGTATTCCAATAATTATGAAGGTATTGTGTTAAATAAATTTTAGGAATGTATGTGCTCATGCACAATTGTGTCTTCAACACAAAATTTCTAATGCATTTGGGACAGACAAAGGACCGTTCAAGGCATCACATGTTTTGTTATTTCCTCAGGAATATTAAGAAAACCTTTAACGACGCGTGTACATTTTCCATAAAAAAAATTCTTGACGCGAAATGCTGGTTTCATCCTTGTTAATATTAATAGTAATCTATGTCTCACACTAAGCTACCTAAGTTTAATAATTTCACAGTTAAAAGTATATAAAACGACTTCATTAATTTATCAAAGATTCTATAGCCCAGAAGAGTCGCTCGACTGACATGAATATTTGAATGCAACGAAAACGTGTGACTACAGTGTCATTCATTAAACTTTCTCTCGAGTCTGACGCCCTTTGACTGATATCAATGGGCCCTCAACAAATAGGTTTAAAATGTTCGCCTCAATTGATAGCCTACTAAGAAATCATCACAAGAATTGAGTATGAGTAACTACTTAACGCATGCTCCTTAATTTGCTTGTTTAGGCTCCGAGCCCTTTACTGAGGATACTGAACTGTGGCATCGTCTTGAATGTAATATTTGAACCAAGTTTTAAAAGCAATACTTCTCGTTGAGTTATTAAACTTGATTGCAATCTTAAGATTACAAAAGAAACCATTAAAACAAATGAATGAAGTGCAGACCATAACGCAAATGAGTACGCAAGCATGCATATAAACAAACAGTGTTGGTGTTGGCCTATCAAACCGGCATCTGGTATTAAATACACCTTCAACATTAGTTAAAATTATCGAAGTTGCATGTCAGGTACCAGTTTAATGACAAACTTGATTTGGAAATTATTCGTTATCGTTCATCTATCTTGATCTCGCAGACAACTCACTCGTAGAGGCAGCTTCTGCAGAGCTACCGACTGCAGTAATAAACAGAAATCCGATACCTTTGCTACGACAACCATTTAAACTACCAGATCTCTGATAAGAGCATCGTTCCTTTTATTATTTACAACCTGTACTCTATCGTTCATTACGCCAAAATTCATTTCAGTTTTATTTACAGAGAACTATTGCTCACTGTTGCTACCGACGAATGTTTGGGCTTTGTAAACTAAGCGCAAAGCGAATTCATAATCGTTGATAGTGGAATCGCATTACAAATTCAAACACGGCAACAGCTGCGGCCAAAACTACAAATTCTAAGGCCTCATATTAATTTATTCATTTACCCTTCACGCCCTAAATCTCTCGGTGGTGATGAATAGAAAGGGGTCGATGCGCGTCGCCGCGTGCGCATGGGCAGGCGCCCATCCATCACGCGCGATGCGAAGCAAATCGATTTCTAAGCACGCGTGATTTGTTATTTCACTATCGGCAATTTGTTCTATCACTTTAGTAACAGACGCTACTGTTCCTGATTTCCATCTAAGATATTCCTCAAAACCGTCAAAATTAACTACCGCAGTTAAACCAACATCCTTTTTATTGGAATATTTTATTGCAAATAAACGTTGTTGACGTATCATAAGTTTTATATCGAGAGCTTGTTTTATTATACTTTTTGTAGTATATGTAAGAGCAACCACGTAATTATTTCTGCTAGATATTATCGCTGTTGTTAATTAATTGCAGATAGCGATCAGTAAAATTTAATATCAGCCGGGTGTACAACATCTTAAACAGAGGAGCTTAACAAACTACCTGTTTGAAACTGTGGAATGTTAAATATTGCACAATAACCATAGATCATAATTAAAGAAAGATAATGTTGTTTCATGTGCGGATACCTTTAATAACCGGTACCAGAAGCACGGAGATTTAACAGCGATTATTATTATCTTAATACTAATTTATCGCAGTCTTCCTTTTCACCTTGTTCATACTTACCTACTAAATGTTTCTATTTGACACGATTACATTTAATACTGAATGTAATGGAGATTTGTGAACACGTGCAAATAAGGGAAAGTTGGGATGTTCGGACCTAGAAGTATCGGTTTTACGATTCATGCCTTTTCAAGTTATCATGTTAATGAGGGAACTTGCGCTTTTCTTTTTTGTACTCTGTTGTTTCTAAGGGCCCTCATAAACAAATTGAAGGGAAGCAATAGCACAAATAGATCTCGAAAAAAAAAGTAAATAAAAAAAAGTTTGGTAGGGAAGCCGAACGGTGAATAGGAAGTGATACCGGTTTTTGATTTCCGTCCCCACATTATGTATCGATTCCCCACTGTCACCGCAACGGGGTGTTACTTTTGAAACCATTTTGATTGATGTACACCCTGTATTGTTAACGTGCGGATCAAAAGAATATTGATTCGAATCTGACAAACAAATAATTTGCGTTGTAGATATTGTATTATTACTTTTGGGTTTATTCTAATACGTTTTTTAATCTGTTGCGGCTTAACAAACATTTGTTATGGCCCTTTGCAAGTGGGTCGTGTTGATGGCATATCTTTACTTTAGTTGCAAATTAATCAATTTAGAACGTGTTTTGTGACCTACCGAGTGTGCTTTTACAATTTTTTGGTAACATTTGTTTTTTTCTTAGCACGAATTAAATCAATTTTATGGATTTGGAAACCACGTTAAGTATTTATTTCTTCAATATTGCAATCTTGCATGCATATCAATTACTCTAATGACGAAGATATTATTCTACATCATATCTCTCACCATTTGAAACTATTTTATGGGTCCAACCTTGCATTATTTGCACATTACATTACAAAAGAACATCTAAACACATTTGAATAATAGAAGAGCAGATTGCTTCAAAATTATCTACTATGTATTCCAAAGCAGACATGTTCAAATCTGCATACAGGTGAGGGGAAATCGATTTTACCGCAACTTACAATAGAGTACAATCGCAAATATGCATTGTTATTATAAGAGCAAAGTTTTAATTAGGGAACCATTAATATACGAAGCTGTGTCCCTTCCCTAGCTTATAGAATGAAGATGTGAACGGATGGGTGTCGTGTGCCAAACCGGTCTACATTCAATAAAGCTGTAGCTTTTACAACGGCGCTATTGTTAACATTTTAATTGGCATTACTGTTGCTGAATTACCATAAGGGCGAGGGTCAAAGCTATTCTAATTCCTACATCCAGATCTCCCTGTATTAAATAGCTCTATTGGTGATCGTTAATGGAAACAAACGGAGTGAATGTTGTAATAAAGTTTGATTATAGACTATGAATATGTTAAGCTGTCACTGATAGTCAATTTTGATGATTGGGATTGTATTAGTAGCTAGCTTATCTGCCCTCGCAAGATGTAGGAGTGAACGGGGTTATGGGTCGTTTATTCTTGTTTGTAGGCGATGCAAACAATAGATACGTCTATAGCTCGGCGGTGTTGCCAATTGCCAAAAGTCCAACTTTAGATGCTAAAGATTTAATGACGGTTTCGATTCGTTTGATCACCAATATAACCTTAATACAGGTTACTATGTAACCTAGCTAGGACGCCTGATTCAATTATGTTACTTTATTTCTATTCGACTTAACCCTAAATTTTAAAAATTATTTTATTGTAACAGACTGTACCACCCTTTTTGAAATAAATAAATTATTATTATTAAAAAAATATTATTAATATAAAGGTATTGCTAACTCGCCACCTAAACTAATATAAGAGTATTGCTATCTCTTACTCACAGACCACGAAAAAAACAGTGAAATGACACTTTAGAACTTTCAAACTAAATTAAGTCTCGATTGCCTTTCGTCATGATGAATTTCGTCCCCTAGTTGCGTCGGAGCAAATCTTAGTTTGTCTAAGTTTGAAATCTCTTTTTTACTTCATTCTCTTTCTTGTTTCTTAGACGGAAAAGATACCTACAGCCTAAATTAAGTTTAGTTGGTTCACAACAGAATCATCATCATTGTATTTCTTGTTTCAAAAGTGATGATTCATACACACAAACTGCGTTTCTCGGTTCTGCTAGCTGGTTTTAGCGTCAAAGTTAGCTCGTGGATAGGCTGAAACCATTCAGTCTTTACATTCAGACTAGAGTTATTAAAAAAAATATTCGTTGGTTAGACGGTGAGACCACAAAAATATTGTTCGGTGACATGTTTAACCTGTAATTTTTTTGGTGAAAATGCGTCTTTTCCTAACAAACAATTGTAATTATGCTATCATTTAGGGACGGGATTATTCTATCGAGATGACATACCAATAACATAAATTTTGTGATGTAACCAGATGGGTGGAAATCTGATCGATGACCTCCATACTTAATCGGATCAGATTAATAAAATACATATTTTGACTGTTTTGTACAGTATTAATCCGCATATATTTGCCCTACTTTGTTTAACTACATTTTTATATCTAACGGAGCCGTGATTTCCTTAATATTATGTATTTCTTATTCCCTTATCGACAGCAGTATAATGCGATAAGTTACATAAACAATAATAAGACTTTTTTGTGTTTTCACTGATTCTGATTCATTATGCAAAATACAATAAAAATCTATCTAATCAGTCTTTAATTTCATATTCAACAAAATCAAATTAGTAAAACGAAGTATCGTGGGATATAAATTTTTAACGCAACGCAATAAAATGAATGATATAGCGTATTAGTGGCAAGGCAATAAATAAATATTTATAGCATATTAAACATCAGTAAAATCTCAATAAACGGATGAGCTGTTACACTGGGAGCGTATTGTGAAACGTCATATGGGTAACAATAGAGAGCCTACTTATGTAACCATCAGTATAATCTGAAACGATTTTGGACTAAACGTTACGTTCAACGTTTAGAATGTTGTCTAGTCGTAAACATAATATTTGGGAGAACTACTGTGCGTTTTATAGTCTGTAAGTTTAATGTAATGAATGCCATACAAAGGTTTGGTTACTCGGTAGGACATATTTTTATAATATTACCAATTATGTAAACCGGTGTCGCATTGTACAACACCGGTTTGAGCCGAAAGCAAACGTAATATTATTTTGACACTGTGACTATTCGTGTATCACTTGTATTGCATTTTTGGTCTGGCTGTGACGTTCGTGCATTACTACATGTGATTCATGCTGAAATTCAGGCCTGTATGAATTCAATTTTCCGTGTTGTAACATTTCATACAACTGTCAAAGACTGGCAGTTGTGTTTTGAATCTCTTCTTCTTTAATCGCGAACAATCTGCCACCATCGACTCCGGTCTGAAGTTGCCATCACCACCTGCTGAAATTTTCTGGAGGACGTACCTTCTTTTATTTGGTCAGACCATCGTGTTGGCGATTTGAATAAAGACGGACAATTTAAGTTTGTAGCCAATTTATTTTACAATTTATTTCCCGGACATTTAAACTTAAAATTTGAAAATACTTTCGGGACAATTGAATCGTCTTCAGACGCACTGAACAGTACCATATTTGCGTAACTGAATAATTTTGAAGCACATTGCTAATCCATTGGCTTTATATGTTCGAAAAATGTGTCCGCTCTAAAACGTAAGTAACGCAACGAATGTTGTTGAACTGTCAAAATAAAAACGATTGCTACTGCTAGTCTGTTACGCAATTTCGCCAAAGGGAAACATGGCACAAAAAGAAGTTGGCCTTTGCTCATCAGAATGAGGAACAAGGCAGCTAATGACGATGATGATGATTATTAGACAGTTTCATGTCAAAATCGGTCCATCAATAATAATATCGATTTATTTCCGTTTATTTTTAAGTTCAAGGCGTTCGTAACAAGTCATAGGTATGCATCTCTCATCTTCATTACCTTTACAAAGTAAGAAAGAATGTCTCCGGCGGAGGTATGTAATTAACATGTCGCAGCTCACATTAGTAGTTGTAATAGACCTTTAAGATCTAATGAAAATATCTTTGCAGTGACAGCATTGCTTCTGTATTTTGTTGTAAGACCCGTTGTTTCGAAGTGAAGAGAAACGAACTCTATTTTGTTGGTGTCTTGTGGTTATTTTAGATATAACATAACCTTGTTTCCCCGAGGGGTTGGGCAGGGGTGTACCAATAATAGTTATACCAACATCTCGCCAGTTATATTAAAGTCCCATGTAATATGGGGCCGTATACGCGTTAGGAAGACGACAGCAAAAAGATAGCGGGACCACATTGGATGCAAATAGCAAAAAATAGGGACGAATGGAAGGCTTAAGGGGGTCCATGCATGAAAACAATAAATTTAAATTTATTACTTAAATACTTTTATTTAAAAAAAAAAAAAACATTTTAATATACCTACTTAGAAAAAATAAATTATAACTGTAGGTATAGTGAACTGCTTTGTAAAACTTAATTGGCATGGAATAAAAAGCTTTTATTTTTTAATAGGGGCGAGCCTATTGCCATCAACCAGGCACACATCCAGACTCCGGGCTGCTACTGAGAAATTCCAGATAGAAAAACCCAATAACACTTTGCCCGACCTGGGAACTCGAACATTCAAACTCCCTTCTATGTTCAGTAGTAGCGCTCTGGTTCACTAGACCTACGAGGCAGAGGTATTTTAGGTACTGACTTAAGTGAATTTTAGAAGATCCTGAAATTTTTCAATGCTGATACATTTTCCAAATATTTCAACAAACTCTGGAACATAGGGTGAATATATAAGACGGGTTAAAAGATGTGGGAATGACATATAGTTAGAAGATCTTGTGGGTAAATTTTAACAGACGCACGGGTCGATCGATCAGGTTAAGCTTACTCGGTTCATGGGTACTGAATACTCATAGTAAAAATAAGGATACTTAATTTATTAATTCGTAAGACATTGGTACATACACAACTGTTAAAAAATTACAAAATATTTTCAAATTCAGTTCGACATAATAAAAAAAGACGATCGCGTGCTTCCCGCCAAGAAAACCACTTTCTTCCATTCAACTATTCTACATAAACTCTAAAAGAATCCAACAAATAATTATCATATTATCTTTACCATATTTATGATATTATTAGTGATGGTATGACATGCGCATGGGCCATTATCATTAGATACAACACTTAGTAAAGTCTCGTGAGGTATAAAACAACGTGTTTCGTAAGGTGACCATGGCGACCATATAGAGGTAATAACGAAAGCTCACGGGCTTTCATACCAATAAAACAATATAAAAAAGTTATTGACAATAATTTATTCAATGCTACACAGAGCTATGACGGTATGTTTGGTAGAAAGGGACTTTATTTTTAAGGAATTATAGAAGTGATTATGGCGTACCGCGCTTTTGGCAACTGTTAAGTTCACTTCGAACCTCACGCAATTTACCATATAGAATTTGAAACCGAATTCATTTGTTCATCTGAGGGGCAATTCTCGTAATTTTAAGAACGTTCACAGTCTGATCTCAGTGTGTGTGTGTGGTGTGTGTGTGTGTGTGTGTGTGCTAAATAAATGTATTTTCTTCCTGTCTAAAAATACCTCGATTTTTCATACATTTTTGACATTTGATTGTCGCTGAGATGAGACTGCGACTATATTGTGAACGTTTTTAATTACAAGAATTGGCCTTCTGATATAAAAATAACTTTTTTTCAGTTTTTTGTTTTCACTTTTTAGTTGTGGTAGGTACTGTAGAGGTTCTATGATGATGAATCATTCTGACCGCTAGTTAAGACTGGCAGCTTAAAATAAAATAGTTTTTGAATATAAAAAATAATAGTTAAAAAAACTAAAAAAGGAGAAAATAATTTAATTCATTTAAAAAGCGTGGGGTGCTTTTTGAGGTATTTTTATAATCACTTAATGTCAAGCACCCCACGCTTTTTAATTGAATTAAATTATTTTCTCCTTTTTTAGTTTGGTTTTAAAGCGTGTTTTTTAAACTATTATTTATTTTAATTTTTTTAGTTCTGCTAACTACAAAAACGTGTTTATTTTATATTTTTCTCATTTTTTTTTTAAATTATTGAATTGTCATCGGTCCTCGATAAGTTTACAAAGTTTCAATTAAATCTGACCGTTTAAAGTGGGTCAAAATCGCGCTCTAAGGAGTCGGTTACATACAAACATATAAACAAACATACAAGTGAAGCTAATCTAGAGCGTGTAAAAAGATAAGAAATAATGATAGATTGTCATTAGAACGGAATAGAAAATATGAGTTATGAAGAAAAACATGTAATATTAATTTAAAGTTCAAAATATAAGTATTAAGTTTAAAAGGAATATAATTTTGGTAGTGTAGTATCCCGTAAACTCGACAAGTTCTACAATTCATACACTCAACACTCTACAGTACCTACTCACACAAATTCATATACCACTACTTGCTCAATAAATAACAGTGGCAGGAAGTTATTATAACACCATCAATAAACTAATTCGTAAAAAAATATTATTGAAGCTAACTCAAGCAAAGTTAATAAAATATATATGAAACCCCTAAGACATGGTCTATCCATTAAAAAGAAGAATTTTCGAAATCACTCCACAATTTACAGAGATATCGCGTAAAATATTTACAACAAAAAAAAAATACAGTCGAATTGAGAACCTCCCTCTTTTTTAACTCGGTTAAACATAAAGCAGTAGCTGCACGCATTTTAAATTTTGAAGGACAGCAGTGCAATACATTACTAAGCTCTTAATCCGTTAAAAAACTGGAGTGTCTATTAAAATGGTGCTGCTACTTTGGGTGGTTAGAACTTTAGAAGCATACTTAATTTACTAACTGATATGACAATGATAAAGGTTATTCCCTTGTTGACTTAATCCAAATAAGAAACATATCCAGCGCAGATACCTATTTAAAATGTGACAGACCTTTATGTTAGAAGTTTCTCTAAACATAGTTAATAAATCATTATAGAAAAATAAGTGATTTTCTGTGTTTTTCCAAGTTCCTACAAAATCAAAATCAAAAATCATTTATTCAAACTAGGCTGAGATTCAGCTCTTTTTGAACGTCAAAAAATTACATAAGACAGTCCTCCCAAAATGCCCGCCCTTCAACACTTCCTAGTGTTTTAACTGGGAAGAAGAAGTGGCGCAACAAACTCCCCAGCAGCACAGCTGTCTGTTAAGTTAGAAGAACTTGATTCTATACAATAGTAGGTGTTGAGGTAGGTAATTAACATTACGAAACACTAAAAAACATTAAATTTGCCATATGTCAGCTAGCACACGCCAATAAACCATCAAAACATTGAAATCTGTAGGTACTCAAGTAGAAATAAATAATTAAAAATTAAAATAAAACGTAAACAGAACTTACAATCTAAATAAAAGCCTCCAGGCATAAATGGCATGCCCGCTTACAAATGCAATTCTGCATTATATAAATATAGCTATAACTTGAAGTTAGAAAAGTTAACCTACATAAATATGAACATTACTTAGTAACTAAACGAGTATTGTCTGTCTTTAATAAAGTAAAATGTTCAGCATCTAATAATTCTTCTTTTTCTTAACGTGTCGGTAGCAGTCTAAATACAGCCAGCCCAGAATTTGCCAGCCCACTTTTACTAGTGCCATCAACTCCTGTAGCGTGCAGACAACAGGACACGCTGGAGGAGATATTAAATGCCCCATTGTTTGTGGGACAGCACCGTATTGACACTCCAGGGCAGAGTCACCTGTGAATCTCCACGTGAGTTCTTTACTTCGGCCTACCTGAGTCTTTTTAAAGACTTCCAGAAAAGCCAAGGCGAATTATGTCCAGGTGCGAGATTTTCAGCAGGAAATTCGATTATAGTTTTGACACAGTAAGCTTAAATGCTCTAGCTATATAAAGCCGCCTTAATCTGCGTGTTATCAACTCAGTTAAACCGACTCCAGTCACAGTCACCGACGCCGGCGCAGCGTTCACATCAAGAACTATAAATTCGTACATTAACGTCTTTCCCGTATCTCTTATGGTGTATAGAGTCAAACTCTATGGGAAACCGAGTGGGCGGCCTTAATCTACTGATTACAACAGTATTATCATAGACCAACCAAAGAAGCACACATAACTTTTCCATAAATACGTAATTTGCTTAAAACATATTCTATTCATACATTTTGTTTATTCAATATTTTATCGAGTGTGTATACGATGTGTCCCGGAATATAATCTCGGATTATATCTATCCGTTCGAAGGCATATGTATTGAAATTAATTTATTTTCGGCTCGTAAAAATTGTTAAATTCACAAAATGGAATTCTATTGATAACAGTGACAATATTTAATACTCAGTGTTATATTTATTGTTGGGTATCAGAGTGAACAGACGATAAAAATTAGAAGAATTCGATTGGACGGGTCTATTTTGCTTTATTTCAATGTTTTCGTCTTTGTCAAAATTGTCATACCTACGTAGATAGGAAGTGAATTATGTGTCTCCTATAATAATTGGAACCGCACACTTGTATTGTCCTAGTCTTACCAAGGGGTACCGTAATACCCAATAACTGGGTTGTGAAGGTCAGATAGGCAGTCGTTCCGTGTAAAATACTGGTACTCAGCTACATCTGGTAAGGCTGGAAGCCGACCCCAACGAAGTCGGGAAAAGGCGAGACAGATAATGATGACTTACATTTGTCCCGGTTTTTTTCTATTTTTTTTTGGTTCGGAAATCATCAAATAACTTCTCCCGCTGCCTCAGTTGCCTGTGTGCAATAAGTACACAAAAGACGTGATATTCCCAACCCAGTCTTGAAATACATAAATTGAAAAGCATAATAATATTTTTTATTTTTTATATTTTACTAGCTGACCCAACAGACGTTGTCCTGTCTTAACTATGAATATTGCGTTAGCATTATAAAAAAAAAAAATTGGGGTGGACCACCCTTAACATTTAGGGGTATGAAAAATAGATGTTGGCCGATTCTCAGACAAAGCACACGAAATTTTATCAAAATCGGTTCAGCCGTTTCGGAGGAGTAAGGTAACTAACATTGTGACACGAGAATTTTATATATAAGATTATATTTAATACTTCAATATTTTGTAAGCAAAAACCAATTAGCAGATAATAAAACTTACCTTACCCACTAAATTAGCACGATACGTTCCAAAAATGGTATTCTCCCAACCATATATTTTACCAAGTATATTTTATATTTAGCTTTACGAGTAGATAGTTTGCTAGGCTGTCGACTCGAAGGCAGTCGCAAACATCGTGCGCCTGCGACGACGTCTCGCGAGTCATCGCTCCTTCAAGTGTTGACATTCGATTGTTTATTCACCTCGTCAAAGTCACATAACAGTTGCACAGACTAATTACATATAAATAAGACATTTTTGTACACAACTTAAACGATGTCTTTTGAGTTGTGACCCTCAACTCGTTGAACCCTTTGGAGGTACTTCCCCCAAGCATGGAGGTTATTGTGTAAGTAATGTCTTATAAAATAATTCTCATTCTCAAATCAATAAAATAATTATGTATTCAAACACTGGCCAATTACAATAAATAAACTAAGAAAAGGACTGTTGTTGAAATGTTTGTCTAATATTGCAGAAGAATGTGATGGTATTTAACCAGATAAATGGGAATTACCTTTTAAACACGCAATGAGACTCGTTCTTTCATAATCGTCATCAGCGATCTCCTGCCCTTAGCCAAATTTATTTGGGTCGGCGCAACATATCATTTTCTTCATACTTCTCTATTGGTCCTCATCTCGGTAGTTACCCCATTTTCTCACCACATCATCATTCGTTCTTTCATAATCTACAGCAAATTTCAGGAAAAAATCAATTATGTATACGCCTGTTTTTCTTCAAGGCAACCGTCTCGGTCCCATGCCGTTTCATAGAATTTCCTACCCAATTCCTTCACATACCACGTTTTATTAAGACGTAGCTAAGTGGCGCCAAAGTTTATGTTCATCTTTATATATTTTCCCGTCACCACATCCTTGACACTTCTGAACAATATTTTGATAAGAACAACAATAAATAAAGGCGAAATTTTCATTGCGCCAGTATTTACTTACCATATAAGTATTGTATGTGAAATATTAAGTACACAAAGTCTGTCTACCAAGGTCGAAGCCCAGACATAATCTTTTGGATTAAAGAAACAGATGGGACAGAATAATCATAAGTTTATGTAAAGAAAGTAGTGTATTATTCGCATGGAAAGTTATGACAATGTCCCAACAAAGACATAGTGGTGGTAACCTCGAGACATCGTTCTGATTCGTAAAAAGAATATTTCTAACATATTCCGACATTTTCGCAGTACCTAAATATCAAAGAACATTTAATCCCCGCTGTATCTCAGGAGAACGCAGAAAATATCTTCTGTCAAAGATTTTATACTTTCTTAGGTTTTCAATTACATATGTATAAAATAAAATCAATCATATTACCACGATCCACGATCGATAACCTTACCTAAAACAACAAAGGCTCGTAAGAGTGCACTAGTTAAATTGCTCCATAACTTATATTAGAAAGCAACTGAGGAATTACTACCTCATTCAAAATAGTTCATCCCGCTAATTTCACCACACATCATAGATCACCCATTTTCAATCCCACGTACTTCTCTGTTTATTTTTAATGTGTGAGTTTAGTTTTCAGTATCGAGTTTATATGTCTATATGATATTTACTGTTGAATAGATATTATAAGAGAGGTAAAAATAAATAATAGTTTAAAAAACTAAAAAACACGCTTTAAAAACCAAAATAAATAAATAATAGTTTAAAAAACTAAAAAACACGCTTTAAAAACCAAACTAAAAAAGGAGAAAATAATTTCATTCAATTAAAAAGCGTGGGGTGCTTGACATTAATTGATTATAAAAATACCTCAAAAAGCACCCCACGCTTTTTAATTGAATTAAATTATTTTCTCGTTTTTTAGTTTTTTAAACTATTATTTATTTTCTATTTTTTAGTTCTGCTAACTACAAAAACGTGTTTTTTTTTCTCATTTTTTTTTTATTATTGAATTGTCATCGGTCCTTGACAAGTTTACAAAGTTTCAATGAAATTTGACCGTTTAAAGTGGGTCAAAATCGCGCTCAAAGGAGTCGGTTACATACAAACATACAAACAAACATACAAGTGAAGCTAATATAAAGCGTGTAAAAACACTTAATTTCTCTTATTCATGATCCTATACCGCTAACACTCAAGTCTCCGTATTTAATTCATGCAAACAATTGAAGGCACTACCAAATTAGTTTCTGAAACCGCCACTTCTTAGCCTTTTGCATACAGTCAAACAACTTCAGTGCAGTCAATCAAACCATGAGTTTTACCGTATTCACAACGATTATCGTTCTAAGCTCAAGGACTTTTCCGGTCTAGACATCGGTTCTTCAATAGACGTTCTAATATCTAACGCTCTTCTAGCTTTCCAAGACTTGTTCGAGTAAAGACTTCCGTTTGATAAGTCACTGCAAAGGTTTCTTCAACAGCATTTCATACATCGAAAAGGATGTATAATGACTGATAACTTGTGTAATCACGTTTCAATCAACTATTACTTTACATTTGTCATCGATTTCAACGAATGTATCTTCAGGAAGTACTAGTTTCATATCAAACGTCTCAATTGCAACATACCGTCAATCGATGTTTGTACATACGATAAAATGCATAGATATTAAATAATACTGCGTTTCTCTACATGTTATCTTCACTTGTCAACTTCCTTAGTACAATCTTAGTTACATAGGTACCCGCCTGAGTGAACGGACTTTTGAATATATAAAACATTGTTCTTCTAGGAATATTTATCAGTGAATTAAATCATGTATGTTTTACAGTTATCTTATCATGATAACGTAATAAAAGAAAGGATATCTAGTGACTAAGCTCATTATTAGTCTGGTGAACAATATCATTCTTATGTCCTGACTGATATTATCAGGTAGACAGAATTGAGAACTTATATTATCAATTTATCAGTTAGACAATGATAGTAATCATTATTGTCAATAGTTTATAACAGGCCAGTGCATCGGCCTCTTTTATTTATAGGTATAATCAACCAGAATTCATCATGCTATAAAGACAAACTAATCTTACGTCATAAAGTAACAGGACGAAAAACCATACACAATAAAAAGGGTTTTACTCTCGGTGCAAAAATGCTAAAGCCATAAAAGAAAACAAAACATTTCGATTCTGTCACAAATTAAATATCGAACAGTCATAGACACGGGATGAAAAAAAACAAATGACATGCGAAAATCCTCCAGCCATAAACGAAAACAAAACATTTCGATTGTTTCACAAATTAAATATCGAACAATCATAGACACAGGATAAAAATAATTTCACTTTTTATACGTTTGCACATTTCACTTCCACGTCGGCGGTCGCGGCATGCGAGGAACACATTTCCTTACAAATCGTTATCGGAAATGGCGTCGAGTGAAGTTGTTTCGCTGGAAAACCCTTATCTTGCAACAGAAGGTATGTCGAGTATATCGTCATCATATTAATACGTGCGTCGGGTTGCCTAGAACTTGGAAAGGGCAGACAAAGTTGTGGATTTGGATAGCACCGAAGCTCTTCGGCATCAGTTTAATAGAAAGTCTGTGGAAAGTCATTCCAATACTAGTCAAGAATTATAACCGACGTGATCTGCCTTTCGTCAGAGAGCGTCCTATTGCCATTAACGACGGTGAACTTACAATCAAACTCTGTGTTTATTGATAGAGAAGCATTTAAAGCAAAAGTTACTTTTGGAGTGATAACTGAAATATTATAATACTAGCTTTTGCCAGCGAGATCGCCCGCGTGGAGTTCAAAAATTATCCCACGGAAACGTCCTACCCGGATAAAAGTAGCATAATCTATATGTGTGCCAATTTTCATCCAACTCCGTTCGGCCGTTTTTGTGTGGTTGAGTAACAAACATGCAAACTTTCACATGGCCAGTATAATATTAGTAGGAAGAAGGAATTTTATTTAAGATATCACTCCAGAAGTAACTTTAGTTTTTAAATTTGATAAAACTTACACACTAACCTATACACCTGTAAAACGTGCCCAGCCAAATCGGTTGACAGCCCTATGAACCTACCACTGGAACTTTGAACCTGTTTAACATGACATAATGTAGTCGGAGTCGGCCTCGTCAGCCAGGAGATCTCTTCACAATGATTTGTATTATTTTTACTAGCAGGTAAATATAGCTACAGGATATATTGCAAAGTTCATATTCCTGTATTTAAATGATCGCAACGACATTGATAGTCCCCACTAGAGCACACGGGAAATGCTTTTTGTCATAAACTGGTAGGCTATTTGTGAAGGCGCTCGTCCGGAGAAGTCCTCCCGCCATATCTATTTCTGTCGCCAAGCAGTGGTACTGTGGTACTATTGTCGGGTCTGAAGAGTTTTTGGTTGCTGATGTAATTAAGACACATAGGACATTTCCGCTTTGTCTCTGAGATGGCTTGATCCGATTCAGGCTATCCCTTGTTGCCAGCGATGCCCAAACCCAAGGTCGAGGAGGTGTAGTTGCTTAGTTTATAAGTTTTATATCCTGTTTGGGGGCCGTATGACGCATCCACAGGATAGCCTGGTATAACAGCCAACACCCTCCAAAGTTGACCTGCGAGACGCTTCTTACAAAGAAAAAAGTTTCAGATATGGCAAGGCAACTGGTATTACCTGGCATATCTCTGGTATTGTAGATGTCTATAGGAGACAGTAGCTGATACCACCCAGGTTCTAAGTTAAAAATACCCTTAGTCACCGACACGAATGGAAACAATGACAGGAGAAAAGCACCTCCATCTCCTGACGTCACCACATCATTATTTTCATTGAACAATTACCATGTAACTGCGAAACCGATGTCACTCCATAAACCTCGATGACCAATAAAGAGTAATTTGGGGAAAGTTGTATCAAATTGTGTGTTATAGTATCCTTGACGCCGCTAATTGGGACTGCGTTGCTTAATAAAAAGTCTGTGGTATATTTATATAATACCCAAAATTAGGTCAGCTACGTTAAATACATGCATAATTAGTTTCTGTATAGATAAAAATGGTCTGTAAGCATAAGTACGCATCATTTTTAAATGAGACTGGCTAGGTGCTATTCCGATTTAAGAAAGACAGAGCGAAACTGGGACACTTAGTTTATATCTTTTTTATCGGTATTTCCCATTTTCTTTATTCTCTTATTCTAAGGGCCAATTTTTAACCCTAAGTTAACTTCTCACTTCTTAATTTGTGACTAGAGGGCTGGCTCGTTCTTTGGCCCAAGATATAGCATTTCCATTAAACGTGGCAATACTGCAGGCCTTCTGGACACGTTTCCAGATTACAGCGATGCGGACGAGTACTTCGACGCCTAAGTGTTATTTCGTTTTTGTATTTATTAATTTAGCAAATGGTTGTTTGTTGAATAAAAATGACAATTTGACATATTTTCTAAACAAAATCTGACAAACCACCATTTTCATTCGTTCGACAAAAAATATTTGAAGATTGAAAATGCGGCCCTTAGTCATTAAAATACAGCTAAAAAAAGGTAGATATACACCTAGCATAAAACTCAGTGGAGAAGATCGAAAGACAAACATAAACGACAAACAGGAACCCTCATTACACAAAAACCACAATACTTAGTAGCTTAATCGTAAGTTGTAGTGCTTAGACAAGTGCGTGCAAATCTTAATGTGTCTGAAACAAGTTGTATAAGAGTGCTTGTGAGTTACTAGTCACGCACTCACCTCTTTACAACGGAGTTTATAGATGAGACTAACTGTTGTCGCGGCGTTTCCTCTGTTAATGTATGTTGTATACAGAATGGACTGACTATCAGGAAAACTGAATACTGTTGTCAGATAATATGAGAATTGTGTTTCTGTTTAGATAATTTTAGCAGCATAGCCTATAATGTTCCCACTGTTGGGACATAGGCCTCCGCTGTGAGAGGTCACGTGTTTAATTTTTTTTGGTTCTAAGACATGCCGGTTTTCTTACGATGTTTTCCTTCTCCGTTTTGAGAGCAGTGGTGATTAAATCACAAAAAAACTGCTTTCCTGGGTGAACTCTTAGTCTAAATTGGAGCCGATGCCACTGGACCAACACTGTTCTCGTTAGGATCGTGCTGACTATTAGCTCACCTGATGGTAAGGGATGATGCTGTTGATGTTGGTGCTTATTTAGAAGTAACCTATTCAGATTCACTTGAGCCTTTAAGGCCCATAGTATCCTCATCTCCCGTTTGTATGCTAAAGCACGACTGCCGCCCGCGCCCGCGCAGGCCACCTCTGAGTCTTTATCTCAAAATGGGGATATTCCTTTGATTAATTTACAATTGTGCTTCGGCGATTCTGTAGTACCTCTAACTATCTATTTTTCAGTGTATTTTTTTCCAAATAACGTAGCCGTTTAGTAGGAATATGGAATAGAAGCCAAAATATTGCGTGTTGGAAAATACTTTTTTACAGCAAAAGTATTAACCATACAAAAAAAGTACTTCGGGCCAAATGATCTATATAAATCTATAGCAAAATCATATATTTTTCAAATCTTCAAGACAAGCCGTTAATGAGCAGTAGGGTTCATAAAGTGACCGTGTTACGCTACCAAACGGGACGTAGGCCCTTAAGGCAGGTTATAGCTAACCTCTCCATAAGTAGCTAGGAAAGGATATTTATAGCTAATCTGCCAAATCTAAACAATTTTTTTAGTGACGTGTAGATGTGGTTGGTTCAGCTTTCAAGAATATATAAAATGCTCACTTATTTACACAAGAATTTCCCGTAAGCAGGGCAGGTGATTTTACCCACAAATTCTTTTTACCGAGCTCAACGCACGCAGTAACTACTATTCAGTATTCTTTAGCTATTTGTGAAAACAACTATATTTTCTCGTCCCTAACGTCTGCCATAATAGACCGAATAATAACTTCTATGAAGTAAGATTACTTTGTTTTTTCGGAGACAGGTTCAACTAGGTCTATTGTTTAAGGCCCATGAGTTTTATTGAATCCTGTAAGAATAGGAAAAAACATCGTAAGGATATCCGCACACCTAGGCCGAGGAATTGATGCGTTAAATAAGTTTTGATAGAGATCTTCAAATTCAACATTGTTTTTGTAGGAATACTGTAATAAGACTTTGGTCCCTGAAGTATAATTTTTCTTGTTTTTTTTTAGTATCAAATCGCTGATAAAACTTGACTTTTACCTTTTATTCTGCTTTGCAAAGACGTGAAGAAAAAAAATGTTGATTGATTGCAGTACAAGACCACTAAGCATAAATACAAAAATTAATAGAGAGATAATAAACAAAACAACAAAACAGGCAATCCATCTATACTATAAACATTTATTTTATGTCTAGACACAAGTAGGTACTTACAATCGATTAATAAGTTAAGGATGCTAATATTAAACATAGCATCTAGTTCAAGTGCCTTTAAAGTGACCTCAATTCTAACTAATATTCAAAGGTAATCCCCCTTACATATTAATTGTTATTTTCATTAAATTACAGCTTATTATTGTTCGTTATCTAATTAGGCTCAATTTACATTGGTGCGGAACGGAATGGAAGTGCATTTTTGTAACGAAATTGTGTAAAGCGTAATGAGCTTTATGTCAATTGTGGTTGCGCCAATATTCAAAATATGATTGACATCCGTTTTTCCTAGACCAATCACTTTCCCGCACATGCCTCGCGAGTCTATGGAAGCATTAGCTCCGCCATTTTTGTGGCGAAGGACACTTCCGGATAGAATCGCAACGCGAGCATAGCGTCAGCCCGCACCGTAAGAAAAATAGAAAAATGTATAATAAGACTTATAATCAACAGTTTGTGTTTGTGTTTAACGTGTGAGGACAGTAACTTGAAGCTCAACTACCCTTGAACCTCGAAAAGTGAACCGGTGCATCGGCTACGATGCAAGCACGTGGCTCCCGTAAAAGGTTTGTGCTTCCCACCCTAATTATTTCGGGTTGTATTCTATTGTTCTACACCCACCGCAACTCGAACCACCTATCGCCAAGCGTTTGTCAATCGTTTTGTTCCGCATCGCAAAATACAGTCCACTAAATTAGCCCTTCGCGCCACCAAATTGTGTAATGTACAAACTAGATATGAGACAAAAAAGGTCGCGTGTCTTTCGGAAAACTCCCGCGAATTCCCGCAGCTCGATTCTATTTTGTACAGACGCCAGCACATCAAGCTACCCCAATCTGACAAATTTCTTTGATAGATTTTCAACTTTATAACATAGGTCTAAGGTTGATGTTCAATTGGGAAAATTTGACAGCTTGGGGTACCTTGATGTGCTGGTGTCTCTACGTTAAATAATTAACTTACAAGTTCATTATAATTTGTAACATTTTGTGACAAAAATTCGCTTCCCGTCTACTCCTTGCCAATGTAAATTGATCCTTATGGGGCATTGTACACAAATCTTCCATTTACAAAGTCATTAAGTGGCGCTTAAATAAGAAGTGGTTAGTTTTATCAAATACGCGTTATTGTTATCGTTTTCTTAGAAAGGAGGTGTGTCGTAATTGGTTCTGTTATTATATGAATAATCACGGTTTGATATCGTGTTGACACTTCAATATTAAATGTTTTCCTTAAAAATATTTCTATTAACATGACATAACATCACGCCTTGTTTCCCCGAAGGGTTGGGCAGAGATGTACCTGTAGTCATCATTCATCATCATTTCAGCCGAAAGACGTCCACTGCTGGACATAGGCCTCAAGCACCGCCATTTGACCGGTTCTGTGCTTCTCGCATCCAGCGGATTACTGCGGCCTTCACCAGGTCATCAGAAATGAAGAGATCCGTAGGAGAACCAAGGTAACCGACATAGCCCGAAGAATTGCCAAACTTAAGTGGCAGTGAGCTGGGCACATTGCTCGCAGAACAGATGGCTGATGGGGCCGGAAGGTTCTGGAGTGGCGACCACGTACTGGAAGACGTAACGTTGGAAGGCCTCCCATAAGATGGACCGATGTACCTATAATACACCCATATTTTGCCAGTTATGTTTTCATCCCATGAAATAGGATGCGAGCCTATTTCCATCAACTGGGCACAGAAATTCCTTCTGGAAAAACCCAATAACACTTTACCCAACCTGAGATTTGAACCCAGGCCCTCAAACTCAACAGTAGCGCTTGCGATCACTATACCTACGAGGCAAGCGTGACGTAAATTCCATTTAAAATATTCTCATTAGGTTTACTCAATACTCAATCGTTATTGCATTCCATATGTTTTACATAGATCATGGTATTTATACAGTGAGATCAATATGGATCCTGTCGGCCACAGCAAAATTAGGAGAGAAGAAGAGGGCTACGTACAAATTTAAGCAATTCAATTCATTTTATTATTATAAAGTAATTAGATGTATAGTTGGGTGTATGTTTATCTATATATGTATAATTATGTACAGATATAGATATATATATGAAGTGGTTCGAGTATCATCTAATGTCTTCTCCATGTTCAGGTAGGCGTGGATTATCGGGTAGGAAGACAGTATTTCAATAAAATAATTATTGTTACAATCACTTCACTTATAATTCTTAATAATTCAATCGAACACTTAATAAAATGAGTATCGGTCACTTAGATAACGAGGGATGCACCCACAATATAACGTCCACCGAGAACGTGGTTGCATGCGCCTTCACCGCACTCCCAAAAGCACAGAACATATATACCTCTAGCGGATCCAAAAGTCAACCGTTCTTCTTTTTTAAGATGGCTGCCTCCCCAGTCCTCGGTGTTCGTTTTTGACATTGACATTTGTGACGTCGATTGACAGTCTAGAAAAGCGGCAGCGCCGACACGGCCAACCCTGACAATCGCACGACCTCGTGCGCATGGTGTTGTGCATCCGTGGGCTACGGCGTTAATCCTCTCGACCTTTTCAATGAATAAAGATACACGTTAACATGCGTTCGGCCCTTCCTGACCCATAGGAAATTCATTGCCATTGCAGATTAACATGGACCGGGCGTGCTAGGCCCCCTCATCCAGTTACTTCACCAGGTGCGGGCGTAGGCCCCTTCGAACCCCCTTGCGTAGCGTGGCCCGGGCGTGCGAGGCCCCTTCAACCAGCTACTACCTTGTGGCCCGGGCGTACGAGGCCCCTTCGACCCATTATCATAGCGTGGCCCGGGCGTACGAGGCCCTTTCAGCCAATTACCAAAGCGTGGCCCGGGCGTACGAGGCCCTTTCAGCCAATTACCAAAGCGTGGCCCGGGCGTACGAGGCCCTTTCAGCCAATTACCAAAGCGTGGCCCGGGCGTACGAGGCCCCTTCAACCAGCTTTACACTACAGCAATAAAATATACTACGTGTGAGTTGAATGAAGACTACTCACTTCGATGTATCTGAGCCCGTTCTATAACCATACTAGAGCCGTCTTCTGAGGCCGAGAGCGTGTCAGAACCGGCAGTCAAGGTCTCTTCACTAGCAACGGAAACTGTCTCACTATCGGTGTCCGAAGACTATTCGGTCAATGTAATTTTCATCGAACGCCGACACGTCATCCTCGTCATTGATCAAGGTTGTTGATATTTCTACCAATCCCTCAATCCCTCAAACCCTCTAGGTACCTAGACTCTACCTCGGTTGTACGACGACTGAAATACGCCACGACATGAGGTACGTTTCGCTCTCTTTGAATTAGTACGGCGCCATAGCCGTCTGAGCTGGCATCGGTATGAAGCTCAACGGGTTTGTCGGGATTGAAGATTGTCAGCACGGGTTCGGATGATAGAATATTGACAATTTTCTTATGTGCTTCCGAATGTTCTCGTGTCTATGTTATGCGGCCTTTGAGTTTGGTCAAGGGGTATAAAGGACTAGCGATGTTTGCAAAGCTAGGTATAAAACGTCGGAAGTAAGAGGCCAATCCTAGAAATTCCCTCACTTGCCTCGCTGTTTTAGGAAAAGGGACCTCGAGAAGGGCTTTGAGTTTTCCGGGATTGGGTCTCACTTCTCCCGCCCGTATAACATATCCTAAATAATTGACTTCAGTTTTCATGAATTTACATTTAGTCGTCTTGAAAGAGAACCCTGTTTCTGTCAGAGTTCTGAGTACAGCGTCAAGGCGTTGTAACCCTTCGTTCACACTGGACGAGTACGTTAGGACGTCGTCCATATATGCTAGGGCTACAGTATCTTTAAATGATTTGAGGGCTTTATTGATACATCGCTGGTAAACGGATGCAGCATTTCGTAACCCAAATGGCATCGCGAGGTATTCGAACTGGCCCTCAGCGGTTACAAAGGCAGTACGCTCGATTGACTCAGAACTGACCTTTATCTTATGGTAGCCGGCAGCCATGTCCAGTGAGCTAAAGAAATGAGCACCGTTTAAACGATCCACCTGCTCTTCTATCCTAGGAAGTGGGTAGTATTCAGGTCGTGTGTTGGCATTCAATTCCCTATAGTCAACGCATAACCTGTCTGTGCCGTCTTTTTTCTTCACCAGTACGATAGGGCTAGCAAAAGGAGATGAACTCTCACGAATAATATTCGCATCTAAAAGTGATTGTATTTTTTCTCTTACAATTACCTTTTCGGCTGGTGACATCTGATGAGGACGCCTTTGCACGGTTTTATGCGGATCGATAAGCTCGATTTTCATTTCGCCAGTAGTGACCCTACGCGTAGGCATGCCCTCTATAAAATACTCACTGTACTTACGTAGGATGTTGAGTAGTTGCTCCTTCTCATTGCCTTCCAAATCGGTGTCGATTGAGCTAAAATCTACATGCCCAGTAGTTCGGCAAGTATTAATGTGTTTACGCGGTGAAAATCTAATTGAATCACTGTTAATCTCGACATGTATCCCTTGTCCTAAGATATCCCTACCTATAATAACAGGATCTACCAAAGCGTCATCTGGGACCACATGAAACAATATGCTAACTTGAATACCTTGAATTTAAATTGAACTAAAGATTTAGGTCAAACATTTTATGTCTTCACCGCCTAGGCCTGTCAAATAAACAGTCTCTTTGCGTACGGAACCAGGGAGTTGGTCGACTAAGCTATTTTTGATCAATGAACATGCCGAACCACTATCGAATAGAAATAACATTGACTTACCAGCCGATGTGGACAGAGTACCTTTGACCAATCTGCGCTCGCAGATATTTACGTCCTTCTTGGCTGGATGTTCGCTGTCTGCTTTGTTATTGGGACAAGCCGTACTGATGCGTCCGGGTTTTCGACATGTAAAACAAGTGACTGTCTTTTCTCTTTCTATCTTCGCAGCTGTGACACCATCTCGACGTTTGCGACACTCTTCGATCTTGTGCCCACGGTGACCGCAGTAGTGACAGGATCCTCCAAATTTCGTATCAGCAACAGTACGTGGTTTCTTTGAGTTGGAATTTTGCTCTTCGTTATCATCAAGGCGGCGCTTCAGCGATATTCCACTAAGAGCGCGGCATAATTGGGCTCTCGTTGTGATGGTGTACGAATTGAGCTCTCTACGGATTAAAGAGTTTCTTTGACTGAGGACTGATATGACGAATCCGGTAATTACCTCTTCAGTCATTTCTAATTTTGGAATGCGTTCAATGAGACTCCACAAACGCAAAGCTGCTTCGGAAGCAGCCTCTTGAGGTCCAATCTCAAATCTCATCACTTTGTCAAAGTAGTCCTGCATTAACATAGGTTTTTCAAATCTCGCGAGTAACAATTCCTTGATCTGCGGCCATTCTATTTCCGAAATCCTTAATTTAGTCAGACAAGATGCAGCGCGACCTTTCAGTGAGTTGATTAAAGCAAGCAACAACTCGGTTCCGGAAAGATTTCGGTTAGTGACTATAATGTCGGTAATTCTACACCAACCTTATATATCTGCATCCACATCGTCGGGATCAAATTTAACCAACTGGGTCGGGTTAAGTAGCGGCTGTGGTGGCTTGGTGCTGCTAGTGGTTGCAGCTAGCAATCTTGTCAAAATCGACTCCATTCCGGTGAGTAAGTCATGGGTGCTCGCACTAGGGTCCTTATTTCCAGTGTTGGATACTGCCTCCGGTTGATTTGACCCTTCGAATCCCACTTCTGATGAAGTGGTTCGAGTATCATCTAATGTCTTCTCCATGTTCAGGTAGGCGTGGATTATCGGGTAGGAAGACAGTATTTCAATAAAATAATTATTGTTACAATCACTTCACTTATAATTCTTAATAATTCAATCGAACACTTAATAAAATGAGTATCGGTCACTTAGATAACGAGGGATGCACCCACAATATAACGTCCACCGAGAACGTGGTTGCATGCGCCTTCACCGCACTCCCAAAAGCACAGAACATATATACCTCTAGCGGATCCAAAAGTCAACCGTTCTTCTTTTTTAAGATGGCTGCCTCCCCAGTCCTCGGTGTTCGTTTTTGACATTGACATTTGTGACGTCGATTGACAGTCTAGAAAAGCGGCAGCGCCGACATATATATTATGAGGTTTTGTGTATACTGGAATAGCGTATTTGTTATTTTAATTTTATGTATTGCTTATGAACAATAGGTTACCGTGCACTCTCCAAATATTTTTCTGCGGTAGCTACCTACAAACATGTTTTGACAAATGATTAATTTTATTATCCAGCATGACCAGCATATTATTTGGATAGTAACTGCATTTTATTTTGTGTATATGTTACCGGCCAAACCCGATTTCAGGCCAAACTAGTTTGTCCTAGGCCAAACTGGTTTATTAAGCCGGGGCACGCCGATTAAATGGGTTTGGTTAGGTTAGGTTAGAACTGTGACCAAAAGCGCGCGAGCCGAGCGAGCGAAGCGAGCAGCGCCGCGGCAGCGGCCGCGCCGGCGAGCGTTACTTCCAAAGGCTGTTAACGAAATGGCTAATTAAGCTAGTTGGCTGCGACATATCACGCGTAGGATAAGTCTGTTTGGCCTAGGACAAACTAGTTTGGCCTGAAATTGGGTTTGGCCGGTAACATATACACGAATAGTATGAGCCAAGTTACATAATCAGCCTATAATGTTCCCACTGCTGGGACACAGCCCTCTCTGTGAGAGTGTGGACCGTAATCCACCACGCAGAGCCAGTGTGGGTTGGTAGATGTCACATGTTTCGAATTTTTTGTTTAGCCCATGCCGGTTTCCTCGGTTAGGTATTAGTATAGATTAAGCTGATTAACCTTGAACTCTCGACCTTTCAGCAACTGAGGGTTAAATTGTCGGGTATGTTTGATTTGGATGATAATGCCAACAGCTAGCTAGTAGGCTAGATGATGATCAGGCAAAATCAAGTCAGTGATGATTTTGTCCTTAGCAAATTCTTGGTCCTCTTAATAATAATAAAATGCAGACTTCAAACACGCGTCATATAAGCATGCGCTCTAAATACCTCAATCAGAATCGATTAACGATCGGCGCGTGCGGCTCACTGAAGTTATTATTTAATATTAATTGATTTTTTGCGTCAAAACCTACACGTTATTAGCACTTAAGATTACCATGTAAGTTTATCATGAGTTATTGTTTCTAGGTCACTTCTAGATGTTAGAAATTAAATTGGCCTACTTTAGAAAAACAGTAAAATTTACATCAATTAAATGAATGAACATTAGGAGCAGACATGGCGACAAAACATCTGCAAAAATGAACAATGAGTATTTTAGACAATCATTAAATTTTTATTATTCTTAGATAATTGTTTTTACAGAATCATTTACTGGAAATTAACTAAGCACATAAACAGTAGTGGCTCAGTGGTATCGGGCCCGAATTACAAGTTGTAGATCGTGGGTTCAAACCCAGACAGGCGCTTTACTTTGTGAAAATTATATCATCACCACTGCTCTCAAAACGGTGAAGGAAAATATCGTGAGGAAACCGGCATGTCCTAGAAACAAAAATTCGCAGCCATGTGACATCTACCAACCCGCACTGGGCCCGCGTGGTGGATTACGGTTACGGCCCACTCCCTCTCATATAGGGGAGGCCTGTGTCCCAGCTTTGGGAAAATTATAGGCTGATTATATTTTATTACTTATAATATATCTTACGAGTTTGTTTGTTTCTTTGAACGCGCTAATCTCTGGAACTACCAGTTGGATTTTAAAAATGATTTGCTGATCCGACTCCACAGGCTCCTGGGCTTACTATTTAAAATTTTCATATTTGGAAGAGATGCGCCCCTTTTTTGTTTTCTGACATTATGAACATTTCTGTTCCTATTGTTTTTATTTTTTGACATTACGAATAAGTTTTTATTTTTACTGAATCAAGTATTATTTATTAAAATTTCAAAAGATGTTAGATATTTTTCTTTCTTTTTGTAAATCAAATTTTATTAATTTCTCAAATACATTGCAAACTATAATTTTATATAATTTAGAAGCATTTTGTTTAAACTTTGTAAATGTCAGTACCATGCATCCGTATAATAATTATGTTGTTTTGATGTACGTTGACTTGAAAAAGCGTGGCAGTCGAGAGTATGTCATGCTCACTTAAATGTCTCGCTGATGGTGGCGCGTGTGTTGGATCATTCGGTTCCCTACAAAATGGTTGAGCTGGATGGTGCTGATCCACGCGTCAAGTTCGTGAACGGGCGCCGTCGGTTGAGACTGGTCATCTCCTAACTTCCATGGCTTATTTTAAATCTTATATTTAGAATTGTTTTTTTTTTTTTTACATGGTTCTCACATATAGAAGCAACAAGAATATTGTTCCCAAGTTTTTGTAATACTTAACATGATTAAAAAGAGTGTCCATGGAGTTTCTTGCCCGTTCTTCTCCATAGAGATCTACGTTTTGGAATGGGCAACTAGCTTCAACTTTCCAACTGGTCGACTTTTTGACAATTCAAAAGTACCTTTAAATGGTCTAATTGAAATAAATGCTTTGAGTTTGAGTTTGAGTTTGAAAATTTCGGTGATATTTTTTGACCGAATTTTTGAGGATGACTATACGCTAATTAACATCACGATGGGCGATGCGATGAAATTTCAGTGACTCTATAAAATCTTAAGTTTTTGTCGTAGTTTACACTTTGTAATGTTAAGTATACTTTGCCATGACATTTGTAAACAAGTTTAATTGGATAGGTTTTCAGAAACCGCTGGCCACAAAGGAAACATCCAAAAAAATATACAATTCAGATACAGACGATAAAAGTTGCAAAAAAGTCCTCTAACTTCTTAAAAAACCGCAACAATTTTATTCTAGGACACAAAACGTTAGTTCTCCCACGCAATACTCTATATTCGCCGTGAAACACTACATAAAATAATAATGACCATGTCTGCATGTATATTTCACTCACGTACCTATTTGCGACCACTCCCAAGCAGCACAAATAGCTGTATAGCCACTGGACAACAGAATTTTTGAAAACTCGACGCTGTTATGCTGTTTGTACAAGGGCTGTCTATCCCGCTACACAGCCCCTATAATTCTACATTTGGCCCCAAATTAACCAGCGCTGAGAATTATAGTAGCTTGTTAAAAGCATTCCAGAGCATTGTAAGAGATGTACATGGGCTGCACAATAGCTTAGACAGCTGTCAATAGGCCACTATCCAGCTCCTTTAATTCTCTTAGACAGCCACTAGATGGTGTATGGTTTCCTTACGGCGATTAATAAATCTACAAAGAAATAGCAACAAAAGACTATTTGTGCAGTGCAAGTGTTATGTCAAACTCTAATCTGTGGGCAAATATATAATTTCCAATTTAAGGTAAGTAATTTTTCACGTTTCTTTGTATCTCTATCGCTAAATTGTACTGCGGGTGCCAGTTTACTGTTAATATATATAGGTGTTATTATCAAATATTACACGCGCCACAGAAATAATATGGTTTTACTAAAAATATTATACAAAATAAATACGGTGTACGAATTATTCATGGATTTTTACAAAAAAATTACATTTTATGAGCATTCATATCTATTTGTAGCTAAAAAATAATGTATTTTTACTTTAATAGCTTTGAAATATCATGAAAATTTTACAGATATCAGTAATTTTTTTCATATATAATCGGCTTGTTTACATTAAAATGGCGTTAATTTGTTATCCAGCAATCATTCTAACTAAATTCTCTTGAAACTCTCTTTTCTGTGCAATGGCCATATTTAATTCTATTGATCAGCTGAGAACTTTACGCTAGCTGTACAATGGTTTTCAGTTATTCTAACGACTGGTGAAAGCAGCAAAGTGAGAGTATACAACAGCGTCTTAGGGATCTCTAATATTGATAGAAAACTATTTCGGGCATTTCGTACTCAAGTAGCTTAGGTACTTCACTTGATTTTGTGATCCTACTTATTCTTGCCTGTTATGTCAAATCAGAGAGCCATTACTTGCCATGTTGCTTAGAAATGTATGTTATAAAGTAAGATAAAAAAAAAACTATAACTTCAATTAACCTAGCTAAGTGAATATTTATATTTTTATATTTTATGAGCTGGACTCTTTTAATAAAGATTGGTCCTTGTCAGCTTTGGATAGAAAGAGGTGGAAAGAGAGTAGGGAGGCCTTTGCCCAGCAGTGGGACGCTATAAGCTAAAAAAAAAAAAAAAAGTGAATATTTAGCTAGGTTTAACTTTACGCTCTCCCGGCCGTGTGAAAGAGATGAAGCGAATTTGGACTGTCGCTTATTCGCGAATTTGCTTTGTCGCGAAGGATTTGTTAGCGCCATTTAAATTTAACCAATCATGTTGATATATATATATATTATTAGGTTAAAAATTAGTTTTCTGTACAGCTGTCATCTGAAACGTCACTCCAATGCCTATAAAAGCGGTTGTCAACCGACCCGCGCCCCTTTTTTGCCTGTCAGCGCTGGCGCGGTAAGGTCGTTAGATTTCGTCTCGAATCACAGCCAAGTCTTTGTCCGGTGGTCATTTCCTTTCTATGTGCGAATATTGCCTTTGTTTATTGTGTTTTGTTGAAGTTGATTGTTTCCTATTAAATATTGCGTGGTTGTTTATGTTAATTATTTAGTTCGTTATTTAAATATAAGTTAGGCTGATCTGACGGTTGTTTTTTTTATTAAAATACCACTCCTGGTCCCTAAGAATATATATATTATTGAAAGGAGTTATTCAAACTTGTGTTAGCCAGTTGTTGCCAAATCTTTACCATATTATCTTTATATATTGTGAATTTGTTACCCGTCACGCGCTACGCACCGCACGTATTATTATTGTTTCTATTTTGTTTACGAATTTTTTTTGTGTTGTAAATTGCGAGTCGTACGCACTCTTGCACACTTACACACTTCTGCAATTCAATTATGCGAACGAAGTGAATAACTTAGTTTGTTTTATAATTTATCAATTAATAATAGTGTACATATTTTTTGTGATAGTACCTGTAATAGGTGTAAATATTTTAATACTATAGAGCGTTTTACTTATTGGCACAAATACTAAATCCGCATACTTAATGATCTCTTACTTCTGACGTAGTAGGTAAAGATGCTAATGTTATTGCTAAATAATTGTTCTTGTTTTCAGAAAATAGAAATGCCGTTCAAAAAGTGAAGACAATAGAAAGAGGGGAAGGAAAATTATCTGTCATACCAAGTGCTTGACAAAAAGGATGGATGGTTGAGATGATATATTAAAAACGTCACTTCGAAATTGATGAAACTAGAATATTCAAAGCATCATACAGATTGGACAAAAATGCAATGCATAGTGAAACGGTCATCCATTGCAACATATAACAATGCAGAAAAAGAACTAAGTGGCATGTTGAACCATAGTGACACGTCAGATTACCCAGATGATGGAGAAATAAAACCAACGAATGGTTTAACATATATAATTACCAAAGCCAAATCAAGAGTATGTGATTAATAAAATAAAACGCAGTAAATGTATACCATTACTTTTATTTTTACTGACCATTCCTTAGCCAACAGCTATAAATTAATAAAACTTTTGAGCGCCACTGACACGGCTTTATTGTTTTGTAACGGCCACACAATATTAAAATTTATCTTCTCATAAAGACGTGGCGCTGAGGGCTTGAAAATGCACATACCTGTTATAAAAGCCCTTGCGGGTGAATCGCAAGTAAAACATCTAATCTTGACTTTTATAATCTCGCTTGTTGATAGAAGGATTCCGTCATTCAATAACTGTTTCATTTCAACTACAATGGTGCCGATCCTCTTGTACACCGAACTAAACTAACTAAACTATCACTAAAATTCCTTACTTTTGGCTATGAGAATCTTAAAGCTATTCTGCAAAAAAAAATCTCTAAACTTAAAAATAATTTTGACACAACTAAAATCGAATTTGACAACCGCGGATCCTGCAGGCTTAGTAGCATGACGGTTTCTATTTCTACTTTACTGTAGAATAGAAATCGCTTGTCTACATTTCTCGGTGAAAAACTGACAACTGTCTACACGGAAACGTCATTTTGTCTTGTCTTCCGTCGACAAAACGCTTCTCTACGGTTGTCGTGCCAAGCCTGCAGGTGGTATTTTTTTTTCTTTTGGCTTCGCAACGTGGTACTTGTGTGCCCTACGCAATGATTTTTTTAAGAGCTGAATGAAGCGTGCGCAGAAGGGCAGCCTCGACGTTTTTTATGGAATTTTTCACTTATTGTATGGAAAATAAAAAAAATATTACCTACATGTTGAGATTATGGGGCATAGGGGTTTCATAAAGGGGGTCGAATTTATCATCATTTTTGCGATAGGACACACCATTTTCGAGATATAAGCAAACGAAAAGAAAAAAAAAAGATACAATACTGTTTTTGCACCTGAAGTCGAAGTGTTGGTGTGAATTTTAGTTCATGACCACTAGTTTTATTCCACACTTTTTTAATCGCGATTAAAAATAGTCAGATTTGGTTAGAAAAATTAATATAAGTAGTCAACATTTTTGGAGAAAAACGGCAAACTCAGAATAGCAAAATTACCATCTTCACTAAATTAATAATTCAGTGCAATCTTATTGCTGTCAAACTAAAATATAGTTAAGTTGTGTCACTTTAGTCAATTTCAGAATGGGAAATCGTCGTTTGACAGGATTAAACTAAATTTTGGTGATTTTTAGTTTAGTTTAGAGAATTTTGTGCCAACAGAATCGGCACCATCTTCTAGATAAAGATCAAGATTCTTCGGTTTTCCAACACCATAATAAACACCATAAATAGTTGGGTATTTCAAAAACATTACGGAAAATCGGCCAGAACTCATATTTCGAATTTTTATATAGAGGCAAGCCATCAAAGGTTATATTCAAACCAATGCTCTTAATATTTTCTAAAACGTCTAGCCACTTGTTTAAAACTATAGTTAGCGGATTGATTAGTCCATTGTACCAGTATTCATCAACAGATTCGATTTATTTTAAAGCAATTAGTCTAGCTTGTAGAATCGTTCTCGGATCATTTGGTAAAATATCTGGAAATCTCTTATTCACAATTATTAGTAATTCCTTCAGTGCATCTTGAGCAACATTTCTCTTTATTGCCCATTCTTTTATATTTTCTTTAAATAAAATGTTTACCATATAAATATTTTCTCCCTCATGTCTGGTTTGATTCATTACTTTCAGTATTTCTCGTTACAATTATTTTTTTAGAAAGGTCACTGACCGAATCCATTAATTGTACGGAACTATGATCATTGGTAACAAAATCTATGTGATTAAGTCGTGTTGCGAGGTTATGACAAAATTGACGTTATCATAGCACTACTAACCTATGTCTACTCTTCAATAATGCTAGAGGCTGTGAAATAGATAATATTTACACTATAAGCTTTGGAATTAAAGTGGAGTAACACTACACTAATTTACAGCTCATGCAGTCTTAAAATGCTTTTAACCAGCTAGTGTTAAGCTCATTGAGGAAGCATTATAATAGAATTTGTGTACTCCATAAAAAAATGCCAATGGCAAAATTTTATTCTCTAATACAGTTCAAAGCTTAGAAACGGTGTGACGTTACCCCGTTATGCAGCTGTTTACAAACGTTGGTCTTCTTAACCAGCTAGTAGCATTATACGTAGCCAAAAGCTGGACAATAGTTCTTTCAAGTTCTACTAAAATGCATTTTGTTGTTTTTTTGTCCATTGTACAGCCATTAGTCAGCTGTGCTGTTTAACAGTGTAGAGATCGCCCCCCATACAGTCCCAAGAATCGTCTTATCCATTAGTACAGCTACATAAGAGCCTTTGACTGTAATATAGCTTGTTTATGGAATTAATTTCCGCTAATGTGCTGCTTGGGCTGTGGTCCGTTTTATAGCTATGTTTCAACAGATGATGATCCGACTTAGAATATTAAAGAGTGGAATTTAACGTTATAATCAAGGCGCTTTGATAGGCAAAGAGTAAAATGCAGAGGTGATAGGCAAAATGTAATACGCAGAGGCGATAGACAAAGAGTAATACGCAGAGGCGATAGGCAAAGAGTTATACGCAGAGGCTATAGGTAAAAAGTAATACGCAGAGAAGATACGCAAAATGTAATACTAAAGAGTAATACGCAGAGGATCACCTCTGCGTCTCGGTCTTTACCTATTAAGATAAAGAGTTATACGCAAAAGCGATAGGCAAAGAGTAATACGTAGACAAGATACGCAAAATGTAATACACAGAGGCGATAGACAAAGAGTAATACGCAGAGGTGATAGTCAAAGAGTTATACGCAGAGGCGATAGGTAAGAAGTAATACGCAGAGGAGATAGACAAAGAGTAATACGCAGAGGCATTAGGAATGAGTAATATGCAGAAGCGATAGGCAAAGAGTAATATGCAGAGGTGATAGGCAAATAATAAGACGCAGAGACGACTGTACAGTAGAGTAAAGAGTTACACGCAGATAATCTGATCGGTCCGTTTTGATTTTAATTATGATGTCTTAATTCTAATTAGTGATTTAACGGGGTTAATATACAAACAGGAAACGAAAAAATACTTTAGGAGTCACCTTCATTCGAAATCTAGATATAGTTCAACATATGCAGGCCGATTTTGGTTATATTGGCAATCTTTCAGGGGTTGAAAGTACTCATAACCAACTTTAACTAACGGACCAGCTCTGAATAACCTGGTCTCCAAAGTAAAACGTGAAAATAATACATTTAAAATCCATATTACCAATAAACTGCCCCATAATAAGATTAACCACACTCCAACCACAACAGCTGAATCTCTATAAATCCAAAACCATTTACTAAACTGCTCATCTGCCGCTATTAATTTAACAAGAGAAGCGACAATTAGTGATAATATATTAGTGAAGGGGACCCAAATCGAGAACTAATCGATTTACCTACATCATCGATTGCATTCATCACTCCCCCTAGCGCCGTGCCGCGCCGTGAAATGACCAACTCTGTCACCCCGGAATACCATAAATAGGAAAAGAATAATTCTCGGCTAAATTGGTATTTCCGCACAAAATCGACCGACTCAATTCGTCACGGAATGGACAATGACCACCCTTTTCATGACAGGAAATTGATCTCTGTTTGTTACCAAATAGAGTAGAATATCGATTAGAAAGGGTTGGCGGAATTCCAAATCTGAATTTTTTACTTATTCCATTTTTAGACCGTTCACACTTAACACCTAAAATTGAAAGTAGAAATAGTTATAAACGAAATTAAAATAAATTATATGACAATTACAATTAGTCCGGTTTCAAAAAAGCCCATTTATAACATTATATAAGGTTAATTACTACATTATTAATCGGTGTGAAGAAAGGGATTCGCTTCACTAACGATTACACCTTTGCTTGACAAATTGAAGAAACACAATGGAATAATAATGTTAATAGAATGACAGCTTTCAACATCTGCTCTATGTATTTGTAAAGAAATTTATTTGCCACGTGTCCTGTCAAACAAAACCTATTTATTGAATAAATCTTATTATGATCGCCACAATAGGTGTCAAATGAGCAATAATTCTTTGGCATTGTGGTCAATCGGATGCGAAGCTATTCGGGAATACGGGATTTTCCAAATCATTACATTTTATTTCGGGTCCATTTAGGGTTGCGGTTCTGGCCAACGTTTATAATGGTATTAGAGGTATTATTACTGTCAAAATATTGAATGTTACTACAGTTACTTGATTATTTAATCCTGATACAATTCCCTTTATACAAAATCCAGGCCATTCATATTTAAGAACATCACATGAAAAAATATTTGCTGTATATTCCACAAATATCAAAATGTCTACTATTATATTCAGCGAAACACAATAACGTAACACAAAAAGAACTTACTCGTGTATATAAAATAATAGGTAAAAAAGACAATTCAGAGTGACAGCGTAATATCGTAAACGTCATAGTACACTACTCGCTAAGTAGGCAAACGTCGTAAACACTTGGAAACCTCATATTTTTTGTGTCACTTATCTGAGACACCCACTGTATCTTCTAAACACATTACCAATTACATTTGAAGACGAATTTATTAGTTACAAATTGACATGGCGCTGCCTGCAAAATTAAACGTCATTTAAACATCAAAAGTACAATTTTCAATTTAGTTCCACTTTTCGCCACCTGTCAATCTGTCTACGTCCACTGTCCTTTTCGTCACTTCTTGATATTGTAACCAGTGAATAGTAAGGGGTTACCTAACTTTGTTGCTAAGCCTGGTCTAGCCTAATCATGGTATAAAGCTTTTAGGTATTGTTTTTATTAACATTTATAAGCTTCTTGTCCTCATGGCAATAGCTTTGTGACTTTACTTAGAACTTTCTCTGTTATTCAAGGATTTTTCCTAAAAGCTAATATCTATTAGTCAGAAAAATATGCCAGCGTATTAAGTTCGTTACTAAATTATTCCTTACCTACTCAATATATTTACAGTTAATAATGGGCCTTTAGGTGAATCTAGTCGGCATATTTTCCATACAAATTTCGAGAGTGTATTGCTCCACTGTTCGACAATATACAACAAAAATTAAACATGGTATGGTTTTGTCTCATTATTAATATTGTCTGTGTGGAAACAGAATGCTCAAATAAAAAGCCATTAAAAAGTTAGGAGCCAACAAAGATTAGTTTTTCTTGCAAATTTAACCTAACTTTGGGCGTGTTTAAGTAATAAAAGAAGTGTAAAATCTCCAAAACCAATTCGCTACCGACCAAGTCAATTATGGAAAAGTTCAATATAATTTATTGGTCATTTATTTATGCAGTGGTTTTTCATAAGACCCGATCTTCCAAAGGACTTTTCTTAACTTTTTACGCGTATATTTTACTATAAATGATCCTGCATCTCAATCAATAACGTTGTGAGTGTAGACTAGCGTCTAACTGCTCACCACTGATAGGTACTTCCTTTGTCGGACACGATGCTTAGTGAGACAGCGTGTTTTTAGCCAGACCCACCAGTGAGTTCGAGCCCGCGACTAGATTCCTCATAATAAAAAGACATAAAGATATCAACAAGCGGCATATCAGCGAATGAGATAGACATCTAACTGACCTTGACCAATGTTGCAAATCATCACAAACCATCAGACAAAAATACCAGGTAAGGCAAAACATTTTTTGTCAGTCTCCTCAAAAATAGAAGTGACTTATTACTCTCATTAAGGAGAACAATCGAAATAAAGAGATCGACAAAAAGTGTCGCTCGTCTGTCGCCAACCCGATAACCAGGTGCGTCGTTTTTGCATAATTTCTAAAGCAAAAAGTCCCGCCAGATTAATTAACAGTTTTATTTGTGGAGCACGTCTTGTCACGTCTTCTTGAATGTCCATTGTCGCATTATGATGTATACGGCATCGCTTTGTGTGGCGCAAAAACTGTGGCACATAATAGTCGTAGTGTAATCAATTGGCCAGACAGCGTGCCGCGTGTGTTGCTAACTAAACTAGGTGACGCGGAGCTACGAACAAAACATGGTGTAGACAGGCATTGTTTATTTTAGTGTTTACTTTTTGTAATGTTTTTTTAAAGATGGCAATTAGAGAAAATGACGCAACTGTCAGTTGGCCAACCTGATGTTATGGTAACCTATCCCTATTAAACCGGTTAAGGCCCATAGTATCCTCATCTCCCGTTTGTATGCTAAAGCACGACTGCCGCCCGCGCCCGCGCAGGGCACCTCTGAGCCTTTATCTCAAAATGGGGATATTCCTTTGATTAATTTACAATTGTGCTTCGGCGATTCTGTGGTACCTCTAACTATCTATTTTTCAGTGTATTTTTTTTTTCCAAATAACGAAGCCGTTTAGTAGGAGTATGGAATAGAAGCCAAAATATTGCGTGTTGGAAAATATTTTTTTACAGCAAAAGTATTAACCATACAAAAAAAGTACTTCGGGCAAAATGATCTATATGAATCTACCTATAGCAAAATCATATATTTTTCAAAATCTTCAAAACAAGCCGTTAATGAGCAGTAGGGTTCATAAAGTGACCGTGTTACGCTACCAAATGGGACGTAGGCCCTTAAGTCCGGCGCGAAACCTATCGGTTCCCATACAATAGAAAATTAATTGTGTCTCATTAGCCGGGATTGACAGAAATACTGCAATAAAAACGAAAGCCTAATGAAATGTCTACACGTAGGGAATCGTAAAGCAACCATTACCTACCCTTATCTATACAAACTACCTACATATATAAATATACATACAAATAAATCAAATTTAAGTGTCTGTTTCAATTTAAAAAAAAAACTGCTTTTTGTTAAATGTATATGAAATAATATACGGTACTTAAAACAAACATACAATTTTTGAATCTTTGTATGTCTGTTTGTTCCAGCTAATCTCCGAAGCGGCTGGACCTATTTTGACGGTACTTTCACTGACTGATTGCTGATGTTATTAAGAGTAAAATGGGCTTTTAGTCCCATTAGATTTGTTGTCCCGATAGCACGTTTCTGTGGAATAATTTACGACAACCACGTGGGCGAAGTCGCAGGCACAGCTAGTTATTCATAGAAAGTAAGAAAGAAAGAAAAAGTATTTATTAGACTTGCACAGGAATATCACAAACTTAACGGGGGGTTATCCGAATTTTCTTGCTTCAGAATCAACATTAAATGGTCAAATTAGTGTATTTAGGCCCTGAAAAAAAATATGTCACAGATACATCATTTTTTGAGGGAAATTAACTGTTCAAAACACAATAAATTGTAATTTGCTCGATTTGCTCGATGAAAAAAGAAATCCGAAACAGGGTCGATTTCAATACAATTTTCCGTCTCATTTCCTTATAACAGCTCAAAATAATGTGGAAATTGCAAGTACGATGAGGGAATCGTATTTAGGAGGGAATTTAACAGTTGAATTTTTTAGTTTAATAGATATTTTTTTAATAAACTCAAAAATAGTAAATCGGGCTAAATCGGCTCGCGCTCAGAGTCCTACGGGACGTCATCGAGGGTGGACCTGTGTCAAAATTTTCAAAAACTCACTCGTTCTAAATCTGTACCAAAAAAAAATTATAAAAAATAACCATTAAATGATAAAATTGGGACAGCTCAGAAAAAAAAGATCTTGCTGTACTTGTTACAGAATAGCAATGCTGCTTTGCTATTCTGTAACCATCTCACCGGTTGAAGCACGATGTCTACCGGCGAAGACGCAGTACGGGGTGAGAGAACCAGCCATTGTTCACTTGAATACTTACACTTATTTGCACTGCCGACTTCGAGACGTCGATACTTCCTGTACTATGCTGGTTTGGTGAGTCGCGATGGTCATCGATATTCATTAATATCATCGGGCCGATAATAATTATATCGGTATCGAATCGGTATGGGTATAGCTACCGACATATCGGTGTCGGGTTGGTGTCGATATCTGATTATATGAAAACGCCCAATAGGCTAATTATATTAAATGATTTAATTTAATTACAATATATTTAATAAAATTAAAATTAGATTGAAACAAAAAAAAAAGTCGTACTTTCCTACTTTCCTAGCTAGATCTATCACAAGAAGCTCTAAGTACTATCTAATAAGATCTATACAATATGAACGTAAGTACGTCGTACGGGCATTGTAACCAGGTGCCTTAATCTTACTCTACATTTTCACAAAAGTTCTAGAACATTGATGATTTCTAAAGTGCCGAAAATACATAATCAAGTTTCCTTATACGTGGAATATTTCATTTTGATTTTACCTTTTTGTAATTCTCCAACACAGTTTCAGAAATAAAAAACTTGACTGACTTCAACAGTGTATAAGGAAGGTGTTGATAGACTTGTAATAAAGAAAGTTTTATAAGTTATCCATAATTTTGGCGACAATATAACAGCGGACAACTTGGTCAGCATCTGAGGAGTATAAATGTAGATTTCGTCACTTAGGCGACGCAGGTCATGGACTATAGAAATGATACAAATGCCACCGGATCAACACTCTATACCTACATGTTTTCAAAGAGAACAATAACTACTGAGGATTTATTAACGCCTTCCTTTTGTTTCCAAACTAGATCATACACTACCTGCACTGCATACTTAAGACACATCCGAATCAGATTAATTGCAGCATATAGTTCCTTGAATCAATATAACCTCCGCACATTTCCTCGTCCATTTAAAATAATCCGCTCCAAACTAATTACATCGTAGCTCCTAGTCACAGAACATCTGGGCGACCCAAGGTCTGGGAATTGAGGAAACAGAATTAAAGACCTTAAAAAAAACTAGTGTACGATTAGTCTATTATTTCTATATCATTAAATCAGTCGTTCCATCACAAAGAAAAAAATATCAAATACAAATATCGTTCGACAAAAAGTAATGAGCGAGCAACTAGACTAACTTCCTTGTCAACATACAGTTATTTTGTTAGATTTATTACCTGTTTATTCTTTGTTAAAACTACGTACATATGATTAGGCCTCGCGACCATATAATTATCGCATTGGTAATATAAAACACGGTCAATAGTAACTCGTGTAATCTCTGTTCCGTTATATAGCCTGAATAATGAAATCGGTTAACTCTAAAACCTGGTGAAACACTTTTTTTGTACGTCTAAATCAATTAATCCTCAATCATAAAGCCTCTCATATACTCACGATTTATTTCTTCTGGGTTCTTAGCACAGTTTCTAACGGGTCTGTCGAGTATATGACCAGCTCAACCGAAATATTTCAGACGTAAAATTTTAAGTCTACTGACCAAACACTTGAGACTGTCAAACATTTAATATTAAACAAATTAACTCGACCATTGACTCATAATTTGTATATCAGCGTGATAAAAGTTACCATACGATTCTATTCGCATTTCAATCTCATATACTATCTATTATTTCCCATTCAAAAGACAAATTTTCACAAATTATAACCGCGTTAACCATATATTACTATAAAGTCCGTATCTCCATAGTTTAACGTAAATCATGGTTTCTTATCGCCTGCAGCCATAAATAGTACACCAAAAGAAACGACTGCTATGCAAATTTCTTTATAGCACTTTAAAAAATGTATTTTATTGAAAACACGAGGAAAATCGTTGTTCATTTTCTATTCAATGGCTCATATTCAACACTTACATGCTGTTAATTTCAATCATATTCAATTCTTTTTGTTCACAGACAATGTAATTTGAATTTTGTACTGCATTCTGAACAAAACGTTACCTTAATAGCTCTTTATATTGAAGCATTTAACCTACATGCAAGACACAAAGAAAATAAATGAGTTAAAGCTTGTAAAATGTAAAGTAATTGAAAAAATATTCTCTGACCCACCTACGGGTTCCAATATCGAAGAGAAACTTCATATATAAATTTACTCGCATGTCAAAAAGCAAAGATCAATGGCTGATATGAAAATCAATAAAGATATAATGACGATATTATTATACGTTATAAACAAACATTTGCACATGAATTGTATCTTTCTCACATAAATCAATAAACAGCTTTCTTTATCTGTCTCGAAAATTGACAACTTACTTTATGAAAAGTTCGGCGAGTCTATTTTTATTGGTCTATTCATAACTATCAGCAGTGATTTACGAAAATATAGTGATTCATCAATGGATCAGTGAACTGTCTAGTGACAGAGTTATAAACTAAACGGTTTGATCTAAATCATTTATTAGTGATATTATTTTTAATGGTGGTGACTGGTCGTCTTGCTGACCATGGTTTTGTTATTGTTAATTGCATTAAGTTTTTATTAATTTTAGTCCAGAGGTCCTAGTTTAACTTTTATTACTTTAAGTTATAGCTAAATTTGCATAATGCAGAATTGCATATGTAAGCGGGCATGCCCTTTATGCCTGGAGGCTTTTATTTAAATTGGAAGTTCTGTTTACGTTTTATTTTAATTTTTTACTATTTTTAGTTTTAAATTTTTGATGGTATATTGGCGTGTGCTAGTTGACATATGGCAAATTTAATGTTGTTTTTTTTGTGATTCGTAATTTGAATTACCTATTATTGTATAGAATCAAGTTCTCTAACTTAACAGACAGCTGTGCTGCTGGAGAGTTTGTTGCGCTACTTCTTCTTCCCAGCTAAAGCACTAGGAAGTGGTGAAGGGCGGGCGTTTTGGGGGACTGTCTTATGTAATTTTATTGTTGACGTTCAAAAAGAGCTGACTCTCAGCCTAGTTTGAATAAATGAATTTTGATTTTGAGTTTGAAAAAATGTAGTAGGTACAATCTAAAGGGCACTACAAATATTCACTGCATTGTTCGAGTCTAAAGAAAATAAAGTTCATGTTTATACCTACACCATTATCATTCCACATTCTGAATAGTGCTCAGCATCCTTTAAAATTAAGGATTCAAACCGAGGCCAGCCCCGCGCGTGACGCGGGACGCATCTGTACTAATCACATCAATAATTTTTATGATTAGGTAGCTACGAGACTTACCAGTTTCAGTACCTCATCTCCACAAGTTAGTTGACTCAATCGGTGCCAGCAAATTTCGTCCCGCATAACTGGCGGAATTCGTCTCCGTTTGGTCAGAGCTTCAGGCTAACCACGCAACCAACACAGCGAGTAAAAAGCTTATGATCGCTTACTTTAGGTGGCATGGCACGACTACGGCTTTCAGGGCCCAAATTCTGTATGGTTATAATGTTTCCCCGCGGAATCTTATTACGTTCAAACTAAGTCAATATCGTGTCTTTTAGAAAGCAATGTAACGGTAAGGAATCGAAATGTCATATTTTGTACGTACCAAGACAGTTTGTCGATATTATTAATACGTTATTAGCAGATTTCGTGTGTGATTGACGTGGTTACGAGTAAGGAATCGTTAAGTGTTCATAATTAATTCAGGCCCAGGTGGCAATATTTTCTTGTTTCATACTTTTCAGCGCGTGATTTTTCAGTAATCGGTAGTGTTTTCGTTTTTGAACTTATTTTTTATTACCTCGCAATATTTTTACATTAGCAGCCTATAATGTTCCCACTGCTGGGACACAGGCCACCTCTCGGTGAGAGGGGAGTGGGCCGTATTCTACCACGCGGGTCCAGTGCGGGTTGGTTTATATCATATGTCTTCGAATTTTTGGTTCTAGGACATGCCGGTTTCCTCACGATGTTTTCCTTCATAATTTTGAGAGCAGTGGTGATGAAATAATTTACAGAAAGTAAAGCGCCTGTCTGAGTTCGAACCTACGACCTACAGCTCGTAAGTCAAGGCCATTACCACTGGGCCACCACTGCTTCCCTTTTCCCCATATTAATATTTGAAATGTGCTAATTAAATTCCCTCCTTTGATTTGTTACCCAACACGGCATTATATATTTTTGTCTTCTTTAGTTCTTCACTTTATGTCCTCTAGAGGTCGCCATATTCAATTTGATGTGATTTATCCTATAACCAGTTGACAATCCAGACGTTTCCAACGATACCTATAAACGATATACAACGATATATGATAAGTTTAGAAGTTATGAGGGAACAGATGAACATACATACATACCAGTCGAAGTCATAATCCCCCGTTTGCTTCGCCGTAGTCGGGTAAAAACTAGTAAATTATTCAAACAAGCCACATTACGATGTCCATAATAACCGTACAATTCATTAGCTCCCCCAAGTGAAGAATTAAAATTGATTGATTGGTGACATAAAAATTTAACGTCTCGACTTAACTGGGTATCAATCAGCCGTTTCGTCGGCTGTCTCATTGACCAGATATGACTTATACTTCGGGGCCTTTTATGTTGTAAACACCTTTACTTACTCAACTTAACGATGACAGTTTTATTTAGGGGCTTATCTAGTCGGGTGGCCTGATCCCGAGACGTTTTTGGACAGTCCACTCAATAATTAGGCAGGAAAATTATGGTTGGTACTTTAGAATGAGGTAAATTAAAAAAAGTTTATCTGTGATTTTTCTTTCGTAATGTCCACCAATGTGAGTTGATACCTTTATGCTTCTATGAGAGTACAGAAGTTCTCTTAAGACAGTCCACCTGTAAACTTGGCTCTTTATTTTAAAGTAACTACAATTTGTTTACGGGGCAAACGACGATGTTAACAGGTACGCCCTCTTCACATGGTAGGCAAAAACTACTGAACGCCTTTTTTTTGTAGGGTTTCTCGCAGTTGGCCTTGAGAGGCCGTGACTACTGAACCGGACTTTCCTGGGGCTGCCATTAAGAAAAGTTAACGCCTCCAGCCAGTCGCCGCGGGAGACGCCCTGGGCGTCGGGAATCCCAGGCTGATTCCCGCCCACCGTAGGCGCGGGCTTGCGGAAGGCGAGTAATGGGTAGCTCGCTGTCCAGTAAGGACCAAGCCCGGGTCGACGGCGCGTTGTGTTCCACGCGCGCCTCAAAGAGATGTGAGCACCAACGGGTGGGGCCCACAAGGGCCGATGCCTGCCAGAGGTGCAGGTTGTTCGAAAGAGATACCGCGGCCCCTGGCACACAGGCAACTGAGGGAACACGGTGGGCTTTAGTCAGTAAAAGTCTGACACGCCCTCCTGCTCCACCCAGAGCGGGCGAATTTATTTGATGATTTCCCAACCAAAAAAAACCCTCTTACTTATAATCGTGGCTTAAAGTTAAGAGCTGTTTAAATATCATCAATGCATGATTAAACAGTCGCTAATCACTACTTGACTTTAAGCAAAGTTTATATATAAGGGGGCTAATGTTTTAGTTTCAATTAAAATTACTATCATCACTTAAAACACACGGACTGGATTTGGATACACTTTTAATTTTAATTAGGTGAGAAAACTTTTACCAAACAGCTGACTTTGACACTTTATAATACGGCTCCTGTACCATTCACCGATAATACCTCTACAAATGTCATAAAAAATAACTGCATCTCCAAAATTTTCCCATGCTATGCATCAGTTTAATAAAACGAAAGTTAATCTAATAGTGTTTCAATAATTTGAATAACAATGAATATATAATAAGAATCGATGAACACTTTAATTGATGGACTATTAATCCCTTAACCTGTTTGGATTTCATGAATCTTATTAACAAAAGCAATGAATAAATACACCTTTTTATTGGTAAGTTTCTGTGATAACACTTTGACCTCCAAGACATTTAGAACTATTATATATCCTACTATCCTAATAATATTATAAGGTTAGCGCGCCGCGCAATGATAATCGATGTTACCATTCCACATGACGGGAACCTCGTGAAAGCTGAGAAAGAGCTTAGTTAAGAACTTAGCACACGAGGTTGTTGACATGTGGAATGTGAACTCGGCTGTCATTGTGCCGATTGTCGTATCAGCCAATGGACTGATGGCCGAAAGCCTCGATCAACATCTCTCGAGGCTCTCGTTAGGCGGTTGGATCAAAGGCCTGATTCAGAAGGCAGTACTCCTCGATACGGCTCGCATCGTGAGAAGGTTCCTGTCTCTGGAGCCCTAACCACCGGTAGCTTGGACCCTGCTCCCGATACCGGCGGATCTCTATTTTATATATTTGTTCATGTTTTTTTTAATCTTTGTTTTATAAAAATACTTAAAAATATATTATAATAAGAAGCAAAGTGAATAAACGAATTTTATATGAGAAAGTTTGTATATTTCGATGTTTGTTACTCAATCACACAAAAACGGCTGAGCGGATTTGGATGATATTTGGCACACAGGTAGATTATAACCAGGATTAACACATAGGATTCTTTTTATCCCGGCAGTACGTTTCCGTAGGATAATTTTCAAGCTCCACGCGGGTGAAGCCGCTGGCCAAACCTAGTACGTAAATAGAAATAAAATGTTGTCCTATGGTAAGCGCATCACTTTAGGCTGGACCAATGAGGTAAATTTTTGTTTAAAAAAAATGTGAAAGTCCGAAATTGGGTTTCTATGGTCATAATCCTGAAAAAGTTTTCCAGAAAATTTTCCAACTCCGGAAAACCTGAACTGATTTTTTATGAATTATTAAATACAAAAAAATAAATCACAGGACAACATCTGTCGTGTCAGCCAGTCTACAATAAAATTATTAAGGTAGACAATGTTTATTCTGTTATTAACCAAAATAAATTCGAAAAACAAGCGCAGTTATCCTATTTCAGTGATTTGATTTGATTTTATTTTGATGTTGGTAGTTTTATGTGAATGTTAAAATATTGTCTGAAGATCTTATTCAAGAATTTACGTGTCACGAAAATTTAGAGCGGAAGTTTGACGGTATTATTTCATGGATGGACATGAAACTGAACCGAATTTATGACCAGAAATGCATACCTTCACCAGCCAACGAGGTACATACAATGTGCACTACTTTACGGTTTAGCATTAGCATTACCCGACTTATGAAATTGGATGAAATTTGGCACACATATAGATTATAACCTGGATTAACACATAGAATACTTTTTATTCCGGTATTACATTCCCGTGGGATAATTTTCGACTTCCACACGGGCGAAGCCGCCGGCAAAACCTAGTGTTATAATAAAACCATGAAGGTCATGTGTTCTTTCATCTATTCGGTAAAAACTATTTAAGATAAGCTTATGCCGTGGCAAATATTAGACTGTAGTATAGGTTGTAGGCAGGCATAAATCTATGTATCGCTACTGGTGGAGGCTACCAGAAAATATACTCAGTCATAGACATGAAACTCAATTCATTTGTCCTCTTTTCCAATCACTAATAAAAGCCACCTCATCATTATTCGCATCTATATGCCTGAGACGAAGATGTGGACCAGACTGGAGGAGACAAGCCAGAGATAGGGAAAAATGGAGAAAGTTGGGGGAGATCTACGCCGCAGAGGCGACTTCCATAAATAAATTATTTTAAGTGCATGCTTACACTAATTAATATTTTAATCCTTCCATATTTGAATTCAATTTAAACTTTAAAATATTTATAACTTAATACGAATATAACTTTTAATTGAACTATTATTTATAAACAACAATTTTAATGATAATTATGTAATATGTGAATTGAAATTTTTTATATGGTAGAATAAAAGGCTTTTTTTATTTTATTTTATTATAGCCCGAGATCTCATAGGCTTCAATTTTCTTGTGCTAATCCCCAAGCTCCTGTGCCAGCTTCATCTAGGTTATGCCCGCGATGGCAATAATGCCGTCCACCCATCTCGTCGCTGGACGCCCGACATCTCGTCTTCCAGTCCTTGGACGCAGCCCTACTCTACCTGTCATATAAAAAAAAAAAAAATGAAATGAAAATGAAAAGTGTTTATTCACAGAAAATACATTTTTGTTGGTTACATTTACTTCCGCCAAACTGCATAGCAGTTTGTTGGCAGACGTAGCTCCATTTTTGAAAATTCCTACTTATTAAGTTTTTTATTTTTTATATTCACACTTTTTCACCTAATTAAAACTAAAATTAAAAACTACTTTTGCATTTCTTAAATTTAAAACAAACAAACTTTATTTTTTTCCATAATTATTATCTACAGTGAGGCTTTCACAATACGTATTAAAGAGGTACTTATGTATTTTATTCTTAAAAGAGGTTTTTGTGACACAATCGTTGATATCGACTGGAAGGTTATTAAAAATAGTTGGGACTAATACATTTCTACACCTTCGACCATAAAAATTACTACATGTGGGCACCACTAAACTTCTCATGTTATTGTTCCTTTGAGATCTTGTGCGTATAATATTGTTTTTAAATTCACTGCTACAATACTGTTCTAAAGCTACTGACAAAACTACCCTCTGATGAACCGGCAGCATTTTACATTCAAAAAATAAGTCTTCGTAATTACTACTTTTACAACGATTTTTTGTGTTTTTATCTACTAATAGTTTCATGAATCTGATTTGCAATGTTTTTATTTTATCCAAATATGTTTTAAATGTGTTACCATAGCATGCCAGCCCATAAGAAAGCAGTGAGTCCACTAGTGCATAGTAAACCATGTACAATGCCACTAGGTAACAAACAATCTCACAAACCAAAAACAGTTAACGCAGCGTACTTAAAAATTTTGTTTATACGCTAGTAACATGCCCCTTAAACGAACTATTACAAACTGGTGATAAACCAGGACGAGCTGTAAACACAGCGATCATAATTCACGTGAAAATATTCCCTCTTGCGTCAGCAGAAAAATACATTCGCAGTGCTTCGTGTTTCCTAAAAATAATCTTTTATTGCAACAGAGAGGTACGGTGGAAGTTGTGTCAGGTGCCGATAAATAAGAAGTTACCCACTTACATTGTAAGACGGAGCTGTAAATAGTTGGCTTGTTTTTCTAAAAGTATTTCGGATTTTGGTCTAAATGTTTTGAGTTTTATTTGTTTCGATGGCTCAGTTTAGTTTAAACAGCGATTCTAGAGAGTTTTGGTGATTCACAATTTATAAATAAGTTCTAGGGTTTCGAGCTTTTAAAACTATTCAGCCCTTCGATGTGCTTATAAAAAAATAAGATTATGTAGTCAGCTTTTTAGGGTTCCGTACTCGAAGGGTAGCCAACGGGACTACTACTAAGCCTCCACTGTCCGTCTGTCTGTCTGTCAGCGGACTGTATCTCATGATCCGTAATACCTATTAATCTATACTAATATTATAAAGAGGTAAAGTTTGTGAGCTTGTGAGGTTGTAGGGGGTAATCTTTGGATCTACTGAACCGATTTTGAAAATTATTTTACTAATACAAAGCCAATTAACCTAAAAAGTGAAAAGACTTTTTGTGGTAGTCGGATTGGCAAAGTCGAAGAAAAACAATCGAACGAAAACGTTTCTTACGAAAGCTGGCTTAACGATGAGAGATATAGGATTGAGTTCTAGAGAAAAGTTGTAGAACTTAATAATGCCTACAATAAAGTCACCGACAGCCTATGTCTAACTTTTATATTTAAGTCACAGAAAGTAGTTTTCTTATTAAAAAATAATTTTAATCGTTAGGTCATGTTTATTATCAACAATTATAAATTCTTATAAAAATAAGTAAATTTATCGTCTCAAGTGTTTAAAACAAAAGACTTCCCTTTTACTGAATATAATTTGGACGAATGGTTAAAGAGTCGACATAGGTTTGGAAACGCTACCGTATCGTAATCTATTGAGTGATATTTCTATTATACGTTTTTCCCGTCAATCTATTTAGAAATAAATTTATTTATCACCAAGGAAATTGTATTTAGATAAAATTCATTTTTTACAGAATGTTTTTTGATTGCATAGTTTATGAGATAATTTAAAATATCAAATACGCGAGACAAATGTATTAATGTTCACAAGTAAAAATGTTTACCGTCCATCGAAGTGGGCACGGGTCAGCTAGTAATAATAATAACCGGCTACAGGCGCTATAACAAGAATAATTAATAAAAATAAATAGAGGGGGGGGTCTCATTACGTGTGGTACGGAACCCTACGTGTGCCGGCCATCACTTGGCCGATTTTTAAATCGGTTTAATAGGTAATACCACTTTAACCAGACAACCATATTTTTGTGTTCAGAGTACTGAACTCCTAAACTAGTAATATCCCATAAAAATCGAAGGTATCTCGTTAATCATAATCAAACGCAGTCGTAAAAACGTCAGAGACATCACAATCTCAGAGTCAGCATTTAGCAGGTGCGCGCTCCCAAACAAATCATGTTATGGCGCGTATGATTCGATTTTCGAAATATTCAACGTCGTATTTTTATTTTTATACGTCGCCAGTCTCAAATTTCCTGTTTTTCAGACAGTGTCTTCGAATTCTAGGATATATTCCGGTATTGTGTTTCACCTCCTTTTATTGGACTTCTTGTATAATCTCAATAGAAACTTTTCAAATGATTCTTGAATCTTTGCACAGCAAAGGATTGTTTTTGTTTTAGGCATTTCATTCCTGAACGGATTTATGTGGAAACAAATTGTTGTACGCAATAAAACTTTGTGTTTTTCTTTCATTTAGGACATGTATTATTGAAAAGAAAGAAAAAGTATTTATTTTGACTCGTAAAGGAAGATCAGAAACTGAACCAACCGCAATCATAAAAATGTAAAAACACTAAATTATCTGAAAAGAAAGTAACAAACAGGAAGTCTACGAGGCCAAAAGGCTCCTATCTCAGCATGATGCTGCGACTACTATTAGTAACATAAAAATACAAGCTGAATTTATAAGCGAAAACTTCATGAAAATAACATTCCACTTAGGTATAAAAAACGATTACATACTAAATGAATTCAGAAACGAAATAATAATCGAAAACAGCAACTTGAGCGTTTACGTAAATGAACAAAGCTACGAACAAAATGTGCGCGATACAATTCCCGATTCGCGGTCGGCATAAATTGAATTCGTATGCGACGAACCCGCAAACCACAGAGTAAGAACAAAAGGAGTATTAACCCGTAAGGGATGAGCGCGAAAGATAATGACACAAGCACTGCAGATAAAGATATTGTATATATGTAATGCCAAAGTTTCTTATCCCCGAGCGCTTTTCATTTGTTGTGAGTGGGTTTCAGTGTTAGAGCAATATGATTATAAATAATCACTTCATTTACTATCTATTCTCTGCCCTATCCAGACGGTTCATTTGCTAACTGGGTCTCTTATATAATTCTACGACCCTATTTGAATGTATTTTCGTTAAATGCCTCTTGTGCCCGAATGAAAATTTCATATGAAATCTTTTAATTAAATCTTAGCTCAAACCCATTTAAGTTGCTCTAGTTTTACTTGGTTGAAATCGCTTTAAATATTTTGCTAAGTTCGATACATGCCTGATAAATGTACGTCTTACATCGAAATAACTAAACTGTTACGTCACTCACTGATTAGGTAAAAACCTATAGACAACATACAGCCTTAAATCTGGGAACATACAATTGGAGGAATACAAAGAAAATATTTGTTGAAATTTAACCAGCACCCTAATTGCGTAACACGCGATTAATCATAATCGGTTTCATTTTGTCAGTTCAACAATATTCATTGCGTTATTTACGTTGTTGAGCAGACACATTTTTCGAACATATGAAGCAATGGTTTAGCCTTTTGTTTCAATACGAAACAAATTATGATGAATCGTGAGTTACGCAATTAGGGTGCAGATCGGTCCTAGGTTCGATTCCTAGGTCGGGCAAAGTGTTATTGGTTTTTTATATCTTGAATTTCTCAGTAGCAGCCCGGAGTCTGGATTTGTGCCTGGTTGATGGCAAAAAGGTCGCCCCATATTACATGAGATATGCGAAATGTGGGTACACTTCTGCGCGACTCTTCGGGGAAGCAAAGCGTGATGGACAGGTCCACTCAATCTGTGTGGTTCTTTCCTCAAAAGACCATTTCAGACACCAATCCAAATGGTCTTCACATGATCTGACCAAGATTATGTCTGGACTTTAAAAGAGACTGTGACCTCTGAGTTTGTTTCGGCCTTTCTTCTCAGAGTAGTCAGATAGGAAACGCCGACCTCATCTAGTTTAAAAAAAATTATGATTGATGTGTAAAAGTTTTGTACAAACCTACTTACAGAAATAAATTCATTTATCATTCATTTATCATTTATCGATGTATGTTGTCAACCAGATAGCAGTTCTAACGACGGGTTAAAGATTTTGTTTGACAAAGACGTGGGCCTAGCTTATATCACAAATTACGCGAAACGTGGACACTTTTTATAGGATAAAATATATTACTATGTACAATGACATCATGCAAGTAATCCAGCCACAATATACCCACGCAAAAGAAAATTATGAATGTTCAAGGGATGGCTACGTCAAAATACTTGGCACGTAGCCAATTCTTCAATATGTGGGTAGTAAAGAAAATACAGCCAAATGTCAAAGGTCGAGAAATTAAAAGTGATGACCTTTACAATGGCAAGTTTAGTGAAACTCTTTGCAGTTATAGATATCAGATTCGTTGAGCAATTTAATTTAGATATAACTATAGATTGTTGAAAATGTTTACGAATTTTCTTAGGCATGAAAATGTTGATTTCCTTCATCTTTAAGAAAAAAGAATGCAATAATATAAGTTTATCTTATGGATTTATTCGGTTAATTATAAATGAAATATTGATTCAGTGCAGCAGTTTAAATAACTCCCGCGTCTATTAAATTAATATACCACAATTTTTCTTCTCTCTTTCAGAGAGCCATAAAAGGATACTTTTTAGCTGAACGATTTTCATTAAAGCTTTTAGATGGCCCGTGGTTAGCTAAGCAGTGGCATTCTAGAGAAATATTCTACAGATCTTAGAAGGACGGCACTTAAAGTAATACGCGTGCTACGAGATTTCGTAGCACTTTTACTACGACAGAATACTTAGCCGACTTTAAAAAGAAAAATAGATTTTGTGTTTTCGGCGTGAATGTATGAATATGAATATATAAACGACTTTTCTAAACCGATAACTTACTTTAAAAACTCTTAAAAAGGTTGACCAGGTGTCATTAATGTGGACGAAGCAGAAAAGAGTTATGTAAGAATCGTAGCACGTAGCGTTCTGCAGAATTTCTGTTGCCCTTACTTTCTGCCAAAAATGCAAGAATTTCATATCTGCTTAGCCTTTTTCTAACAATTTTAGAGTCGGGATTAACTGCTTAACGTACTTTCCGAAGCACGTAGGGGTAATATATAATGGATTGGTGGTAACCCACCCACCGACCGACCTCGGCAAGCGTTGCTACGAGCCCATGAGAGTGAATGAATGTACGTATATTTAAAAGTTGTATGGATCAAAACCAACTTATGGGTCTATACGCAAAGCATGATTCCTTTCATGGTTTCATTCTGGCCGTCAGCCAAATGTAGCGGCGACGTGGGTTCGTCTGTCCCGACCATCTTCTAAAGGTTAAGGGTGACAAAAATAATGTAACGGACTACTTTCTTTGGGTACAAGATGCTATAACAATGGCGGTATCGTTTTCGGGAGAGTGGACGTTTGTGCGATGGACCGTTGAAGTTACTGGCAATTTTCCCTGTAATGTAGTGATGTTGTTTTTTTTTATGAAGTGGTTTTTGGAAGGAAGTATTTGGCGTATCATTGTGATGAGATTGACTGTTTTTCTGTCCTTTTTTGGCGTTCATTTCAAGTGCCGATTCTGAGACACGTTGTCTGTAGTATTCGTGATTGAATAACCTACTTTAGGTAAATAAAGTATGTAATGTAATTAAGATTTTGATAATAATGTTATAAAAAGTATTTTGGTGCTACGTTGGCGTTATTATGTTTTTATTTTTGATAATTGAATATTTATCAAATCTGTATGTAACTCGTATCTATTTCCATATTAATTAATTTACGTAATCAATCAATTTAATTTAATTTATTTTATTTTGTGGGATTGTTTGGTTAATGAATGTTGCTATTTTTTTAAAGTTAATTTGTATAATATTTCCACACCATGACAATATGGTAAACATGTTAGCACAACTCCATGTTACCTTTAACACCTTGCACGCATTTTTTTATAATTGTATGTACACACATGTTTGAGCTAATAAAGCTATCTGAATCTCATCATCATCATCATCATTTCAGCCGAAAGACGTCCACTGCTGGACATAGGCCTCCCCCAAGCTCCGCCACTTCGACCGGTTCTATGCTTCCCGCATCCAGCGGACTCCCGCGGCCCCCACAATGTCATCGGTCCACCTTCCAACCAATTTGAATCTGAATGGATTGAATTCAGTTTAATAAGGACTGAAAATCTGAAATAATGATGTCAGCTTTGGTATAGTTTATATGCATCGACAGAAATATTCATTAAATTTGGGGGTTTCAGTATAATCTAGTACTATATAGTACGGGTATTTTTGTTTTGGGTGGGAAATCATCAAATAACTTCTCCCGCTCTGGGTGGAGCAGGAGGGCGTGTCAGACTTTTACTGAATAAAACCCACCCGTGTTCCCTCAGTTGCCTGTGTGCCAGGGGCCGCGGTATCTCTTTCGAACAACCCGCACTCCTGGCAGGACATAGTACAGGTTAGGTTAACTTTCATTTTCAATTCGTCTTTAAAACCAAGACTGACATATTTGTGTAGAAATACTTCATCTTTGAGCAAAGGGGCATAAAAATCTGACCCGACAATTTTAAGAAAAATATACTTCTAGAATTCACAGGTTTTTAAGGGCCTTACCCGCCGTAGCTACAAAAACGTTTTAAGAGACTGCCCTTAACTTTTTGAATAATTGCTAAATGCATTCACAGATTTTGTAAAAAATGTAGAGTCAGTCAAGAAATTCGCCCATTCTCCTTTAAGACTAGTATCACTAGGTATTCCATTACATAATAGAAAAATCCAATCGCATACAGAAATTAGAACATAAATCTACTACCGTACATTGTTTACGATTTACGAGTACACACGGAAACGCGCGAAAACAGATAGTAAAATGTTTATAGTGTACAATAAAATATCACAGAGATGATTTCATTCTGTAGGTAAATACGATACGTATGCTATGTGGTGAACGTTTTTGTAAACACTATACCAAAATTATACAAAAATTAAACTGTAATCATTCAGCAGATTATTCTAAAAATCTACTGTCAAAATGTATGGAACTTATACATGATAGCATTTTTTTTATTACCTTTTAAATATGTCAGCGTCATATATAATCCATGGTAATAGGTTACACGTCGACGTCCTGTCACCCTATATAATTGTAAAGGGCAGTCAAAGGTATAATTTCCCATCATTGCATGCATTTTCAAATGTCTGTAGATGACTCTCCAAAACTTTTATTTTTACGATAAGTGGGATGCGCTAAGGTTTCCCGCGAGAAGTTTATATTGATGAATTTAACAATATAGTTCTGTAAAAACATATTTGTAACGTTCACGGATCATATCTTGATCAAAACACAACCTAACCTCACCAAACCACCAAACCACTATGCCACCACCACCACCAAATCATTATGTCCTGTACTATTTATTTTTTACCTTATTTTTATTTTTTTGTTTTTTTTTATTATCAACTAAAACTAAATTAATTACCTCCTAAGCACTTTTCTGTACGGAACATCATTCCATTCTGTATCTGGGGAAGGGCGTTGTTAGCTGCGCTGCAGTTTATACTTTTGCAGCTATCATCGTTTTACTTGATGTTTTAATATTCATGTGTTATTGTTCCGAAATAAACTTTTTATTATTTATTTTTATTTATTCCAAAAAAAAAAAGTAAATTTGAACTTCGCGTGCACCCTGGCGTTTTCGCCAATTGTATTGTTAAAGTGACAGAGAGGACTAAAGCTGTTTTCTAGTATTCCTAAAACTAAAGATTATCTTAGTTATGCCACTTTCGATAAAGCGGTAGTGGTGGATTACTAATCATGATTACCTAAGTGCACCGCCAGAAATGTTCGGTAAGGACCAAGCCCGGGTCTACGGCGCGTTGTGTTCCACGCGCGCCTCAAAAAGATGTCAGCACCAAGTGGTGGGGTCCGCAAGGGCCGATGCCTGCCAGGGGTGCATGTTGTTCGAAAGAGATACCGCGGCCCCTGGCACACAGGCAACTGGGGGAACACGGGTGGGTTTTAGTCAGTAAAAGTCTGACACGCCCTCCTGCTTTACCCAGAGCGGGAGAAGTTATTTGATGATTTCCCACCCAAAAAGAAAAACCGCCAGAAATGTGCTACCAATCATTTAACGCCTACAGCTCTACCATCCCAAATAAATAACAATTACAACGTAAACAGTAAGCAAATCTTTCTCCCTCCTTCCCCCCCTAGTCTATGTTTGTCTGATATACCGGCGTGTGACGTCAAAAGGCCGGTCGGCGCCTCACAACCAGTGACTAAGCTGGATTTAATATACTACCAATGTGTTTGCCCCGGCGTCGCCTACGCGTTGAAAACTGCGTGGGAGTCACTGAAACTTGTCTACATGATGTTCTCTTTTCAAAGATTTAGGGCAACTTTTTGAGGTTGGCAGTTTTTAATTTATGTGTTTTTGTTTTATTATGGGAATTACGTGGGGTTTTTATATGGCTAGGAAACGATTTATTATGTGAATATGGTGCCAAATAAGTTGATGTTATAATCTTTCACGGTGCAACTAGGGAAATTGTAATTTTTCGACCAATAAACCTAGGCCAAACATCTACAGCGATGCGGATGAATTTTTCGACGCTAAATTGTAATTTGTGTATAATTTTAGCTTAGCTAGGATATAATTTGTTACATTTAATTATTTAATTGGTAAATATATTTTTGAACAAATGCGTATGTCGTTTAAACTAACACAATAAACCAACTTAGCAAAACATGCTATCGAACTTTTAGAATCCATACCAGTTATAGTACCTACGTTTTAACCTTTTATGAAGTCACGAAATAGTATGAAATCTAAAAATCCTTTTACACTCAAAGTGTCTGAATTCTTTCTTTCAAATTCTTAGAAGCTTAAGGTAAAACGTTTCTCTTTAAACATGCTGTGCATATGAGAGCGTCGCGGTGGCGTCGTCGCGGCTCGGAGACCGACACACTTTCCATTGACGGGCTGAAACCACCCCGTACCACCCATTCCCTGTTATTTGGGTAGAAATTTATACTAATGACATGTGTATTAAGTAACAATGGACGCTGTACACTATTTTTGGACGAATTGGTGAACGTTAGTATTCATTCATGGATGCAGAAGTGGGTTATGGAGGGTTTGAATTGAAATAGATTTTATATTTGAATTTGTTGGTAGTTTTAGTGTTTAATTAGAATACCTATGTCTTTTGGATTCCAAAATTAACACAATTATAGAATGAAACTGACTCGACAAATACTGTGATTAATTCCTTTTTAGGTAAGTAATTCCATAATTATAGTATTATATTAATTACATCATTTTGTTAAGTCTCCAAGCAAATTAAAGTTTTTAATTCCACGTCCATTAGAAATGAGTCGATTAATACTAATGAACTAAATGTTAATAAAATTGTTCATCATTAAATGACCATAAAAATACCTAAACTGACTTCAATCACGCGGTACTGCCCTGAAAGTTTCAGCACAATTCGGTAAATACTGAATTCTACTGGAACTGTCTGATATAACCAGTTCACACCCATGACATTGCGCACGCCACGATTGCGGTGGTAAGAGGAGTAGATTGAGTAGCGCCTTCCCCTAAGCTATGGCACGCCATTTCTTTAACACCCTGTACAATAGGATCCATGTACATTCTGCCTTAATATAGCATGCAAATTTAATACAACGAGAGGATAATAAAGATATTACAAAAAATCATTACGCCCCCAATTAAATTGAAAGAATTGATGGTGATGATGAATTTTGTTGCAATCTCTGCGAAAGGAAAATGTGCGTGTGACAGCTTTTTTACTTGTTGTTTTTTTTGCACCAGTGCCGCATTGTTGGTCCTGGTGGGATAGGGGAAGATAATGTTAAATGTTAAACTTGACCAAAAAATTGTCATTACTGAGACTCAGTTTCATACACACCTCATTAGATTAAAGTATTGTCTATGAAAAACGGAGAGTTTTTTTTTAATTCCCAGTTCTTCAAGGAGACAAAATTAATTCCTGGTCGTTAAAGCAGACCATATATCGGTCCTACCGCCTTTGGTTGAGCCATAAAAACAACGATACTATTATGGTGATGTTCGCAATAAACCACATTTATATCTTCTTCAGAATAAGCAAAATAACAGTAGAGAGGACCAGTTACATTAGACGATTTAAATAATTCATGTCATAGACAATATAATAACATAATTAACGCAAGACCTCATACAACTCGATTAGAGTATTGAGTTAAAGGTACAAAAATAAATAGAAGAAATACATTGACCAAAACTTATTATTTTTAAAGTAACTATGTATTATTATTACGAAAATCGAGTTGACCCTAGCATTACTTTTTTGCATTTTAAATTGAGTCTTACTGTCTTAGAATAAGATTTAATTTTCTTTGCCTCAATCGGAGGTAGGTATGACAAAATATTTTTTTTTTTAAATACCTATAATATGAGTTACTGAACTCGATTTAATAGTCAATTATGAACCAACTACTTTCAGGACATGTGTTTATTCTGTTACACTTTGCATAATAGGTCAGTTCGTGTTAAGGTCTATCGTACTGCATGGATCGGAATGCTGGGTTGAAGAAGCATGCATGCTCGGAAGAGTGCATGCAGCGGAGATGAGAATGTTCAGATGGATATGTGAAGTGACGAAAATGGATAAAGTTCGAAGTTATTAGACAAAGTTCGAAGTTACAAGATACGTTTTTATTCAGTGCGCCAACTGTAACCATGAATTCAGCATATCATTGTAGACCCCCCAGCTAAAAATCAGCTGTTCCATACATTTTGACCACGTAGGTATTACACTTTTCTATGAAACGGCCCCCTAGGTCTAGAATGATATTATTATGCTGAATTCATGGTTACAGTTTGCGCACTGGTTAAGGGCCTAAGTCCCGTTTGGTAGCGTAACACGGTCACTTTATGAACCGTACTGCTCATTAACGTATTGTCTTGAATATTTGAAAAATATATGATTTTGCTATAGATTCATATAGATCATTTTGTCGAGGGTACTTTTTTTGTATGGTTAATACACTCGAGAGCAATGAATCCGGGTCACTTAAAGAATGTTAAAAATCTCGGAAACTAAAAATGATAGGTTAATGCAATAAATTGTATTTAATAGACAATGTAATACTCCTTAAATGAAAGTAAAAAAAATATGAGTCACCATACATTTTATTAACACAAAATTACATAAAGAAAAAAACTGCTGATCTCTCCTTAAAACAAAAATAGGAAACATGAAATTTTTGAACTTTATTACGATTTTCTTGAATTTTAATACTTCGTATTGCCTCCTCGTGCTTCCATTACTGCGTTTACGTGGTTTGGCATGCTGTACACCAAGTTCCTTATACGATTTTGGGGAATATTCTCCCATTCCTCTGTGAGAGCAATTTTGAGCTCACGAAGCGTGATTGGGGGAGGGTTTCGTTGTTTTACGCATCTGCCTAGCTCGTCCCAAGCATGCTCGATCGGGTTGATATCCGGGCTGCGCGCTGGCCACTCCATACGAGTAATGTTCATCTCTTGAAGGTAGTCATTCACAATCCTACCTGTATGAGGTCGGGCATTGTCATGCATAAATATAGCATCCTCACCTAAATTGACCATAAATGGACCAACGTGATCATTGAGGATTTCTTCCACATATCTTACGCTAGTTAAAGAGCCGTTTTCTATGATCACCAGCTCTGTGCGACTTTCAGAAGAAATTCCGGCCCACACAAGTACAGACCCACCACCGTAGGCTACTTTTTCTTCGATGCATGCTTGCTTGAATCTTTCCCCTGGTCTTCGATACACTCTGTGTCTTCCATCGTGCTTGTAGAGCATAAATTTTGATTCGTCGGAGAACATAACTTTTGACCAATCTTCAATACTCCAATTTACGTGGCTCTGGGCATATCTTAGTCTTGAAATACGATGCCCACGCTCCAGTTTAGGGCCGTTTGCAGGTCTAAGGGGTTTTAAGTTAGATTCAGCAAGCCGACATCTTACTGTCCATGCACTTGGGTTACTTCCTCCGAGGCGTCGAAACTGATTTGTGAGTTCAGTTCCTGTGAGAAAGCGATTTCGAAGCATGGTGTTCACCAAGTATCGGTCTTCTCGTGCTGTGGTACACCTGGTTCTGCCCGTTCCTGGTCTGCGTAGGTTAGAACCAGTTTCTTCGTACCGTCGGAGAACTCTTTGTACTGTTGACAGCGACACACCGACAGTCCTGGCTGTATCGCGCTGACTCCGGCCGGTTTCCAGCATTGTAAGTATTCTGGTGCATTCTTCAGGCGTAAGCGACATAATTTCAGCTTGAATAATGAATATAGAGCACTATCAACATGGTTTATGTACCCACATAAATGACAGATTACAAACAAAAGCAAAACCAAATGCTGTAATTTCGTAGTTCCATCTTCGAAAGTGGCCCTTTTTCAAATTAGATTTTTTTATGATATAACTTTACAATAACTATGAAGTTTTAATACCTTCATTTAAGGAGTATTACATTGTCTATTAAATACAATTTATTGCATTAACCTAGCATTTTTAGTTTCCGAGATTTTTAGGATTCTTTAAGTGACCCGGATTCATTGCTCTCGAGTGTACTTTTGCTGTAAAAAAATATTTTGCAACACGCAATATTTTAGTTTCTATTCGATACTCCTACTAAACGGCTTCGTTATTTGGAAAAAAAAATACACTGAAAAGTAGATAGTTAGAGGTACCACAGAATCGCTAGAGCACAATTGTAAATTAATCAACATTTGCCAAGGAATATCCCCATTTTGAGATAAAGGCTCAGAGGTGCCCTGCGCGGGCGCGGGCGGCGGCAGTCGTGCTTTAGCATTCAGACGGGAGATGAGGATACTATGGGCCTTAACATTTTATCCTGTATTTCCTTCATAACCCGCCATATTTTGCCCACTGCTAAGAGAATCTTGTTATTACAGTCAGTGTTGTAAGATGGGCTTGTGGGTAAGTAATAACAGACGCACGAGTCGATCGATCAGGTTAAGCTACGCGTGCCGCGGTTGGTCTGTGGATGGGTGACCGACTTTACCTATATCGTGCATTCTACGTGCCTCGGAAAGCACGTTAAGCTGTTGATCTCGGCTGTCATGGATCTTTGTCCATCGATACGGGTCGTCAGAAGCACGACAGTGTGACAACCAGTCTTACCAAAGCAAATCATGCTACCCAGTAACTGGGTTGTGGAGGTCAAATAGGCAGTCGCTCCCTGTAAAATACTGGTAATCAGCTGCATTCGGTTAGACTGGAAGCCGACCCCAACAAAGGGAGAAGGTTAGACAGATGATGATGCTTCTTATTAGCCAACCGCGCCAGAAGGAGGGAAAAAAATGGCCGATTTTTGGCGCCATATTGTGTTTAGAGTCAGTTATTACGTTAGAACTAATTATAAATGTGCCTAATCCGTTTGAAATAATTTATAAAGTGAATTCACTTAAACCCACTTTCAATTTCACATATTTTAATTAATATTTAGGAAACGCACCAAATTAACTGTTACCGACAAAGACTTAATACAAGATTAGTTAAATTAAATGAATATTTTTTGAATAATATGAATATAACAGTGATTGGTTCACTGCGGTGGTTGTTTAGATCAAAAGAGCCGCTTCTTATTTAGTTAACATGAACTAAACGCTAAAACTGATTTGTTAGTCACGGACCAACGCGTCACAAGAGTATGAATAAAATATTGATGAGCCAATAAAATGTTTACGATATTCCTATTCAAAATTAAATGTTTGGAACGGGATTAGAACAGTGATAAGCTTTTTATTTAACTCTATGGCGACAAGTCGATCAAAATTCCGTTTTTCAAAGTTTCTAATGAATCCATTGAAGTTAATATGGTATCACTACTAAATAATCTACAAGCCTGTTTTAGCGGGATCTAGAAAATATTTGAATTTTATCCCAAAGAGCGTCAAATAAAAAAAAAATACACTGATTTTTTTATCACTGGCCGAAATAAAAACCGCTTCCCACGAGACACCAATAACCATTACACAACTTAAAAAAAAATCACATCATGACCATGATCAATTGACCAACTCTTTTCCTCGTCAAACGCCTCGTCTACCGTTATACCTTTTTCGCACATCACGTACAAATCTTTAGAACGCTTTGTTAGTTGCAAACGTGTCCAACTGTCCACTTGCAGGGGATTAGCGTCAGTGACGTCACCACATTCGCACGAGTATCCTCCATAAAGCTCAGGACCTATGAATGGGCACCGGATGGGAAAAAACGTCCATTGAAGCTTTTGTTTGCAAATTAAAATTTAAAGGGTGGTCACAATGAGATGTAGCGGTAATAAATAGTGCGAATGTTTTGTGTCGATACAAAAGAGTTTTTATTGGGTCCTTGGGCTAATTTCTTTATTTATATGTAAGGAGGTCAGTTAGCTGTAGTTTTGTCACCGTACACGTGGTTGAGCCCTATATATTGGTCCCGATTACGTCACAGAGGTGGTTTTGCATATTTTCAATGATTATTAGGCGAGTGAAGAGATCCATAGGCGAACCAAGGTAATCGAAATAGCCTGAACAGTGGACCGGGCACATTGCTCGCAGAACTCTCTGGAGTGGCGAACGCGTACCTACTGGAAAATGTAGCGTTCGAAGGCCCTCCCATAAGGTGGACCGATGACCTGGTGAAGGCATTGTTGCGTTTTGAAAATATTGGAATATTATCAATAGGCAGAATAAACTTAATCCAATTACATGTACCTACCTACTGTGCAATCATTATAAACGACATTTAGGCGCGTCCTATGAATATGAAACCATTATACTTACTTTATAAAATAACAGAAACTACACACGTAATATCGTAAAGTCAATAATCAGTATTATCGATCTTTGATTTTATCGAGTTGTTCTTGGCACACAAAAGTGCACACAACAATCGAATTATATTGCTGAATTATTAAAATCTTGATCTGTTTACATCTTGTTTATTGGTGGTAGTGTTCAGAAACTTCCACGCTAAGTAAACGTAATGTATTGAAGTGTTTGAGCAAATGATTACAGAAACAATGGATAGAATATTAACAGCTAATAATCTATTAAAATGTCTGAGGTCTTGTTGGAAGCTCGCTAAATCTTTTAGTTCTTTTGTAAACTAGCTGCATACTACCTACATATAATAAATAAATAAAAATAAAAGCTTTTTATTCCATGCATTTACAAAATAATTTTACAATATTGAATTCTAATCACATGCTTGATTAAACACATAAATAAAAAGCACAACACAGAAAACCATCTTCCAAGCCGGCTGGTCACCGTGGTATAGATTAGCCACTACCCTCCAAAGAAACAATTAGAAATCAGCCCAAAATCCAGAAACCTACATTTATGCATACATAATCAAATCAAATCAAAATATTTTATTTCACATAAGCCTGCATGGGCACTTATGAAACGTCAGAAGCTAGGTGCACGGTTCCAATTTGTCGTTTCCTATGGAGAAGAGCCGGCAAGAAACTCCACGGTTACTCTTTTAAAAATAATTGGCTTTTACAATGTTTTCAAATTACAGTGATAATAGGTATGGGAGGACAGTGCAGGCCAGTCAATAAGTACCAGGTACTTAGAGGAATAAAAATACAGAATAGAATAAATAAATACTCTGTTATGTAAGACAGCCTGCCTAATCATTGTAGTGGAGAGGAGCGAAGCTGTACCTTTAATAACCAACTAGCTGCAGCCCGCGGCTGCTCCCATGTTGATAATTATCTGGGACAGGCTTCTCTGGCCCAAGGAACAACATTTTTCATACAAACTTCTACCCCCTATTTCACCCCTTGAAGTTTCCTAAAATCCTTTCTTAGGTGACGTCTCCTACTCATAATATATCTCTGTGCCAAATTTCATCTTCGTCTGTCTAGTAGTTTTTGAGTGAGTGAATGAATGAGTGATCTTTCGCTTTTATCTAATATATAAAATTCTCGTGTCACAGTGTTTGTAACAAAACGTCTTCGAAACAGCTAGACCAATTCTTATGAATTTTTGTGTGTATATTCAGTAGGTCTGAAAATAGGACGTAAACTATTTTTATACCCCTAAGTGATAAGGGTGGTCCACCCCAAAAAAAGATTTATATTATTTTTTGGACCAATATTTTATTTTTATTTTTTTGTGATTTGGCATTAAAAATACATACAACTCTACATCTTCACCCTTTTACCACCAACCTATTTTTTAATAGCGATATTAGTACTTTCGACGATCGACGACTACTTACTACGTCAGTTATTCCCGCCAGGCGTCTACCGGTCACATCACACCCCGTAAACAGCAAAGAATAGGGATGAGAACGAAAGATAGGACAACGTCTGTCGGGTTAGCTAGTATTTATATAGAAGATGGAACTCAAACTTCGCTCCACTTCGGATGGATGCAAAAAATTATATTGGTTAATATATGCACAGCTCTGCTCCTCTCCGCTCTTCTACGCTCTAATGGACAGGCAGCATAATCATCAGTCTCATTTCTATATTATACACACTGGCCTGTGTCTGCTAGAGGTTTGCTTAAAGTTAAGTAATGATTAACGACTGTTTAACAATACATTTTTGACGTTAAAGCTTCTCTTAACATAAAGCAACGTGTATATATATAATCTAAACACAATTTACTGCGGAATTACTGCATGTACTCGATGGTAAGTTATTTCCGGAACAACGCTGCTATTGCTAAAGTATATTTTATTTCCATAAAATCTATAACAGAGATTTAGCTGCTAACTGCGATAAGTAATGTGATTATGCCATATAAGCATCATGTTAAACATAATATACGAGTGAACACACTTTCTCCTTTTAAGGCTCACAAAACAAATTCATGCACCACGCGTCTACTAAGTAGGGGCAATTTAAAGTGATAAACAGAAATAATACAATATTGTGCGTTGGTCCGTCTGTAGAACAAACTGGCCGCTTATTTGACTTAACAATTTTACGTTCTCGGAAGAAGCTGAGAGCGCAGGTAGTTTTTTTTTTACCACCAGCCACACCGCCAACTCTTTACATACCACGCAGGTTGAGTTTCTATATTGTGTTTTAGTGTAGTCTATGCTAAATAGATTTGTGTTCCATTCATGAATATTTGGTCGTTATAAATTATGCATGCGGAGTTTGCCTGTAAGTGATTTTTGCACTATTGCATATTCATTTTTGTGACCTTTTGCTTTCAACCGGTGGGTGGACTGTTGATGATCCAATAAAAATATTTTGACTCAGCTTTGCAACTGTATTTTTAATGTGTTAGTTAATTTCCAGAAAACATTTTATTCTGTCAAATCCCGGCTAATGAGACAATTAATTTTCTATTGTAATGGCCCCTATAGTAATTACAATAGAAAATTTATGAAGGATTAATAAATTCTTCACAAATAGTCATCATCAAAACGTTAACGTTATCGTTAAAATAATAGTCTTAACTGCGGAATTGTTAATTATTCCGTGGTTAAACAAGGTGTAACAGAAGTAACGCTAGTCGTGAAAGTAGTTTGTTCATAATTGACTACTGGGTTGATTTCAGTAATTTTTAAGTACATATTTTTTTTTAAAGTAGGTATGTATTTTGCCATACATGCCGTCGATAGAATAAAAAAAATCTTATTTCAAGGTGATAAGATTCAATTTCGAATACATAAAGTAATGTTAGGGTCGACACGATTTTCCGGTTAGCTTTAGAAAAAAGTTTTGATCATACTTTAACTCAATACACTAATTGAGGTGCATAAGGGCTTGTGTTAATTAATTTACATCTATACTAATATTATAAAGAGGAAAGATTTGATTGTTTGTTTGCATTGAATAGGCTCCGATACTACTTAACCGATTTGAACAATTATTTCACTGTTGGGAAGCTACACTAACCCCGGGTGACTTAGGCTATATTTTATCCCCATATTCCCACGGGAACGGGAACTACGCGAGTGCAACCGCGGAGCGCTGCTAGTGTTGTATATAATATACAAAGTGCCTAAAACTACAAAGTGACTAAAATTTAATGACTCTAACACCATACAATCAAAAGAATAATCAGCCTTATTAAATTGCATTCAAATCGACACGCTATTATAACAAATCAACAATAAATCAGTTTTAAATAACAACAGACACAATTTCCGCCTCACCAAACCGTAGACAAGGTGTGACAGGCAAAAAACGATACTCGTCAAAATCAAAACATGCCAGGTTTGAGCTCGAGTGATTGATTTAAACTGACAGTTATTACCCGATTATGGAGTTACGCGTTACCTTTGACATGTCAATATCGTAAACATAATATTTTATTAGATTTATTAACGAGTAGATTCACGCTTTGTATGTAATCTTGTGTAATCTTTGGATGATCCTTAGACTTAAATGTAATTTAAATTGAACGCAGATTTGGTCAATCTGATTATTTTTGCTATTTTTATGTGGTTATGCATAATGTCACGTGTATTGGAATGATACTCAATTAACAACATTTTAATAACCGACTTCAAAAAGAAGGAGGTTATCAATTCGTCATGTTTATATTTTTTTAATTTATGTCGGGCATAAATCCGTCATATACAGACGGATGTGCAAAATTCTTTTTTTTAAAAGGGGTTTATGCCGAAATGGTCCTATTTAAATTTCATATAGATCTAATGATGTGTTTCGCAAACAGACAACGGAACTCTTCAAATAATCACAGCAAATCAACCGCGATTGCTGCTATAGCATAAATATGCATTTTTTCGACCCCAAGGATGATAACATTTCGAATTGGTGTAGGGTAGGTACTACAACTAAAATGTGAAAACTAAAAATTTTTCAAAAAAAATATCAACCGACTTCCGGAAAAACACTACAAAGTGAAAAATAACTTTAATTTCGGAAGTCGGTGACTTTGAATATGTATTTAATTTTTTTGTCATCGCCTTCCGAAATTAAAGCTTTTTTTTTGGAAAAAGTTTTTGTATATATCAAACAGCTTATAATGTTCCCATTTCTGGGATACAGGCCTCCTCTCTTCGAAAGGGAGTGGGCTGCAATCCACCACGCGGTCCCAGATACCTGACGTCTTCGACTTTTTGGTTTTAAGACATGCCGGCTTCCTCACGATGTTTTCCTTCACCGTTTTGAGAGCAGTGTTGATGAAATTATTTACAAAAAGAAAAGCGCGCGCCTGTGTTCGACCACACGACCTAGAACGCATAAGTCGGAGCCGTTTCCACCGCGCCACCACTGCTGGTTTTATGCAAACCAAAGGTATTTAATGTCGACAACGCTTTTACGGATTGTAAATAGATATTTAAATTTTCACCACAACACTTTGACTAACAGACTTTACCAACTACACTATAACAGTTGCTTTACGAACTAGTTAGTTTACAAACTAGTTTTCAGGCAGATGCTAAAGTTTGTAGGTAAGTACTTGTCTAGAAAATGAAGAATGGTATTAAAATCTAGACACGCAGCAGCGTGTCAAGCCAAGTTCAAGCCAACAGAACTGGCGAGCAGCACCGTGTGTAATATTACACGAAAAATTTGGAGCCACTTTTGGCCAAGTTCAATGGTCAGTCCTGAAATTTATTTATAACAACATCAAATATTTTATAACAACTTAAAATATAATTTCTTCTTATAACTTAGGATAATATATTGAAGCCTAAGGTTTGACTTGGCGAGTTCTCATATACGAATTATTATTAAGTACCAACGAAAACAGTCAAGGAAGAGCCCTATATTCGATGGCTAGTCTCTACCAGCAAGCCAAATTTTCAGAAGAATTAAATAAGAACTTACAGTTCTAGAACTTGCAAAGGCTATAATATAATTTGTATATGACAACTAGCCAAGTCAGACCTTAGACTTCAATATATTATCCTAAGTTATAAGAAGAAATTATATTTTAAGTTGTTATAAAATATTTTATGTTGTTAAAAATAAATTTCAGGACTGACCATTGAACTTGGCACCCATTTATATCTCACTTCTTTTGTCGTTGAAGTCAACAAGCATATCATAATACTGAACTTGGCTCTGATTTCACCTTTAAGTTTTTGATGGGATCATTATTACAGCTACTAAGCCGTATTTTAAAACTTAATTCACCAGAACTATATACTAACGGTCTTATTCATAAAAGTTATCGAACATCTAAACAGTTGCTAAAGTCTGGTCTCTCTTTTAAAACCAGACTTTAGCAACTGTTTAGATGTTCGATAGCTTTTTATGAATAAGACCGTAAGAATTGATATATTTTGACCAAATGATTTTACAGACATAGCTGATACTTACTAATTTATTCAACCAACCAGCAAACGCGTCCTCGCAAACCTCCAATACCAACAAGGTTGCGCTCGCGCAGTTTTATAGCCGAGAAAATGCCTTTTAAATATAGAAAACAATGTGACCTCACATTCCTGAAGCTGTATGAGTGTAGTGAACATGTTGCTAATCGAGTTCTGTATGCGGCATCACGGAGGTACCACTTGCAGCCGTAAAACCACGCTTCGAGACGAATGCACGCATAATGACGTTCAGAACACTCCACGTCATTGTTAGGAGTTCGGAGTTCCATAGAATTGTTTATTAATAGTGGTAGTTAAGTCAATATTGACTAGGAATTTTTGAGTACGGCAATGTTTTGCAATTTACTGTAACATAATTTTTAGTGACAGTCTCTTTGGCAGCTATAAGCTAATATGTTAATAGAAACGTATGTAAAATTTTTGCTAAATAGATATCTGTTCCATTCATTGTTCACTCACATTGCGCCAGTTATGTTAAGTCTCATGTAAGGAGCCATCCATAAATTACGTCACACGTTAAGGGGTGGGAGTTGGTCAACAAAATGTGACATGTGTGACACGGGACGGGGGGGGGGGTGGTCAAAAGCTTTGTGACGTCACATGTTAAAATATAAAATATTAAAACTCGAAATTTATATGTAAACCAAAACCTTAAAATATAACTTATTCGATCTATATTTATAAGGCTTCTTCTATGTATCTAAAATATATATTTTTAATTTAAATTTAAAAAGAATTGGAAAAACTGCTGTTTAAAGCTAATTACTTCTAAATATAAAATTTAAAATATGTGACATCACACAAGGGGGTAGGGGGCTTCACAAGTGTGACCACCTGTGACAAGGACGTGTCAAAAAACCATAAAAGTTGTGTGACGTAATTTATGGATGGGGACGTAATAGGGAGCGAGCCTATTGCCATCAACCGGGCACAAATCTAGATTCCGAGCTGCTACTGAGAAATTCCAGATAAAAACCCAATAACACTTTGGCTTACCTGGGAGTCCAACCCAGGACCTCATGCTTACCAGTAGTGCTTGCGACCACTAGACCAACGGGGCAGATAAAAAAAAACAACCGACTTCCGGAAAAAACACTACAAAGTGAAACATTACTTTAATTTCGGAAGTCGGTGACTTTGGATATGTATTTAAATTTTTTGTCACCGCCTTCCGAAATAAAAGTAATTTTTCACTTTGTAGTGTTTTTCCGGAAGTCGGTTGTTTTATTTTTGGATTTTTTTTAGATAAAGTACCTACCCCACACCAATTCGAAATTTCATCATCCTTGGGGTCAAAACATGCATATTTATGCGATAGCAGCAATTGCGGTTGATTTGCTGTAATTTTTTCAAAAGTTCCTTTGTCTGTCTCCGAAACGCATCCTCATATCTATATGAAATTTAAATGGGACCATTTCGGATTAAACCCCTTTCGAACAAAAAAAGAACTTTGCAAATCCGTCTATATATGACGGAGTTATGCCCGAATATATATAAAAAAAATATATATATAAATGTTGAATTGATAACCTCTTTCTTTTTGAAATCGGTAAAAAAAAATGTGGTGTACATTTTTTAGATTTCTATTTACTCCTAGATTTATGTCCGGAATTAATCAATAATCATCATCATTTGCCTGTGATACAGGATATTTAATCCTAGTACAGGCATCTAACATTGTAATCGGTTAATTATAGGTACAACTATGATCAATCTGCCTAGCCTTTTCCCAACTATGTAGGGGTTGGCTTCCAGTCTAACTGGATGCAGCTGAATATCAGTATTTTACATGGAGCGACTGCCTATCTGACCTCCACAATCCAGTTACTGGGTACACAATCTTTTGGTAATCATGGTTTATCAGTCTTTCTAGTTTCTGACGACCAAAGATCCACGAATGACAGTCGAGACCAACGACTTAACGTACTTTCTGAGGCACTAAAGATGGTCACCCATGCACGGATTACCGCGGGAAGCGTACCTTAACCTGATCGATCGACCCGCCTCCTCTCAGTGAGAGGGAGTGGGCCATCCACCACGCGGGCCCAGTGAGTGTTGATAGATGTCAATTATCTTCGAATTTTTGGTTAGAACCAATAATCGACATCACGATGTTTTCCTTCACCGTTTTGAGAGCAGTGGTGAAGAAAGGATTAACACAAAGTTCCAGGGGCCTACTCTCTAACTCCGACAACGAAGATACGGGCCCGTCCAAAAGTAGTTCGAAACTTCTTAGTGAATCCTACAGCTAATTAACTAACTTTTTTGGACGGGCAAAAACATATCTGAGGGGCAATTCTCATAATTTTAAGAACGTTCACAGTCGGATTTCAGTCTCAATCTGTCAAAAATACCTCTAGTTTCCATACATTTTTGACAAGATTTTGACATTTGATTGTCGCTGATATGAGACTGTGACTAGATTGTGAACGTTTTAAATTACGAGAATTGGCCTTCAGGAGTTGGGACAGCTGTCAAATCGTGTTGTCATTCATTCTTAGTTGTGGCTCCAAACTAATCTTCTCTCCGTATGTGATACGGAGTAGGAAACGTCCGGCCGTTACCACAGGGCCACCACTGCTCTAAGATATTCTCAAATTTTCATAAAGATATCGATAATTTTCATAATTATAATCTTCCAATCAGCGAAAAAGCGTCATTTTAGCCATCAATAAGTTTTGTAGCCATTCCCGGAGAGGGCTATACGAGATTCATCTGTAGAGAATCACTCCCTGTGTCATTTGCATACGTGTAGTTTTATGGCAGGCCGTAAAAAATCGTCATAATGCATGTCGTGTGGCAAAACCGATGTTTTTCACGCGTACTGCATCCATTACGTGTTTAGTTGAAGAACGTGATTAACTGTCGGTGAAATCGCTTATATTATCTCCTCATTGGCCTATTGGCCGGCTACTGCTTCCGAGGGCCTTGTCTTATGCGAAGTTACCATAAATTAGAAAGGAATATATGATGTCGCTTTGTTGGGAAATTCTATGAGATTTTCTTGTGAAGGCACTATCTTAGATTTGAATAAACTGGGTTTGAAAGTCTTCTTGGTGAATTGAGCTATACGGTGTGTTTTTTTAAATATTAAAATGTTTTTTTCCAAACATATTTATAAGTAATACTAGTTGACCGTCTCTCCTCTTTTTTCCTATAACTCGATCGCAGCGACACCTACCAGGTACAATTGAAATCTAAACCATCCTCTCTCAAACACACACAAAAAGAAAAAAAAGAAAATTGGTCCGGCCGCTTAGGAGGAGTTCAGTGACACATACAAACGTACAGAAGAATTATATATATTAAGATGATCATCATAATTACAGCCGAAAAACGTCCGCTGCTGAACATAGGCCTTCCCCAAAGGAGGGAGTTTGCCATAATCGCCACGCTTGGCAGGTGGGTTGGCGATCGCAGTATGGTGGTTAAACGCATAGCGAACGCTGCAGCCCATTCTCTAGTAAGTCCCTTAGTCGCCTCCTACGACAACCACGGGAAGAAATGGGATGGTGCTATTCTTTACGTCCGGCACCACACGGAACGGAACGGATATATAAAGATAATAAAATATATTGCCAAAATAATTTTTATTTTCCCACACCTGCCCAAACAAGTTAACTATAACTCCTTTATTTTTCCTACGACTTCTACCTAATAAAGTAAAGTAATCACGTCATTTCGTCCGAAACCATCTATCAAAATTACTTTAGCAGTCACAACAAACTCAATTAAAACTGTTAACGATATCATAAAATGCTGAATTTTCAGTTCACATACTCATAATAACAGCTACGTATCCATATATGTATTTGTATATATACACTCTCAACAGACAAACACGAACTGAAGATAACTGCGTAGTAATTTTGACAGTACACACAAAGTTGATATGGGCAATAAAATTTGACAATACGCTACACTACGACAATTACATGAGGAATAAACTGAGATGTTGCTGGCACTGTTGGAATTTGGTCGTTTTATGAAAGGCCCCACGCATACTGAACAGTCAGCCCTATTACCATGGTGGTAGTAGCTGATTGGCTTAAGTTTGACACCAGGCATAGTTCCACAGTGAGGGAGGAAAAACCACTGCTCTCAAAACAGTGAAAGCAAACATCGTGACAACACAGGCAGGTCCTAGAACCAAAAAATTCGAAGACATGTGACATTGACTAACCCGCACTGGGCCCACGCGGGGGATTATGGCCCACTCTTTCTCATATAGCTCCTGTGTTCCAGCATTGGGAACATTATAGGATGATTACAGAGGGTTATGATTATGTTCCGTGTGGTGCCGGACGTAAGAATAAACCCATAGCATCTCTTCCCGTGGGTGTCGTAGAAGGTGACTAAGGGACTTACTAGAGAATGGGCAGCAGCGTTCTCTATGCATTTTACCACCATTCTGCGATCGCCAACCCGCCTGCCAAGCGTGGCGATTATGGCAAGCCCCCCCAAATTCAGGGAGGCCTATGTCCAGCAGTGGACGTCTTCTGGCTGAAATGATGATGAATGATGATGGAGGGATGAAAAAGCTTGTGTTTAGAATGGGATATTTAATATTAATCAATGATATTGTTACACCCTTCTTAAATGTTGCTTAACTTTTTAAGTATCTTACTTTTAAGTACTGGCATTATAAAACTTGAGGTATTTAAGGATTGTCGTTTTACACTCATGGTGACTTGCTAAATAGGAAGGTATCTACTTCTAGCTATTTATCTGTAATCACCTACTAGTTGGTACACTATTATACGACGTAATTATCTGTAGGTATCTTTTTTTATGTAGACATAGATAATAAATGTCTGTTTAGGTAATAAAACTTACAAACTTTTATTATTTCAGTAACACATAGTATTTTTAACATAACATCACGTCTGTATTTCCTGAAGGGGTAGGCAGAGGTGTACTAGTAATTCACCCACATTCGTGCCCGGTTGCCATCAACCGGGCACGAATTCAGACTCCGGGCTGCTACTGAAAAGTTTCAGATGAAAAAACCCAATAACACTTTTACCTGACCCGGGAATCGAACTCAGGACCTCATACTCGCCAGTAGCGTTTGCAACCACTAGACCAAGGAAGCAGTATTTTTTTTTACGTTTCTATTCAGATTTTCACATAGAAAAAGCCTTTACTTAGACTTCACATCATAGACATATTTATAAACAAGAAACGAGAACTATCCAAAGATCCCTAATTTTAATACCTCGCTGCAACTTCAACGAGGTTTCACGAAATGTCGTGAACGGCATATGAGTTACTGCGGGGAGGGTGTCTCGGTGAGCAATTTGGGGTTCCCTCGGCGGCCTGCATGTGCACTGTGTTTGCAGTGCGATCCCGTGCCAAAATTGCCATCTTTCCGCTGGATAGCAGCGAGCTGACGAAATGAGGTGCCACCGTATTTGGTTAGCTGTGAACTCGGATTAGTTTGACGCCTTACAGTTTTAATTTTAATATAAGTTTTTCTTGTTTTGCAAGGCAGATGTAAGTGGAAACGCCGGGAGTGATGCCCTAGAAGGTCATATAGTGAGCTTATTGGGTATGTCCTTCAGAAAGATCAGGTGCGTAGTATTCAATACTCAAACGGCGTGCGTGTCAAAAAACAAAATAGATCTATAATCACGAGCACAGAACAGAAATAGTCGGACGCTGTACGTTGTGACTGCCACAAGAAGGTTTCCACTCAGCATAATGCTTTTTCAGTGTTCACCCGATTATTATATACGGAAACCAAGTCAGGGGGTCTACTCTCTATGTACGAAATCCGTAGTTTCGGCCGAAGATACGGAAGTTTCCTACTTCGTATCACCTCACCTAAAAAATTATTTAATCGGGACTAGGGTTCATTCCGAAGTGTCGAACTATTTTCGGATGGAACCGTATCTTCGTTGAAGAACTTAAAGAGTCGGCCCGCAGGTAACTAGTTTAACATTGTGGCACTGGCCATTACACAAAATAGCATTCGACAATGTCGCAGACCTCATAGGCTTGATGTAGCTCATTTTAAATAACTACGTCACACAATTGCTGAACAACTTTCAACCTTAACTTCTGTGACATAAAAAATTTCTTTGGTTTAAAAAAAAATTGTGCCACATCACAAACTGAGTTATTATGGCTGCCTTCCAAATGTGATGCCATAACTAGTTAGTAACATTTTGTCACATTAATGTGACGCTCGATTAAATACGAACAGCCTTATTATATGATTCGGTAAACGTTTCTAATACAGATATAATATAAGTTTTCAATATAAACACTATTGCAATGGAGATGAAATTGAATGAACCCAAGAAGGCATTGCATGTTCGGGTTTGCAATATTTTATTAAAAGTTAACTAATTGAATTGCAACCGGCACTTACAAATAAAGATGCTCAAATTAGTCCAAGACATTACCGATCACGGTACAAACAATTTTACAGACTAAATTCATAAATTCCGAAAGAAAAATTTGAGAGAGTAAATTGTTTGAAGTAAAATTATTGTGATGTGAAAAATCGGGTGTGCTTTTTTACTTACTGTTTTATAATTTTAGAATTATTGGAACGAAGTTTTGGATCGTGCGTTGTGAAAGGGGGCTAGACGGAAAAAAATCTCACGAAAAGTTGTAACGACACTTTTTGCTATAGTAAGCTATTGTAAGCCTAGCGGCGTGCGCATGTTTCTCTGTCTGTCCCTCTCTCTCTCTCTCTTATAGAAAGAAAGCCATATATTTTCATTTCGTCTTATTTTTTTTTTTAACTTCGTTCCATCCGGGTGTCCTTTGACACCTCTCAAGTTTTTATAATTTTTATTTGCCCTAACATCCCACAACTTTACAGATACCTACACTGATATTTTATTGATATTTAGTTTGATTAACAAACAATAAATAGTACTCTTACTTCTCACCTACTAGATATTTATTCTGTTGCTAGTATCAGCAGTTTTTTCAACTGTGTTTAGGAACACTACATAGTGTATGCACAGCTGCCTTATAGTACACCCACTTTTCGCCTGTTATGATTAAGTCACGCGTAATTGGAGGCGAGCCATCAACCAGGGACAATAGGGTATTACACTATTTTTTTTAAAGTGTCCTAATTAGATTCTAGAGTGCTAAAAAACCACTAAAAAAACACAACATTTTTATTTAATCGATTATGCCATAAAAATGCATTTAAATTTTACATTTTCAAATTTCGCGCGTAATTTGTCAAAAACGCTGGACGCAGTAGACGCCATATTGCTCTGTGGGTATGACGTCAGTTTGCTAAAAACAAATGCACTGATATTTTGTATGACAATTGTTTATAATTAAAAAGAATGAGTTATTTTACTACTTAGCGTTGGTTTGCTGTTCCTGAATGCAAAATATTATTTAAATAAAACTTACTTTGGTTACGAAAATAATAAAAGTACAAAGTTGCTCAGTTTACATGCCGTAAGACGAAATAACATGGAGACTACTATTTCATGGTGTTCAAACACAGATTAAAAAAAAACTGAAATCTTTAAATTGTATTTAAAAAATTATTTTGTTGTTTCATGAACTAAAACTAACATTTTCCGACTGCATTTTGCCTAAGCTATCTCAATAATATATTTTTAGATTTTTTCTCGCATACAGTAAAATACCCTATTATATCAAGTCGGGGGACGGTCAATGTAAACGCCAAACAGAGAAGGCCTAGCATTTTCACTAGCCGTCCCCCGACTTGACAATGCCTTGATCAAAATATTACCTACAACTTAAAATACCAATAATTTATATATTTTTTTTAACTTTTTAGAGTTTTTATGTAAGAAACATATTACGTTAATAAACAAAAACAAAAAAGTTTTTCATTATTTAAGTACAAAATTTTCCAGATTTAAAGCGTCATTTGAGTGTAGTTAGCACAAAGTTAGCATTTCACAATCGTACACATAAAATATTTTAACTGTAGAACACATAATAAAAATATATTATGTGCTGGCTAAGTACTAAAACATATTGTTGAGGGTCCATTACTGTACATAAATATGTAATTAACATATTTATGGTATTGTTACTAAAAACCTACACAAAATTACTTTCACAATATTGAGTACTTAAAGTGTAAAAGGAAACCTTTTCAACCTTTGCCTATGAATGATTTTCACATTCTATTGGGTTTCTTTATCATCATTCAAAAATACGGAAAATTAACTCTGAAAAGAAAATATTTTCTTGTCTCTGGTAATACAGTAAGCAGATTCACAGTTCAACACGCAGTTGAGATGAAATGAGTAGCTTAAAATATTACCTACAGCTAGGTTACAATATATTATTTGCCAGTGAAAGAGCCTTAATAGCATCGTCGAATTTTGATAGAACTTTGAATGGAAATAGTTTGGTACCCAAGGGCAGGCTAGTAAAAGATAAGTAGCATATGAATGAAGTAGGTTAATTTTCGTTACATGATAAGATGATGAGATCCGGGCATCGCTCAAAAAATATGACGGATCTTAGGTATTTAATAAGTTTCTTCAGCTAAACATTACTGTGAAACGTTCACACTTCAACAGTTTAGTAGTAAATGTTTATCACAAACCTGTATTTAACTATGTATCTCGGAACCATACAATAAATAGTTACAGAAGGTCGATTCCGTACAACGAGCGATAAAAGGCCTATGCACGAAAGACGCGTAAGCTGCTACTCCACCAGTGCTACGTTGCTCTGGATGCGTTTGATATCCAGCAAGAATATTAATTGGTTCACATAGTATAGCACTGGTGATAACGCGTTCAGCTAAGCTTTCTTTTGTATATGGAAGGATGCGTGCTATGGATGCGCGAGTGATGCGGCTATGTGCAGAGCAGAGTACTTACAAGTAAGCGCACGTTTGTAACCGAAAGTAGATATATATCGTGGAAGCAAAAAGTGATAGTGCGAAAAAGAAGTCATGGAGGAAGATGAATTGCTGTTCAACTGTTTACTCCAACAAAGAAAGCATAGATTCTGGATGCGAAATCATTCAACACAATCAGAATTCTCTCCCGTCACCGCGACGCAGCCGCTCCCCGTGCCTTCCCTACTATCGATGCATTACATAGCTCGAACTGTGCATCTTCCTCGCATAGCCACCTGGCGGCGGCACATCTTCATAGTACATCTTACTTGCTCCGCTACACAGCTTAGCATTAGTAGAAACGGTCACATAGTTCCAAAGCTTAGCTTTCACATCCTCACAGTATAGCTGGATATCACATCTCTGGTCTAAAAGCAGCCGTACGCACGGAGATCTCAGGCTATGCTCGGAGTTTCTGTGAGGGATAAAATCAGAAATGAAACTATCCGGAAAATAACCGGAGTTACCGACATATTTCCGTAGCACCACGAACGACTTGAAATTGGTGATATGACGCGCCTTCAACGTCTCCACCCTCAAGGTCCAGTTGGTCTTCAACCCGTATGTACTCTACGATGTCCTCAGTCTTCGTAGAGTGGTGCAAACGGGACACGTATAGCAGCGTCGTCGGTATTGCAGTACGTAGCAGCATGTTAGAACCTGCCAGCGCCGTCCCACACTGGTTGCGATAACTAGGCTTCCTCTTCTTTCTCTCCACTTTGATGAAGCCATCCTCATCGCATGTGTTCTTCGGTGGAACCTGTTGTGCAGAATAGGTACGCTTGGGGGTCGATGTACCTATTACGCACGTCGCTTCCCCGGCAGGTATGACGCGATCAGCGGAACACGATGCTTGCATTCTTGACAGTCAGTAACGTAGATTCACTCGGCGACTGAAAAGTGCAAACAGAACCATTTTATGCCCCGCGACGTGTGTTCGCAATGGTGCCTTCCGGTGACCCACTTGTTGGAATAGCTTTGCGCAACAACGCTACTTCGGCTCGCAATTCACCAATGGCGACATCCGATGACTCCAATTTGGACTTCATCTCAGGCAGGCTCACCCTCAGAGACGTGATGTCCTACAGCAGCCTGGTGAAGTCGACGTGATCGAAAGTGACAGAAGGCAGCTTGTGCAGCTCCTTCGCCACAAACGTCGGTACGTCGTCAGGGTCAGTTTCCCTGAACAGCGTGATTATGTCCTGCAGGCTTCTCTTAGAGTAAGCAAATTGAAGTGGCAGTTTGCTGGCCAAGTTTGTCGAAAGACCGATGGACAAGACGAGTTCTAGAGTGGAGACTGCACATCGGCAGGCGTAGCGTGGGACGCCCCCAGCTGGATGAACCGGCGACCTTATACGGGGCTGGAGCAGACTGGATGCAGAAGGCGGAGGACAGGGTGTTGTGGCGCAGCCTGGGAGAGGCTTATGTCCAGCAGTAGACTGCGATAGGCTGAGGTAATTGATTGATTGACGAAACCAACCTTCTGTACCTATTTATTTGTGGCACTACGTAGGTTCGTAGACCGTAAGTTACGGCGCCTTCGCACCGTCAAGTCCCACGGTGGGTGTTTATGCTGAACGATCTGTTTGTGATGTTCCGCCGTCCAATTCGCATGTGCGTCGTAAAGCTGCGGTCGACTCAGGCGCATAGCACGTGTATGAGGCCATGAGGTGTGAGGTAGTGGTTGTGAGTGAATGTTTAAGGCGATGGTAAAGATGGGGATTATGTCTGTAGGGAATTGCTGCTAAAATATTTCGATCTATTCTTGAAGACATAGGTTTGTTTTTGCTGTAAGGCAAAGAGGTGCGACGCGATACTCGTAGAACCATTTCTACAAAAACTTCATGGAAATTGTTCTACAAGAGTCTCCTCCTGATCCTTGACTTTCACGAGATCTGTTCGATTCTACATGGTCTGATCGTTTGAAAAACATTGGCATCACGTCAGCTAAATACATTCAAAACTTTGACTAAGAATTGCAGAGGTTCGATTCTGTCTTCGAATGCTATACTACCCAAGTATAATTGTAATCGATGAAAGAATCGAACATTTTCACAAGTTATTGCTTTATTCATGCATTTTTTCACTTTAAAAACAAACTTTCCTTTAGAGTAATTTTGTAACTAAGGTCTATCATTTCTTGAAAAGTGCTGCTGACCTCTCAACCCCGAAGCACTCTTCGGCGACATCTCCCGTTATCCGCCGATTTTAGGACCATCACCTGAAAGATCAACCGCTTTGATTTGAAACCACCGCAAGTTTAATACGCCGTAATCCACACTGCAATTCTTAAATTTACAATCACGGGAAAATAGACTCTATTAAGTACGTTATAGTGCCATTACGGGAGGCTTAGGTGTCAAAACCTATATATTTTAGAAGGTGAATGGTGTCGTGAGATCCTTCAACAAAACTACACAATAATTTCTCTTGGGTAGGCAAGTAACCTGCCTGTACGTGAAATAGCTTTCACGTGGTTCATTATTTTAATAGTAATTGAACAATAATACCTAATAATGTAGTAAGAGCAGTGGTGGCCCTATGGAATCGGCTGCGACTTACGAGGTCGTAGGTTTGAACCGTTTTTTTTTAACTTCTCCCGCTCTGGGTGCTGCAGAAGGGCGTGTCAGACTTTTACTGACCAAAACCCACCCGTGTTCCCTCAGTTGCCTATGTGCCAGGGGCCGCGGTATCTCTTTCGAACAACCCGTACCTCTGGCAGGCATCGGCCCTTGCGGACCCCACCAATTAGTGCTGACATCTCTTTGAGGCGCGCATGGAACATAACGCGCCGTCGACCCGGGCTTGGTCCTTACCGGACAGCGAGCTACCCATTACTCGCCGTCCGCATGCCCGCGCGTACGGTGGCTGGGAATCAGCCTGAGATTCCCGACGCCCAGGGCGTCCCCCGCGGCGACTACGGCCGTGAGGGCGCATGTACTGCCTCTCCCTCACGTGCGCCGCATCCCTCTTCGCGAGCATTACTGCTTCGCATAAGGAGGTGACGGCTAAGGCCGGACAGGTTCGAACCATGACAGGCTTTATGTAAAATATTTCTTCACCACTCCTCTCAAAACGGTGTAGGAAAACATCGTGAGGAGATAATAATGTCGTAAAACCAAAAAGGCATGTGATATCTACCAACCCACACTGGGCCCGCTTGGTGGATTATATGGCACTCCCTCTTACAGAGAAAACGCCTAGTTCCCAACAGTGGGAACATTAAAGACTGCTTATTAATGTTATGTTATTTACTGCAGTATTGTTTATGAAAGCTCTGACGAGAAGCAGAAGGCAGGGGTTGCATGGAATATATTTCATCACCAGCTTGTCCACCCACTCCTGTCGCCACCGTGCGAACCACGTGGCGAAAGACAAACATAAAAAAATAACAACCTCTGTCCACGTAGGTATTCGATATTTCACAGAGTAAAATATATTATTCTATCACTAACATTCAGTGATGTTCAAGATAACTTAGAAATTATTATTTATGGTATAAAAAATTGGCTAAATGAAGATATACTGACTTTAAGTCGATGTAATAAAATCTCGGCGGGATTCTCAACTCTCTGTGTTGAACGAGCATTGGGAATCCAACAGATTGCATCTAAGCGCGTCGATAATCGAACAGTGTACAGTTCGATTTTCAACCCTCGGCTCTGTGCAGTTCGCGAAGCTTGCAGGGGCGAAAATCCCGTGCGCGGACAAATCCTGCCGCAATTTTATTACGTCTGTGGCAACATGGGCTATGTTCGAAAACTTTCCGAAGCTTGTTTTCAAGCTGAAAGCGAGCGGCTCGTTGGTCTAGTGGTATGATTCTCGCTTTGGGTGCGAGAGGTCCCGAGTTCAAATCCCGGACGAGCCCATGTTTTTTGTTTTCGAATTGATTAAATTGTTAGTTATGACCTAGCTTAGCGCATGAGTTCTAGCTACTGCTTCACACTGGGATGACTACCTCAGCTATTATTTTGTCTTCATTTTGGTGTAGGTACTGGTTTAGTTAAAAAATATATCTAAATCCTAGGAGGAATTCAATAGTGTCTTAAAATATTTAAATCTTTAGTTTATCTGTCTGCTTAGGTATATTTTGACTTGTCAACAGATTCTTATATTCAATTTATGACGGACCCAACTGTATTATCCACCGCGTCTTTATTTCGACTAAAACATAAACATTTTCATATGCAAATGCTAATACGCTAATAAATAAAGTTTTTCGTATCTCTGGCATTTGACACTATTTTAAATCAAATGCAAATGGTCATGATCAGCACACATTTCACAACAAAATAAGAAATTAATTATACACAGACCAAAGATCCGAATTCTATCTCTATAACATTAGAATCCGTAATAAATAGTATATAAATAATATTAAATCCGTAAAGTAAGAATTATGTTTCGTTGATGAAGGGAGAGGAACATCGATGCTCAATATATTACAGCCTAATTACCAATACATTATACTTATCGTACAGAATGACAAGAAAAGAAAAATGTATTATTTGGCCCGTTGAAATGTATCCGGTATTTACATGTCTATTAATAAGATTAAAGGAGGATTTCGTTACACCTGTTAGTTACCGGTTTGTGGGCCATGGAGTAATGCCCATGACTGTATGTACAATGAAAGGATTTTTGTGAAGCGGAAAATTTGTATTTATGATAGTGTGAATGGGTTTAACGTCGGTTAGTTGGTTTATTGGTGTGGTCAAGAAATATTGTGGTTGGAGTCAGTTTAAAGCCTCTTGCGAAGAGTTGAAAATGAATGGAATTATTAATTTTGTTATAGGCTGTACAATAACCGATGTTTTGGAGGAGGCCTATGTTTAGCAGTGGGCGTCTTTCTGTTGAAATGATGATGAAGATCATGATGAACCGATATAGCATAGGGTGCAGGTGGTAGCAGGTGGGAGGGACATAGTCGCAAAACCTGTTACTATGTATCCAGTACATGATTCTGGGGTTGGGTTGAAGTTTCCCGTCGGCTATTGAAAACAAAAAGCCGAAAGACATCCACTGCTGGACATAGGCCTCCCCCAAGAGGAGGGTTTTGCCATAATCGCCACGCTTGGCAGGCGGGTCGGCGATCGCAGTATGGTGGTAAAGTGCATTGAGAACGCTGCTGCCCATTCTCTAGTAAGTCCCTTAGTCGCCTGCTACGGCACCCACGGGAAGAAATGGGATGGTGCTATTCTTTTACGTCCGGCACCACATGGAAAAAATAATTGGTCAATAGGTACATATTAACTGCGTAGGTAGTATTGTACTTTTGTTTTTTGATAACCGACGCGTCTAGAATCATGTTCTGAATTCACGGGTAGTTTGCGAGTACTTATGCCAACCCTGTTTAAGCATTTCCACTTTGTTTTCTTCATACTTTGAACTATGTTTATCTTTATCCGTACCAGCGCAGCCTGAAATACATTTTTCCCGACGGGTACATGATTTGATACTTATCAAAGTATTTTCGAAGGATGGGGCCTGTACGTGGTTTTAACCGAATACAAATTTCAACCGAACATTCAGTGAAAATATCGGTTATTTTCACCGCATTTTCTCGAGAGTATTATCGTTTTCTGGAAGTTCGGTGTATTCGAAGCGAATTTTCTCAGAGCCAAGTGTATACATATGAACAAAAACTTAATAAAGTCCTGCCAGATAAAGCAGAGTCCTTGGTGTTTTGTACCATAACCTGCCCTTGGTAGATTTTAAATAGGTACCAGAAGGTACGTAATCAGATTTCTTTTAACACTGTTTAAAATAGTATTTTTTTGAACTTTTCATTATTAAATAAGTATCAACTAACCAATAATAAATAAATGCCTGATTTTATTTTACTGGTTTTTTTTTATTATTTTAGTCAAACAGTTAGAGTTGTCTTAATATTTCCTTGTACCGAATGTGTTGCGTTAGAACCGAAGTTCCGCTGGCTGCTGAATTACGGTAAAACCGAATTTGAAACGAATTTCGGCCCATCCCTAGTATTTTTAGATTTCGTAACCAGACCTTGTGGTGAAGTCAAGTGAACTTTTTGAAAACTGAAACAATAATTTATAGTACTCCATCATATTATAATGATATGTATTGTGGCTTTTATAAATAGGTACCTGTACCTACCTACACTTGCAGATCAACATGTTCAATTATAAATTATTGTGATTAAACAATGAACACGGATAAACAATTAACATGATCGCCACTAAAGCAATCACAATAAAAGATTCTCATTAACATAAACATGATAAAATGTTAATTAGATCCTGTCTATATCTAACAGCAAAGTAAAATGTACGGATCGAAAAAACTATAGTAGGTTCCATACATTTCTATTAGGCCTCATCTCGGTAGTCAACCATTTTTAACCGACTTCAAAAAGGAGGAGATTCTCAATTCGTCTATGTAAAATTTCGGGAATCCGTGACAAAAACTAAAACATATATCCAAAGACACCGACTTCCGTTATTAAAGTTATTTCTCACTTTGTAGTGTTTGTTCGGAAGTCGGTTGTATTTTTTTTTTGGACATCGTTTGTATCGAGCCAGATCATGTTTCTTCAGACAGTCCATTCATAGTTTCTTTGGTCTTCCTCTATTATAGCCATCCACATTCATACTCAAGACTTTCCATACATTTTCCACATTACAAGGCAACCGAGTCACCACCGGTGCCACTCAAACGGTAACACCTAACTTCATCTTAGCGTATCGATGGCAAATAAATACAAACATCTTTGGCCCAAAATTCGGCTGCGCCAACTCCGCTCGCTGACGCAGTCATAACATCGTCAAATGTACAAGTAACAGGGCATGCGGCGCAAGATGGAAGGTGAGCCAGCTACCAGCTACTCATAAACACTCAGGTACACATTGCGTGGAGGTTGTATTCCAGCCTTATCACCAGCGGCTCGTTGGTCTAGTGGTATGATTCTCGCTTTGGGTGCGAGAGGTCCCGAGTTCAAATCCCGGACGAGCCCCGTTTTTAGTTGATCAGGGTTATTTTGTTGACTTAAGTAAAGGTGAGTAAAGGTGCATCCACACCGAAGTAACTTTTTGTAAAGCAACATTTTGCAACATGATAACATTTAGTAACTTTCTATAACTTTTGCGGCTTTTACTATAAATTAATATCCGTTGTTGTCCAGTAACACTTGTAAACGTTGCTCCACAAAACTTTACTTTGATGTGGATGCACTTTAAAAGAAAACAGTTTCTTCATTAATAACATCGCCATAAGAAATGGCTTAAAGTGGAAGAGCCCGTGTATTTTGTTTTTTTTGCAATTCGCTGGTCAGTGCCAGGTTTTAAGTTGATTAAAATATGTATGATTCGCGACCAAAACACATATATTTTCATAATTATAGGTAATGGTGTCGATTCTGTTGTACACCGAACTAAACTAACTAAACTATCACTAAAATTCCTTACTTTTGGCTATGAGAATCTTAAAGCTATTCTGCAAAATAAAATCTCTAAACTTAAAAATTATTTTGACACAACTAAAATCGAATTTGACAATCGTGACTCCTGCAGGCTTAGCATGACGCTTTCTATTTCTACTCTACTGTAGAATAGATAGAAATCGCTTGTCTACATTTCTCGGTGAAAACTGACAACTGTCTACACGGAAACGTAATTTTTGTCTAGTCTTCCGTCGACAAAACGCTTCTCTATGGTTGTCGTGCCAAGCCTGCAGGTGGTATTTTTTTTTCTTTTGGCTTCGCAACGTGGTAGGTACTTGTGTGCCCCACGCAATGATTTTTTAAGAGTTGAATGAAGCGTGCGCAGGGGGGCAGCCTCGACGTTTTTTATATGGAATTTTTCACTTTTTGTTTGGAAAATAAAAAAAAATATTACATACATGTTGAGATTATGCGGCTTACGAGTTTATTAAAGGGGGTCGAAATTATCATCATTTTTGCGATAGGACACACCGTTTTCGAGATATAAGCAAAAGAAAAGAAAAAAAAAAAGTGTTTGCAACTGAAGTCGAAGTGTTGGTGTGAATTTTAGTTCATGACCACTAGTTTTATTCCACACTTTTTTAATCGCGATTAAAAATAGTCAGATTTAGTTAGAAAAACTAATATAGTCAACATTTTTGGTGAAAAACGGCAAACTCAGAATAGCAAAATTACCATCTTCACTAAATTAATAATTCAGTACAATCTTAGTGCTGTCAAACTAAAATATAGTTAAGTTGTGTCACTTTAGTCAATTTCAGAATAGGAAATCGTCGTTTGACAGGATTAAACTAAATTTTGGTGATTTTTAGTTTAGTTTAGAGAATTTTGTGACAACAGAATCGGCACCAATGATTAAAATCATTAATTCAACACTCTAAGTTATAATATTATTCGTCGAGCTCAGGTCACCGCCGGCATACCAGCGGTATTAGTACCAAACAGCATGTTACGTGACGATCAGAAGAAACCAGACAGCGTGACTTTAGTGCTTTGGAAGGTGAGTAGACCTCTGGTGTGGGACGCAACCTGTGTCGACACCCTTGCGCCATCCCATGTTCCTAGCACGGCGGGCTATGCTGGCGCCGCTGCTGCGGCTGCTGAGACCCTCAAGCGGCGTAAATACTGTAACCTTATGGGTTACTACCGTTTTGAGCCAACTGGGGTCGAAACGCTCGGGTCATGGGGCCCGAGTGCTCGTCTCCTTTTTAAGGAAATTTCTCGCCGGCTGTTCAACACTTCACGTGACCAGAGGGCTGGGTCGTTCTTTGGCCAAAGAACAAAAAGTTATTTAGCATTGCCATTCTACTGGCAATGCTGCCACTTATTTTTCTTTTTTGGGTAGGAAATCATCAAATAACTTCTCCCGCTCTGGGTGGAGCAGGAGGGCGTGTCAGACTTTTACTGACTCAAACCCATCCATGTTCCCTCAGTTGCCTATGTGCCAGGGGCCGCAGTATCTCTTTCGAACAAACCGCACCCCTGGCAGGTATCGGCCCTTACGGACCCTACTAGTTGGTGCTGACATCTATTTGAGGCGCGCGTGGAACACATCGCGCCGACGCCCAGGGCGTCTCCCGCGGTACCGTATTACCGTGATAAAAAGTATCCTATGTGTTATTCCAGATTACAAACTATCTGTGTGCCAAATTTCATCCAAATCCGAGAATCCGAATTTTCATCCAAGCCGTTTTTGCGTGATTGAGTAACAAAATCAAAATCAAAAGTCATTTATTCAAATCAGCACCCTTACTGCGTAACACCATTTTGACCGTTCAACAATATTCATTGCGTTATTAACGTTGTTGAACGGACACATTTTTCGAATATATGAAGCAATGGTTTAGCAATATGTTTCAAAACGAAACAGATTATGATTAACCGTGCATTATGCAATAAGGGCACTGGCTGAGAATCAGCACTTTTCGAACGTCAAAATTACATAAGACAGCCCCCAACACGCCCGCCCTTCACCTGCCACTTCCTAGTGCTTTAGCTAGGACAAACATCCAAACATCTAAATATCCAAACGTACAAACTTATACATTTACAATACTAATAGGATATTGACAAAAGACAAGATCAAAAGACAACAAATATCACCTGCCATAAACTCCGAACACTCTCGATTTTTTTATTAATAAAAGAAAAAGTAAAAACTATAACAAGGGTTGTGATCAGGTGATCATGTGACGTTGACAAAGCTCATGTTTCTTTTTATTCGAAACATTGTGATTGGACATAGTTTAATAAATCGCTTCCTGTCACACTATCGATATTATTTCGAATTTATCTGTTGATTTAGATAACAGTTCAAGTTTTCATAGATGGTTCGTTAATTCAAAGTTCAGTTTGGAATGGTAAGACTCAAAGTAATGATATTGAGTTACGCTTATATGGGTAACTGTTTTTATTTTCTTTTTTGTTTGGTTGCCTTACAGCTAACAATAAAAGTGTAATAGTGAGATAATTCACGACAAACCATTGACAAGCCTCCACAGTTATCAATACTATATTGTTGTCCAAGATTTGGATTTGATGAACTATTCATAAAGCACAACACTAAGAGCTGTGGTATCGACCGCGACTTACGAGTCGTTGCAGCAGGCTTAGCACGAGAACCATATCGAAGCGTTTTTCGACGTAAATGTAGACAAAAATGACGATTCCGTGAAGACAGTTGACAGTTTTGTACCGAAAATTCCCGTTGGATAATTTTCGACCTCCGCTTCAGAAAGAGACAATAATCATCTGTATTACAATTGAACGTCAATCAATCTGCCTAGTTTTATTCCCAAATATGTTGGGGTCCCTTTCCAGTGTAACCGACGTTACACATAATCCTCCAGAACCCAATAATTACGCCGTCTATTTCGAGAACAATATCCAGCAGCTTAGAAAGAACTGTCTGAGTAATTCAAATGAAAAATTACCTATTAAAACTAACAAGGCTGCATTAAACCGTTCAATAAATAACATGACTCAAACATGCTTATGATTAGTCACCGGAAATGGATCGCTAGTAAGGATTCTACGCCTTAAACGGTCAAACGGAACCCTTATGACATCACCCCATTATTGCTTGATGCACTTTGATGGTACATTTTAATGCCTACTTTTGACATTGAAGTCAGTCATTCGACGTGTAAGTACTCCCTCTTGTTGGGAGGAGTTGGCACACGATAGACCTGTTTGGAGGCGTTTGGTACCTACATCAAAATATTTATGACTTTGAAGACCAGCGGACGAGAGATCTCGACAGCAAGTGAGATCACCTCAAGAATAAACTACCCTCCAACAACGAAAAGGTATCATTACCACAATGGCATTCTAATGAATCCGCACTGTCCACGTACCTTTATAATCAGGATAGGTTACATTCGCCACACCAGAGCACATGCTCGTAACCTATATTTGTTGAAAACTAACAGTTACCGTAGCCGTAATCAGCATGAGATTCATCCATTCATTAGATCTCCAAAAAAGGTAGTCATCTTCTATCAGACTTCATTATCGACTCGCAGTGTCTCTTAGCTTCAGCAGTGAATGACGAAAATCAAAAATGGTTTATTATTTTTAGAAGTAAAACTTGTGATTGGAGACTCCTTTTATTGCTCCGGGATGCGATCGGTTCGCATGTGTACCGTTACAATAGAAAATCCATTGCGTCTCATTAGCAGATCTGGTAGATACGCCTTTGCTATGAGACTCCGTTAGGATACTCCGCTCTTCTATTGCCTACTGAAATAAGTATCTTTTACTTGTTTTGAATCATGCAGACGTAAAGCTTATCAGAAAGTTATTCTGAAACTTAGAGGTTACGACGACATTACCTTTTCGAGGTAACACCAAAAAATTGCGCGTGCTGTTACGCTTCTCCAGTACCACATACTCTAGCCGCACTTGATGATCTCTTGAATTCTAATCCAACGAACAATTTGTTTGCGGACGTATGGACGAAGATTTTATTTGGCATGGCAGCTATACTGTGAGAGGGATCTATAAAAGTCTAGTTATCTTTTTACCTCATTTTGACGATTTTCTAATTACTAGTGCTCGCTTGGTGGTCGAAAAACAACCACAATTAAAAAATACGAAATTCGAAATCCTATTTAAATAATATTATAAATGTCAAAGTATGTATGTTGGATATTTTGATGTTTGGATGTTTGTTCCTCAATCACGCAACAACAGCCAAATGGATTCAGATGAAATTTGGTCTAGCACGGATTTGAACGCACACACAACGTCTTTTGGAGGGGTAGCCACTTAATGGAGCTGTGCGTACCCTTCAAACTCAAACTCAAAGCATTTATTTCAAATAAACCAATTACAAGCACTTTTGAATTGTCAAGGTCGGTGAGGTAGAAAGATGAAGCTAGTTGCCCATTCCAAAGCGTAGGCTAAAGCCCATTTGCCCATTCTAAAGCGTAAGCGTAGCTTCTATATCTGACAGGTTTTCCATTGACATTTTTAAGGGCTGATGTAATAATGATGTCAGGAGCAGAAAACATCTACTTTGTCATTGTTATTGCATAGCCAAAATCACACACCTTAATACTACAATTTAACAAATCGTTATAAGGAAAATTTCGACATGAACACACAAAACAAATTTTAATGGCGTCTTCAAGTTTCCAACCTTTTATAGTTTCCAAGAATGTGTCCTCAGCCCTTGAATGAAGCGAGGTCGTGGACGTGCAATCAATAAATACGACGCTTGAACAAACTTTTATTAATGACTAGCACCTGCCCGCGGGTTTGCTCAGGTGGTATTTAGAAAACCTCACATTTAGTAACTAACAACTCGTTATCATCTTCCTTCTTATTTTTAGCTTACTTATCGATGGCAAAAATTTCAAACATCTTTGGCCTAAAATTTAGCTGGTTGAACTCTACTCACTGACACACTCATCACTCATTATGCCCTTGTACCATGTTGATTGGGGTCGATGCAACAAATTTTCTTCTTCCAATCTCCACTATCAGCAATCACGATATCATTCACTACCTTCTCTTTTATATCACTCTTAACACAATCCATTCATCTTTTCTTCGGCTCTGCTCTCCCTCTCCCTCCATTAACATTTATATTCATCACTCTTTTAGTCAGATGTCAACTATCAATAACTGCAGAAAAGTTAAGGGGCCACAAGCTGTTAGCGCCTTCTACAATAATGGCTGACTTAAATTGATCCAGCATATCAGTCCAGCGACAATGTGGAATCTAGTGACAGTAGATCGATGTTGGATCAATCTAACCATTTTCCGAATTCTTATGATATTTTCTCTACGTGAAAATAGTCTGTACTTCTGTATTAATTACCCAGCAGTTAACAGTGCTACTATCATCGCATGATGCCGGGATAGCCTTTACCAGATGTCCTACTCTTTAAGTACGAAATCCGTCGTTCCAGCCGAAGTAACGAGCGTTTCCTACCTACGGACATAAGATTACTTTAAGGCCTGTACCAAAAAATTAACACGATTTCACAGTTGTCCCTCCTGATGTGTTTTTGCCTGTCAGAAAAACTTAATCAATCGGAAGCAGGGTTCTATGTTCCCATTTCTTCGCATGGGTGTCGTAAAACACGACTTAAGTACTCACTAGAGAATGGGCAGCAGCTTTCTCTATGCGTTTTACCACCATACTGCGATCGCCAATCCGCCTGCCAAGCATGGCGATTATGGTAACCCCCCCCCCCATTGTTAGGGGAGGCCTATATCCAGCAGTGGACGTCTTCGGCTGAAATGATGATAATGATGATGATGAGGGTTCTATGCGAAGTTGCGAACTACTTTCAAAAGGACCCATATCTTCGTTGACGGATTTAGAGAGTAGGTCCCAGAAGTGGTTATCGTATTAGTGGTTTAGCAGCTTCAATATCATCAGGAGCAGTTCGTCGTGGACGTGGTACGCCAGTCGCTCCCCTGACTTCCTCTCTCTGTCATTAGCAGACAGCCACCACGCAACCATCGCGTCGATGCGAGGCTCTGCCAGAGTGATCAGCCAGTGTCACTCTTATCCTTTTACCTCTTCGGAGGTTACTATCAACTTCGTAACAAAACTAGGCGGCGCCACTTGCTGTGCCGTAATAGAAGTATGTTATCCTATCCTACTAGCCTTCTATAAGCCAACTAATATTATAAACTAGCTTCCTACCGCGGCTTCGCCCGCGTAGAAGTCAGAAATTATCCCGCGGGAATGTACCTACTAACGGGATAAAAAGTATCCTATGTGTTAATTTAGGTTATAATCTATCTGTGTGCCAAATTTCATCCAAATCCATTCAGTCGTTTTTGCGTGAAAGAGAAACAAACATCCATACATACAAACTTTCGCGTTTATAATATTATATATACCTAGTAAGGATGTGAAATTTTGTGAGGATGGATAGATAGATGTTTTGTTACTATTTCACGCAAAAACTACTGAACGGATTTGGATGAAATTTTGGATTAAAACATAGGATACTTTTTATCCTAGTAGTACGTTCCTGTGGGTTGAATTTCCGACAGTCACGCGGGCGAAGCCGCAGGCAAAAGCTAGTTAGGTATACGCAAACAAAAGATTAAAAGCCGCCATTTTTCTTGGCATTCTTTTCTAGCAACCCAATATTTTCAACGGACAGACTTGTCCTCTACAATTTTAATATAGCAGGTATCGACATTAGACAATTATAATAATTAGTAGGTTTATTTATTCACACATACGCGAGGAATCCATCGAGCTTCCCTGTCGAGTAGTTTGTGTAATTAGGACGCATTCTAGGTCACACTGAGGTTCATAATACCTAGGCCTCGTATTGTGTACCTAAGTATCAATTAATAGTACGCAACTATTCTCAGAAGAAGGCTATGCATTGAATAAGTTCTAACGGTATTTGTTTAATTGCATCTGCAATGGACACGAGGAAATGATGGGTAGGTTTTTTACTGCCACTAAAACGTGTATGATTTTGACGTAGCACAACGAGTACCATAATTCATGCAAGACCTCATCCCAATCTTCAAATTATAATAGTTTTTAATAAATTGGAAATACCCTATTTGGGAAATATCAAATTACCTGCAGGGTAATTGCGTCAAAACGGTGAAGGAAAACATACCTATAATTTGGAGTCTCGTATTCAGTAACTTGACAGTTCAAAGAAAAATAATGTTACCATACTAAAAACTAATAGTGTTGGGGTAGTGAACGATTTCGCGTAAAGAACGAATGATAAAAATGGTTTAATTTTGTTATAAAAAATAATTCGTTTGTAACATGTGGAATATAAGCATAAATAACAAATTCTGCTATTTTTAATAGTGCATATCATGTTTTTAGTTATCAAATTTAAAATATATTTTTTGCACATAAGTACATTATTTTAAGTTCATTCAATTTCATTCATTCTTACACCACCTCACTATCTTTTTTTTGTAATAATCTGACCCTTCAACTGTCAAGTTTATTTTTTTTTATTCTAATTTTTTGTAGGAGGCTTTTATCTACAATGGCATGTCAGCCTCATCATAACTTAAACTGTTCGATACATTATTAATTTTTAAACAAATCAGTAAGTAGGTTTGCTATCTCAGATAAAGGTTACGCTAAAACTTTAATACATGGACCAATATCAGATTCGTTTACTTTTATTCTGCTCCACAGTGTCTCTCTTGCCTTCTTAGTCTTATAACACTCCATAAAAACTGTCAAGTTACTGAATACGATTATGAGTCCAAGTTTAGTGAGAAAACTGAAATGTCCTAGAACAGAACCAAATATTCGAAGATATCACATCCAACCTCTTATAGAGAGGAAGCCTGTGTCCCAACAATGGGAACATTAGAGGTTGATCATGCTATAAGCTACAAGGTATAAATATCCTAACAAAGTAGCAATAAATTAGTAGTTGAATAGTAGTTAGATCTATACAGTATTATAACGGTAAAATAATAATTCCTGTTTAATATTACAAACACAATAAAAAAACATTATTCAAACACGTGTACCAACAATTATCTCCTTCAAAATAATTCCATATCCCTTTGAAACCGAACCTGTAATTTATGATAATATATCAATCTGAGGTTCCCTAAACTGGAGGTTATAATTAAAACATGACACAGTGTCACAAAGTACAGGTATTGATATCCATGGCGGCAGAACCCTTTAATTGTGTTCAAATCGAAACCTAATGTTATTGTGCCTTCGTCCATTTTATCGATCGGCTTTATTAATCGCTTTATTTGTCATAGATTAAAAACTTTGGAAGAACTTTATTTTTGCCGAGCCATTTATGTTAACATAACATCACGCCTTATTTCCCCGAGGGTTGGGCAGGGGTGTACTATCAAGGAAACATACATCTGACCAATTCGAAAACAAAATCCCGTCCACACAATGACCACATAAGTTAGCAAGCGTTACTATAGCGGCTGAGCGCTGCAAGCAATAATAGTCCTTAGTTTCCTCGATAGTACACCCACATTTCGCCACTTATGTTAGTCCCATGTAATAGAGAGGGAGAGCCTATATCCATCAACCGGGCGCAAATCCAGATTCCGGCCTGCGACTTAGAAATTCAAACCCAATAATATCCTGCCCGACCTGGGAATCGAACCAAGGACCTCATGCTCAGCAGTAGCGCTTGCGATCACTAGACCAACGAGGCAGTCCGAACGAGTTCTGTATTAAGGGCCTACGTCCCGTTTGGTAGCGTAACACGGTCACTTTCTGAACCCTACTGCTCATTAACGGCTTGTCTTGAAGATTTGAAAAATATATGATTTTGCTATAGATTCATATAGATCATTTTGCCCGAAGTACTTTTTTTGTATGGTTAATACTTTTGCTGTAAAAAAATATTTTCCGACACGCAATATTTTGGCTTCTATTCCATACTCCTACTAAACGGCTTCGTTATTTGGAAAAAAAAATACACTGAAAAATAGATAGTTAGAGGTACGGTACCACAGAATTGCCGAAGCACAATTGTAAATTAATCAAAGGAATATCCCCATTTTGAGATAAAGGCTCAGAGGTGCCCTGCGCGGGCGCGGGCGGCAGTCGTGCTTTAGCATACAAACGGGAGATGAGGATACTATGGGCCTTAACATATTTGTCTAATTTGTCAAACAACGTGGCAATGCTGCCAGCCTTTTCGGCACTTTTCCCATTGACAGCGATGCGGTCGAACTTTTTGATGCCCTGTGATTTTTTTCTCTCTTTTTCTATGTGGGTACATATACATATTATTAATATAATTTTATGTCCGTAAGCCTACCTATATATCATGTAAATACAATTCAATTACTGTCTGAAAACGACAAAACTTAAATAATCATAATTTTATTTTTAATAAGAAAATGGGTAACAAATTGAATACTTTGTTTTTGCATGTGATGTTTTCACAAAACTATATAAGTCTAAACGAGTCCTTCGCTGTACCTTCAAGATTTCTTGAAAATCAAACATTTTACATACCACAAGTCTTCACAGAGGAAATGGGCAAGTATCCACAAACCTTAAATTCAATTCATCATTCTTCCTACAGGACCACAGAAGCGACGCGGTCGGCATCGACAGCCCCAAGGCACGCAGACAATATCGCTCGCGATTGAATTATCGATCCGATAATAGGATCGCGAGAGTAATGTCCCTATATATTGTTCTTGCTACTTTAATTATGGGAGCTATTGGACCAACTTGTTTATTAAGCACTTCTTGTGAGTTGGATCTGATAAGTGCTGAATGAAAGTTTATTGTTTTGTTAAGTTACAAGAATATAGAGATAAAGTATAAAATCCCATACGTTAGGAAAATAAAGATTAACTAATTGGGTGAAAGGCTGAATATAAAGAAAGATGAGAAACCTTGAAGGTACACACGGCTACACATCAAGCTATACATTTCCAGTATAAGCTGATCTCGCGTTGCATAGGATTCCGTACAGTGCGAGATCAGCGTAAACTGGAAATGTACAGCTTGATGTGTAGCCGTGTGTACACTAGATGAATAATGAGTTCGATTGCCTTGTAGTTAACAAAAAACTTTTTCAAAAAAATTAAACAACGGAAGTCGGTTGTTTTTTTTGGCAATTTTTTTTATTTTTCACGTTTTAGTTATAGTACATACCTACCAATTCAAAATTTCATCATCCTTGGGGTCAAAACAATGCATATTTATGCGATAGCAGCAATCGCGGTTGATTTGCTGTTATTTTTTCAAAAGTTCCGTTGTCTGTCTCCGAAACTCATTCATTGGGACCATTTCGGAATAAACCCTTTTCGAACAAAAAAAGAATTTTGCAAGTCCGTCTATAGTATATGACGGAGAAAAAATATATATAAACATGTCGACATGATAACCTCCTTCTTTTTGAAGTCGGTTAAAAAGGCAACGTTAAGTTTGCCGCCTATTATTTAAACTAAATTAAAACATATATCATTCCATCGAAAGCAATTAAACAAAACTGTATCAATTCCGTTTAATAAATAAATCTAAACAATATAACTGACCTACGGACACTGTTTGAGAGCGTTGGTTAGCAGATAACAATCAATATGGCGCCCGGAGCGTCACCGGCTGTCACCCAAATGAACGAGCACATTAAAATGAAACGCCTCAGAGTAATGGACATAAATTAAATAGTCGTCCACGTCACTCAAGCCGCAGGACCTGAAGAAATACGCCCTGACGGAAGCCAGGTAGTTAAGATTCCGAACAAAAATTTAAGATAACAACAGTTAAGATGTTACATTTTATTAGGAGCCAGCAAAGCGACGCTAATTTACGTCCTTTTTGGGTCGTGAGATAACGATAGCAGTATTCTCTTTTAACGATCCACATCTTCAACTTGCACCGTGTGAAATGTGTGAATCCTCTTTAACCACGCCGAGTGCTAAGTTCAACCACTCACGATTTCTAAGACTACAATTTTAGACACAAACACAACATAAAATTTCTTCACAGCAATCGCTCATCATAAATTATTGCTGTGGGTCATACCACACGCGAATGTATCGCAATTCATTACGACACTAACGTTAGAAACCGATAGTTACAATACACAGTGGTTACAAGTAAATTACTCGAAGTACTCATAATCTACGCCCAGCAGGCAAACAATAGAGCAATAAGCGCAACTGCACCCGACAACTCGAGAAAGCAACAAACGTATCGACAACATATAAATCAGAGACTACCTCGAGCGTTACTTGAAGCAACCCAGAAATATATCAGAGGACGTTACCGAGTTACCGACCAAACACTGGGACATAATTCAGTTTTCCGTAACATAAAATACTCTTATTTCATAGAAATAGATCCCTGTCACAGCGAACTATCCGCACTTTGCACTATCTGCCTCATCTCTGCGTTGATTTATTTGCTGAAGTTGACAAAGTATTAGCAACTTAATTTTCTGCTTTGGGTTACTTTTTAAGAGATACCCAATTTATATTCCGGCTTATTGTTATCGAATGCGGAATTAAGTGGACCTGTTTAATTTGGTTAAGGGAATAGTGTAGGAGATAAAATCCAATTAATATTTGGCACGTTTATCGCGTTTCACAGTTATCCTGTCTCCCGTAAAGCCAATATCGCAATTAAATTGTAATTGATTTGCATCTTTTTCTAGGCTAAGTTCTTCTACGGAGAGGGATTTAAGTTGAAAAGGTGGCTACAAACAAACGTGAGAAGTTGAAACGGATTGACATAACAAAACTAGCTGTATTAAAAGCGTAGGGCGACAACCAAGACGTGTTCGCTTTAACGACTTGCGGTGAATAAAACTAAAAAGTTTCCACTGGCCCAAGTAAAAACATAATTAAGCGCAAATTCGACCGCCGCATATCAACATATACGGGCTGAGAAGTCACATAAACAGTAATAAAATTTCGGTACAATTATCCAAATACGTATATGCGTAGCCGGAATTCCTCCACGGTATATTTCGTAAACAAGGGTAATCTTAAGGGCATCGGATCAGGTGGAGGGAAATCAACATTGTTGCATTGCTTTACGGCATTAACAATTATAGCAGTTTTCATAAAAACTTTGTTGATGTAATCGACTTGCCTTTCCTTTGTCATCTCTGTAAATAGACGACAGAGTCTGACGAAATCTCATTATAATAATAGATAAAAAACGACAATTATATCTATCTTAAAGTTACTCGTAATGCAATGAACAATTCACGATGTTGTTTCAGCTGAGTCACTCAATGACGAGGAAAACCTGCAACAATATGATAAGATCCCTTACCTGACATACAGTGTAAGTCTTTATAATGTGCACATTACAAAAAGAGGGAGTCTATGCTTAATTTTACCGCCGGAAAAAATATTTAAAAATCTAAATATTTTTCAATATTTTTATGGATTTTTTTTTCATTGTTCGCTACCTTAACATCTGTGTAAACCAAACGTCTTATTGAGAAATTTTACGATTATTGTAAAAATTTATGAAACAAAAACAGATTTTTGCTAAAATAAAACATGTTTATTTTCAATTGAGGGTAGTTTTTTCCACAACGTTCATTTTATGAGGACGCTTAATTACTTCCAATCAATAAGGAGTTTGTTTCATCGCGATAGATCATTTAGTTTAAAAGTTACACCGTTTTGTTTACACTGGGGGAACAGTAGCGAACATTTTTTTTTTTTAATTCCATAAATAATATTTAAAAAAATCCTTTTTTTTTTCCGGTACTATAATTAAGCATAGATTCCCTCATTTTAATATGTGCACATTATAAAGACTCACACTGTACAAAAGGCAAACGAAAGACAGAAAATTGAGGGTCAAAATCTCACATTTGCTAGTATCATAAATACCTTTCAAATGTAAGAGTATGACTGAACGATCTACGATGCGTCGCAAGCACTCGTCATAAGCACCCAATTTTCATAGCACTCTGATAGGATCCGAGCCGCGTTCCATCTACGTGATCTCACCAAGTTCACCGTAACAAGTCTTGTTCTCATGAGTATCTTGATCTGCCTCAATTTGAACTAAAATATAATGAAGAATTTCGATAAATCAAGTAAGCCCTTTGCTGTCGGTGATTGTTAAAACTACACAACTTTTTAATGTTGATTAGTATTGCAAAACAATTGATAAGCAAGTCACTGTGGATAAGAAAATATACCTCTTCTATCGTGTTAATTTATGGGAATATCTGAGGATGTAGCACAGGATTAAGTATTTACTCCTAAGAATTTTGAAGATAATCGCTTAAATAATTATGAATATGAAAGTAACAAATACTCCACGTAGTTTCGAGTATCAATATATACAGGGTAAATTTTTAACGAGTGCGCAAAATGTAACCATGAATTCAGCATATCATAGAGCCCCTAGCGTAGAAGCTTTCGTCGGTTATACAAAAAAAAAATCAGCTCTTTCATAGAAAAGTGCAATACCTACGCGATCAAAATGTATGGAACAGCTGATTTTTTTTTTTGTATAACCGACGAAAGCTTCTACGCTAGGGGCTTCCGTGATATGCTGAATTCATGGTTACAGTTTGCGCACTCGTTAAAAATGTATCCTGTATATAAAAATGAATCCCTATTTCACTTGGTCACGGCATCACACGGGAACGGCTAGACCAATTTTGCCTTTTTTGTTATTTTTGTTTATTGTCAGAAGGTTCTTATGAAAGAAAAAATATAGAAGTTGCGCGTAACATTACAAAATTTAAGAAAACCTAACGACCATATTAACTTAGCTCGCTGTCCGGCAAGGACCAAGCCTGGGTCGACGGCGCGTTGTGTTCCACGTGCGCCTCAAAGATAATTATGTCAGCATCAACTGATGGGGCCCGCTAGGGCCTGCTAGTGGTGCGGGTTGTTCGAAAGAGATACTGCGGCCCCTGGCACACAGGCAACTGAGGGAACACGGGTAGGTTTTAGTCAGTAAACGTCTGACACGCCCTCCTGCTCCACCCAGAGCGGGAGAAGTTATTTGATGATTTCCCAAACAAAAAAAAAACCATATTAACTTTTCTAATATTATCCCAATGCGAATTCAATATTCATAGACAACGTCTGTTGGGTCAGCTAGTTCCTAATAAAAATATTTTCTTCGCCGTTTTACTGAAATAGTATATTCTATCATTCTAACTGTAGGGATTTTAGGTGCGAAATAAAAGACAGGAATGGAAAGCCAAAATAAATATAATTTATTCCTAAAGGGTTTCTCATAGTTACAGAATGTAAAATTTACCTCTCAGCGGTATTTAGAATACAGGATCCCAATATTGCAACTATATTTATGTAGGTTTGACAAAGGTTAGATAGGTTAAAAATAATTTATAGACAAAAATAACCTAGTCTTGCGTCCTTACACGCAAGTAAAATCGTAATGCACGATCCCAAGTTGCAAGTTTTAGTACAGAAGTTGACAACCGCAAGATAATATTTGACAGTTTCGGCTAAGGTATAGTTTTCTATAGAAAAAGCGTTGGCCGCCACATAGCGGCCGTAGTGACGGCTGGCATGTAATGATGGCAGCGGGGTTTGACTTTACGGTATCAAAAAACGCTCTCTAGGAAAACCAACCAACTTACTTTCATAAAACGTTTCAGTGAGGTCTTTCGACGATAAATTGCGGACGCCATGTGGCGGCCACCGCAGTCTTAGGAAAGCGTAGCTTTGCTAACCCTCTCCATTCAATGCATTGAATGTTGGTAACCCTCTCCATTCAATGCATTGAATGTTGGTAACCTTCTCCATTCAATGCATTGAATGTTGGTAACCTTCTCCATTCAATGCATTGAATGTTGGTAACCTTCTCCATTCAATGCATTGAATGTTGGTAACACTCTCCATTAAATGCATTGAATGTTTCCATGGTACAAGTTGGTGGACGTCAACTTGATAAAATATTTTCGAAACCAAAATAAGTCTGACTAAAAATATAAAATGCCACTCATGCAGCACCCTAATTGCGTAACTCACAATTCATCATAATTTGTTTCGTTTTGAAACAGATGGCTAAACCATTGTTTCATATGTTCGAAAAATTTGTCTGCTCAACCACGTAAATAGCGCAATGAATATTGTTGAACTGTCAAATTGAAACCGATTACGATTAATCGTGTGTTACGCAATTAGGGTGCAGGAATATTTCATTTCATTGATACTTACAGACACAACATCCTATATGGACTTTGGGTCACCCATAGATAGACATGAAAATAGTTTCACCAACTGTGAAAATAAACGAATAGATATTACCTACTAAGGGAAAAGGGAACAATGTAATTCCAATAATTGTTTTACAATATTTTATTATGATTTTATTCGTCTTGATATATGGTATAGGTACATATTATGCCGGTACTTGTTAATAAAACGTCAGTCCGTAATATCTATTAATTACACGATCTATTTTAATCTAGGAAATAAAATTGGTGTATTGTTACACATTACTATAAATATTTTCATTAAAAGATGAGTTTATTAAATACTACACTATAGCTACTCAAGAAGAAAGTGAACTAATTGTATATGATTAGGCCATCAATATATTAAATTCAAGACTTATTTTTTTTTAAATAAGTTATATAAAAATAGGAGTACAAAAAATCTTTAAGTTAACCAATTTAGTTAAAAATACAAATGATTTTTTTACTTTTTTTAACATTCATCTTTATTTCAATAATCACGTTTGTAGTCATAAGAGGAACTACTTTCTGAATCAGGTCTTCTTCTCCAATTACTATCGTTATCTTCTCTTTTTCTCCAGAAACTGTTATCGTTTCCGGTATTTCTCCTACTGTTATATCTGTCAGTATTCCTATTGTTTAATCTGCTATTATATCTGTTGTATCGGTCCCTAATTCGACCTGCATCTTGTAGGTCCTCGTCTTCGACTAGTGGAGATCGTTTGTAAGGAGTCTGTTTGCTACTTACAGGTTTGATGTTTGTTTGTTTGCCTAAATCAGGCGGTGGTGGAGTGGATCCAAGTAAATCTGCTATATAGTTTTCTCGTTCAATCTGATACCCGCGAGCTTTTTCGAATTCTGTAAAAATATTTTTACTTTAAGTATGGTCATCACTTTGTGAGATACATTGAATAAATTTTGATCAAATTTGATCATAACATATTTACTCAACTTATGCGTATGACTGAAACTAAAATTAAAAGAGAAATCCTCAACAAAACAGAGGTATCTCCTAAAGATTTCACATGTCCATACAACACTTGCATTCCAGCATATTATGGTAGACTTGCAGTGACGGGGCGTGCAAACCATCGAACACTAGTGAAGCAATAAACAGTTCATGTAGAAATATTTATAGACAATAACTAACTCTTAATAGCGTCCTTGGCGGGGACCCCGAGGCGGTCGCGCATGTATCGGCAGACCATGTAACCGGTGCGGTTCAGGCCGTGCGTGCAGTGGACGCCGATCAGGGTATCTGCAACAAATGTGACATGTTCATATTTCGCAGACGTTGACTGCTAATTTTATTGAAATAGTGAAGTATGCTGGCCAAGTATTTTTTATATGAAGGATTTACAGAAATTTCCCGCTCTAGGTATTTACTTTGCTTTGGTTTCAAAGAGTTTATTGACAGTGTAATAAAAGGTCTTAAGGAGATAAGTCGAGACATGATATCTCAATAAATCGTCTAAAGAGGACCATCTGTTGCGACATGCAATTCCATACAGGCATACTTCAACATAGGGCTCTCCCTAACGCATAAGAGTTTCAAAATCGAAACAAAAATTTCCCTAAAAACAACAATAATACAAGAAACAAACAGTAATGCAATCACGATCGATAGCCACTAAAGCGCACAGCGGAAAATAAACGAAAACCTCTGTTTGTGTCTTCAAAATCGCACGGCAAACATCGGCCGGAGGTCGTTGACTCCCGCCCCCATCGCACCCCATCGCTAAGCGAGGGCGGTGCAACAGGGTGGCGCCGGGGGGGAGGAAGTCGTGGCCGCGGTTTGACACTTCCTCAGGAAGACCTTTGAAGTAGCAACCAAGATGTACCTTCACATCCTACACAATTTTACAACGCAGCCTTTTAAAACATTTACAACTGTAGTTGAAATCATGTTTTCATGTTTTACGTAACGTACAAAGTTACAAAATTTCAGTTTGTGGCGACTCCTCTGATTCTTCAAATTCTTAAGAAAATTCCACAAAGACGTGTATTGTAAACCTGACATTTCTGTCATACAATCAGAGGGTACGTTTCAACCATCGGCGAACAGAATCATAAACCCACGGAGCGTACGCGAGCATAATACAGACGTTACGACCTGACTTTGTCCGCTACACATGCACCTCGTAAGTTCCTTAGCACGAGACAAAAAACGAACAAAATCCTTATTGTCGATGCAAAATTCCCACGCAGAGCGGCCAAGGGGTAATGCATTTGAGGCATTACACATGCAAATTCATGCCAAGTCGGGACAGACAAAAAAACAATTCCATTTAAAACAATCCATCAAGGCAAGCTTTTGCCAGCAACTTAATTAACGTATGTAGGTACATGCTTTCAATTACAGAAACAAACACTGCAATGATAATTATGAGAACTCACTCGAGGTATCTTTATGAGATAATATTTATGAGCAAGATGTACGGAACAGGCTCAGTTAACTCTTTTGAGTTAATACTAGTTCGTTTGAGGCTCGACGTAGGTTTAAACAGCTTAGAGTAAATTGCTTGTCTGTGATAATTGCTGTAAGGTTAACCAGCTGTTGTCTAAACCCTGCTTCAGTCCTGATTATTTTACTGTCTAACATTTACATTCTTCTTTACTTCCTATTCTCTTATTAATACCGGCAGATTCTATGAATTTATTATTATGTTGCTTACATAGAATAGAGCTGCTGTTTCTGGTTTCCAAAGTAGCGTTTGGTGACATTTCAAACGTGAACTATCACGTTACGCCGCCGCACCGATTCACATGCAAATCGCAGCTGACAATTCAACAAACCAATAGCCCAAAACATGTTACCACTTGCAAGTCACTTAGCATAGAAAGCGTGTACGTACTGTATTTGTAATGTAATAAACTTGATAGAAAATAAACAACAGTAGTATTCCGACGTAAGGCCCCAAACAAACAGACAAAAGGTATGAAAAGAGGGCGTTACGTAATTATAATAACGATGCATTAATGAATACTTATTATTGCGTAATAGTAGGACCCACCACAGTCAAAAATCTTACAGATCAGTCCAATGTAAACTCTTCTAGCGCATCTTAATAAGAAAACCTAAAAAAATATAACATCGCACACAATGCTAAAATGTTTATGTATGCAAAATATGTTTGATCTGTAATATTTTAGCTTGCAATACATTTATTTGACGTCGATAACAAAGCAACTACTATACAGAATTTCAATTAGTAAATCTTTATTAAACACTATCTAAGAAATCATTATTTCCGCAAAAGTCGTATCTTTCACGTTCAGGTTGGCAGTTATACGATAAAAATTACATCAAGTATGACATATGTCTTAACTGAGATCTGAGACGAATAGGTGTGCGCATCGCGTTTCATATCGATTGTCGACAATTGATGCATTGTGAACGAAACGAGTCGATATCGATACGCGATAGTTCGCCTACGCGCGACCCCCTTACATCGTAATCGGCTTATTAGGATTTTACCACACGCATCCATGTGACTGCGGTGTATTAACAATGTTACGATGTGGACCTAGGTATTTCTTTATTGTGCTATCCTATTACATTGCACTTAATAACTGCGTGACTACTGCTTTGGTTGGCATAGCCGAATATAGCCAGATAACGAAACCTACAGGAAATATATAGAAACCATAAAGTCAGTAATAAAAATAAAAAATCGGCTGTTAGAAAAGAGCAATACCTATGCGGTCAAAAATAAGGAACAGCAGTTTTTTTTTATTAACCGACGAAAAATTTCATAGCAAGCGTTTTCAGAATCATGTACTGAATCAATGGTAAAAGTTTGTGCGTCGATGTCTCTGCCACCTTGTTTAACTGTATTCAGCGGAGTGAAAAACCCCTTTATTTAACTGAATGAATAATTTTAGAATACTTATTCATTTCACACAAAGTACTAAACTTTTTTCATCCAATACGCAGGTCTCAGAGAGTAGAATACACTCTCAGCGATTTTCTTCCGAAAATATATTTATCGCTGGTCGCTCGTGCGAGCAGGTTTGACGAAGTAACCAAGTTAGATATAAACTCGCTAATAGACTTTAAAAAATCATGATAAGCAAATAAACTTACATTAAAACTATGCCATTACAGATATGAGTAGTAAAAAACAACCGAAAAGCGCCGCGGGACGCTATAAATGTTGCCTTCATTTGAGACGCCACTTGACGCAAACAACATTTCTCGGACGATAAAGGCCTTATTACGTATTAATACATTGATATATTTATGATAACAGTTTCTGAAGTTACCAAGTTAGGCTGGCTTTCTACCTGAGCTGTGCGAGGAAGCGGAGCGGCGAGCGAGGAAGAAATCCAACCGCTAATGGAATTGTTTCCCATTGAATATGAGGCAATTCTATTGGTCGATTGTTTTCCTCGCTCACCGCTCCGCTTCCTCACACAGATCTGATGGAACGCCAAGGTTTTAGGCAAATTGTAAGCTATTTCCACCCGCATACTAAAAGATGAAGGTATTTTCTTGAATACTTTCTTCTTATAAGACTATGATGTATATATTCAGATCGTCAAATCGCTTGTATTGAAACCTCATCCCAAAAACCGTATCTAAGAACGTGTTGCGTGTTGCCACATCGTCCGCGGCGCCACGCGTGGGCCGTGATGTGATGATCAGATGACTGATTAGGTATTTAAGAATATTAATTGTCGCAATAGCTCTACATTCTTCGCTCGGAATTTTTATTGAACACGAACGACAGAAATACCACAAGTAGCTATTGATCGAGCGGCGCTCGCACATAAAATATTGTAAAACAGTATATTCAAGCATTTATAATCAAAGAAATATAAACTTGGCTAAAATATATTTGTTAGTAGGTGTTGAAACAGCTCATATTGACAACTGACTAAGGGAAGACAGGAATAGTCAGCATACATTAACTAACACATATTTTGAACTAAACAAAGAGTACTAAAGCATCATGAAAAACTATATTTAAATATATTTCTATGCTGTCGTATCCTGTAGATATGCTGCAGAAAATACTTGGGCAAAACAATAATCGAATGTTCGTGACAATTGCTTTTAAAGAAAACACTTATTATTACGACTGCAGAAAGGCTCCGGCTCTAATACAAAAGATGAACAATAGCTACTAACACATATGGAATATTCTTTAGACAATGCAAACTTATCGCAACTAAATTATTTCTCTTTAAATAAACCGCAAAGAAGGCAATACCACAGAGTTCAACAAAACAATAAATAAAAATAGAGTTTCAAAAGAATAATTTAGCCGTAACACAATAATTTACCAAATAACAATTGCAATATATTATGAGCAACTGTTAAAGTACGTTATCACTCCACAAATAGACGGACAAACAGATTCCTCAGCAACATTTGTCACTGCGAATGGTTCTATTCCAAAAGTGCAACTTTGTCTTCAACTATCTCGGAGTAAGTAAACTGCTTGAAGCGCAGCGATATATCCAGCTCCCCAAATTCAACAAACTTGGAAACTAACTTTCGGACAAACTCATTTTTACGTGACGCCATCCCAATAATACAAAAAGTAAGCGTATTTTATCAGTGTGCTCTTTACGATGCAAGACATACAAAAAACATAAAATGCTGATAGAAAAGATTTTATTGCTGAAGACTTTGTTCTCATGTACCATCCCAAAATAATTAAATCAAGAAAAGTCAAATTAAATATATACTCATCATAGATAAACACTTGTAGCACTGTTTACACAGACTTTGTAATGTCTAGTATTTTCCTACTAGTAACATAAAAAGCAAGCAAATTCCCATCGTTTATCAAAGCAACGTCGAAAGTAGCAAGTCATCTATGTAGCAGTAAAATAAATCCATCCATCAAGCATGCGACATGCGGCAGTGGGACATCTGCAACACACGTCAAACAACTTCTTGTAAAACATTTATAATAGCGATAACTTCTATAATTGATTTCAGTACTATCCATCTGTTAAAAACATCGATAAAAGTTGTCGATGATAAAATTGAATTTTAATTCGAAGCGAGCACGATAAATTATGCATAACGATGTAAATGTGACGTATCAAGTGATAATAAAGATTCATATGTACTTAGATCAAATACCAGAAACTTGAATCGGACATGTTGGGATTTGTTAGAAATGACTACACCCATCTGGGTGTATCTGTATATCTATACAAATACATAGCAAGCTCAAAGTGTATATGGAAGAGCAAAAAACAAAATTGAAATATCCGATAATTTATTTAAACTTTAAGCCTGATAACGACCACCACGGGGTGCACAAACAGTAGCAAGTGTAACAACATTCTCCGCGCATGCGATATCGTGTAAATCAGGACGCGAGCGCGATTTCACCTCAGATAGCGAGTGAAATACGAATATCGTCGCTTTACCACGCGGCAGAACGCCGAACACTTCCAACGGTGTCATTTACTTGAACGTTCCACACTGTCATCTAATTTTAAAGATAACAATCTAACCTTCAATAAATCTTAATTTATTTGTCAACGAAACAGTTCATCGCAATTGAGAAAACAGATCATACCACACGGATCAACTTACATTCTTCAATATTCTGGCGCCAGCCTTAGCAAACCAGTATTATATACATCTCACTCAATCTACTTAGCGACACCGATAACCGGCCATTACCAATGAAAACGCCGACAGATAGTCGCATGCTCACAATTAATTGAAACTGCCCACCTAATCTAATAAAAGCTAGTTTTTGTGAGCAAGACAAACAAGGGCGCCCATTCGTAATTAGAACTTAATGAACATTCGGAATATTGAGTTCGGCACCGTGAGAAGTCCGTCGATAACTACGATTTGTGTCACTGTAATTAAAAGCGTAGCTGCCGATAAACTGGACATGTAGACTGAACCTACTAGTTTTAACTGTGTCGATCAACCAAAGTTTGAGGAGCTCTCCGATACTTGCGTCCCATGCAAGACAGGTGAAACGGAAAAGGAATATGAGTTCTTAAAAGAGTGAACACGAATCAAAATTCTCGTTAAAATCGAAGCGGTCTTTAATTGAAATCGTATGTTGTGTCGAACTTCACTGATAAAGCCATAGTCGGTTCTGTTGACGCAATGACGTAACTGACCGGTGATGCAAATTGAGACGCAATGAAATTTAAATTACGTTATATTAATTTCAATAAATGCATATATCATTTGTGATGATTCATACGCTGCGATTGCATTCATTTAATTGAGAGTGAAAGCAGTTCTGCAGATAATTCAAATAAATTCAGTGCCTACACTAATTTACTTTCGTATTAGTTTGACTTTATTTACAGCAGTGGTCTTAACTGTACAAACAACATATTGACATGGTGCTACTTAATTAGTTAAACATTTTATAGCTACCCTCAAAACAGTACCTTGATAGCCTCGACATATATGACTATATTTTATTTGAACAACTTGATTTTCACTAATCGCAGTAAAAGATAGACTTGACAGAATGAGAAATGTCTCCGCGTTGGACGGAAAAGTAGAAACAAGAAACAGTTTCGTGGTAGGTTTGTTCGAGCAACCAGACTCACACAAAATACGTAAGTACAAACCAACTTTACGCCGAAAATATTTGACCAGCTATTTTAAATCAGTGTATATTCATAAAATATAATAACAATTCGAGACTATAAAAAGTGAGTACAACCATCTGCCCAACATGGTGTTCTCGTAAAGCAATACAATTAAGCAATGGGCGTGCATTAACACCTCACTACAAACTTTTCACCCACGCGAAATGAGTGTACTTATACCGACTCGTGACTTTAACCTACATGAGCGTTTGCAGTACGCCGAGCTAACAACACACCCAATTGTAAGCGTTTGTTTAGATTGAATGTATGAACGGATCTTAACTGTGGTCGACAAACCGAGACTGGCACTCTTTACTTGAACAGCCACTAAAGAGAAAACCGCAAAAGCAATATAAGTCCGGACACAAAAGCCGTCATTACCCCAAAAATAATCATAAACGCTAACTTTTAGTGCAAACAAAATTTGACTCACCAGAACCTTTTCCCAGGAACTCGTCAACGATATCCATAAATCTGGAAAAAACAAAGCTGTTTTAATAATAAAAATAAACAATCACAGCAGTTTTCTGAGTAATACGTGTTTTGAGTAGGTGTCATTCATGATGAAGCTGTATTAGCACGTTGTATTCGGCTTGAGGCATCAAACCATATAAGACTGATAAAAGCCTAAAGACAGCTGCTAGTCAACCTGGCAAAGAATTTTAACAGAGCCAGGGAATGTGAAAATCATAATACACAGTCAATTATCTTCGAGAAAACGAAACCTTTCCATTAGCTATCTTATGAGCAGCTGCTCTCAGGTATAGACCTGGACGTGGCAATTTTGTAACAAATCTCGGGTTGGACTACAAGGTAATTTCTCCACATTCCAGTAGTAGTTCCTAATACAATAAACTATAAAAGTTAAAAACGATGTAAAGTGATACGTAGCAACAGTTATTCCACCATAAAACATTTAATTGAATTTCACAAAAATATAGAATCTACGGCACCCGTCAAGAACCAGATGAAATATTATCATGTATCGATCGCAGCGTGTCGCCATACTTTAATCGATTTTTTTACACCTAAAACCGCACGATCCGTGGGCGTTCACAATTACAAGGCGTTTTGCCGACCGGACTGCCAGTTCGACCTATTTGGTGAAATATGTTTGTTTTCATCATAACAAATGTCTTTTAATATCTGCTACGAGGGGGCGCCGACAAACCCCAACTTGGCATTATAGGAATGTTTTCTTAAATAACTAGCAAGGGTGGTCCAATGTTGATATTTCGGCTCGTAATTTTCTTTTCACAGGCAAATAAATGTGTCGCATATAAGTTTTGATATATAAAGAAATTCTGCGCACAGCCGAGGGTCGTGGTGATTAAGTCTTGTCATGCAAAATTGCAGGCGTTTACTAAGCGCCATCATTTTCTAATTATTGTAGAGACTCCCCTCGAGCGACACGAGAGCCGACAGCGGCGCCGCGACTAGTTGCATTCAAACGAAATTTACAATTCAGTTTATCATCATCGTCAATATTAACATCTAAAACGGTGCAAACGAGCTCTTCATTTAGCACTAGTTGAGTTATTGGAATGGCGGCGATGGCTGTTTCACAAATATTTTATGTCTAGAAATAGGGGCTGTAAACTTGTAGGTTTATAATAATAGTTATGTCATAATCGTAAAATCTAGTACGAGAGGAAAAACAACCACCAATTCTAGTTGTTGAATCATAAAACAGAGGAAAATAATGATCCATGAAACAGTAATTAAAAACGAAGGCTGTTAAAACTCAAATAGAACTATGTTAACAAGGTGATTCTGTGAAATTTAATCTGTACTCCAATAACATTTACAAATGAAACTAGCCGCGACGTGTGGCGCCAAAGAGTAAACAGTTTAATTGTGTATAAAGTCACGATTCAACAAATTTTACGAATATATCCCCATCAAGGACCTTGGTTACGTAGATTTTGCTTTTGACGTGTTTTTCGTCATCTCTAATATCTGGTACGGTCAACACTGATTCATGTACAAATTTTAACACCAAATAAGGTAAAGAAGCATCCAATTCTTGATACAGAATCATCGTCATGATGTTATATTCATTATGATAGTCTTCTTCGTGTTTTCGACTCAGTTCTACGCATTGACCTCATGGCTTTAGATACATAAAAAATATATATGTGACAGATCAATTAAAATAATTATAATATAAGTATAACTTGAACAAGGATCAATAATACTGTAACTTTCTAAGATAATTCGTTTTACAACACATTACAAGTTGTCACGAAGAGGGATTTGAACTAAGTGAGTGTTATTAAATGTAAGAATATGAAAATATGTATTGTGTAAATAGTTTAATATATTGTAGTATTGTAAAAAATATATGTTATACTTCACAGAAAAAAAATATAAGTTTGTAAGACAGGTGCGTCAGCCTTTTAAATATTTTAACATCATTAATTCAATTAATATACAATGAAATAGCAAGGATGACAAATATATTAGATACAAATATAGATATGAGATAATTTTCGGCTTAACTATAATCCTTATTAATCCTATAATGGCACGTCATTTTTTATTTATGCTTATAACTAACAGAACAAACTTATGTTAACGACAAAACACGAAATGTTCTACAAATGGCTGCAATTAATCACATGCAAGGTCGACATGATCACTGAACGACTTCAAAGCAGTACATTGTAACATACAAACTTTCTAAGCATTTCCTGACCAGCACGGACGTCGTTATTTAAAATCTGTCAAAATTGTGTATTTTATTACACGAGCGGCAGATCGAAGCTACGTGAATTACATGCTTTCTTATTTAATATTAGTAGCGTCTTGCGTTTGTGAGATAATTTATATCTAGCGGCCTTATCTGTACGGTAAGATCGCTCCCGAGTTATAATCCGGGTATTTTTCAAGGCACACCGGCCGCGGTGCCACTGCCGTGCCCCTGCCATATTGGAAAATTTATGTAACTACCAGGAGGCATCGCTGCAATTATTATTGCCCCTCCGACACTAACCGAGAATATTCGTGAAGATGACCGAAAGCTACACACAAAGGATCACTGAGATTCTGCTGTTTCATAATGTTTGCCAATCACCAACGCATAATCAATTTAAATTAAAATGAATTAAATTTGAATAGGTAAATTGACATAAATATGCTAATCCCACGGATTACATTGATTAATCTCCTGATGATATCTGAATGCTAGCTGCTCGAAGTAAATATAAACTCGTACATAATCGATAAGCCGCGGTTTTAATGAAAAAGATCATCAGCTTTAAGATTTTGTAGTCCATAAAATGTCAAATTTACAAGACCATTACACGAGTTTGACGACATACGACCATAAAATATGCGTATAAACTGTGTAATAATTTTATTGCGAATTAATAACGACATTTATTATAATTTCAACATTTCCAAACTTGTTCCTGGTTCATTGTCATTGTATTTAGGCACGGTTGCCCCAAAAGTCAATCAAGTTCAAAAACCTTCCGGAATTATTTTATTGAAACCTATAAAAAGCCTCTGCTATACAACGATTTAATTTAGTAAATTCCAACAAGTAATCCAGTTACTGCGTAGAATAGAAAATGACAAACATGGTTTCACAAGACACCGGACCTCACATACGCGACGCGAACGCATCCATCATGGTAGAAGCGTACACGTCGTTATGTGTCAGTACCCAACAAGCGCCGAAAGTGCCCCAAACAGAGATAATAGGCGACATTTTGATACAACGCGAGATAAGGAGCAAGGAGGTTCCCATGCGATCCAGGGCGTCCTCACAACTAAGAACAACGTTGAAAAACAACGGGCCAAAGGTCAGACGTGGATTAAATACAAGCAGAAATGTGCATCCGGTGACAAATAAAGCAGTGCAGGACCTTCCGAAGCTAAAAGCTGGATCTTGGTACAAATAGGAGAGTAATTGAGAGATTTATGGGTTCATTATGCACGGTGAAGACAGTGAGGTCGTACCGATCATTAATATTACAAAGTTATTAAACATGTAAGATGAAGACACGAAGGACTACGAGACTATCAAAACTATTTTAATGATTTGAACATAAACTTAATGAAGCTTTAGTGTTATGTGTAGTTGGAATATAATTTATGCTGGAGTAGTATCGTATGCACGTCATCAAGTTCGTGTTTACGGCGTGCAAACTGCACGACCGTCGGTGGCAGACTGCCGTCGCGAAGTAATTACGTAGTGATACTCGCCTTGATCCGAGATGCGCACGCGATCCTGTTTTACTAATGCTACGTTTCCCAACAAGTTGTCTGTCCTTTATGTAATATATGGTTAAATAATGAATGTTTAAACACCGATGTTTTGAATCTAATTAATAGTTCTAGTATTTTGCAACTATCGGTTTATAAATTGCACGTTTCGTTTCGAGTTATCGACAAGTGGTTTGAATTAAAGGATTACATGTTACTAGCGACGCGGCGACGTGATGAACTTTATGTATGTCTTCAGAACGAAACATGCGTGATTAGAAGCTGCTATAGAATTCCGAAGAATAGTTAACGTGGTACATTTTTATTTGGTCATTTGTCATGTCCGTCCATTAGTGGAAAATTAAATTAGTTCATAGAAGATAAATATTAGGTCCCCTTGCGACCGTTAATTCAATAGCAAATTCCACAGAAAGTTAAATGAGTAAAGTTTCGTCCAAATATATAATTCAAATAGTTACCTCATTCAAATAGTTTTGCTCACATATTCTCACATTAATAGCGCCGTATGGTACTTATATTAGTTAAAGTTACTATGAAATTATTTAATGGCTATGAATATCAAAATACTTTAAAAGACTATAAAAAATCTGGAAAGTTAAAAGGAAAGTTTATAAAGAGATTGGGTTAATACTTTAGAGTCGCTTTATATTGACAGTTTTATGTGATGTGCGTGATAGTAATAAGTAAAAATCAATGTCACTAAGATAAATAACAAGAAACCATAAAGACTAAAGAGGAATAAATAACCTTTTATATAGTAAAAACATGACAGGAAGAATAAGGATCAAATTAATTATACCAAAGTGTTGGTTGACCCCAGCCAGACCTAATATAAAACAAATCCATAATTTAACAAAAGTATTAGCATTAAAACATAAAGCCAATACAAATAATGCCAAAGGTTACTCACAAAAACATAAATTCGCCATAAGTGTTATGCCAAGATTAAATTAAATAGCATATTTCGCACCAAAAACCAATTGATTCTTTGATACATATAATTTTAATGGAAATTTTATGAGTGTCTCGAAATAACAGCAATAACGACACCATTTAACTGGTGACAGACCTGTAAAGTAATCATTTTATTAGGAAATCGCAGGAGCTGATGGTGTTCCCCCGACGCTTCGTGATTGCCACATGATAGTGTCAGTAAATATTGTTTCATATTTACGGTGGATCGAGGGGAAAATACTGGCATCATTCATTGAATTACCAAAAATTAAAAGATTCGAGAGCTGTCAAAACAATTTTTTTTGTTAGATTGTAATTTTAACCACTGTTATTTGAAGTTTAAACAAAGGGTAGGTAAATTAAATAAAGTATGACAAAGCTTATAAAACCAATAAATAATAATTTAATCTTAAGAACGTACCGCTGTAAATAACTTATTGTTGTATTCAGTTAGAAGTAAGCTATAATATTTTATTATTAGTACGGCACTTTCGGTGTATATTTATAGCAAAACTGTCTGAAAATTTTATGACCACAATAGTGGAGCTATATCACCACAAACATTAGTCACACTATTGTCCAGAATACTAAGAGCAGGGTTGTCATCTGTCTCTTTGAATCTGGATAGAATCCAAGTTACCAGAACTTTTAGAGAAGTATCATTAAAAAATAATTTTGGGATATATCCAAATCTGTCTAGTGTAATAGAAAGTTTCTTTTGAAAACAGAATCTAAGCTTTCATAGAGTACCCACATCGATTATAACTAACTTGTGAGGTATAAACAAAAGAAGAGAAGTTAAGTTTTGCGGAAGCATTAAAAATGACAAATGACAAACGTCCTGAGTTAGAAAGATTTAGTTCGTGAATCTACTCATAGATATCGTTTTCCCACGATCGTTTCCTTGAAAAATATATATTGCAAAGACGGTCGTGGCATCCCTAGACAAATACAGCGATCACAAGAGAGTGATTGTCAAAAGTAGCGCCATTCAATCAGGACAAAAGCCATGACACCCCATTCCTTAAATGTTTACGTCGGGAAAGTTTCAGAATAGCCCCCAGAGTAACCTTCGTGCCTTTCAGTGTCTGCGGATTGTGGGAGTAAAGGTGTGTTCTGTCCAAATATATATGGAAATTGTTATTTTCTTGGTCTTTTCTTTAAATATGATTGAGTAGCATATACTTTCTTGAGACTTTACAATTAACTAACTTTTGCCAGGGGCTTCGCCCGCGCGGATGTCGGAAATTATCTTCGTTTATTTTTTTCGTTTTTTTTTTCTAAACTTTCCAGGGCGCCACCCAAACGCATACAAAAAATCATTAAAATCGGTCAAGCCGTTTAGGAGGAGTTCAGTGGCATACACACGTACAGTAGAGTTACCTATATCTATAGAGAAATCGCAAAAACTAATATTGGCCTGCGCGGATATTCTCTAATTCAGCATAATTATGTAAAAAATACACTAACATTACAATTACTCCTACAATAATAAAGTATGCCTCAAAACGTAATCCAAAGGAGAACAGCACCTACATTTTTAAAAACACTCGTTGTGTACACAATTCTTTTCAAAAGAAAATCGACTAATATTTACACAAAGAAAATCGATCAAAACGACAACAGTAAAAATAACAATAAAATCGAATCACTTCTAGTAAAGACTTAAAATATAGTCCGAGACTTTCTTTAAGACTTATTATGATATAGTCCTTTTTATGAAAATAACAAATAAACTATATTGTCTAATAAAATAAAACTCTTAAGAAAAATATATTTTCATTTCTAGACATTCAAAAACTTTGCAGCTATTTTGAAGAAGACTTGAATTTCAAACCGCGAATACGATTTTCGAAACTAGGCAACGTTTTTTAACTGGGACAGGAAGTAAATCAATATTCAATATTATCTTCCAAAGAACAATGCCAAAAAGTTTTGACGTTATGCAAATACGGATAGATAAAGTAAGATGACGTAGCACGGGGGCTACTTTTAAAACTGTGACGTCATCGACATTGTGCGAAGAATTGTCTCCTAAAATAGTCGAGACGGTCTCGTCTCGCGAGACAGCAATAAAAAGTATTCTTTGTCCAGCTTATAACCTACTTGTGTGCCAATTTTCATCCAAATCCGTTCAGGTGTTTTTGTAAGAATGAGTAACAAACATAAAAACTTTCACATTTATAATATTATTAATAAGATATATTTCTGGAGTGCTCACCCTAAGTCGTGTCAGATAAACTCTATTTTATAGAAATATAATTCATCTCTTTAATTGGTATGTTTGATTTAGATGATTAGTTTCAACAAGTTCGTTCAGGTTGGCAAATAAACTTTGTATGAAAACATCTTTAAGCATGTGATTTATTATGAAAGCTAGAAAATAACTGATCCCAACTTCTCTGAATTAACTTTCTTCCATATTTACTCAAAAACTATGTGTGCTCTTCATATTTATACGAGTCGATAATTTTCTAAGAGATTTTGTGGCAAATATAAACTTAATCAACCAGATTTTCTGGTCGGGTATAAGTGTTATTGTGTTTTTCTATCTGGAATTTCTCAGTAGCAGCCCGGAGCCTGGATTTGAGTGATTCCCCCTATCACATAGGACTTAAACATAACTGGCGAAATATGGGGGTATTATTGGTACCTACACCTCTGCTCAACCCTTTAATTAAGGAAACAAGGTGTGGTATGTTGTGTGTGAAACAAAACCAACTCAAAGTTCGTAAAAGATCTGAAAAACTAATTAAATCTGTTTTCTATCATAACCGACTATCAACCAAACTTCAGAACGACTCCAGAATTAAACAGAGACTGAATCAACCGCTGCATCTCAAAATACAACACCCACTAACAAAAACCACGAATACAAAACCCCTTAATTAAAATTATTAACATATTAGCCATCCCGTGCAAGCCCCATACAGTCATCTCCTCTGCCATAACAGCACTGAGTCACACATTACGTGTCCCGTACAACTCGAGTACTCGTAAAAACTATCCTAATTACGCATAGTGAATCAGTTGGTTTAACGTCTCTAATAATGCCCGGTATACACGAGGCCAGTTGTTCAAGGATAGCAAACAAGTGTCCTGGCTTACTATCCCGGCTTAGCCCATACTATCTGTTTACACGATGCTAGTAAATTTTAAGCCACTAGCTTTGCAGATATACATATAGACCATGGAGTTAAACGATCCGATTGGATACTAGCTTTGCCGGCAGCACGAGGCTAAAACAAGCATTCGACAGGCTATCGAAAATGACTTTTCAATATCCTGATTTGCCTTGCCCCCCGACAGCAAACAGTTGCCGGAAGAATAGCGGTCGTCTATTCGATTTAAACTGACAACATTTCTTAGTTATAACGTTCATAGGACTTCTACGATAACATTGATTGATGTCCGATTCGGTACAGAAACGTATCGAATGGTGGTGACTGAGCTATGCAGGACAGTAAAGTAAGTGGTGTGGAGACGCTCAAAAATAGAACCTCATTCTATTAAACTATCACAGTAGATTACTATCTTTCTCAATAGCCTACTAGCCTTCAAATGAGGATAGTTCTATAGTTATAGTATATACTATAACTTGGAAGAGTGGCGATCCACAGACATTCATGGTTTTTTTTTTTTGGGTGGGAAATCATCAAATAACTTCTCCCACTCTGGGTGGAGCAGAAGGGCGTGTCAGACTCTTACTGACTAAAACCCACCCGGTTTGCCCAGTTGCCTGTGTGCCAGGGGCCGCGGTATCTCTTTCGAACAACCCGCACCCCTGGCAGGCATCGGCTCTTGCGGACGCCACCAGTTGGTGCTGACATCTCTTTGAGGCGCGCGTGGAACACAACGCTCCGTCGACCCGGGCTTGGTCCTTGGTCCTGGCTTTGGTCCAGCGAGCTACCCATAACTCGCCGTCCGCAAGCCCGCGCCTACGGTTGCCGGGAATCAGCCTGGGATTCCCGACGCCCAGAGCGTCTCCCGCGGCGGCTACGGCCGTGAGGGCGCATATACTGCCTCTCCCTCACGTCACAGTTGTAAAAACTTTAAATTAATCTCCGTACTTAGTTTGGGCATCTTAAAATCTCAAAAACACGTCGCGGTTAGAAAAACAAACGAAACGCGTGGTTCCTGCTTACTAGCCAACTGAAAACTAGCTTCGCGGGCCACACGAAGCTAGTACTCAAGCCAGGATAGTAAAATCAGTGGTGGGTGGCGCTACTAACCTTAAAAATTGAACTTCATCCTATTAAAAACTATCCTGGCTTGTAAACTAGCTTAGAAATGAAGCTAGTTTTGTCTGCACGAAGCCATAAGTACTAGCTTGCTAACTTACTGACAGTAGCTTGCTATCCTAGCTCGAAAAACTAGCCTCGTGTAGCCCAGGCATTAGTTAATTGCTAGCTTACTAACACATCCTAGCCTGAAAATCTAGCTTCGTGTAAGCCGGGCATAATCTTGACAATAGTTGCGATTATTGTTACCAATTCTGTGAATAGGTACCTCCTCCTGCTTCATTTGTGGTCTAGCCGAGTTGCCGCCGGCACAACAATACAATGATTAAATCCAAACAAACTGGTCATTATTACTTTAATGTCGATGATATTGAGTCGTTTCTGTTCGAGTTAACCACAGTTATTATTACGGCTTAATCTTTGTAGGAGAGTTTGACAAACAAGTTTAAAGTTTTGGCTTTCTGATTGTTTGTTCGAAGAGTCGAATCAAAATCATTGTGATTCTTTAAATGCACATGTTCTTATTTAAGAATCGTGTTCGTAATTGTCGAATAAGGTGCAGAAGTTTTATTTATATTCAGTGTTTTAATTTAGGTAATTAGGTAAACATTTCTAGACTAACATTAAAGCTGCAGAGTTTGTTTGTTTGAACGCGCAATCTCTGGAACCACAAGTCAGATTTAACAAATTATTTTTACATTTGACAGCCTGATTCCTGAGGAAGGCTCTAGGTTATTCAACACCAGTACACTTAGGAGCCGAACAAAAATAAAAGGTATGGTAGCGAAGTATTAGCGCGGCAGGGCGATGCGATGCGACGGGGTAAGTCGGGGCTATAAGAAGTCGAAGTCGAAGTACGAAGTCGCGGGCAGAAGCTAGAATGTATTACATAAACAGGCGCGCGTTATAAAATCAACGATAGCATTAGTAGTGAAACTATTTCACTACTTTATAATTTCTATCGCTAAGCAGGTATCCTTATCTTAAAACTTTAATTGAGACGATGCTAGTTAAAATCTTGTTAAGCTTCAAAATAGAAATGTAAGTGTTTAGGTAGGTAACTACTTTGAAAGTGTTAGAAAAACATACTTTTATTTGACCAATGACCAACCAATAACAAAAACCTATAACAATAAACGAATAAACCAAATATTAGAAGAACTAACAAAACACGAAAACCCGACCATCTATATATGGTAATCAGAATAATAGTAATAAAAACCACAACAATGCGATTCGTCACCAATTAAAAATGAAGGATGTGCAAATTAATTAGCGAGATCATTAGAAACGGCGCCAATGACACATAAAACTACCGTATTATGTTCGTATTACACAAAACTATGTCCACACATGTTACCACTCGAATCCTAGAAAGCGTTATATTCATTAGAATTTCTGTGACTGTATAATTAGCGTAATTATTGCACAGTACAGTCATATCTTTATTGTGAATAAGTCATAATGAAGATAATTCGTGATGAGATCATTTCATATCTTTTAGATTGCAATCATAATTTTTGTTGGAAGTACGGTACGAACCATATTCATTAAGTGAATCAGCGTGCACTGTCATTTGTTTATTGCTAAGTAAATTTTTACAAGAATCGTAATCGGATAAAAATACCCTAATATCATAATCGTTATGTGCTTGTCAAAGTTGCAAAATAATAAAAAAGAACAAGCGGCTAAGCATAGCACTGTCATTTGTTTATTGCTAAGTTAATTTCTACGAAAATCGTAATCGGAGAAAAATACCCTCATATCGTAACCGTTACGTTGTTATCAAAGTTGCAGTATAAAAAAACAAGCTGCTAAGCATCTGATGAAGTGTATAAAGCCAGGTGTTAAATAAAATTATGAAAAAACACAGCAATGTACTGAAAACCCTGAATTTAATTTTAATCAGTTTACAGATGGCCAGTGTTGATGAAACTACATAGTAGGTATTTAATTGGAAGCCCTTACTGTCTTTTCAATAAAATTTAACACACAAAAACGAGATTAAATGCAGCTCTAATAATAATTAATTATTGCGAAGACTAAACAAATGTTATCAAACTTATTACATAAATAATTATCTAAAACACTTCATTTTACCGTCTATACATTTGTTCTGTACGTATAATGAACATTTTAATCTACAAAATGTCGCTCAAATACATCAAACTTGTCATCATTACTCGCCGAGACCAGAAAATAATTACTTGCATTAAAACAAGGGCACGTTCTAATCAAATCATGTACTGGGTTTCGTAAGCGTTTAATTAACTCAGAGTACGATGCAACAGAGAGCTTTCATAACAACTCCAAGTACATAAAAGTAGGTTTAATAACAGGACAACTATATAATAATACATACAATGTCTCAATTATACCCTTTCTGTGTGGTCCAAATGATTATCCACACTATGTAATAAAGAATACTCGAACATTGTCGATATTTAGATCAGCTATTACACTGAACAACTTGTAATAGACAAGTTATTAGCATTATTACGGACATTATAGAAAATCGGCAATTCGTTTCATCATTCTACTATAGAATTTATGTTATTATAGTTGAGCAAGTTATGAATAGCGTAATAAATATGAAAGTTAATATTGATATAAGAAGAAAATATTGTTTGCTGGTATGCCATGCCAGGTGTAATTGGCGCTACGCGATAGCTCTGATAGATCTTATCGCGTTCATTAGTATAGTAGGACATTAACATAACCAGCCTAACGTTAATGTTTTAAATACACGCTTTACTAATAATCGTTGTTTGGTTAACTCATTGCTTTTGAGAGGAGCTGAAAAGCTGAACGGATAAGTTCTTAAGGAAAAGAACAGTCGTAAAAACTGCTTAGTAATTATATCTGTCGCCGTTGATCAAAACACCAATAATTCAACGTTCAACACCACATTATCGTCGGACGGTTAGAGAAAAATAACCGTTCACAGTGTTAGTAGAATGGGTTAGTGACAGTAAATTTGGACAATGGCTGGCGGTCTCTATATTTATGTGTTTGTTATCACGCTCGGAAGTCTCCTATCTTACTCTGATTTACACTGGCCTCTTACTAGACAAACAGTCAACAACGTGAGAATTTACTTTTAACACCTTTAGTGCGATAAACGAGTTCAGAGCTCGTAAGGAACGTACGTGGACATACCTTATTGAGGTATCATTAAAGTTAAAGAATCTATTGTCTATGAGAATCGACCAGACCACGGCCAAATTTTCTTGGAAGCTGTCTATAGTCGCGATGATGACAAACGAACTTTTTGCACACGCGTCGCAGGTTTTAGGTTTGATTACAGTATATATGCAAAGTACATATATCCATGGTTGATGTCACAGCACTTGGGTCTATTAGACGCCAGGTCAAAGTCCAATTCTTGTCGGTTTTCCCAAATGTGATTGAACAGACTAAAAATAAAAAAATGACTTAATAGATACTATGCTAAATTGTCTCGTTATAAGTCTCAATCATGCGCTAATATTATCACAAACAAAAAACAAAGGCAAAAAAAGCTCAGAAGCGGATTTAACAAGTATAGATGACATAGAATCTGACGTATCAATATTGGATCAAGCGATGACTTTAGCCGTGGGTGTATCAAGTCTCGTATTTCATCGTGTGCATTTTTGGAGATAGTAAAGTTCTATAAATGATTATATGTCTATTGTCGAGTGAAACATTAACTTTATCACCAACTTCCCGGAAAATAGGCCTGTAATGGGCGTAGAGAGGAATCGGTAACAGCGAATAAATCGTCAAAACAATAAAACCCTTAAAAGCGGAGCAGTAAAAATCTATTAAACGGACAATCGGTACCACCGGCGGTGTTCACAATTTATAGACGGGGTGATATGTACACGAACGGGTTTGTAATGACGACATGATTGTCGACAGTCGACATGGAAAACAAGTAAAAATACAGCCGTGATAAATGAACCGGGTGAGCACGCGAGCATCATTACGAACGCGCGTCCGATCATCTCCGTTCAGTAAAAGGTCGTATAAATGAAGGTCTCATGACAATATATTTATCCTTAATTTATTATTATAATAAAATAATAGTGTCGTTTTATTAGTTTTCTTGCTCGCCCGACGTTACCTGTCTAGACTAAATTGCAGTGTGATGCAATTTACGTTGAAAAATATTCGCGCATTAGAAGCGGATTTTCAGTTAGAGTTTACTCATAAAGAATATTAATTTAAGGTTAACTTTTTTTTGTTTTTTGTTTTTCTAGATTTTTTTAGCTTAACGCAAGTTGTCTATAAAATAGCAACTTCCTTATCAACTGAAAATTTTGCTCTGCTTTGTGTAAAACTCAAAACTTTACTTTAGAACAGCGAGAATCTCCCCGAAGTTTCCTATTCTCAAAACATATAGACTTGTCATTAAGTCGACGTGCCTTTTAGTTAAGATTCAAAGTAGCTACACGGGTGGCGCATTAGTCGAACGTTAACTGACAAACAGATGCCAGGTCCGCACCTTGATAACAACAGCGAACTATCTTAGAAATGCCGATGGTTATTTATGTATATGACGGCCGACGATGGGGCGCAGCGCCGAACAAAAGACCAGACAAATGATCGAGATAATCTTGGAGTTAAAGCTAAGCAAATCATTTTATTTATTGATAGGTAGTGTGATTTGCTCGTATTTCATTCTGATTCACTTTCTGGACAATTGGTACTGTACAACACATAACGCAGGAGGAAAGTGCTAAAGCTGATCATAAATAAACAGATTATGTTAATGAAATTAAACAGAAAATACTGACAAAGATTCAATTATGTTTTTCTAATATGCAAGTTCTACTTAAGCTTTATTGCCGTGACAAAATAATTTTGTCACCATCGAATACCAAAAAGACTACATTAAGATATTTAGTATTTTAATAAACATATCAATTAACAGAAATTCTGTAATATGACTACTTCGATAGTGTCAAAGTTTACGACATAATAAAACGCCGTGTGTTTTAGTTGCAGGGGTATAACCGGGCAACTGCTACACGTGAGCACACGCATCGTTGCTGCGACAAATGCCTTTCAAATTCCGAAAGGCATCGGATCCCGCGTGGGAGGCAGACGCCATCGACACAAGCGCTAGATGTGACCAAGTTCAATTGAATACGAGAATAGGTACCTCTATCGACACCGGTCGGGTCGACGGCGGCCCTTAGGCGCGCGCGCCGCGCCGCCCACGCATCCCGCGTAGATTTATAACATTACCCATATTCGGCCTACGAATGGCGCCAATTCGACGCTTCAAATTAAAATCCGCCGCGAATGCAAAACGATAACTCCGCGCTTTGATAGATAGCTGTTCTGTTTCTGATTTACACACCACCGTATAGGGGAGTGTAAACTTGCATCCTTAGGCGAAATGTCGTCGGATCGAGTCCATATCAATCACTAGTATTTAGTGTTCTGCATTTAACCTTTTTAGAGCTGCAATAATTTTAAGCGCTCCATGGTTTTCGAGGGCCTTTAAAAGAATGTCGATACGCACAATCTTTACTGCATTTCAGTATGAAATATTGTCGCGGTTCGATATTAACACAACAAATACTACGTCACTTCTCAATGCCTGGTTTTCAAAGGTTTATGAGATAAAGATTACGTCTGGAACATGTATGTATGTGTGTGAGATACATCTTCTACTTGGGCGAGCTAAAAAGGCTCGGTGTCGTCGTCAAGACGTTTTACAAGAGAGCGCGATTAATCGCACGTAAACAGCGGCGGGGAAGATGGACTTACTCTGTCACTTTGTCCTCGGGAGGTATTATGCGGCCTGGCATTAAAATTTTCTTGTGTAGTACGCCCTTCGATAGTAATTCCTATAACAAAGAAACCAATGATTATTTACACAGCACCTTTGTATGTACCGATGCTTTGCTTGAAATATTGAAAGTTATTATTTTAGGTAGATACCGTAGATATGAAAAATTATTCATGCTCAAACTTTTTTAAAGACAACTTTAGCAGAAGGCACAGCGTAAATAACGTAAATTCCAAAAATCAATAAACCTTAATTCACTTGTAAAGTTCAAACGGACCGCCAAAACACGGGTCAAGAATTTAAATGAAATGTTAAGTACACATTACTTTAAGCCGGTTTCAAATGATCGTCTTATTAAAGATACGTATTTAATAATGAGATTATAGAATGTAAGTAGAGCATGAAACAGTCGATGGTTTTTGTGACACAGAAGCAGTAGATAGTGGAGAAATAATGCACGGAACAGCGACCGAGCTAGATCACAAGGACGCTGACAAATACGTCCTTGTGATCGCCATCTCTTTTTGAGTCTTCATTATCACTATCAGTCGTCAACTCCCACTTGCACTATATGGACGGTCTGTATTAGAACGCTCGCAACCGGCGCGCGGCGGCGCGGCGGCGTGCGTGTTAGACCAGATGTACATATAAGCGTAAACGAAGCATAAGGAGTATGTAAGGATCGTAGCAGGTGGCGTTCTATAGTTTCTTTCTACCCCCAGTGGTTACTTTATTTTGCTCTCTCTACAAATCGTATTTGTTACAAAAGCATGCATCTGAGCACTCCATTCACTTACTAATCCGTGGCAAATAATAATGAAGTGAGCGAAGAGTCACTAGACGTCAACGGATGACAATTACCAATCAGATTAGAGAGGTGTCGAAATCTAAACCAGACAACTTCATAGCGGCTTAATTAATAGCTTATTTAATATTAGTTCATAATTCTTATGTATTAGACATATAAAGCAAATAAGATGTTTGATTAAGCACATCAGTATGGAATTTATGAGGTCATTGGCATATTGGTGGGCGATTAGTTGCACTTCATTTATTGAAGATTACAATAAACCAAATGCATTTGGAAGTGGGAATGAATCTTCTTATTGTTGTTAATTCTAATCATACTCTTACAAGTTTAATACTACGTAATATTTAGGTTAACTCTTCGATGATCTGCCGTATATTTCCTCCTAAATCATCATCTCGAAATACTCTACCGTGACAAAACAAAACTCGAGTAATTTGTCGAAATTCATAAACAAAATCCAAGGAAATCCTGTGACACACGTCACTGTAGTGCGTTCTACGCTGCAGGCGTCAAAACGACATGTCTGTCAAGCGTCGACACGACATTGAAGGGTGTCGTAGCCTCGTGCCCCGGAGCGACGGGACGCATGCTAACCTGCCTCTTCCAATCAACTGCGTGATTTGTATGCCTGTCTGCATAACCTTCAACACTTTTGAACTGAACATTGACAAACCTACTAATATTATAAATGTGAAAGTTTGTATGTTTGGATGCTTAGATATTAAGTGTTTGGATGTTTGTAACTCAATTATGCAAAAACGTCGGAATCGGAACGGATTTGGATGGAATTTAGCACACAGATACGTTTATAGCCTGGATTAACACATAGTATACTTTTTTATCCCGGTGTTACGTTTCCACGGGATGATTTCGACATCCACGCCCGCGAAACCGCTGACAAAACCTAGTATTTGTATATGAACTTTGTATCTCTTAGGCTGAGGCTACATTAGACCGCAACGCGACCTGCGACACGTGCGATTAAAACAAATAAATGAATGCTCACGTATATGGGTACACCATACATCTATTACTAGCGATCTTAGATTTCCTTAAGCGATAGTAACAACATTACTCTAATCACGGCATCGGCTACATCAACATATCAGCAATCATCGCCGAATATACGCAGGATTTTCGCTTATAATGTAGCCATACCATGATTATCTCGTTTCGCTTTTCCAGTCGCATCGCAAATCGCTGCCTACTGTAGCCTCAGCCTTAAAGTTAACCAGGCGTCGATTTGACAGGTCAAACTGACATTGATAAGTTTTGTGGTCGTGTAGTAAGGTCGAGGAAATATATGCACCACCGCTATGCGATATACGCTACCACCTGTCATATACATGCCAAACGGTATATCAACGAGTACTTAAAACTACCGACTCACTTTCACGTTAAGTAAAAAAAGGGTTAAAAAAAATCAGTCACTGCAATATCCGTGCCACGCTTTTGAAAGCTGTCCTCACGATTTTTGGACTTGAGCTTTCAGATGAACCAGATCCTACTGAACACCAGCAATTACCGCATCATGTTTCACAATAAAATCAAATTAAAAATCTGTCTCACAACACTGCCCTTTGACTTAAAAATCTCAAGCATGAAGTACATGCCGTTCACCTCTTACTCGAGGTCCAGCAAAATGTTCACACCCGACAATCGAATAACGGTGGGCACACTGGCACTCGTCATACACATTAGCAAGGCACCATGGGCCATCACAATGGCGACGAATGTATCAGGAGAGCCCTGAACGTTTATTGCGAGTGTTGAAGTGTGGATAATGGGCCAACAAGTCACAATTTGTGTGTCACAACTAGCTTTACGGTGCGGCGTTCACAGCTATCTGACAGATATTCTTCATAGAACTTTCCGCCTTGTCGACTTGCTGGTTTGTCTCTATGATGTTCGTAGCGTCTTACTCATTTGGTACAGTTTTGTTTGCTATAGGATTATTTAGGACTGCCTCGTTGGTCTAGTGGTTGCAAGCTGAGTAAGAGGTCCTGGGTTCGATTCCTAGGTCGGGCAAAGTGATATTGGGTTTTTCGACCTGGATTTTTTTAGTAGCAGCCCGGAGTCTGGATTTGTGCCCAGTCGATGGCAAAAGGCTCGCCCCCTATTACATGGGACTTTAAACATAACTGGCGAAGTATGGGTGTACTATAGGTACACCTTTGCCCAACCCTTTGAGGAAACCAGGAGTTGTTTTGTTATTTTTTAGAAATACCTTGGAAAACGCGATTATTTTACGCCGAAGACCGAGTGTTGGACGTTATGGGACCAGTCTCAACAGCAATCAGCTAGTTTGATCAATGTCAAACGACCGAACATTAAAACACGTTTCCACTATCGCAGCAAAGCCAATCAATCACCAATTTAACGATTCACGAAAATTGCGAGTCCTACAATTACGTCTCTGTGTCTGGGGGGCTTTTCTCTAACTCCGTCAACGATTATACGGGCCAGGCTTCGAAACTTTGAAGTGACTCCTACAGCTGATTAACTTTTTTGGACGGGTAAAACCATTAAGGGAGTAGGGACAACTGTCAAATCGTGTAGTAATTCTTAGTTTGGGCCCCAAACTAATCATAGGTCCGTAAGTGATACAGAGTAGACCCCCTGTACATAATCTAGTGCATAAGTAATCAAGTAAACCAGGGGTATGATATGCCAGTAGCAAAGCCGGCTTAAGCTATCATCACTCAATTAACTCCTACATCATAACATTATAAAACTTGCAGCATAACTATAAATTAAGGAGTATAAAGACCTGGTAACGCCTTAGCTGTGGGCATGTCGTTAGGCGACTTGGACTACAACGAGCTAAGAGTCAACTGCTCCATGGAAACCATATTTTACGATAGGATTATGCTAGAAGATGAATGCAAGGCAATCAGACGCAAGCACGAACAAAGCCTCGTACTGGAAAATGTGACTTTCAATCGTAAAACTGAACATAATTTTATAGCTTCCCGGTATTCTAACACATGGCGGGCGGGCCAAGATACCTACGGGCGCTATCCGAACAAGTAAGAGTCGTAACTAGCCCTACACGTTGTCTTACATTTGTTGGTGCAGAGTGGTTGTTACCTTTCATTACTATTAACAACCGTCCGAGGAATGTTTATGGAACTAAGATGTCCGTTTCGGTATGCGGCATGTGCGAAAGTGTCTAAGCTTACTCTTTTTGTTCCACTACTATGTCATTTTTAATAGGCTCGTCTTGAAGACCTAGAATGATGAATGATAAATGATTTTATTTCTTTAGGTTTGTACAAACACTTTTACACGTCAATCATATTTTTTAAACTAGATGACGTCGGCTTTCCTATGTGACTACTCTGAGAAGAAAGGTCGGATCAAACTCTGAGTTCAGTCTCTTTAAAAGTCCAGACATAGTCTTGGTCAGATCATGTGAAGACCATGTAGATTGATGTCTGGAATGATATTTTGAGGGACTTGAGATGATTGGATTAAGTGGACCTGTCCGTGTCAGTGCACGCAATGTTGTGGGTACATACCTGAGGATTGTAGTAACGGGATGTGTTCGTCAGATCTATGACTGCTGCCAATTTCGGAACTTTCTCGAGTAGAGCGGGAATGTCCCATCTGCAAAAAAAGAAAAAGAAAATCATTGTATTTTAGAATGTGTATAATGCCTACCCAACCGGTACGAGAAATTATGACGGATTGGTACGTAGGAGTAAACCCAAATAATGTCCAATTACAGAAAACTGTGTACCCGTCGGCGTTAAATAAATAACTTGAAGAAAATCGTTCAACGCAACAGTTTAAATATAAAAATAACTTTCTAAATTAGCTGCGGCGCCAGCCTACCTACTGCACGTCGGCAAACATTTGCATAATTATGGCGTTTTAACAAGTTTTTCTTTAAACAATAAAACACAGTGAATTATCAACCCTCAGTTGAAATAAATCTTGGAAATCCACTCATCCATCATTCAAGCGCTTCAATTTCTTCTATTTATTAGAGCTTAGGCAGTGGACTTCAATCCATAAGACTGAAGTTCAATTTCAGAGTTTATCAATAAATAAACCATAAATAAATATTCGTAAAAGCTCTATGTCACGTCACATTGAACATTAGTGAAAATATTGAAAATTCAATTATCTAATCGTGATTACGGTGGAAAGCTCCCGATTGCCGAGCCACTTACTGTAAACTGTCAGTTTTTCAATTTACAAAATGTCCACTCACTTTCAAATGGCGCCACACGTTTACGGCAACGTGATTATTAAAGTTTTAAATTGAATCTTAATTAAATGGAATTAAGGACTGCATTCAAACGTAAATTGGAAACGTAAAATGATATCCATGAAATTGATCGCAACTCCGTAACTGACGTTAATTTTCAATATTTATTTCATCCGTGCTGTCCACACTTTCGCTAATAAATAAATTATCATTACGCGGTTCTTGTATTCAATAAAAATATGAAGAAAAAAAAACCTTCTTACATTTCTTTAATCTCCTGTTTCCATGTCTGAACGCTCTGTAACAACGAAAAATGTTTACATAGAGTAAAATAAATTAACGATATATGTTAGATTGTGTTTCGGGCAAAGATGTAGTGCTATTAGCGTACGCTTCTCTGGTTGAAGACAATGTGACTTTGAGAACGCCGCACGTAGGCGACGGCGTGTGATAAGGGAGCAGATCAATCATCTACTGGCCCTACCTGACCGGTGTCAATGACCTATGCCCAATGAGGGCCACCTGACTCGATCCACTTTGGGACTTTTCGACAAACGACACAGGTTAAAATCAAAAATCAGGATGCTAATAATATGAAAACGTCACCGTTAAAGACTTTAAGCTGTATAGAACCAGATAACTAAAAAGTTAACCATTCCAAGAAATCGATAAGATTTTATATCGACAGAATAAACAATGAAATAGAATTTTAAATAAGTCTAAAATCGTTGGACATAAATCTCAAAAGCCCATTTGCGATGCACCGCAGGGCAAAAATTTTGGGTGAAAATTTTCAATTTTGCCCGAACTTACCTTAAATAAAATGTCAGGGTCCATAATAATACCTTGTTAGAGTGGTCATAATTTATCGACGGTGTTGACACGACGTAAAAAAGAATGTAAAAAAAATAGTGAGTGCCAGGAGGTGTGTCTAAATGGGGTTGATTTTCAATTTGGATTCGCCGGTGGCCTTTATAAATTAAGAGACGGCAATTTAAATAAATCCATGTAGTTATGATACTAAGAAATATACATAAATATTGAATATTATTCCTTGATTAATAACATTTTATGTGATCGATTAAAATTAATCGGTGACATGTGAAAGTCGCCGAAAATGATTCGCCAACGTCTTCGTTTCGGCGAGGTACCGAAAAGCAATCGTGCAATTAATTAATTGCTTAACAGTCTGACAATCATATGAATGTAAATATGCGCAGTAAATTAAGAATACGTGGGATGCTTTACCAAGTTAATCTTTCATCAAATTAATAATTGAAATGAATACAACTGCCTTTAGAGATTGTCTTCGTGGATAATATAACTATACGGTCAGATTTTGATTTGATAATACACCGACAGAGGAAAAAAGAAATTTGCTACAGTTAAAGCTTATATAGAGGAGTGCAAAAAGTATTTTTAAATAATAATGCATTAGAAATACATTTTTTTTTTTAATTGGGACACTGGGCGACTACTAGTTACTATTAGATAACAAATGCTAGGGACATCACAGGAGAATTTGTTGAATCAACAAAAACAAGCGTCCGACAATACTTTAAACAACGCGACCTCATCGGGTGCACTTACCACGATTTCCAATTAACATTAAAGCACCGGAACAAATAAAACGCAGTCTGGACAAAGGAGTTTATTGAAACCGCGAATATCAATGTAAAAAATGCGGTGGCACACAAAATTAAACCTTGACTCCATACAAGCGTTCGAAAAACGACGCAATTTTGATTTTACTGCCCTGTGGCGAACCATTTATAATGAGAGCTTTGAAAGGGTGACGACAAAATACCTTCTTTATTTACTCTCTCATTATCGACTGTAGGAACGAACCGTGATCTAGCTATTAAAAATTATATCCCAAGACTTATATGAACTCGGCAATCGATATTCTCATTGATAACTAGCGAACAAAAATTAATTACGCATCGCCAACATGATTTTATTTAGAAGCCTGTAATAAGGATTGCTTTCGAATGTATTTAGAATTAAATACAGTACAGACCGAGCAATAAAATCGATGAGATGATTCTCGATCATAAATCGATTCCATTACGATATTAATGACAATCGTAACTCTCAATCACAAGTTGGATCTACTCGCAACGATACGCACCTACATTATTGGCTCTACCTTCGATTAACGTCAACAAAATAAAATATATTTATTTACCAGTATTTAAATATGACATTTTATTTTGTTGATGGTTTTGGCGATAATAATTATTATATTGATCCTGCGGTGTGGTCCCAAAAATCAGAATTGGTCACCCGAATTCAATTTCATGGTTGTCGCAAGAAATTGCTAAGGTAGATTGGCATACAGTAAGCTGTCGGATAGTTCAAAACGCACAAATTTTAATTTTAATTAGATATTCTTTGCAGACTGTACCCATTTGTTAGTACATTACAGCAGGTGAAATGAATAATGACAAGGAGTAGTTATATCGGCGCTCCGTATTGATCTCTCATACATCTGTGACTAGGTATAATTGTTAGAGACGGCTATTGAAACCACTGAACCATGTTTCATAAATTTTGTTGGTCTTATACCATCGTCATTAGCAAAAGTAACAGCTATTTATAACACGTGATAAAGATTGGTTCGTCAAGCCTCTCAACAGAACATGTGGCGCGGCGATTCAAGTTGTGATTGCGAGTAACGTTCACGCAATCGAAAGAAGTCGTTAATAAAATAATCAACAATGCGATTCGATAAATCGCCGATTGCCCGCTGACAAAAACCATACGACACGACAAGACATTACTTACATGTGTCCTACAAGGCAATAAATGTAAGATTGTAATTTTTACGACATACAACATGTACGTACATTTGCAAACACGGAGAGAGGAGGATCACCACCTGCGGAGACGTGACGGTATTGAGATGTATTCATTTGAAGATAAGCAAATCTTAAAGTGAAACATACAAGATTTTTATCACATTAAATTATCTAATTGATATAAATTATGCCCGATCTCGTAGTGGTTGTACCCAGTTGCCAGTGTCTGCCTTGATTTATTAACGAATCCAGCCAAATACCTGTATAAGTAATCGCGGTAGCTGAAACGTACTTGCAAGTAAGTTATATGATTACAAAACATATTCATATTCAATGTATATTTGCCAACCAGATTGTAAATCGCTCAAATCAATTTATCATAAAAAACAGACCACTGCATAAACAGTACAAGTTGTTTACAAAAAATAAAACGTTAAAGCTCGAGGACCTCCCATCAAATTACAAGTGGCAAGCTCCGGACTTATCTCACGATCGCGTGTCGACAAAACGAATAACACCTTCGCACGCTTCGATCATATTTGACAAATGCGAGGATCAAATAATCGCAAATACGTTTCAGAGCCCATACAACAAAAAACCAAACCTATATTAATAAATAATAAGAATCCAAACAGCGTGGCAGGAGCCTTCGCAAATCATACGATAGTGATCAGAATATGTTAAATAATGATGTAGACTCACTAGTAAATAGTAGACAGTAAATTTATCAAGTCAAGGAAGGAACTTAAGTATCAAGACTTGAATAAAATGAATAATAGTACAAATTGAACAACGTCAAAACAACACAAAGTAGACACACCAAAGCATGTAGATATTTCGCAAAATTGAAACGTTTTGGGTGAGTCAACGTTAAAGTTCGAGTATTATATTTCAATGAAATGTTCAGGGTACGAATCTGAGCCGATACCAAATAGAATTTACGAGGTTACAGAAAAGAGCTTGTTGCAGCTTATCACGATGCAAACACCAAATCACTTCTGTGACTTTCTCTCCATGATCCACGGTAGTAATACTGGCTACTTGAAATTCACGTGGCACTGGCGCAGCATGCAGATGAAACAACATAATCATATATGGATAATCATGCCTAGTTAGTGGCTTGATGCACATGGCATAACTTTAACTGATAACATAAAAAGCCGGTGGAACAGGCTCAACCACATCATCTTTCTAATTTCATAATCGCCTAATTACAATACACAGAACTTATTAACCGTGCGACACTTAATTATTCAGATACATTGTACATTGTTAAGTGACAAAAATTAAGACGGCGCCGCGGTCTATAAATCATTTATAGGGTAACTGTTTCGACATTTTAAAATATGCAAGATCATCGTTAGATTTTCGAGAGGAATTAGAAATTTTATTTATTGGTATATAAGAATGATTTTTGTTTGTATGTCGCGATATGCAGTCGTGGCCGCATTGCGTTGTCATCATGTTGTTTTTTGACAATCATCTGATCCGTTACGTCGTTTATTCCAATGGTAATGATGGCATAATTGACAGAGGGCAACTATTGTTTCCATTGTGTTCTATTGATATTACAGTTTTGTCGCCTTGTAATGGTTGAGCTTTTTGTATTGTTTTATGGATCGTTACTGACTTGTTCTCTTCTGACACCGAGTCGACTGCTGCGGTAGATTTAAAAAGGGTGGAGTAGACTCATTCAAATTCGTGACCTGTCTAAGAATTGTTCGTGCCTTTACTAATTATATTCTGTTATTATGGAGACATGTGTACCGAAAGATGTCGTGATGTGTCGTTTTAAAATTCTTACATGCCTATTACATTTTCTTACTCATGCAATAATCTAAACACAATAAAATAAACGTCGTTGATTTATAGATATTATAAACCACAATCAACCGATATTGATGTCACAGATATGACCCTCGTTATGGTCGAATATTGAGAGTAAGACATAAAATTTAACAATGTAATTGAGTAATGATCAAAAAAGCATTTGGTGTCATAATAATTGATATGTGGCTGACTTCTTACATATGCGGGCTCTATCAATACAGAAAAAACTTATACTACTAGCTGTTAACTAATTTAAAAGTCAAATGTGTTAAGAAACATAGGGGTTTCAATATGATCAATTAACTTAAGATTTCCAAGAGCAAGGCCATCTGGAAATAAATGGAACTTACACCTTTCTCAATGTTAATATTTGGTCATAACATTTAAGCAGCGATCGTTAAACAAAAAGTAATTGCAATCATAAGTCAAACCAACTGGCTTTAAACAACTAAGATTAAAATTGAAGATCATACGAAAACAAGCTGAGATATGTATCGAAATATCGCACGAGGTGCTACATAAAAAACTAAAAGGTACGACCAGTTAAAATGGGATTCCGTATTCGTTTCGACCGATTAATCGAATGAAAAGCCGGTGTATCGTATCGTATGTCGGGGGCATTTATCGCGCCTAATTGCGACCACCGCGCCGAAATTCAGTTTAAGAACGTACTGGGTGGCGTGATGGGCAGCGATGATACTCCTCGTGTAACCCAACGTTTTGGAAATTATGGGATAATGAAAACCCCTTCCAGACACCTCTAAATCGATTATGACTGTGTATAAAAGTCATGCGGACCTTTATCGTATCTCAAGGATAATAATTTGTCCTTCTTACGGTAACTTCAATTCTGGTTTTCCAATCTATCGTTTCGATAGTCGATTTAGTATTTGTTTTATAAATTGCTATATCGTGTGACTTTTTTGTTGCAATATAGAATATTTTAGCAGCAGGCAGGTTTAGCCCATGGGCTAAACATGCCTGCTGGAGAGTTTATTGCGCCACTTCTTCTTCCCAGCTATAGCAGTAGGAAGTGGTGAAGGGTGGGCATTATGGAGGACTGTCTTATGTAATTTGGTGGTACAAAAAGTGCTGACTCTCAGCCTAGTTTGAATAAATGACTTTATTTTGAAACGCTAGCCCACGAATCGCGATCACGAACCTAAATAAGGCTTTCAAGTAAAGCAAGCTTGATTGGACATCCTTTTCTCGAATACAATTGCATACTCCTTTACAATTTATTACATTCTCAAAGAAAGTTGCTAACGAAGGCAGGCGTTGCAAATAACACAATACACAAATTAAGATATTACAATAAATCATATGAGACCATAAATCAACAATCCGAAAAAAACATCGGTTGTATCCAACAAGCCATTTTTGTTAAATGTATGTAAAGCAATGTATCTTGATTATTTACTGTCAATCCGAAGCCAAAATCACTTCATTGCCGCAACGGCTTCGTTACTATATTTGCAGATAAGAATTTAAATTGAACTGCAACGCAGATTTAACGGTGTGATAATGCTCTCATTACTAACGCAAAATCTTAAAATAAAGTGAATTCAGCCTTGGAATGCCAATTTGTGTGCCGCCGAAGGACGCGAGTCGTAACCATACCTCAAGATAACTCCTTACTTAATGGTCACCCTACAAGACATCGCTTTTCGGGTGTTGCGAAATTAAGAGTTAATTGTATTCTTTTTGTACGTCCGCGCACGAGCTTAAATCTCTCAAGCAAGATTGTATTTTATGACAATTAAAGAGATTGGGCGTCCGGAATTATGGAGTAACCTATTACCAGTAATGGTATGAACCTTTCAGCTTGATCGAAACAGGACAAAAATAAAAATAAATATATCAGCGATCAAAATGCAAATGGATTGTTTTGAGTGCTTCCGGAATCCGGATAAATACGCTATCGTATTGGAAACCTACCCAAAAAAGCTATAAAAATGTGCTAAATATCCTCCGGAAAAGGTATATGGAGCTAATAAAAGCATGCCGTTATTTTCAAAAACCTTGGTATCCTTCCGATTGTTTAAAAAAAAATATTCACATGGAATAAACGCCTCGTTTGAGATGATTTGCAGCATATTCCATACATTTTTATTGGAAGGTGTGTCGGCTTATTTGAGAAATTACACCCGTTGTGCGCCAATGATAGTGCAATCATAAAAATCTACAGAGCCTCCACCAAGACCGGTGTTTGAACGTTCAATTTCAACTAAAACATTTACCATGTTACATGGGTAATAACAGGTGACGATACCTCGTAAGATGATTAAAGTGCGACGTCTGTGGAGGCACGACATACATTTATAAACAGTTTATAAATCACAGCTATTATGGATTGCATTATAGTAAGGAAGTTCAGTGAAGTTCAAAAATGCAGCCATGAAATTTTAAACACTTTGAAATAGTCCAAAGTAAAAGTAAAGTTAAAGAGACATAGTTGCAGTTTACTGTGACGACTTTGCCTAAAGGTTCAGAAAAGGAAATAATGCCGGAGTATAGCTGATTCTATTAAACAACTTATATTATATTTAAAACCTATTGAATTAAATAGTAATCCCGAAAAACTGATACATACTACGCAAGAAAATTACGAGTTATGAAGAAGGATTCATCCAAAATCCTTAATGGACATGAAAGTACGAAGAATTGTCAAGTAACATTTAATTTTAAGTGCGTACATAATAATGTAATACGGCCACTATCAGGGGCGGTGATCTCTGTTAATAACCACCAAAATATTATCAGACATGACAACCGGATGACGTGTAAACGAAACTATGCTAAAACTCTTCGCCCTTCAACGCGTTGCTTTAAATATACATACATGGCGCACGCAAATTCAGGTTCTGGAAATGTTTTAATGGAGTTTACTTTTATTATATTGATATGATGCCTGCAGTTTGTAACGACGTACACGTTGGGCACAAGCTTTGGAGTCAGTCTAGGGCGCATTACGTCACGATTGAGTTTTTATGAATTGCGAATGCTTTGGGTTGACAGACGAAAGTCAGTTTCCTAAACAAATGAAAAAGAAGAGCATCATGATGAGGGCGCCGGGGGGTAGATATTTTGAACATTCAAGCAGGAAAATTATATACATCGGAAGTACTAATTCTATCAGTTCTGTTAAACAATATTTCCTTGGTATCAGATCAAAACAAGACAGTCAAGAAAGCTGATTACACGGTCCTCCCACGATCTCATGCCCCGGCTTGTGAAGTACGAAACTTGGCGCGTACGTGTCAAAAGATGTAATTATGAAGAAATCCAATCAGCGGCGGCGCGAACTTGCGCGTACGACGACGTTGATTGAGCGATAAATTTACTGAAGATAAATCACACCCGGTCGCGACAAATCGGTAGCAACAACGGACCTTTGTTAATTTTAGGCGGCCAAACGATACCTACACAGACCGTAATTCGACACGTGGGTGTTCGATACCATCAATATTATTCTAATAAATAAACAAATTATATCATGACACAAACCAATTTCTTAAATGAATGTCATAATTTTGTGTGAGATAAGTAACGAGGGCTTGTTACTTAGAGCACAATATTTACAATCCAGCTCTCATTTAATTCCAATAAACATTTTTAAATTGGAAGTTGCTGATACACGATTCAGATTAATTTCAACGTTGGCGCCATCGTGCCGGCGTTTTTCAGCCCATATTTCTGAATCAGGACCTCACGCGTGAGTCAGATGAGTGGCGTAATAACTCCAATGATAACTTTCAACTATAACTTACAAGGGAATGAAAGTAGCATTGTTACATTGGAAAGATGTTCGTAGAACGTTCAATATCCAGCCAATATCTACACAAAGAGCAAACACGAGACGCCACTTGGTGTACAAGTCGAACAGTTAAAAGACGGTTTGAGGAAAAATATATCACACGATACAAGCTATTCAACGCAGACGATACCGCGGGCGAGCGCAATAAATTCAACGAAATATACTCTTTGATATCCGTCGACAACGAGACTGAACAAAAACGTCATACAAGGAGTTTTAATGTCACTTGTGAATATTCTTATGAATAAGCACTGGCAGATGAATCTGTACACGACTGTTGAAATACGACGTCTCCACTGGCCAGACAGTCAATATAAAGCACATATTATTGTATTGTTGTAGGCGTATTGATGGAGCGTTAACTCCTATGAATTCAAAAAAGTCTTTATCGAAGATCCGAACAAAACTTGGGCTATACCTAAATGGGTATTTAATATTAATTTATCTAAAATCCATGGCACGCATAAGATATCAATAAATCACACAATTTCACACTGCATATTGCATAGTGAAATGCCTGCGGCGAGTACAGCACTAAACAGACTGACTAATTAGACGTACTAGGCAACAAAGGGCCGTCATACGAATTTCACTGTTCGGTTGTGGTAGAAGAAATTAAACCTTATTTGCAAGGGTTCATGTATGGGAGATGTTACAGGTGTGGTGGCAAGTGTACGTGTGATGGCGGTACACGATAGGCTGCCCACGCGCAGGCGCCGCGCCGCGAAATTCGTGAGAGCTGCGCCGGCGCCGGCGACTCTCATAATACGGCTACGGTTTAGAGGAGGTAAAATATCTCAACATTTTATATTGTGTTCTTACAATAAAACTGCTTGAAATATTAATGGAGTCTTTTGTATCTATAAATAAACCGGGTTTACTAACTGTCCTATTGTTCTAACAGAGGTTAAACATAAAACTTTACAAATCCGTGAGTTGCTACATATTGCTTATTTCGGAAAATATTCAATCGCATTCGATTGCAATCTACCGATGCAGCACTGCTACATCATCAGAAACAAAAAAAAATCTTTTAGGTATTCGTTCCAGGTCAAAGAAAAGCTGGACCATACCACGATTGAATAACTAAAAGCAATGGGTGATGGTGATGGTGATAGTATTATCTAAATTTCACTTATATTTAATTAAATAATCTGTGACAGAACACAAACACAACATAGGACACCACGACAAAAAGCAAGCGTTCTTCGAAGTGGAAGAACAAGAATGTCTTATGATAGCATAACATGCTCGAAAACTGCAAATATGTAGGTAGTAGGGAATGACGTTTAATATACCATATGTAGGCACATTGCATACAAAAATGACTGAACCCACTTAACCGTCCATTGCATCACGAAATTACTTGTAAATCCTCGAAAAGCAGGCCATCCTGATTCACGTTCAAGAATTCACATCGGAAATGTAGGTAAAATACTTGGAATTTGCAATCGCATACTTAAATCACACTTCATAAAGAATTGCACCACTGGGGTTCACTCCAACACCATGTACGGTGACATCGTTTCAGTAAAATGTGGTTACAGTTAAAATCGTAAATATAAAAGTGTAAACATTAATAGTCACCAAGTCAAAATATAGTAAGTTAGTCATAACCACAAAATAAACACTCAAGTTGGACTCGCAAAACTTAGCAGAGACATCAACAAAATTGAATTGACTAATTAACTCGAGACCACTTGAAAGTCAACAACGCATTATATTTATGACAAATTGTTATTTACTAAATTAAAAGTATTGAGGATGGACTGATGAATTGTATATATTGCGAACTTATAAGAATTTTAGATAAGACACTTCTACGAAGTAAAAGTGTAATTTCAATAGGATATTTGGATGTCTAAGCGCCTCTATAATATGCATGTATGTCAATAGGGTGGAGATGAAATGAAGCTATAGTCAAAGTCTAAATTAAAGACTTAAACGCGTGACACGTTTTCAATTCACGTGTTTCCATATTTGTAGATAATATTGAAACAAGAGCCACGTTGTGGGGCAAAATCCTGATATTATAGTTGTTTGTTTATACAAGATATTACATTTCGAGAACTCTCATGTCTCATTATCCTCTGATGAATTATTATGTTATGAGTAATGACATCTTTGTATAATTTTGTTTCTTAGTAGACTAGATATCAACAATAACATTTTCAGTTAGCCTCCATGTGCTCGATTTTGTACCTACCTACATTTCAGTTAAAACTAACACTCTGTTATTTCTAATATGAATATTTCCTAGAGGACTGGAATTTCAAAGATAATCGTGTCATCAAGGAATATAGGTAATAATCAATTTCCTGGACTTCAGGACGATGCATTTAGATTAATTTCATTTTCCTCTCCATTACCGTTTTTCCAATTCTTTTTCAAGGAAATTATTAACAACATCCAATATACAATTACCGCTTAATAATAGGTACATGGCAGAACAAAATCAACACTGCCAAGTTGCGAGCTTGTCGTCGGCACATCAGCGGCAAGGCGTGGCGACACACCTCTCTATTACTGTACCCGTCGCAGGCGCTACAGACTGCCTACGTAGTATGCACACTTGTACACTTCGTTAAAATTGTTTTACGTTATATAAACAATGTGAGCTAGTCTACTTGTGGGGATCGTTTTAATTACTAACAGAAATTTCGAGTAGGTACCTAGTCATTCAAATTGACATGGTTCAAAGGTGAGGTTATAAAACTTGTTTGGATGATGCAAGCTTTATAGCATCCAGAAAGGACAATTCTATAGACTGTTCATGTCACAGCAGAAATTTTCTTATCGTGTAGTTAAACTCAGTAATCCGCCAAACACCAGATTAATTTAGGCGTCCAAAAAAGGAATCGACGGTAATAAATAAAATGAACGAGGCAACTAAAACAATATTACAGAGTGCAGACAGATAAAGAAATTGAGATCCTTACAAGATAACGGACCGAATTACAAACGATAAATTACTGTTGAACAAGGCGCTCACGTGTAAATTGAATTAAAAGATAGTAAGTACCACATACAACATTTGCGATTAAAGATGACCGCATACATCCGGAATATGCCCCGGAATTCAGGCAAGGCACCACTTAGGGAAAAAGTTAAAGAAAACAATGGAGGCATAAAATAAACAAAACTTTCAATGGATATGTCAACATAATGAGAATATGTGCATCCGGAAATTGGATGAAATAATACGGTACCAAATCACTTAGTCAGACATAAGACTTCGTTCGTAAGTAGGTATTTAGCTTTTATTGTTTGATTTGAACGGTGACCTCTAGCTAGTAAGATACGAAACACGAATTACATCACAATCAAAAATATTTCGTAGAACATAAATGTACAAACGCATGTGACAAAACGAAACGAAACGCTGTGAAAATGACATGATAAAGCTCTTAAGTGCATAATATTTTGAGCAACTCCATTTATCTTCTTAATGAAAACATAATATATTTATCATTAAACTACTGCCCGAGAACAGGCAATGCTTCATTAGCTTTATTTAAATTATTAAGCAATAACAAGTCACTCGCTACATAATTTATTCCAATATATATGATTTACGTGTCTAAGATTATTTCCTAACTAGCCGAATATACATGTTTGTATAAAGTAATAAAATGAGAAAGCATTAAAATATAAATTAATGACGCAATTATGTATACCTTAATTAATTAATTATGTGACGACGATGTTCAATCAACACGATGGTTAAAAATTAGCTGACAAACTTAATAATGAATATGTATGGGAGTTTCTAAAACGAAAATAATAAGCAAGACACAATTTTTACGATGTGGCGGCTATAAAAATGTGTATAGTCAATAAATTGTAAAGGTAATAAAATATGGTATAGAATGATAGAATTTAAGGAATCTGCAGAACAATGTTCAACCTTGTTTAGATCGTAAACTAAAATTAACACGTAATATCCGCATCAAAAGTACACTACACCTTAGATCAACAATACATGGATGCCACAGAAATGACATCAGTTGTAGAAATAAGCTAAGCTTCACTTCAAGGAATGCTAGGCGGATACTACGGGCATACTAGCGTCCAACAGAATGGCAACGGACATAATGGAGTTTACAACCACAGACCTATGAAACACAGACTCCAGTTTTGATAGTTATTCAGAGTTAATTAGTAACACCAATTAAAACAAGCGTGGATGATAACTATAATAATCACACACGAAATCTTTCTGTTTTTATAAATCAAATAATTATAATTTCGTTTCATCCAGGTAAATTAAAATCAGACCAACAAAAACTCAAAGTAAGAAATTATGCCGGAGAAAATATCTAAAAAAGCTCTTTTAAGCATGCGATCAATTACCTGTAACTCGGTAAAAACAATGCGCCCTACATGAATTATTCGAGGAGGAAGTATCTGCGTCGTAGCACCGCTTTATAAGGTCATAAATCAAAACCAAATTCCGACCGAACATCTTAATTTGCATCGCTGCGAGCCAACCGGTGACACTAACGATCCACTAACGAAAACAACGGAATGGAACTATCAATTTTTGTGTCCCCAAAAGCTTAATTTTAAAACCCGAAAAACACCGGCAAAGACGTGTGGCTAATGCTATGTTCATTAATTTTCAATCATGAGAGTCTTTAGAGTTAATTAAGACGGAGCCGACGTGAATGAATTTTATGTATTTTATACGCAGATGAGTAATAATGCAACTTTCCCTAAACAATTTATAATTTCGCGATTGTATGCTAATTAAGATTTTTCCCGTTATACGTTTACGTTGGACGTAATTAGGAAACAACCGTTGACAATACCGTAATACGGATGAAACATAAATCGATAGATTGTTTATTAGAGATGGAATGCAATAAAATAATCACCGGTACGTTGGCACTTAATCAATGGTTGATATCTTATTTAGGAGGGAGCTAATGAGAGGCGTAGATCACATTCGGGTAATGATGACACGGGAGATTTATCAAACACTTTCGATCCACAACGTATGCGCGGTGATTAGGGTATTCGTGTTGACATAATGGCTGGGCAAACGGAGTTAAACGAGACAATTATTCATGTAGCAACTATTTAAGCTTCAATACACTTAATAAATAACACGCCTTTACAAAATCTGTAACCATAGGACTATTAATACGCGAAAGGTGATATCAGAATGCTAATTATAGCAATACTCTTAAAATAGTAACAAAAAATCACTCATAAATTAGCACTAGACCATCCGTATATATCAACATGAAAAAAGGAACTAAGCCAACACACATGAGAATCAGTGCCAAACTCATGAATAAAGTCAGTCATCAAACAAGCGCAGCATAATTAATACAGTTTTATTCATGGCGTGGTAGCGATGACGAAACGCAAAGAAAGCAAGCTGCAAACTGTAGTTCACACACAGACATCAAGATGTGGAGGTGCCTTTTTATTTCCTGTATGATATTCCCAACACTAATTCCACATTAGATGGTTCACTACTAACATTAGCCTAGTGTGCTTCCAATTCTGTAGAGGTACACCTACATCCAATATAACAAGACCCATCAAAGACCTAAAGGCACTCTGTGACCTAAAGGCACGTTTGTTCTATCAGGTAATAAAGACAATTAAGAAATAACTAAACCCTTCAGCTGACTCTACAAAAGACAGGTAAAACAGAACCAACCTAAGCTCCTAAGATCTCAACTGAAAGTCGGCGCCAATTCCGTGCGTAGACATCGTAACCAATATTCAGATTACGTGTATTCCGTCTCATCCACGAAGGGACAACACGCAAATCGGACCACTGCACATTGTATGTTAAATGGTGTGCCATTAAAGGGAACGGCGCTTAATAAACACATTACAGTGCAATATTAGGCGCGAGCGCAGAGCCGACGTGATTAAGCGTCAAGAACGTGGGAACAGACGGAGAAAGAGAACGATGAAAGGGGATAGTTATTGCGACAAACAAATAGACTGCGATGTTAACATTTTACAAGCCTTGTTCAAGAGATCATTTGTGAGATATTTCATTTGTGTAAGTGGCCTGTCAGCGGCACCACATGCGTAGAATGAATATAAACATTTCGAGAAGCAAGGAATCCTACCTGAAAATAGGTTCAGGTATGAAACTTTGTTCTACAAAATGAAGACGAAAAATATCGGAAGCCTTCGATTAAATGATAAAATCTAAATTTACAAAGGCAATAAAACTACAGACAGAACCGACTGCCACAACGCACCACACCGGCAGTAAAATATCAAAATACCATAACGAAAATACACTAAAACTAGACGTGCATTGAGCGTCGTCACCACACAATGGATGCGCGCTTTTATGAAAATATCAGTAATAGTACCCAACGTAGTTTAGTGCGCTATTAATGCACCGAGCGCTTGCAGACAAATTCAATTGACAAGAGCCTCCGCCGGAGCCCCAGGGTGTCCCTCGTTTACATCTACCCGCCTATCTATTTACGCTGGTATTGGAAATAAAATTGAGCGGCGAGATTGCATAGGAACTCTCAAAGGATGCGATCGGAACTTTATGATCCGATTTTATTGTTGTCATCGACACTGTCGTCTTTATAAACGCCGCAACATTGCGGTAGAATCCTGTAAATGGACCGGAAAATTGAACGCTTAAAAGCCTCGACACACGCTGACCTCCCGCTTACAATGCCTCTTGCAGCAGAATCCTATGATAACATTAGTGACACGTGTCTTCATAGACATCATAGTAATAACTAATAAGTATGAATTTACGGTCACTCAGTGTGAAATTGCATTGTACCGTTGCACACGACTATTGTCGCATAGCTTAGCTTCAAACCAGATCGACTCAATAGGTTTACGAGATGCGTCCTAGTGGCGTTATCACAAAATATGATAGATCGTCGGGTGTGCGACGACGCTCTCCCACGCGGCACAACCGTGATTAATTATAATTCGAATTTTATTCAAAGTGAACAGCGGACAAACTACGATACCAATCAATAAACGGTTCCATACCGACGACGGTACCGACACGATACCACAATTTACTGTTGCCGATAGCACGTATGAAGACGTCAAAGCCGGAGTGAATAACACGCTTAGATAGAAAGCTTCGGAACAATGGTAGCTGCATTTTCATTGTGATACGAATCCCTTGTAACAATATAATGTAAAGCAAACGCGGGATGATCTATCACGGAGCTCACACTGGCGTCTGACAAAAGAGAATATAATTTCAAGAAATAGCTCGTCTTTGACTCATGCGAACTCTAACGCCGAAGCTACAAAAACACCAAATAAAATAAAGTTAAACATGAACCCACAACTAAAGTTATCAAACGATCAGTTTACGAGTGTGAATAAAACATCAAAAGACAGTCGCAGAGAAGCAAAGCAGAATGCGACGTAACATCGCTATAAAATATACATGAGTGCCGTCATAATCCTCAAGAAGTAGTAACATTTTAAATTGCGCAACAGGCTTATTATTCAATAAACACATTTGTATACACAAATTCCTGTGAACCGTGTGTTTAGATCATTAGCTATAGATATTAGACCCCCACGAGTAGAGGCTCATACTGCGTGAGAAATAGACGGTCATTTGACAATATCGTCGCTACGAATATATTCCACATTACCCGGCCAATATTCCATCGCATTAAATTACCCAGGACTTCATTATCTCATGGCGGCAGATCTCACTACAAACTACTTGTGAATGGACAGATCCTGTTTGCTGCTTGTATAGATAGTAAATAAAAACGTCTAGGATTACACGTACTCGTAAGCTAAATTTCCTTATGGTTCTCAGTACATTTCTCATATTACCAAATAATTCTGTTAAGTTATCTGCCTAAATTGGTTAGGTAATGTTGTTTACTACATATGTATTTAAATTCTTCTACACGAGCTGAACTTAACGTAACAGCATATTTCAATATGTCTCTTGTTTAATTATTGCCATTTGCAAAAAATATTTTTGTTTAGTTTTGTATTACCTACGAGGGGACACTTTTTAATTTGCGGAATGGGGGGTAAGGAGTTGAAATAAAAATCCAAATTTATTTTCCTTTTCAATATATTCATCTGCTACCCTAATACATTTTTGGTATCTTTCAATTAACTTATGTAACCCCCACCCTCAAAAAAAAAAAATATTTGTCTTTGTCTAAAAAATACGCCGAAACTGCTTCCTTCACTTCTTCATCACTTAAAAACTTTTTCCCACGAAGTTCTTTTTTTAAGTTTGGCAATAGATAATAATCACTGGGGGCTAAGTCAGGACTATAGGGTGGGTGTGGCAAAATTTCGCCCACCTTCTGCAGGGCAGCCACCGCAACACGGCACTTGTGAACAGGCGCGTTGTCGTGCAGAAGAAGGATACCTTTGGTCAATTTTCCCCTTCTTTTTTTCTTTATGGCTTCCTTTAATTGTTCTAGGATTGAAACGTAGTAATTTCCGATTATGGAGACACCTTTATCTTGATAATCAATCAATTCTGAAATGGTCACCTCGATCGGCCTTCCTGGCCGTAGGTCGTCTTCAAGTGCCTCTCTGCCTTGTTTAAAAAGGGTATCCCCACTTATTACCTACCTACCCATTCCGCGAACTTAGAAACGCACCCTCGTACGTTGAGATAGCAGTAGCAATTTTACTGCCCTATCCAGGAACAAACGTAGGTAATTTTATGAATGAAACAAACCATTGTCAGTAGTAATATGATTAATATGAGAAATAATTTTCTCAATTAACCGTATTTCACATGTTTGAACAGCATGCCGCACTCAGATTCGTGTGGCCGTAATTACGTCCTTATAAGCTCAATATATCATAAAGACGAGCTCACAAGCGCCACAAAGATAGAAGCGACACGCATCCTCGTCTCAGGATAATAAATAACATCCAGTTCTCGCTTTCAAAGTGAGGCCGGGGAGCAATAAGTCGAGGACGGGTCAGAGGTGAAGTGAATAAAAAACGGCCAACAATTAAATAGCGTTCTTGAAGGTTAATGAGCACAATAAATATGTTGTCGGCACCGCAGCTGCGGACAAACAAATGCATAGTCCCGTCACACGTGAAGAGGGTTCACGGCATAGTCGCGTCTGTGTGAGATGAGAAGCCATCGGCCGAGACCCGGCTAGCGCCTGACTGGCAAGTTCATTGTCGAGCCGAGACACTTCCACGATGTATTACGAACGTGACACATTTATTAAAGAATAGAAACGAGGTTAAACTAATATTGTACCCTAAATAAAGTCTTTGAGAAACATTTATATTAAATGTTGAATAACTTTATTGAAATACACCATTCTACACGTCCGGATAAAATAATCATACAGTCCTATTATTCGTTACGTTAATCCAATAATTTATTATGGTTGTTGTTAAAAATAACCCAATTTGTTATTGCCCTAAGACTTGTTTATGAAAACAAACTTCAGAAAATCGGTCATGGCACATTCTGTTAAAAAAAAATGATATCTTTATTAGTTTAATCTTTTAATTTATTGATCAAATAGCATTACAAAGGTCGTTTTTCAAAATGATTGAGGAAGTAAGAATTAAACTGACAATAAATAACCAAATAGCATTAAAACAAATTATGTTTCTAGATACGAAATTTTCCTCCAAGCATAGGCATAAAAGTTGAGTTGCGTGCTTAATTAAAACATCCCCAAAAAATGAACATAATAGCAAGCATCGTTGCAGAAATCACCCCCGCAAGGGTTTGCAGCATTCCACACGACTGCCCCAGACGGAATCATACCTGCGTTTGATTTATAACGAGGAGGGGACACGGGAACTGCGGGTGTGAATTCAATCGGCGAGCTTCAATGTCCCGGGGCAACCGAGACCAGTTTATAAGATCTCTGGCACAAAAACAAATACTCCCTGCTTAGCCATTTGAGAAGAAGGACTGGGGAGAAGGAAAGGCTCAAGTTAATCTGGTAGGGGAAAGGTATCGCAGCGGGTAGCATCAACTGCTGGCGCCTCGGACAATACCAAGCACCTTCGTGACCACTACCTATTATGAGTTGCGGCTTTTATAGATTTTTTCCAATATTCTTTATAAGGAACGTGACTGTACTGTTTAACGGACACCGCCGACAGCTCAATATGGATTTTTGAATACATAATCGATTAATTTAAGTGCGTGTACGTAAAGCTTTATTAATTCCATTTATAAAGCTGAACATCACTATCCAAGATATGAGTAAAGATTTTACCTTGTTCCAAAAATTAACACTGTTGTTTTGGGGACATGTCGTAGCCTATAATGAGAAGATAAACCTGTTTTAAATAATAACACGGAAGTCTGCATTGATAATTTGATTAACATCTGCATCGCGACGGATGTCTTTAAGTACCTACACGAAAAAAATGCATTACCACAGCCATGATTACATCTTTGTTGTGTTTCACAAAGTTCAGCTAAATACATAGTGTGAATTAGGCAAGGCTTGCGAACACACAAACTTGCTTTAAAACTGGTGAAACTTTTACTGCGTTAAATATAAGGGGCATTATTGCTCTTGGCAACAGTGAAAAGAATGTTGTGTAGGCACAAAATCAACAGGGACGTATTAACACCAGCCGGAAGGTGGAAATCCGTGGGTGTTCCTAATCAGTCGTATTTTTGTATACACTAACTACCGTAAGCATATTTGGTAATAGATGTGAATATGAAAGAAGCACGAGTTAATGTTCCTAACTCTGATGGAGCTGTCCAAAGACATTAATGAATTGGAAGTTATTAATGAACTGGTAATAGAAAACATCTATCTAAACCATAATGAGTTTTAGAACAAACTCAATGAAATGGAGTTTTTGAGAGTAACACTATCCCGGAATGATAACTCTACACCTGTGTCGCCCGCCTAACGGTCCCTGTTCGTTCCTTTTTTTATGTTTGCTTGTTTAAGTGTTACACTAATAAAAATTATACTGACACACACTATTTAAGTAAAAAGTACTTTTAACTCGAGGATAAAATTAAAATGGATTTACTTAGAAGGTCTTCGAAATAAGAAATGTGTAATCTTAATGTGGAAAAGCATTGACATATTAGTTTTTAAGCCGTCGCTAATAGGATTTTGATGAACTGAGAGGAAGAGTACAGATTGTAAATCATGCACACCAACGAAGCCGCAGCCTAGAGCTAGTAACAAATAAAACCAATAAACCGAGGTAATTTGAGGCCACAAAGACAGAAGCGACAGTACAAAATCTAAACATAACCCGAAACCGCGTTGCACTTAAAAATGCCTTAAACACACCGGTGGCAGGCCGAAACGCCGCCCTCTGTTCTAGAGACGAGGGCAAACAATACGAAGATAGTCGACAAACAAATGTAAATGACCGAAATGTGAACGTCATGTTTGGCATTCCCATAAAGCAACGTTAACACGTCATTAGAAGTAATGATGGCGTGATTACAGAGAGTGGGAGCGGGGTGAGCGATGTTCAGGTGATTGCCTACTTATTGTGTGGTCTGTGCACCTTTACAAACACGCGGTCTGGACACGAGAATTAGTACCACGTGGCGGACGATTGACTTTAATAGGTCGCTGTGTTAAGTTTCCTTTATTTAAGCTGGTGGTACCAGATGGATCATTATTTTGTTTGTTCGTGTCCAGTTGTGGTTTGGAGATAGTTTTTTGTTCATGAAGAAACTAAACTAGGTACATATAGGTATCGACCACATTTTGTATGTTTAACGACATTTTGCAGGCAATTTATTTCGTCATCTTCTGTTTTTGCTACATGAGTATCGTATCTATAAACCCTTAATAATAACCTATATATACTTCTGAAAGTATTATTTATTAGGAATACCTGCAAAGTAATTTGTTCCCCTAATTTTGAAATATACCGAATTCCCTAAATTCCTGACTGCACCCTATTTTGATCAATGACAGTAGTGTTCCTAACCCCTTCAGTAAATCATCGACATAGAACAAAATTTTCAAGATGGCTGCTCCTGATCACTGGGAGATGTTATCGTATGCCCACAGATAATTTATCGCTGGTTTATCAGTCGATCTGCGTAATTGATACGGGTACAATCATGGCGCGGCTCTGACGGGCCTAAGACTGTGGCCATAAATAAATATTCAGTTTACTTTGAATACTAAATGGTAATCGTAGATAATTCTTAATCAATGACAATTTGTCCTCTAAAAAAATTCATAAAATAAATGAATGCGTAGGTTCAGACAAAGCTCATAATAATAAACTAGAAGCATGTGTAAGATAAGCATTATATTAAAAAATATTTAACAAATTCCTCTAAGAAAGCAATAATAATTTGAAGCAATATGCTGAAAGCCAAACTACAGATCATTTTAAATAATGATCCATAAAACCTAGATTTGAACGCACAATTTTTAAACCGCACTTAGCCTCGGTGGTCCATCCATAACAAATGCAATGCTGTAATAGAAATGCCACCGAGACGCATATTGCGACAAATAGTGCCAATAATAATTCGTGGTATAATTCGTAGCCGGCGCGTGCGCCGAACAACCGTCACTGATTGAGGATCGCATAAACTGCGCCACCCACCGGCTGTCATTTGCATTGTACACAGTTGTTCATAATAAAGAGAGGATATCTGAGAGTGGGGATCGCATGGTGGTCCCTTTATATGACCAAAAATAAGGCCAACGTAATGAAAACTTACACTTTCTCTACACTACCGTAGTGCAGGAAGTACCATAAATTGCAGACACTGAAATAAATCAATAAACAAAACTGTGTCAATTATAATGGGGAACGTACGTAGATATGAATTCAATTCGTAATTCACTTGTTACATACCATAAATTTTAATTAACTCTAATTGGAGGACATCAGAATGCTCAAACAATTAGAATGCAATTGATTTAATGCGCACCTAGAAGTTATATAGGAAATGTTTTCTTTCGGTTGGCTTACGGTTTAATGATTTATCAGGAACTAATTGAAATCACACGCAATGTTTGTCTACAGTGCAGTCATTGGTTTATGTCCCAGATAATTAAACGCAGCAATCGACGATATATCACGGCGCAAATTGGCAATCAACGGGCATTGATTAGCAGGAGTCGAGGCGCAGTGCCGTCGCCGTAGGGGTCCCTCCACTTCTACCACGCATATAGCCCTACACAGCTGCAGCGAGGCACCAGATAATACACACATTAATTAATTGTCGACTCTAATAATCGTATATCAATTTCCCACAGACCGCTTAATGTCAACCCCTCCTTAACAATGACTAACAATACGATCAAAAAATTTAAACTGGCTAAATAAATGAGCTCATAACTTAACATGGTAATAGCACAGACAGGGCGTTACCATCACGATTATCGTGTCCAGAAACCGTCGGTGACATCACCGTAATGATTCTTTATGAGAAAAAATATCATAACACAACCAGCAAAAATGAAACGATGACAGCACTACACCAACAGTAAGTACGTTAAACTTGACGCAATCACGCACATTACAGACTATGTACGACGACCAATGTTTAGCTTACACATTATCACACCAAAAATGCATAGATCACAAAAACAAAGTGTTCCCAAACGGCTATTTTAAGATCAAATAGCTCGCTAAATAAGAGGCCATTAACACTGCCCACCGCTATCGGCATCGCAATCAATACGATGCTAATCGACTCCGCGGCGGACTTGATTTTAGCACATCGATACTAATTACCAATTACCACGCGCCATGATCAAGACATTTGCCTAAGTACTCGTGTTATGAAAATTCAAGCGGATATCGAGCTCTAAAAAACTGACCCTATTCTATTTAAATACATTACATGAACAATTTATTTCATTTTCAAGTCTTTATATCTTACAAAAAATAGAAATAAGTACACACAGTACAGTAAACAGATGGGTTCCCGAACAGCCCCCAAGCTCACCGTTTGACGCCAGCCGGAAACCAGACGGAGAATAAATTATTGCTCTCCCTTTGCCCAAATACAAAGAAATCTTGGTTTTTTCTGAATTTCTACGTATAATTGAGGTGTAATTTCGCGGACAATGCCAAACAATTGGGCGATCGAAATGTAGGTACCGGTGGTGCAACGCGACGTAGGGGACAAAACGAATAAAAGCTGAATTAGAAAGTACCTTTTGTCCGAAGTGTCTTCTGATGATCATGATTTACGTCAATCCAGGCACGGGATCCACGAGAATAATATTGAACCGTAAAAGACTAGTATGTATTGTAAAGGTGAGCTCAACGTTTCTAAATCATTTAACAAAAGCTCGTTTTGGCGGGGAGTGGTGCGGAACCTTGTTGTGTTTCAAAGGATGCCGTTATGGGACGTCGATCAAACTGGCGCTGAAGAATGATTGAAGTCTGCTCGTAACACCTTCGTTACTGACGCTCGGTCGGTTTCTTTATTAATTACTGAATCCTTTACACCCTGATGAATATTCAACACAGTGCGAGAACTAATTCAACCCGACCTTAATACGGCGGAGGTCGGACTAGTTTTTAGTTTGTTTTACGAGCGTGTAACGCTATATCATTACATGCCGATAAACGATAAGTGCAACATATTGGGGCTTTCGCTGTTGTCGGCTCAATAAAATAAACGGCCGATATCGACCTACATTACTACCCCGTGTTCCCAAGCCTGTCATCGTTTTATGACTTTTTTATTTGGCCTGATGGCCAGAGAAATGCAACACCATTCCCGATTCAAATTTCCACACCGATACTAAAGTGTGGTGTCCTATAAATAAAATGTGTAAATGAATCGTTTTGGACCAATTACGGTGCAATAAAGTTGGTCATTTCTGACGCCACCAAAATTATGTTAACTCGTTAGGAGATTAACTAAGAACCCTTAATGCAACAGAACTATTTACAACTAAAAGTAATAAAAATAGATCTTGGCATCGTACGTAGATCAAAAAAGGACAAAAATTGAAATTCGATACCACAAAAGATACTTCGTAATAATCATGTCTTGTTATGGCGTCCTGTCATAATAGTGAGAATGTAAAACAAAAACCGGCGCACAATATATTTCGAAGGGAACCAAGGGGCCAAGTTCTCAGAGGTTTTTCTGACTCCAATACCTTTGTAGGGCTCTCTTCTACTTATATTATTATTTTACAGGTTCATAGGACCACACATTACACATTAAACCGGAGACGAATCGATATTGACACCGATTTAGTTTCGTAGCTATTACAACGGCATAGCAATTACCCATTAAATCGATTGAAGATGTGAGATATCGGTCAATAACATTAAATCGGATAATGCATTACCGATTGACACTTTCACAGTAAAGTCAAAGATAATCGTTTCTTTCTAATTGTTTGAGTAGAGATATTATTTCAGGTGTGGGAGGTCTGAGGGTGATCGATATTACAGAACATAACAACGTCGCCATATAGCACAAAGAAACTTCGTAAAAATAAATAGATAGAGAGTGACAGGTTTATTTTTCTCTGGTCCAGCTCATACATCGGGTCAAAACAAAATTACTGCGAGCGCAGTAAGAAATGGCTGTCGCTTAAAACTTTATATCTTCGTGTGTGCATAATGAACACATAAGCGTACATCAAAGTCACAGACAAATTGTGTTCGCCAGCCCTAGAGGTGATCTCGTAAAAATATATTGCGAAAAGAAAATATTGTTATGGTTAAGTCGTTGAAATATTTGACTGATTGACACAATGTGTTACGTCTGGCATCTGTTCAATGCATCGCTCTTGATGAAAGTCAAAACATGACACGAGACCAAAAAAAAATACTGATCACAGCAGTATCAAAACAGTGCGACGAATATTAAATATGTATCTCTCAACATTCTAATAAACTCTCACTCGAATGTCTCGTCCAGCCAAATTTGTCATGCCGAAAGAGGTGCCATCTGCCACCTGGATGAATAGCAAACGCTTGTAACTGTCATCATTCATCATAATTATAATGAAACCGAAAAAATGTGACTAAACGTTCTATAGAGGCGGTAGAAGTTGCCAATATGACAGACCTTTTTTATGATAGAAAAGATTTTGCAACCGTTTAGGTTTTGTGTCCCAAATATCCTAATAATAAAAAGCTACTGTGAATACAATGCTTAAATAATAGTAAAATAGCAGCGAGTAGAATTTCCCAAAATGATTTTAGATAAGGAATTCAACCTAACGATAAGAAAGTAAAGGTCGATAGTGAATCACAATAAAGTAACAGTTGTGGATCCATGAATGGTATCAAATTACGCCTACCGATTGCCATTAACGTAATACCCTTTATAACTCAAAGAGAACAAAACTATTTTAATTTATAGCCAGATACCGTTGAATAAAGAAACGGAATCAAAGCGCCACGGATACCGTATAAAGGGCTATATTTCGAGAGAAAAAAAAAACAAAAGATAAAAAGAATCAAGTATTCATAAAGCGGCGTGCGAGGCACCCGCTGCTTTATCAAATACGGGATTAGTCCTTTCGATGTTGGGACCCGTTTCTTTTGTAACAAACAAATATTATGACACGCGGTTCGGCAAAGAAGGCCAAAATATGTCGTGATGGAATAAATAAGGCTTATTTTAACGAAAAATAAACATAGAGTTCTGAAATAATCCACATTAATGCAGATTAGGAGATGCCCAAATGCTCAGTGAACCAGTTAAAATCTCAAATGTCAAACACAAAGCTTCTAATCGTACCGCATAGCCGATATCAAGACTGAGGGTGACATCAAAAGACTTACTGCATGACCGTATGTCTGCAAATAGGGGCACGTATCAAAGAAACTCCGAGATATCACTTAAAAGCCTCAGTAACCGGTAAACGTGTACTACACTGTGTTATCTGTCTAGACTAGACCTCAAACTAAAGTAGGTAATAAATACTCTCAAAAATTAGTCTTGATTGTCGAAAACTGACCTGAAACAGGACTGTTGTCTTTCAATTTCCAACATAATTTTCTACAATCAGTGAGCGTGTTATTTAAGGAGCTTGTGGCTAAGTAATAACAGCCGTACTAGTCGTTCGATCAGGTTAAGCTACGCTTTCCGCGGTTGGCCCGTGGATGGGTGAGCATCTTTACATACTAAGACCCCTCCGTGCCTCGGAAAACACGTTAAGCCGTTGGTCCCGGCTGTCATATGTGGATCTTTGACAGTCGTTACGGGTCGTCAGAAGCCCGAAAATCTGACAACCAGTTTTACAAAGCGTAACGTATTACCCAGTATGTGGGTTGTGGAGGTCAGATAGGCAGTCGCTCCATATAAAATACAGGTATTCAGCTGCATCCGGTAAGACTGGAAGCCGACCCCAATATAGTTGGGAAAAGGCTAGGCAGATGAGTGAGCATGTTATGTGTCTTGGATCTGGTCTAGATAATCTTTGCCATGCCTACAGCCAAAACTTATCATATTGTTACGAGCTTCGGGTTCGTGACAATTAAAAACTGCCAATAAAAATTACCAAAATCGACACTTTAATCAAACACACTAATTACAATAAACAATTTCACTGATGATCACTCTTAATCGCACTGAAGATCGCTTCAAATGTTCTCGCCTCTATCGCTTATTCAATACTACCCCGATCCCGATCCGTTCCCGCCTTTTTATAGAGCCACAGAACATTCGGGAATCGAATCATCTAGAATCTTCGAGTACATACCGGCCCCGACTGAGCAGATGTTGATAACTCTAGAAGATTCTTTAATCGAACTTGCTAGATAGATCTTGACTCGATTAATTCTGCTACTCGATACTAGATGGCGCTAGTGGTAACGAATTACTTTAGCTTTAGCGCGTAACACTGCCCCCTCCTAAGACATGCTCGTCCCGAGCATTTTCGGCCCCATAGTAACGCGCCAGTCGATCCACATGGACGATCTTAGGAGTACCTCTTGCACCTTTCTGTATCCGGTACGTTACGTCATTGATCTTTGTCACAATCCGGTACGGTCCGTCCCATTTAGCTTGAAGCTTAGGAGATTTCCCTTTGCTGCGGACTGGATTATGCAACCACACTAGTGAACCTTCGTCAAACCCTTTATTGTTCATTTTGCGGTCATAACGGGTTTTCATCTTTTCAGACATTTGCTGGCCTGATTGTCTGACGTGCTCATAAATGTCGTTCATCTTGTTCCGCAAGTCGTTCGCATAATCGGTTATACTGCGTGGGGCATCAGGTGGTATTCCGGTGATCAGGTCTGCAGGCAGCCGTAATTCTCTTCCAAAGTTTGCGAAAGCTGGTGTCACCGATGTACTTTCGTGAACAGCGCTTCGATACGACAACAAAAAAGGTTGTATGTGTTTGTCCCAATCCCGTTGCCGATTTTCCACAACTTTTGCTAGGTACCTCTCTAATGTCTGATTAAATCGTTCCACCATTCCATCCGATTGTGGGTGGTAAGATGTTGTTCTTGTTTTATGAGTACCCATAACTCGACAAGTTTCCTGGAATATTTGGGACTCAAAATTCCTTCCTTGATCACTGTGAATCTCTAAAGGTACTCCAAAACGACAGAAGACTTCATGAACTAATTTATCTGCAACTGTCGAAGCTTCTTGATTTGGAATGGCGAAGACTTCCGGCCACTTAGTGAAGTAATCCATCACAACCATGAAATACTTGTTACCACTTTCACTTTCCGGAAACGGCCCCGCAACGTCTAGGGCTATCCTTTCCCATGGTGCACCAACATTGTACAACTTCAATGCACCTCTACTACGAGTCTGAGGTCCCTTTACAGCTGCACAAGTTGTACATTTGCGACACCAGTCCTCGACATCGTCCCGGCAGTGGATCCAGTAAAACCGTTCTCGTACCTTCAGTAGAGTTCGTTTTACTCCCAGATGACCTCCTGAGCAACCATTGTGGTACAGCTGTAGAACATCCGGTACTTGAGCTTTTGGGACAACCATTTGCAAATGACAGCTGTTTCCCCGAGCATTTTCCCATTTGCGGCACAGGACTCCATCCTGAATTACCAAGCTGTCCCATTGGGCCCAATAGCTCTTTGTAATCGAACTCATTGCTGAGACGTCGCTCCACCTGGGCTTAGGAGCTCTGGCCTTCATCCACTCCACAATCGGCTTAATGTCCGAATCTTCCTGCTGTGCACGTTGTAGGCTTTCCTTCCACTCGTTGCTGAGGTCCGTCCTGAGCATCCTTACAGGTACCACTTCCTTACCCTCTTGCCTAGTACAATGCTTGCAGTCTTCAGGACAAGGTCTTCTTGACAATGCATCTGCGTTGCCATGAGATTTCCCGCTGCGATGTTCGACCACAAAGTCGTATTCCTGCAGTAGCTCAATCCATCTCGCAACTTGTCCTTCTGGATTTTTGAACTGCAATAGCCATTTCAGTGCAGCATGGTCGCTTCGTAAGTGGAATTTCCGACCCAGAAGATATTTGCTAAAATGCTGCAATGACTTTACCACAGCAAGCAATTCCCGTCTCGTGACACAATAGTTCCTTTCCGGCTTTGACAACGACTTGCTGAAGTACGCTATCACAACCTCTTGATCACCATTCCGTTGAGACAACACACCACCAAGTCCTATGTCACTTGCGTCTGTGTCAACTATAAATTCCTTGCCTGCATCAGGGTACCCCAAAATAGGTGTTTTGCACAGTCGGTCCTTCAACTCCTGGAATGAGATGTCGCAACTTTCATCCCAGCAGAAATGTCGCTTCTCCTCGGTTAGCTTATGCAGGGGTTTGGCTATATCCGAAAAGTTCTTAACAAATCGCCGATAATAAGAGCACAACCCCAAAAATGCTCTGACCTGCGTCTTGTCTTTTGGGACTGGCCAATCCTTGACAGCGGCGATTTTCTCTGGATCCGTGCGAATACCTTCTTCCGACACTACATACCCCAAAAAGCTAACTTGCCGTTTGAATAGTGAACATTTCTTCGGACTTAACTTAAGGTTGGCACTCTGGATCTTAATGAGCACGCGTTCCAGGTTTTGAAGATGTTCTTCAAACGTACGGCCTACAATGATGATGTCATCCAAGTAGACCAAACAGGCATCGCCAATTAACTTGGTTAGTACAAGTTCCATCAGCCTTTCAAACGTTGCCGGAGCGTTGCACAATCCAAACGGCATCACTTTAAATTGCCACAGACCCTTTCCTGTCGAGAATGCCGTTTTCTCCTTGTCCTTAGGGTCAATTTCAACTTGCCAGTAGCCACTTTTCAAGTCCAGCGTGCTAAACCACTTTACTCCAGTAAGCATGTCCAGCGTGTCATCAATTCTTGGCAAAGGGTAGCTGTCTTTCTTCGTAACGTCATTCAGACGACGATAGTCAACACAAAACCGCATGCTGCCGTCTTTCTTCCTTACCAGCACTACAGGTGAACACCATGGACTAGATGAAGGTTCAATAACACCATCCTTCACCATTCCCTCAATCATGGTTTCCACTTCCTTTTCACGCGCTACCGGTAATCTCCTTGGTCGCTGACGGATAGGCAACTCCTCTCCTGTGTTTATTTTGTGTTGAACTAAGCCAGTTTTCCCAATGTCAGCATCGTTTGAAGAGAAAACTTCGGCGTACTTGAGTAACATCTTCTTTGCCTTAGCCATTTCATTTTGCGACAGAGCGCTGCGAGAGTCTGCTAAAAGTGTGGTCACTCTTGTTTGTGCATCCTTGCTGGGGGTCCCAGTCGATAGATATTGGCATCGACGCAACCAATCCACTTCCTCGCAAGTACCAATCAGTGTGCCTTTTTCAATAATCTGTTCCTGATCACAAAGGTTCAGCACACGTACCACTGAGATGTCGGTGGCTCTGACCAAAGTTCGTGCCACTTTCCATGGAAGGTCATTATCTACCCTTTCCACGAGTACACAACAATGAATTTGCCCAGAATTCCGAGGAAGACTAACCGGCACAATCGTTTCTGATCTCGGAGGAAGAACAATCTTCTTAAGGCTATACACATTCCCTGGTAAAGCCCCTTCCATAAAAAGTTCCTCTTGGCCACATTTCATAACTCCTTGCTTGACATCAATCTCGCAGCAATTCTTCCTCATAAAGTCAAGGCCCAGGATGCAATCGTCCGTTATATCAGCCACGATGACATTATGCAGGTAGATCCTGTTGCCTAGCTTCAACTCCATCTCCTTTTCTCCATGAACGGGTATGCGCTGACCGGTGGCTGTCACCAAATTAATGCGTTCTCGGTTGAATGCGGAGTCCCCAAGGAGCCGACTTATAACTTGGGAACTGACGACCGTACGAGAAGCTCCAGTATCAATGGTTAACTTACAAGGCGTTCCGTTGACCTCGCCCTTGATGATTAAACTGTTCCCGTCATGGGTTTGTGTGATCGAAATCCTTGGGGCTCTTTGAACATCAGCCAGCACCCGCCCCGCAGTCCTGGCTATTACTCGTTTCCCTGCTGCTGCTGGGCAGTGCTGTTAGCCGCACTACCCTCTGGAGACCGGCCATCTTCCCTTTCTGCAGTTCGCTTAGGGCAACTGGATCGAAGGTGGCCCCTTTCCCCACAGCCGTAGCACCTAGGGCTGTATCCTTTATTACGGTCGCGAACTGTAGCCGCTACAACCTCCCTGACGCGATGGGAACGATGATCCTGCCGCACAGCTTCCACCTCCAGTGCATGGGCCAAGGCGTCCTTAAGCGTCCCGTGGTGACCGAGCCTCACAGCAGCTCGAACTTCAAGGTCGCGGATGCCGTCGATGAATGCCTGCACCAGGTTCCCATCAATAAGCGCAGGTACGGACTGGTACGCTTTACGAACCAGCTTCTCAACTTCAAAGGCCCACTGCTGCAGGTTTTCATTACTGCGTTGCACACGATCCTTGAGCTGCGCACGAAACACGTGTTCCAGGTGAGCGTCGCCATATCTAGCCTCCAATGCCTCAAGAAGCTGCTCGTAAGTCACTTCCTTACCGAGAGCTTCCAGGACTGTTAAAGCCTGGTCGCGCAGACCTAGGGTGAGGGCAGTCATGGCCTGACTGTTATTCCACCCGTTCGCCTTCATGACAGCCGCGAACTGAATTTTGTAGGCCGACCAGGAAGAAGTCCCGTCGTACGGCGGCACTTTGAATCCACGTAGCGAAGGTGTTGTAGCTACGGGAGCTGCGATTCCATCCCCAAGTTTGAGGTTACCCAACTCCTGCTTCACATCAGCAATGACGTCATTAAACTTGCTGATCTGAGTTTCAGCTTCTGACAAGCGGTTGTCATGCTGGGCAACCTTCTCCTTCACCTCCTTCATGTCTTTCCCGAAGGCTGCGTGAAGGTCCTTCATGAGGAGCATCTGCTCTTCCTGGCGGCGCGCCTGCTCCTCCTTATCCCGCTGGAGCTGTTCTTCCAGCCGACGAGCCTGTTCCTCTTGTCGGCGGGTCTGTTCCTCCTGTCGGCGGGTCTGTTCCTCCTGTCGGCGGGTCTGTTCCTCCTTATCGCGCTGGAGCTGTTCTTCCAGCCGACGAGCCTGTTCCTCCTGTCGGCGGGCCTGCTCCTGCAGCATCATCATCAGAGCAGCAAAATCTGGCGCTGATGATGCTGGAGCAGCTGTGGACGGGCCGGCCTCCGTGGTCGGTAGCTGACCCTCCGACATCTGTGGCAGTGCTCCACCGAATCGCCTCTGATCCGTCTCCTGCTGGCGTTGACTCCGGGTACGGATACCCTCCGTGTCGTCTTTAGGTAAAATCGGCATGATTTTAATCCTCGCTTCTGACACCAATTGTTACGAGCTTCGGGTTCGTGACAATTAAAAACTGCCAATAAAAATTACCAAAATCGACACTTTAATCAAACACACTAATTACAATAAACAATTTCACTGATGATCACTCTTAATCGCACTGAAGATCGCTTCAAATGTTCTCGCCTCTATCGCTTATTCAATACTACCCCGATCCCGATCCGTTCCCGCCTTTTTATAGAGCCACAGAACATTCGGGAATCGAATCATCTAGAATCTTCGAGTACATACCGGCCCCGACTGAGCAGATGTTGATAACTCTAGAAGATTCTTTAATCGAACTTGCTAGATAGATCTTGACTCGATTAATTCTGCTACTCGATACTAGATGGCGCTAGTGGTAACGAATTACTTTAGCTTTAGCGCGTAACAATATTATTATTATTCTAGACCCCCAGCGAAGAAATTTTTAATCGATTTTACAAAAAAAAAATCAGCTGTTTCATAGAAAAGTGCAATACCTACGCGGTCAAAATGTATGGGACAGGTGTTTTTTTTTTTGTATAACTGACGAAAAATTTCTGCGCTGATTCATGGTTAAAGTTTTCGCACTGAATAAAAACTTTTCCTGTATATGATAAATAAAGTATTCAACAAGAATCCCAGTACGGAAAGTCTCGAAATCTTTTCGTCTTTCGGCTCGAACACTTGGTTGGGGTAAACGCGTACATAATGGCACGCGCGCAATTCTCGCATCAAGCTTTGACAGCGGCATAGTCGACGAGGCTGGCTCCGCAATCCGCCCTGAATTGTCAGGGTCACAAGTATTGTTGAAGCATTGGTGCGAGGTAATGAACTTCTCTTTAGACTTATAGCTATACATTGACGACTTTTTCTCTTAAATTCTTTGCAACTTTCTCAATCTCATGAGGTTTTGTGGAAACATGGACACAAAGTGTGTGAAATAGAACACGAAAGTAAGCTTTTGACACAAACTAGACGACATACAAACTAGTACAAACAAACTTAAAAATGCTCAACCATAATTCTCATGATTTCTTTCTTGAAACATTGCTCAAGCACCTCGATCAAGGCACCACGTACCACTGAGAATGTTTTGTTGACTGTAACAATAACGTGGCGAGTTAAGCCTACAGTTTCAACAAATATGGAGGCTGATACGGCGTAGAATTAATCATTTATGTCAAGTGGCGAAACCTGGAGAACTTCCTACCGATTAAACTTAAGAGAGGCAAGGAGTGTTGTTCAATTGACTTTCATATTGTGTCCTCTTACTGGTAGCAAAGTGCCTGATTTAAACGACAGGTAAATGTGATTTTGTGTCATGAGCAGGTAGAGAAAAAAAAATCTTATTAAAGTTTCAGATTCTCTGCAGAGGGCTGAAATGACTCAGGAAGAAATGGACAAAAATGAATTTGTGGCTTAGAAGAGTGAGTACCTATCGAGGATCGCCCTACATTCAACCTAGTAATTAATGCACTTAAAAATAGTCTTAGGATAGTTGACTTCCGCAGTGAAAACAAATAGTACAAAAACAATATATTATGCGAATCTGGGTCACTGAAACGATTCAGCTGGCAAATAATCGATATCCCGCACCGATCGATTATCGTGCGATCTCGAGAGGAAAGCCAAACACTCGGCTGATATCGCCACGATGCCGCGATGCAAGCGCTATGCAGAACAAATTAACACAGATCGTCAAGAGTCTGTTTGCCATCTAACTGTGGTACGGTCAAGTGAACGCCCAGGCAGACGGACTGACGGACAGTTATACAAACACGCATTGTGCGTCGCGCTTATGGACCAATAATGCATTTCATTGTCGGCTTACCTCTGCTAATGCAGGTGCAAATGCTACCATATAAGTTTTGTACTTTTGAGTTGTAAGCAAGTTGACTGTTATGTTATAGTACCTACTTTAGTCGTTTTAAAGCATGTTTCCAATGAAAATAGTAAACTCTAATCCGAAATCCTGGTTTAAAATTTAAAATCCGTAGGTACAATTTTTTTGTGCTTACCTACCTTGTTGATCGAAGTTACCTACTGTTTGTTTACTGTCAATGTTCCGCCATCAGAATGTTTTCTTTTTTAATATTTTACAGCAGTGTCATCGTGATCCCTGACACAATTTAATATCATTGATTTAAAGCATTACATGATCCTCACTTGCCTCAGCTGCAAATGCAAACTTTACTACAGAGATTTTAAATTAAATAAGTTTCGAAACTGTAATTGAGGATTGTTTGGTTTTATAGGAATTTAAAATATTATGCAACAACATGCTCGAGCATGCACACTCTTAACTGTGGTTGGATGATCCTAAACCTTAACTTTGAAATTCGAACACCACAAAATAGTTTTGTAGCGCCATCTATTGTAAACTGCTTGAAACTACTGAATATATGTCACAAGTTGATAACAGATGGCAGTGGTACCGAAAGTCTTATCTTGCTTTTTGAATCACATTTTGAATCTTTAGCTTAATTTTAATCAATTAATGTTTATAGCAAAGTTTTATGAAATAACATTTTTTGGATCAAAAATATATTACACTTGTCAAAGTTGAATGATTCAGAACACTTCGTTAATAAAATCGAACCAATGCCTGTTTAAATTCTAAGTACCAAACACACATAACACAACCACACCTCACCCTAGCGACAAAAAGTGTACAAGCAGTGGCTACGGGTGAATAGCATTGCTATAGTTTCTTACAATAATTATTGCATAGTGGTAGCTACAAAATTTCGATGTGGTTGTGTTGTTGCTAGTAGTTGTGATGTAGTTACATTGTGGCTAGTGTTTAGCAGTTTGGCTAGATCTCACTGTTGGTTGCATTGTTGCTGTAAAGTGGCCTTGATGTAGTCCGTATCGCCCACACAGTTGATTTCACTATTCATTTACGTACGTGGTTATGGATGTGGATGTAGTGTAGTTTTGGTCAAGTGATTGGGCGCTAAGATCGAAAAACAATGATGTTTTAATTATGTTCAGAATTCCTTCACCTTGTTACTTTTAAATTTATTATTATAATATCTGATTTTTAATTAAATGTTCAGTGTTGGTAATAATTACTGCACATACATGTCCTCAGAGACTATTCATTTCTTGATAAAGTGGTTTCAATAAGATACCTATTGTTATAATCACGATGCATAGCAAATTGTTTGAAGTTATAATGATTTATTCAAAAGTTCTTATATACTTATCAAAGAGGAATACTCATGACAATATTATTAAAGTATTACCATTAAGTATAAACAATTACATTATAGTCATAGGGGCCAGCCTGATGCCATTCAACTACAAGCACATCAATAAGATAGTTAACTAATTATTCATTGTGTAGTTGAAACATATACATTGTTTTACACACATTCCACCTGGCATTAAATTGTACTGTTTTCCTTAATGTAAACAAAATAATATTCCTATGTACATACTTTTTTTAGAGGCACTTTGAAACAGATGAACCTGGTTCCTTCAATAACTGTGCCACAGGCTTTATATGGTATCCACCTGAAATATAAGTAAAAAATACAGTAATCAACAACATTAACAACACTAGGATATAAATATTGTTAGTACAAAATTAAAGAACCTATCAGGAATAGCAGGCGGCATTTTTTAATAATTTTATTACTGAATAGTAATGATCCGAAAGTAAGTCAGAAAACTAAAAACTTCGTAACTGAAATAATTTGAGAAAAATTAAACAAAACATAACCTTTAGATTGGTATGTAATGTTCTTATGACACTTGATTTTTTTTTTTAATTTCGTCCAGTAATTAATACTGTTGTGGTATAATTTTACAACCCTTTGAAAAAATTAAACGATACTACTGAGGACATACGTGTCTAAAACCTAATCACATTGTATTTAATGTGACGTACTAAATAAAATAGGGCAATAATAAAGCTTCTGAAAAACAAAATAACTTCCAGCGATCTGTGGTTGTCTATAATACTAACTAAGATGTGTTAAAATGAACAAACAAACATGAGCTTATTCAAATTATAATTTTACGAAAATTAATCTATACTTTCAAATAATAAACTAAATTTCCAAAAATAATACTAAACTTCCGAAAAAATACTAAGTTTTTTACCTACCAAAATGTATAAATGCTCACCAAATCTTGTTTCCTTGAAATAGTAACATAAATACCCAACTCAATAGCTTTAGTGTAATCAAATTATACAACCTGAATCAATATGTTGTGCTACAAAATTTTGTGAGAAACGAATCGCTGCAAAACCGACTTCACACAGTCTTGTCTGCCCTACCCCTAGAGTATAATTTAAGATTTTAAGCCCGCGTAGCCGAAGCTGTGGTGGTGAGCGTTAAATCCATCTGCGACGATAAGCTCGCGTGGGGCCGCGGCCGCTCAAACTCCGTAGCGCCGAAGCCGTGACAGAAATAATGCTTGTTGTATGTTACATGACTGCTTGCAAGTAACATGCCTGCTTGCATGTTGCATGCTTGTTTGCACGCTCTATGCCTGCTTGCACGCTGCATGCTTGAAACAAGCTTAAAACAATAGACAAGTAACATTGTGTTTGGGATACGCAATATTATATTTGATATTCAAAAACATTGCACAATCGACCGTTAGCTTTTATGCCTCAGGTAAGTTACGATAAAAATTACTACCTGTAGATTTCGGTAAAACGCAATATTTTAACCACTTTAAACTACGACGACACTGAATATCTGCTCACTTCACAATCTTAATGACTTCTCTAATACTCCATATCTAAACTCAACCTCTTTCACTTCAGTTTACACACAAACCACACCTACATCACAGAACACAGACATACACAGCTACATTACAAAACACACACACACACACACTACACCTACAACACAAAACACACGCACACCACACCTACATCACAAAACACACACACGTACTAACACTTTTAGTTTAGTATAAGTTAAATACGTTCTAACCTTATAGTTCTAAGCAGTCTATTATAATGTTTAAGTACCCCTGTGGGAACCTGGGCTGGCGAACCTTAATACAGGTTACCATGTAACCTAGCTAGGACGCCTGATTCAATTAAGTTACTTTATTTCTATTCGACTTAACCCTAAATTGTAAAAATTATTTTATTGTAACAGACTGTACCACACTTTTTGAAATAAATAAATTATTATAAATTATTATTATTTTCAATATAAGCTGGTGGAAAAATATTACGTCAGCAAATGTTGTAATAATTTTTCGGAATTTTCAGTATTTCATTCAGCCGTTTCTTTATTTGTATTCGCTTATAAGTTGTCGGAAAGTTAGAATAGCAGTAAATTTCATATTTTGAGTATGCTCATATTTTTTTTTTCGAAGCTTTTATTACTACCCAATAAAATCCGATAGTAAATATTTTCCCACGAAATAAATGAAGTTTTTCTAAAACTACAAAATACTGCCTATGCTCAATAGAAAACAGTGTGACCAGTTCAGAAATATACCCAGGAAGCAAGCAGGTTTTCAAGCAGCAAACTTGCTCGCCGAACATTCGTGTTCGTTGTAACAATAGAACTATAAAATTATCATAGTATTTTTTTAATGCCTAAACATATATTTTTTTAATTATCATTATCCTACTACCATTCCACAGTAGGTAGGTACACACAGCTACACCATATCAAGCTATAAATTTCCAGTATAAGTTGATCTCGCGTTGTATAGCATTTCCGTACAGTGTGAGATCAGCGTAAACCAGTGCTGCCAACCCGTACGATAATTATGGGGGCGTACGATAATTTGGCCAATGGTCCGATGTACGATAGTGATTTTTTAATGCACAGACGCCAGCAGGTCAAGCTATCCCAAATTGTCAAATTTTCCCAATTGAACATGAACCTTATAATATTGTAATAAAGTTAAAAATCTATCAAAGAAATTTGACAGATTGGGGTAGCTTGATGTGCTGGCGACTGTACGATAATTCTGACCTTTGAAAAGGGAAAAGTTCCATGAACAAAACATATTTGTGAGCCAAAAAAAGAGCAGAAACTCAACAAAACATCAACGTCAACTGTCAAGTATGTCAACATTAACATGTAAATGTATCTCTCTCTCTCTCTCCCTCTCTTTCCGCATGAAAATAATACCACTTGTTTCCATCCTACCGTGACTTCGCGTTTTATACTGGATTCTTGTGGTTTTGCTCAGATAACTTTATATTTGCTTCTAACTAGCTTTACGTGTCGTGGGCACGCGTGAACACAGGTCGATAAAAGTAAATAAAGCATCTTGTGACGCGTAATTCACTCCGTGGTTTTGTGTAAAGCTTGGCGGTTTGTGCTGCTAGCGCTACTAGTGAAAAAAACGGCATATTCTCCCCCTTTGAATGTTTGATTAATGTTTTAGGTTTTTTTCGTATTTTTTTTGTACAAGCGATAATTTTGCCCACAATACGATAGTTTCGACTTGGGAACACGATCATTTAAACTTTTGGAGTTGGCAACACTGGTGTCTATCTCTGTCTACGGACAATGTGACCATTTGTGGCAGATTTCTGCCATTTTGGCAGATTTCGCTCCTAAATTTTGTCTGTGGCAGATCATGCTGACGATTTACCAAAGTGGCAGATTTCGGCAGATTTTAAGAAAATTCACACTACCTAATTTGAATTTTCAATTAATTCTTCTTTTTTACACAAGATAAAGAAACTATATTTTTATGCCCTGGATTTTCGATCGCTTAACCGTAGACGTGAGTTTGAAACCTGGAATCCAATCATTCCTTCAAAGAATTCAAACATTTCTGACTGAACTGTGTACTTAATTAAAGACACGGTTGTCACTGAGCAATATTTTAAAAGATTTACAGGTCTTGGATCCACATCATGTGGTTTACAAAAAAATTGCGTCAACTTTTCCCAGCATACTAGACGAAAACAACATTCAAAAAGTTGATGACGAACTTCGACAATTGATAAAAGTGTAAGAGACTTGTTAGAATCAGGTGGAAGTAGCACCACTAGCACAATTTCGAGTGTAGACTAAGTTTCGGGAGCAATTGGAAAAATCTTGGAGGCGAATGAGGCTACAAAATATGCAAACATTACAAATTTCGCGAAAGCGTTAGGTTTGCCGATGTCCAACGCTTCGCGCGAAAGAATCTTCTCTCAGGTGAATTAAACAAAACAAAATTAAGGAATAGGTTCCTAAATCAACATGTGTGTCAGCTTTAATAACAAGAAAAGACGATTAAGGAACACTGAGACTGAACACACGAGACTGTGTCACCTTACCAACTAAAAACATGATCAAAAAGATGTCGTCAAAATCTATGTAGTACACCGAAAATGCCGAAAAGGAGATGTTTCAAAATGGGCCAGGTATATGTACAGTAACTCAAAAAAAAGAGAAAAATCTGTAGAGTTCGGGAAAAATACAGATAATTCAATTAAATGGATACTGTTGTGGTAGTGAATTGATTATTTATCACTTATTTCTATCGACTTTCAACATGGCGTCTCACCGATTTGGTTACTCTGTGCTTAAAAACAATGACAGTAAAACCATAGATCATAGAAAGAGAACTGTTAACTGTCACAACAGTGTCACTTCAGTGTCAGTCACTTCGTCTTATCGTCGATCGTGATTGTGTTCGTTTTTTTATAAGTTTCTGGAGTTCCTTTCCACCACCACGCTTTCGTTTTTTTGGATACAATACCGTTTCTTTCCCATCTGTTTACCTTATGCTTCAACCTCGACAGAAATAAATATGTCAAACGTCATTAATCAATCAAAATGACAGCTTACCGCCATGACGGATTTTTGTTGTGTGTTGCAATTTCAAGTGTAATTTCTTGTGTTTACCAACAAACCAAGGCATTTTAAAGTAATTGGACAGTTTAGAACTATTTTAAATGAATTTTCCTATTTTTAAGTATAGTGTACAAAGACCTGGCCCGAGCTCCATACATTTTGGAACATCTCCTTTGGAGGCAAATGCGGATACGTAGAGTAAGTAGCGTATAGGTATAATAATGAATAAGAAAATTGATAAATATTTTTGTTGAAATTTCATTGAATTTGTTGTATAAATTTTTTCTCTTTCCATAAAGGCATATTTTTGGCATTTTTGGCGCCAAATGTGGCAGATTTTGGCAGATTTTTTACCCAGTCTGTGGCAGATTCGCCATTTATAAGATGGTCACACTACGGATTTCCACGTCTGAGAAGAGAAGAGGAAATTGACTACGGACAGTGTTGCCAATTTAGCGACTTCGTCGCTAGATCTAGCGACATTTCGTTTTCTACAGCGGCTTAAATTATGTGTCTAGCGACAAAAAAAATCTAGCGACTATTCTAACGACTTCTAGAGTTTAAATAAAAAAAAATTAGAACTTTAAACTATCTTCATAAAATTAAAATATGGCAAGATCTAAATCCAGAAATCTATATTCGGAACGCTGCCATAAATTCTTATGCTTAAGCCGGGATTCCCCCAATGCTGTAATTGACTTGTGTAGAGTCCGCGCCACCACTGATGTCCCTTTGACGCGGCGCTAGTGTCTATGCGACGTTCAACACACTACATTAAAAAAATGTAGTTCCACAATTTTCCGCGAGTCTTCTTTCGTGGCGCGTACTCTACAGGGAAATTTGAGTATTCATTCGTTGATGGAGTGTATTGTGCTCTCTATTAACGGTTACTTATTAAATTTGCTGTAAGTTACGTAAACTCAAAGTTACATAGAATAGATAGTCAGTGATTGATTACGTTTGTTGAACAATGGAAATACCTATTAAAAAAAAAGTTACTCACAGAAGTATAGAAAAGAGTGGGAAGACAATCCAGACTTCAAAGCATGGTTGGCACCGGTTCAAGGAACTGATTTAACCATTTCAGATTTTCAGATTAATAGCGATAGTTCTGAATGTTCTGATGATGAATGAAGAAACTTTTTCATCATTTTTAGTATTAAGTTTTTGACTGTTTAAGGTGAATGCGCAGTGGTAGACCGCGTAATTCAAATTTTCTTACGTTTTTGCAATTTTCAGGTCAGTATCAGGTTGTACCCTGATCAAAATGTGATTTGCGAATATAACAGGTACGTGTTTACAGAATAAAGTCATTAGAATGTCTAATATATCTCTTATAAGTTAGATTTCTTCCACAAGCACTTTTCCATAAGAAATTTGTTCTTATGGAACAAATCTAACTTAGAAAGATGTATTATTGATTCTAATGATTATAAATCTGTAAATACGTACATATTATAGTCGCAAATCATATTTTGATCAAGTAACAAGCTGACACTCACCTGAAAATTGCAAAAAACGTAACAAAATTAGAATTTCGCGCTCTACCACTGCGCATTCACCTTAATTTGTGAAATAATTATTTTTTTCATTTGGTGCCAATAAATAATATTTTATTTTATATTTTATTTTTAGTATTAATTTCTTGACTTTTTGTTTGTTAATAAATGTTTTTTATAATGTTCAATTGTTATAAACCGATTACAAATATTATTCTGTGTAAGTAAATCAAATTATTTTCTTTTATCCAGCGCTCAGGATACTGGGATCATTTAGCGACTTCTAGCGACTTTTGATCTTTGTCCATAGCTAGCGACATCTGGCGACTTTTCAAGCGTACGTCTAACGACTTTTTGACATTGACAGTTGGCAACACTGACTACGGAATAGACACAGACGGAGTGGAAATCTTTGTTCAGAGTCGCGTTCATATATTATAGTACTCTTTGGTCGCGTTAGACTTAGAAAAATAACTAAAGCGTTCAGAGTAATTCAGTTCAGAGTTGACATTTGACAACCCGACTAAAATAAAGCATAGACATGAAATATTTCCTTTTTTTGGAACGAAAAGTTTTTGTTATGTTTAATTATTTTTAAACATTTTGGTCCGATTGGTTTTATTTAAAATATATTCCTCAGATTCAAATCTATGTACAATTTATAATTACAATATCAAATCGTAAATTTTAGACATGGGTTAAATAAAATACAGGTTAACCACAAAAAAGTTTTTTAACCAGTAAACAAACGCTTTCCTCCGTTGCTATAGAAACATTATGAAAAGAAATTGTTTGATCGAAGACGTCGAAAGTTTAGATAGCATCCAAAAACGAATAAAGGTTTCCCTCAGCAGCTCAATAATGTTCAGAAACACCATTTGGTATCGCTCGCTACTCGATGCAGACAAATCGTGTTTGAAGGAGGACAAATTGAAAAAGATTCACTACAAGTTCCAGGATGACAAGGAAATGGTTGAAGAGTACAACGTGGACACGCAAGTTTTATTGCGCCGAGTTTGGAAAGTGAAGGGAAAAATCGGTGGCGATGGGAAGTGGGATGTTGAGATTGGTGACCCGATTCCTGATGCCACTCCACACATTGATGGTGCTGGAGCTGATATCATGGAGAGTAAGGATCAGGTATGTTCTATCACAATTCCTTTCATGCTGTGACAAATGGTAATTGAAAATACTGTCTGTATGCTACATTACATAATAATCCACCTTTTGAAGAGGTAGACTACAAATTTATGTACTAATAATATGAATTAACATTACAGCCAATACTGACTAGACGTAACACAAGAATAAACTTGGAATGGAGAATCAGAAACCTGCCCTACCCTATTGAAACATACTCTGTTAGCGCCAACAATGATGAAAGATGTATTATTATTCGCACATCTAATAAAAAATACTTCAAAAGACTTCAAGTGCCTGAATTAGACAGACTGAATTTACCCTTAGAACAAATGAATATACAATGTAGTCACTCATTCAATACTTTGATTATTACAGTAAGTTATCTTTCAATTCATCTTTATTTTTAACCAACTGTAATGTGAATTTCTTTTGGCCTTGGAGAAAACAAGGTATTAAGACAATTTTAGAGGAATCATACTATAGTAACATTCATTATCCTCTTGGAAATATAATTATAGTGGCCTGACCAAACAACATATTCAATTGTAAAATATCCACAGATAGAGCTAGCATACAAATTCATGCATCACTAATAAACCAAATTCTTATATTTTTCAGTATAAAAAACCTCAGCCGCTCCTGGATATGGATAAAGAGTGGTTTCAAGAGTTAAACAAAGTGAAACCTATTAAAGATGTCCCCAGTGACTGTAAAACGCAATAAAATAATAATATGAAGATATAAATGTTTTAATTTCCCTCGTGACTTTTAATTTTAGGAGTCTTCTAAAAGCTTTACTTACCTACCAACATACATACAACAAACTAGAGAAAAAATTATCATAGGGAAACTCAGTAGAAACCATTCAATCAATCATTTATTTTGTTATACATAGTTATGGTTACAGTTAAGAGGCCATTATACGAAATTTTGTCGATATCACATTATAATAATTATTAGCTCGATTTTAAAGACTTACTTTTGCAGTTAAAATACTGCATTCCCATTAGTTAATACACAATACGAAAGATCGTTTCAATTATTATCTAAATTCTAATGAATGGGCTCCTTTTTTTAAGTTTGTCGAAAATTATAATGCGAGATTCGGGTTGAATTGAACGATTTTTACTGCCAATTATTCTTTTTTTTTTCAGCAAGTTGTTTGAGTTTGTACTGCACCCTATAATAGCGTAGCTCACGATTAAATGATAAATGATTTTATTTCTTTAAGGAGGTTTGTACAAACACTTACACGTCAAACACATTTTTTTAAACTAGATGAGGCCGGCGTTTCCTATCTGACTGTTCTGAGAAGAAAGGCCGAAACAAACTCAGAGGTCACTGTCTCTTTTCAAGTCCAGACATAATCTTGGTCAGATCATGTGAAGACCATGTGGATTGGTGTCTGAAATGGTCTTTTAAGGAAAGAACCACACAGATTGAGTGGACCTGTCCAATCAGTGCACGCATTTATCAGTAATCATGCAGCTCAACTCGGAACTTGATGAGCTCAATGATCCGACGAACAATACCTACCAAAGAAAGGACATTTGGGTAGGCCGCATAAATTACTCAAACTGCCAGACCATGATTAAAACTAAACGAGAAAAAAAAAAGAAATCAAACAAAAATAAAAACACCCACACAGTCACACAATACTTTACAAAGTAGATATTCATGTCCTAATTTAAATAAAATTCATCAACATCAACATTCATCAACACATGTGCAATAAATATATAAAAAAATAAAAAAAACAAATAATCGTAGTCAGATCATTTGAGGATCATGTAGATTCGTGTCTAATATGGTCTTTTGAGGAAAGAACCACACAGATTGAGTGGACCTGTCCTGTCAGTGCTGCACGCATTTGTCAGTAATCATGCAACTCAACTTGAACATAAACACCACGATTCGACGAACAATACCAAAGAAAGAACATCTTGGTAGGCCGCATAAAGTGGGTACTCAAACTGCCAGATTAACATTAAAAATTAACTGAAAAGAGATGAAAAACAAAAAAGAAAACATGATCTACTTACACAGTTCTCACATGCACGATAATTGAAACAATAATAACATTAAACTTTTCCAAGTAAACCAATATTCATGTCTTCAAGGTTCTGGACTGGAAAGAGGCTAGCATCAATAGCAATGGCGAGTTCGTCACTCACCTTCGGTTTGCCGATGATATAGTTGTCATGGCTGAGACCATGGAGGACCTCAGAGCAATGCTCGATTCGAGCTTCCGAAAGAGTGGGTCTTAAAATGGACAAGACAAAGATCATGTCAAATGCCCATGTAACACCCACTCTCATGACGATCGAAGGTGCTACACTCGAAGTTTTTCGCAAGTAGGTACGTTTAGCCAGGACAAACTGTCCGGTAGGTTAGGTTGCAGGTAGGTCAAGCTTCGAGAAAGAGGTCAATCGTCGAATCCGACTCGGCTGGGCAGCTTTCGGGAAGCTTCGCAAGGAGTGGCGACCGCGTACCGGAAGACGTAGACTGGGAAGGCCTCCCAGAAGGTGGACCGATTACCTTGTGAAGGCCGCGGGAATCCGCTGGATGTGGGAAGCACAAGACCGGTCGAAGTGGAGGAGCTTGGGGGAGGCCTATGACCAGCTGTGGACGTCTTTCGTCTGAAATGATGATGATTTGCCTTGGTCACGGCATCACACGTGAACAGCTGGACCAATTTTGCTAATTCTTTATTGTTGTTTGTAAGGTATTGTCAGGAGAAGGTTCATAGGAAAGAAAAAATTAAGAAAGTTGTAAGAACATTAGAAAATTTAAGAAAACTTAACGACCATTTTAACTTTAATATTCATAGATAAGGTGAATCTAGTCAACATTTTTTCGATACTTTCGGGAGTGTATTACTCCATTGTTCGACATTGTAGACGCCAGCACATCGTGCTACCCCAAACTGTCAAATTTTCCCAATTGAACATGAACCTTATGCCTATGTAATAAAGTTGAAATTCTATCAAAGAAATTTGACAGATTGGGGTAGCTTGATGTGCTGGCGTCTGTACATCAAAAATTAAACATGGCATGGTTTTGTCTCATTATTAATATTGTCTGTGCGGAAACAGAATACTAAAATAAAAAGCCATTCAAAAGTTAGGAGCCAACAAAGATTAGTTTTTCTTGCTACTTTAACTAACATTGTGCGTGCTTTTTAGCCAGGCTCACCAGTGAGTTCGAGCCCGCGACTAGATTCCCCTTAAGACAGGGCGTCTGTTGGGTCAGCTAGTAGGTAACAACAAAAAAATTGCGCATACATTCGAAATAGATTTTTTGATCTTTCATTTGATGCATTGATTGAAACTGATAGAAATACTTCACGAAAATCAGTGGAAACGGAAACATTTTGTATACAGCCTCTTAATATGCAAAAGGATTATCAAGTCTTCAGTGAGGTCCGTTATAATTCAAACACAATTTCTTAAAATTAAATTTATTTACAGTTCTAACACAAGTTAAAATTCTCAACTTCTCAATAGTTTCAGAATTTAACCATAGTTTCTGGTCATTATTAAACTAAAATTACAATCTAATCATCTGTAATCAGGCCTTTTGCTATTGTTTTCAGCTCTTCATCATCTTCCTCCATATCCAACAGTCCTTTGGATGCTAAATATTTACCATACTGTTTAGGAATACCCATGAATGTTTTGACCTTTGCCCGCAACTGTTTCCATGTTTCTTGATAATAGTTTTTCTTGTCTCTTTCCATAGCTTTGTAATCATGTCCGTATTTGTCTAATAAATATGTTATGAATTCAACTTGTGGTTTTGGTAACCTGAAAATAAGGAATAATAAAATTACTAAGTATGGTGCAAATAATGAAAAAGTTAAAATTGTAAGTACCTAGCTAAAATTACATCCAATAACATAACATTTTGTTGTTTATCTTTAATTTCAGAAAAACCAAGCAATTATTTCAAACTTACTTACATAAATCGTCTAGGCCGAAGTGCTTTAGCTTCTTTTTCTAATATCTCAACAACTTCTTTTTTCACTACTGGTTCAACTACTACTTCTTCTTCGCTATCTTCATCTGATTCTCCTTGATTTACAATCCTTTTGGCTTCTCTGACTTTGGCCTGTTTGAAATTGGGTATTTTTATAACTTTATTGGGATCGTTGGCAAGTCCCATTTCCTTCATGTTACGAAGAGAAGACTTTTTAAAATCCCAAGCGTCCTTTATTGGTTTACTGTAAATATAAGATTTTATTAACACAAGATAATTATACAATAATTGACAAAACAAATGGAACGAATTCTAACCAAGTAACTTCGCCGGTACTACGTTGTTTTATGTGCATTCTCTTTCTATTCAGTTTATGTTGATACTTCTTTTTACGGTGCTGCTTCTTGATCTTCATCTTTAAAGATACCTAGTTGTAAACCGTAAAGTGCAATAAACAAACTTTTGGAAGTAAATGCAATACACAAGACGTTCCACGTGAGAAATTGAATTGAAGCGAAGTAGCGAACGAGACTACGAGAGCGTGATTGGCATTGGCAGTTGCTGAGTTGACAGATGTCAATTAATTAACTATCTGTCAATTTATTAAATACCCTAACTTGAATATCGGTCTTTTAGATCACAGTATTAGGTTTTCTGAAAGGGTTGATCGATTACAAATAAAGTAGAGCGGCGCGGCGGGGCGGGCGTAGCGATAGAAAAGTGACTTGAACAATTTTTTCCGGGCTGTAAAACAGCGTCTTATGCTGCACATTGCGCTAAGCCCCTACCCCTTTTTGACACAGCCCACCATTTCCTGTCATTTTGCTCTATTTCTATTATTTGTATGTAACAAAATGAACTTTCATCGTTGATCCCTGGTAGTACTAAGTTACTATTCGTAAAAAAAAAACATGCATGGGAATAATGTTTGTTTTTTATTTTGAGGGTGGAAAATCACCAAATAACTTTTCCCGCTCTGGGTGGAGCAGGAGGGCGTGTCAGACTTTTACTGACTAAAACCCAACCGTGTTCCCTCAGTTGCCTGTGTGCCAAGGGCGACGGTATCTCTTTCGAAAAACCCGCACTCCTGGCCGGCATCGGCCCTTGCGGACCCCACTAGTTCGGCGCACCAGGACACATGGCATGCCGTGACCACCTCAGGAACCAAGTAACACAAGGGCCCCAGACGACCCCGTATCTGGCACCCTTGGTCCCCCTGCGACGTGTCAGCGCAGTGGCCCCGCTACCTACCACTTTTCGGCTGCAGGGGATAGGGAGAGCGGCCAACGCTATACCGACACTCCTCTTCCCCTGCGGCCCCACCGCGTCCGCCATCAAACGGTGGCGGCCCCGTCCAGGCCACGGAAGGGAAGATGGCTACTCAGAAGTACCGGCACTCCTCCTCCACCGCAGCCTGTAACCTTCAGCCGCGATGCCTCCCATTCGACATCTCGGCCCGCCTCGGTTGCGGTGCACCTCACCGCAACCTACTTTTTGGCCGCTACGTCGTCGGCTTGGAGACAAAAGCCCTGACTAGCGGCCCCACCTTGGGGTTCCTCTTCGCTTCACCGTAGGAGCAGACCACGGCTACTGAGTCCCCCGCAACGACAATGCGGGAATCCACTAGGGGGGAATAAATCAAAATCAAAAGTCATTTATTCAAACTAGGCTGAGAGTCAGCTCTTTTTGAACGTCAAATAAAATTACATAAGACAGTCCCGCCAAAACGCCCGCCCTTCACCACTTCCTAGTGCTTTAGCTGGGAAGAAGAAGTAGCGGAAAAAACTCCCCAGCAGCACAGCTGTCTGTTAAGTTAGAAAAACTTGATTCTATACAATAATAGGTAATAAAAATTAAGAAACACAAAAAAAAACATAAAATTTGCCATATGTCAGCTAGCACACGCCAATGTGCCATCAAAAATTGAAAACTAAAAATAATAGAAAATTAAAATAAAACGTAAACAGAACTTCCAATCTAAATAATAGCCTCCAGGCATAATTAATTTTTAGTAACTTGCAATATTTTCATGTGCGTCACGTCAACTGTCCTCATGTCCTGTCATGTCATTCATTTCATGGGACCAAGTAAGCGTAATAACGCTTGTGTGAAGACGACTGTGGGCTAACGCTCTCTTTCTAAATACATACATAAGAGAGAGAAAGCAAATATTACTGTCTCGTTCTTATGTATGTTTTTAGAAAGAGAGCGTTAGCCCACAGGTTGTCTTGCCTTTTTTATTTGGAGTGTGGTCTCCACTTTTATCTGTATGCTTCGTAGTTGACAAGCTGTCAACTTGTCATTGTTTGACAGCGAGTGGCGGGTTTTTAATTAAAGGTTAAGATTTGAAGACAAGGAAATCAATAATATTCAAAATGCCTCAAACAGGAGCAACACGCCGCCAAAAATTTCTCAAATCAGAGAAATCTAAAACGAAACTAAAAGCAAAAAATAAAGAACTCCCCAAAGGCACAAATGTGACGAAAACTAATTTCAAAATAAAGAAGATAGTGATAAGGGAACAGCTGAAGAAGCATGGTGATACTGAAGCATTGTCTGCACGAAAACTGAATATAAAAGAACTGTTGTCCCGTCTCAATCACTTCAACACTCACTCCAGAACTGAAGCCCTCAACGGACTTAAGGAACTCATTGAAGCTCATCCTGAAGTGTTGGAACTCAATCTTGGAGAACTTGTTAACGGGATAACACCTTTGGTTCTAAATATTGAAAAAGTCGTAAGTAATTTATTAGATACGTTAGTCTTATTCATCTTTTGCCTTAAAAAGATTTAAAACAAAAATACTTATAACCCCCTTCAGCTGCAGCCATTGAGGAATCCTGTTACTGGCTAACATTGTCTTCTTCCTTTCTATTTTGTTTAGTTTTATTCTCACAGCTAAATTTGTTGATAAATAAATAATTAATCTGCCTACCCTTTTCCCAATCATGTTGGTCATCAATCAGTTTAGCTAGATAAACAAATTTAATGTGAAATTACCTATTAAACTAATAACTATTATATTTTCAGGTGCGCCATGCATCCCTCAAGACATTACATTCAATGCTATCAAAGGCGAACATTGAGAGAATAGATCCATTCTTTGACATCTTGTGCACATATTTAAGAAGTGCCATGACCCATATTGATGGTAGAATACAAGAAGATTCCCTTCTATTTCTGGATACACTCCTTGAGTGCACACCCACAAAAGTTGCTCAAGATTTCCATAAAATCATACCAAACTTTCTTGACATGATTTCCAAGTTAAGAGTTGATTCAAAACCTGGGAGAACTCTGACTGTTAACTTGGGAAGCCAAATCACCAGTGTGAAATGGAGAGTCAAAGTTTTGCACCGCCTGAAAGACTACCTAAATGAGTTTGTGAAATACAATAACATTCAAGAATTCAAAGGGCCAGTTGTTGAGACCACTAAGATTTTTAACCCCTCTGCTATCAATCACTATTCCTTGTTTAACCCAATTTATACCCAAAACTGTCTACTGCCTTGCTTTTCATCAAAGAACTTGCAGGATGCTGTGCCATTAGATGAAGTAGATAAGTTTAGAGAATATACTGACACTCTAATGCCCTTACTCTTTGAAACATGGCTGGAAGTATGTCCTAATGTAAGCGCAGAGAAAAATACTGAAACTGTTATAAATGAAGATGCAGCTTCATTGCTGAAGCACACACTTGAGGTTATTTCCTTGATATGGTCACTTGTAAAGCATTTCAATATGAAGAACCCAAGCTCTAACATTCAAAACGCATTTTCGCAAAAGTTTCGCCAGCCATATTTACAACATTTTGTCAATGCTTTTCCATATGTTACGAATATGCGAACAAAACAAAGAAATGCAAATGCACTATTGGAGGATGCTATCACTGATCCAAAATTAGTCAAACAGAATTTGGAAATATGTCAAGTGTTCATTGTGCTGAATCCCAACATAAATGTGAAAAATCAAAACAAAGACATGATGGCTGTACTAAATTATATAGAGAAAACTTTTAACAAGAACACTCAAGCTGAAATCAATGATGTTATCATAAAAATCTTGCATACAATATTTTCAAATGAAGTGAATAATTGGACCAGAACTATTTCAGTTATGGATGATTTATTCAGAAAGATTATTTTGGCATATTTCAATAAAGACATTTCTAGCTTATTCAGGCAAAAGATCTTTAGTCTTTTATGTAAAATTGCTCTGAATGATAAGCTGGTCCACTTTCAAGAAAGTGATGCTTACCATACTTGGCTCATAAATTTGCCAGACATATTGTTAGAAGAGACAGTAACATTGCAAACAATAGATATAATCCATAAGTTTGCTGTTCGGAACAATAGAACCTTCAACATGGTTGTTAGACCAAAGTTGTTTGAGATCATAGCAAATCTCCCCAAACTTGAAATATCTGATGGTGACGTTCATGGAAGTGGCTATTACAAATTATTTTCATTGCTGCACTACATAAAAAAATGGGATGATGAATCATTAAATCTGCTAAAAGATCAACTTTTAAAAAGTGTATACAGACGTGATTATGGCAATTTTGTATATGAATCATTACAGATAAGAACTGGAGGCGCTGACTGATCATGTAATATTAGAATAGAAATAAAAAATGTGTATAATTATGATAGTCATTTATTTCAATAAACTCAAACACAAATTATAATGCAAAATTGTGACAGTCAACTAGTAAACGAATGTACATTTTAATGTTACGAGGTAACAAAATTACAGGGTAACATCTAAATACGAAATGCAGTAACCACTCCATTAAAAGGTAATACAAACAAATTCCTAACTGCATTGAAAACCATTTTAGAATAGTTTACATTATTGTATTATAAATACTGCAATCAGTTATTTATTACCTACATAATATGGATTACACACAATTTACATTAATTATGAAGTAAGGGTAAAAGGAACTTTCTTAAAATTCTGGGGAAAAAGGATTGGTAAATACTCAAACATATGTTTGATAACAACATAATTATGTTTGTTTGCTTAATATTCAATATCCCACATATTTTGCAATTTGTGCTGCACCTTATCTAGTTTTCCTGGTGTAAATGAGCTCAAATTCTGTATCACAAAACCAGGGCTAATTATATCACTAAACAATACAATACATGCCATCTGCGTTAGAGCAAGCGAACACAGTAACAGGCTTTAGCGTTTGAAGGTAACTTTATGTTGTGAATTGGTAATTATTTAATGAAAATAAAATGTGCATTCCTTCCCACATCTCGCCTGATGAACTCGCACAATTCCGTTATGAAGCCTCATTGAAGCTATGTACTTAATAAATTCATTAAACGACTAGTTTTATCATTCTATAAACTAATTCTATAATAAATATGACTAATACAAAATAACTTCTGCTAATTGTTGAGTCGTTTAGTGACAATTTGGCAATTTTTGGCAAAAATTATAAATTACCAACAATGAGTCCGGGAACTTGCTATTTAAATATAATTTGGGTGACAATGTTTATGAATTCTAGTATTTATTTATAGGAAAGTATGTCCTAGGTCCTAGCGTTACGGTCTCATGGTGGTTGGCTTGAGAATCGGCAATTTTTTTTTTAATCTGAAACTTTTTTTAATGAATGACATAGCCATGCAACTAATACAAATACTGGCATTGAGTTTAAAAGGAGCATTATTGAGAATTCTGTTCTCATAATAATATCAATAAAACAATCACGCATTTAATGCCTAATATAATTAATAAGACGGATAGCCATCATTTACTTTTACAAATAAATAATCAGCTTGCAAAGGCTGGCCTGACAATAATGCTGAGATCAGCAAGTATTCAATTGAAATAACATCCTACTAATAATAGACTACGTATTTATTTGATACGTTTGCTATCCTACCATATTAGAAGAGATTAAATTAGATGCCTATGATAGGTCAAAAATATGTTATCAAGACTATGTCTAGACAAAGTCCGTAAAATTTAGCATGTACTAATGATTCGGGTCTAATGCTCAATCGACCTGCTTTCTGCTGATCATATGTTTGGCTCAGCCCTCTGAACAGCACCCTAATTGCGTAACTCACGATTCATCATAATTTGTTTCGTTTTGAAACAGATGGCTAAACCATTGCTTCCTATGTTCGAAAAATGTGTCTGCTCAGCAACGTAAATAACGCAGTGAATATTGTTGAATTGTCAAAATGAAACCGATTATGATTAATCGCGTTTTACGCAATTAGGGTGCAGGTCTTCTATTAATTCGTCTAACAACCGTTAAGTCTATTGAGTATTTCTAAATATATGTATTTTATAGTGAACTTCTAACTGAGTTTGCATGCAGGTCTTATTTAAGGCCAATGATAGACATTGTAAACATGAATTTATGAGACTGCTCGCGTAAGATTGGAAAAATCATTATGCTCCCTAATAGCTGCACTTAATCTTTCAACTGTAGCCAAGTAAAATAAAATTATAAGATCATTTTCCAGAATATAGAGAGCATAAATCGTTCTTGCACGAAGCTCGGCTGAAAAGATTATTGATATATACTTATTTGGGTAAGATCTACTGTGTTTTCCTTTTATTAGATTTTTTTGCGCGAGGTAAGGTATTGGTAGCAGAGGCCGTCAGCATTGCCTGAAAATAAAAGGAGTAAATTGAAAACTAACTCAAAAAAGCACAAGCACACTACTCAGTAAGCCCACGTACGGACGTAATAAAATTGCGACGGGATTTTCAACGCTCTGTACAGCGCCGAGAGTCGAAAATCGAACACTGTTTATTCGACGTGCTGAGACTCACTCGCGCCGCACCCTGCTGGATTCTCAATTCTCGGTTCAACACACTGCCGTCCTTTAACTAGAAAGGCCTAAGCCCTAAAAGTCGTTTCCGAGAAATCGTTTTTTCTGAAAAAACTGATCACAGTTTTTAATATAACGATTCGTTCTTCTTACTTACGTTACTGATTGTAGGACACATCAATTGATACTAGATAATAATCATTTCATCCGGCAGTTAAAGTATTAGCTAAGAAGTGTGGGTTACACGCTTCGGCCTACAAACTTTTCATATCTTGGGAACTATTTGTATTGTAAAAATGTTTGTTAGACGGAAAGATAGAGAATTTTGAACTCTCTTGGATTCTATTAAAAAGTAAAAATTGACCAAGTGAGGGTTGACGCCTTGGTCAATTTTGTCGCAAATTTGGGCCGCGTTGTGTTTCACGCGCGCCTCAAAGAGATGTCAGCACCAAGTGGTGGGGTCCGCAAGAGCTGATGCCTGCCAGGGGTGCGGGTTGTTCGAAAGAGATACCGCGGCCTCTGGCACACAGGCAACTGAGGGAACACGGGTGGGTTTTAGTCAGTAAAAGTCTGACACGCCCTCCCGCTCCACCCAGAGCGGGAGAAGTTATTTGATTTCCCACCCAAAAAAAAAAGGGTTGACGCCTTTCTAGTTAAAGGACAGCAGCACAGAGAGTTGAAGATCCAGCCGCGATTTTATTACGTCCGTGTGACGAATGTCGACTTATAGTTGCATGGCAGCATTTTTATTAATAATTATTATCATTCAGTCCATGTAACTGACTAAATAGTGCAACCATAAAATATATACAGTTGTAAATTAGCTTAGGTAGTCAGTGATTACAAGGAATCAGGAAAGAAAAACACTGATTAAAATAAACATAAATAAAATACGACACGGCACACGTTAAATAATGCAAAGCAAATAATTAAAAAAAAAGAAACGTTGATATATACTCTCCAGATATAATGTATTAGTGAAGTCTGTTAAGGATAGGCGATCAAACTAAAATCATGCAAGTCAAAGTTGTCAATAACACTCGTAAAACGAAACTAAAATAAACATACTGTTTTGCCTAACTTCAGCTGCAAGTAAAAGCGGGCTTGGGATTTTAGGAAAGCCTTTCTACACATCTGTACTTTTTGACGAAGTCGGCGCTTCGTCATGTAATGATATAAACTTATATTCTGGATGACCAGCAATTTTTGCATCAATTAGTTTCTGCAGAGCATCACTTTTTTCTATTATATCTTGGGATATATCTTCGTCGTTTAATTCAGATGCATCTATGAAACTAAGTTGATCATCTGATTTGTCTACTTGAGATACTGCATTGGTATCTTGTACTTTTATCTCGTCTGCGACAAGAGTGTTTAATTCAGTACAGCTTTGAAAGCCATCACCTTCCTTTTCATTGGTAGATGATCTTCTACTATGATCATCAGTTGATGAGGTTGACGTGTCATCTGACTTTGGTTTCTCTTCACTCTTGTGCCAAAAAGCAAGTTTGCCGGGCAACTGTAGCAATTTACCTAACCCTGAACTGCTACCTTTAGGAATACGCGCCGGTGATTTAGATTTATGCCGCTTTTTGTTTTCGGCTATAGGATTAACAACTTGAAGACTTTTTGGTAGACCAGATTCTTTAATACTGATATTTGGTAAATTATTTACGATATCGTTTAAGCTTTCTTGTGATGTTGTACTATTCAGAATTGTATCTGCTTCTTTATTATTATCTGTCGTTACCGCATCTGTATCTGCTTTAGGCGGCGGTGGCGGCGCCTTTGCTTTACCGTATTTACCCTTTGGGGATTTTCTTTTACTTTTAGGGGAATCTTCTGGAGTTCCAAAAGATGCTTCATCATCGCTTTCGACAGAGTCGTTATCGTTTATAGAGGTATCAAGACTCGTAGTATCAGTGCGTTCGTCTAACACTACAGTTACTGCTTCTTTTGTGATAGTTTCAGCTGTTTCTGTATCTGTATTATCTAGGGCAGCCTCAAAAACGATATCTTCATTGTTTGCATTAGATTGGTCATCATTATTGTCTTTTTGTGGACTTGCAACAGGAATGTCGGATACAATATCGCTTTCTTTATTTTTAATATCTTCTTGTTTTGATATAGAATCATCTGTAGTATTTTCTTTATCTTTATCTACTGAACTAATTAACGTAATTTCTTCAGAAGTGCCTTCTTTTTGGTCCCAGTGATCTGTATTGTTATCAGTTTGATTATTAACACTTGCAATGTAGGGGAAATTACCTAGCACTTGGAGGATCTTTACTTGGTCTCCAACGTATTGGTAAATAAAAGGGGGTTGTGTGTGGGATAAGAAGATGGGGGACGGGGCATTAATAAGAGCGGGCATATTCGAATATTCAAAACTATCGTCGTCCTGTAGCTCCTCGATGATTACTTCACTTTCCTTTAAATAAAAAGTTCTTAAGTCTATAACAAAATAAAGAAAACCCAAACACAAAATAATATAAGCTAATAAATGCAATAAACAGACTTATTGGCATAACATCGTGATTGTAATGATATATTTGTGTAACCATTATGAGAGCAAATTTAATTCATGCAATGAAAAAGTATGTTCTATAAAAAATCTATGTAAAGTTTTTGCTAAAAAAAATAAAAAGAATACAAAATGACTGAATATGAAGGAATTTCCTTTATTTTTCAGTTTTAATTATCAATTCAGAAACATCACGAAAACCCCAATAGGTTTGTCCGGATGTCGAATAAGCCAATCTAACTAGTAGCATAATACTTTTCTTTATATTTCTATCTTACACAATCCATTTATAACACTTTGGAAGCCGAATAGCAAAAACTTTATATAATAGGTATGTCATTTACTACATTTGAGCTTTTACACATACCTAGCCATCGAAACGACATCACTCTTTTAAAGATATATTTGTTCAGTCAAATAGCCAATATTTAATAGATATTCACACATTTCATAATAATGTTCTGGCTTCAAGCAAGACCCAGCACCAATCATACCCTGGCATACCAAAACAAAAAAAAACTATTATGTAGGGTAGTCTGCAGTTCATAGTTTTATATAATGTTACATTTAAAGCTTCACATCTACATGTTTAACAATTCGAATATAGTAAATATTTAATGATAGTGTGAAAACACTTAGTAGTCTGCACAATACCCTACATAAATGGATCCCCATAGAATCTTTGATATTACAATATTTAGAATAAAATAAGTGTAAGGAACGTGATATCAATTCAAGTTTTTGCTGTAATTATTCCATTTACAGATGGTCACAAAGTATTTTAATAAGGATTTTGTTGTATTGACGATTTTAATGATTATAATTGTATAAAGCCATATTATTTATGGTCGAGAATCTAGTTTTGTTCAACTTACAGCCTGACAGTGACTTGTAAATCACAAAAAACTTAAGAAAATTTAAATTTTGCTGGGTACAGACGCCAGCACATCGAGCTACCCCAATCTGTCAAATTTATTTGATAGATTTTCAACTTTAATGCAAAAGGATACGGTTCATGTTCAATTGGGATAATTTGACAGTTTGGGGTAGTTGATGTGCTGGCGTCTGTATCTTGGTGCTACAGTATTTTTATGTGAATGGAAATAATTACAACAATAATTTAAAATCTGTAAAATTATAGTTGCCAATAACCCTAGTTCAGAAGATAATTCATGATATCTATAAAACCTTTAAATTGAGTGTCCAAAAATCAGGTACATATTTGTGCGTTTTCTGCGAACACATTGGTTATAATGCTTATAATACTAAACAATTTTTTATTTTTTTTCTTGGAAAAAACCTTGTATAACGCGGTCACGTATGCCAGTTTCAACATCATTACTAGACCATGAAGATTACAATAAAAACTAAACATCCTGCCTTTGTTTTTATTAACGCACCACATAACTTAAGCCATAATAATATTACCAATTCACTTAGTCTAAATTCGGCCTTATTGGCCTCCCAAGGCCATACAAGAATATTAAAATTAAAAAGAGTTCTACATCATTTTATAAATGCACGAAATAATAAGAACTGCCTGTTGATTAAATCGCAAACTTTATATAATTTTGATCAATATACTAATCTTAATTCACTAGAAGTAATCATATTGAAACCGGCAAGTTAGTATTAAACAATTCTCTTCATGAACTAGAGCTACTAGATGACGATTACATACTATACAGAGACTTCTATCACACAAACCTTTAGGTTACTCATTGTAGAACATTTTGCACTAAGTCCGTAAGTGTCTGTAAATTATGCAATCTGTTGCTTGGCGCATGAGCGTAGCCGTTGGTTGTTATTGCGGAAAAAAAACCAATTAAAAATGGTCCTACATTACTCTCTAAATAATTGATTAAGTTATTCCAGACAATGTCAAAATAACAAACCGGTCGGAAGGAAATGGCAATCGTAGCAATAACACACAAATTATGCATCAACGTCTTTCTTCCAAACAATTTTGGAAGAAAGACGTTGATGCATAATTTGTGTCAATTCAAAATAAAATGGAATCTGGTGCTTATGAATGTTAGTTATTGCTTTAGTGAGTGAATGCATAACAATTATAATTTGGCATTTCATTTGGTTTACTTTCGATTCCGTGTATTAAAGTTTAAACAAAATTATCATCGTACGTAATCCTCATCAAAATAAAAAACGTCAAGAATAACCTATTTAATTATTTGGAGAGAAGTCGGATGAAGTTTTCCACTAGCTACGCCCACGCTTTGTCATTTAAGTTTATATTCAGTGTTACCAGACCTCAGCGGCTTGCGGTCGTTTGATGGAAGTGACGGTAGTTCTGGAAGACCGGCCACGTGCGCGTGCGCCGGCTCCTAAGGAAGCCGTGCGCGTCAGGGAAGCACTGTTGTCTGCACTCGAGTAGCCCGAGCTTATGTCCTCCGATGATTTTATGTGACTGGAATGTAAGAATTATTGATTAAACAGGGAATTTTTCTTTGGCTCAATCGCCGGTAGTTATGGCAAACACATCATTTAAAAAAGTACCCATTTTAAAAGTTACTGAAATCGATTCAGTAGTCAATTATGAACAAACTACTTTCAGGACCTGCGTTTATTCTGTTACACCTAATATAGGGTGACTGGTAATTAGTGATAGTGACCGATATTTAAACACATGATTGTACTCATCATAACAAACAACTTTCCCAAAGAAACGATTTTTTTTAAATCTATCTTATGAACCCCTATTTTATCACCCCAATAGAATATTGAGTACCTAACAAGCGCTACAAGGGACATGCGCTAGTTAAATAAAACAAATATCGTTTCTTTGGGAAAGTTATTTGTTATGATGAGTACAATCATGTGTTAAAATATCGGTCACTAATTACCAGTCATCCTATATAGGTTTGATTAAAAATGGACAAACTTTGATTTCTTAAAGTGCCAATGACTCTCATAAGCCTTGTGAGGAATCAAAACAAACCCCTTGCGTGCAGTCTGCATGCGCAGGCGGTGTGGTCAACGCTTCATAGGTAAGCGAAGGCGCTTGAGCAACGCGGCTCTGCACGATGACCATTCGCTTCCACGGACTCCATCAACATCGCGACAATACTCCTCTCTAATTAAATTATTATTAACTGTTTGTCCGGGAACTTATAATTTTGTAAGATCAGACGGCGGCGACGGCGGGAATATACCAAGCCTCGTTTAATACAGCACAGTTGTTTATTGCTCTCCGAGCTTACACTCTTTCAAGTTGCGCAGGCCTAAAGCCAGGCGTAGCGTAGCGACATAATAACCTAGCGCAGGGGACGCCCGCAGAGTGGTCATTTGCTTGCTGGCGCCCGAACGATGCGGACGTGTCTCTGCTGTTGTACAGTGAATTTTTGTTCCATTTACCTACTCAAATAGTTCTTACATCGTAGTGAACACCACAATAGGTATGGCTTTTGTCTTGGCCTTGCCATAACTCCTTTAAACTCTTCCTAACTAACAAGCATTTGCGCAGTTTTTTTAAGCAAGTAACAAATCATTTGATGACTGTTTCAAAGCTATGTTTTTTGCATGGTATGTGTGTGTTTCCAAAAGCCTAACACAAGTCTTTACATAAAAATAAACAGGACAAACCTGAAATCCGGCTCGTCAGTCCTAGGACGAGGTCTAACATCAACATCGACCTCGGGGAAGTACATCGGCGAACGACTGTTCGACTCTGAAGCGCTGCGACGGGTGGAGAATCCACTGTGGAAATAAATGAAGGACTAAATAAAGCACTCAGTTGGCCTGATCAAATAAAAAATACAGGAAGAACTTATGACGGTTACTGGTCTGATAATTGAATCTTTAAACAACTTTGGATAAAATCCCTATAATTTTTTTGAGATCCTTATAATCCAGGAAGGCTCATTGATTGAACTCTCCAGGGTTCGAGAATTCTGAGAGTGTATGTAAAAGCAAGTCAGTAGTAGCAACAAGTAACAAACAGGATCCATCTTCTGAGCTTACTAGAGTGTGTACAGATCTGGCGAATGCACCGCTCGTGTGCTGCGCACATGTATTATATGTTCGCGCGCCGCTCCTGTGCCGTTCGCGCGTGAACGGCGCAATAGCCACGCGCGTGCAATTTTTTTATTTTTTTATTATAGCATAATGTTCACTAATATGTTGGCTTTTGAATTCTGATACTATACTCTGTCTTCTGTAAAATGCAATCTGTCACCAACGTCGCTTTCTATTCTTCTTCTTCTCTTCTAAACACTTCACTAATAAAGTAACTGATGCTGCAGTAATGATGGTGGCAATCATGTTATCGTCCGCCATCGTCAAAAGCAAGTAACAAAATGAGGGTTGAAAATAGCAGCGCACTGATGCGCAAGCACGCAAACTGCACGCGCGCGGTACGCATGCAGCTCCCGTGCACCATGCGAGTGTTGTGTACGTTGCACGCTTACGCTTATGAATGGGCAACTAGCTTCATCTTTCTACCTCACCGACCTTGACAATTCAAAAGTGCCTGTAATTGGTTTATTTGAAATAAATGCTTTGAGTTTGAGTTTGCACGCGAGAAGCGCAACAAACAGTTGCCGCAGTAGAACGCGTGCAGTACGCGAGCGGCGCATTCGCCAGATCTGTACACACCCCTAGGCCCAACTCGAGCAGTTGATAAGATACACAAGCTGAGCTCACCTCTTACTGTCTGTGAGAGTTACTGTAAGTCAGATATGACAGTACTGTCAGATCTGACTGACAGTAACTCTTGCGCACTAGATATGATATACCAGCTGAGCTCACCTCTTACCACCTCGTCGTATAAGCCGCGGCTCTGTGAGCACATCGTCAGCTTCATCGCTGCCTCTCTCCTCACGCGGCTCGCATTCCGTCAAGTCAGACAGACTGTAACTCTTGCGCAGTTGCTGAACCAACCCGCCACCGCCCTGTGGAGTTTTGATGAATATATTACTTTACGTAAAGAACAGTGTTTACAATGGCATTTATATTTAGCGTAGACTGGTAATAGACCTCAACATAACTTTTACAGGGAAAAAGTGAAGAAATAAATACATCCACCAACTACACAATATTTCAATAAACGCGGGCGCCTGTGGAACAATAGGAACTCTTCCGTGATAAGTATTTATTTGCTATTTCGTTTTCTAAGGTGAAGAAATTTTAATGTCAGAGTATGCCTAAAAATAGCAGATGGCTACGATAAAATGACTTGATGGCTTCTAGCTTTTCTATCTATAAAGAATTTACACTTGCATAGTGTTTTACATTTACTTACTTTGTAGTGGTCGAAAATTGGACTTCCCTTATATATATTAAAAAAAAATACTCACGTGGATTCTGATTCTGCAGTTATGCTTCAGTGACACAAGCTTTGTGAGGCAAAGCGCATGCTGTCATTTCTATTAAAGCGATGGTATTTAACGCTTTACACAAAAATAAACAATAGCAAGGACACTACATTGATTTATTGAGAAATCATCGAATATTAAACTAAATCAGTCACACAACTAAATCTAAATAACACAATACACAACGTTGGTGGTTTCACAACACATGCGTTCTTTACAAATAAGTTATCTATAGAGTTAATACACATCCAGTTGACAAGCCTAACTGTTTTTTCAATAGAAAGAGATGGAAGACTAAGTGGCCCATTAGAGGCCGAAACGAACTTCGAATTCGAGTGAGCCATTCGATCTTCTATCTCTTTCTTTTGACATTAATTCATTATATCCTGTATCTTGCCTACTCTACGTGTATTAATTCTATGTATTTATAAACGAATTATGTAATTAATTACAGACGTCATGCGATGTAAAATAATATTAAAAAAATTTTAATTATTATTTATTATAAATCGGCTTGTTTGTGCAGGACAGTTTAGGAACAGCGAAAATGTAAGCATAGCAAAATATAATAACAATATCAAAGAAATGCCTGGACGGGTCTCTGTCTGACTTGCATTGTACAAAGAAATGCATATTTTTAAGTAATTTAGACAGTGTGAGAAAAAAAACAAGAATATTGAAAATACCTAGTTTCTATATAAGACAGTATATGTAGACAATACAATCGGTAGGGTATGAAATATGTAATCCTATTATAAACGAGAAAAAAACGACATACAATTGTTTACAGCTTTGGTTTGAGTGGCAGTAACTGTTGATTTGTATTAAGGGGTAACAAAAAAAAGGAAAAAAACAGTTGTTTCAAAAAGTATATCGAATTACAAAGAAAGCCTCAAATAATCAATTTTAAATAGAAGAAAATGCATAAGAGGCGTTTGTCCAGCATAGCCTCGTAGTGAAAATATTGGTTTAAATTGTAAAAAAAAACAATAGTATTAGACATTAATTTATTATAAGATCTCAAAATCTTTTGGTAATAAAGCTCAGACCTAAAATCTTTATTAAACAACTACGGATATGATATTTGCATAGTAAGTATAAAAGTGACAATTCCGCCATTACAAGCTCAGTTTTCGAGAATCCCAAAATGAGTCATTTCCCTAAAAAGCTTGTTCCAACTATGTCGGATGTGGTGCCGATAAAATGTCTTACGACTTATTGACTGAACGGTTTATATAGTTCACTAAACTAATCCAATACGATAAAATGACGGCATTTTGTCGGCTCGACACAATGGGAACGAACTCAAGTTTATTTTAAAACTTGTGAGGAATCAGAACATGCTGATACATTTCAGGCTTCTTCTCTTAGTAAGCTCGTGACTTTTTTTTACATAAACCCCAAAATCATGTCCAATACCGGTGGCTGTCCATTTGAAATTTCGCAACATACCATTCGAACTCATTATTAAAATTAATTATTAAAAGTGTGATACACTTGATACTTTAAAAACAACAGGTGATCCTAATCGTTGTCTATAATTATCTAAACATCACAGTTGAGCTTCATTCGTACTTGTTACTCAGTCGACCATAATTTCGTTGTTTTCTTTGTCTATGGCCGCTTGGGATCTGGTGCGGCGACCTCGGGACTTGCTACGAGGTCGTTTTTCTTTTTCTTTGGCAACTTTACGTTTACGAATGACGTTGCCTCGGCTGCGGGCTGATGTGTCATCGGGCTCGTAATCCGGGTCGTGAAGGTCTCCGTCGCCTAGCATATAGTCTTGTCGCTCACCATCTTGGTCCAGTTCCACTATCTCCACAATACCGGGCAGTTCTGAACGTTGGTAATCCAAGTCGTCGTAGGTATCGTGGTCGCCGTCGGTGACGTCACGCGCCCTGATCGCTTGCTTAGCGCGCGTCTCTCTGTCTTGCTCAGGATTCGGCAGATTGAAGTTCTGCGTGAAGCAGCAATGGAAAGGATATTTGGAAAAGATGGGGTGGAAGGGGAGAAATTAAAAAAGCGTGTTAATAAAATTAAAAAAAGACGAAATTAAACAAAGCGGCTATGTGGTTTGATCTAATCGATATGAGAGTTGAGATATTACATGGTCTTGATGTGGTCATGCCCGATGACTGGTGGCTACTGGATAGCTAGCTTGCTAAGTGCGATTAGGCCAATTTGAGAAACACAAAAAAAAAACATGTAAAGCTGTGTGCAAATTAGCACTGTGGGTGTAATCACGTTTTGCTAACTTATTTACATTATACACACTGTAATCAAACATGCCACACTTATGCTTTGGTAAACCTATTTGCTCTGTGACAAGTTTAATTGGTATGAAAACAACACAAAGTTAAACATGTAATTAACACTTGTAACTGTGTATTTTAGTTAAGGGTTAAAGCCCACCGACACCCTTATTTGGCTCATTTAAGAACTGTCGAAATTATATAAACGTTTTGTTTATCTACAGATCTTGCATGAGGTTGTTTTAAAAACTAAGCATGCCACAATGGTGATTACAGAGTTGTGAAAACTTACTTTTATGGCAGTCTGCATGATAACAGTTGTGGCATAGTTGACGCCTTTGGTGCCCAAGTTAAGCACTGTGTGGTAACCCTGGTCTTTGGCCTTCGCTATGTACTCATCTATTTCCTGGAAAATGGAAACATTACATTTTAAGTAAAATGGTAATTGTTTTATAACGATGCTATGAGTCACGCATTTCTAAATGTCCGTGATTTTAAGTACCTACGTAATTAATTACCTGTTCCTTATTTATATTTGTAACAAAGCATTGCGCTTCCGTTTAATTTAAAATATGGAAAATATCAACATGTGTTGTACAATATTATCTGAAATGTCTGGAGCTTCGGCCCGATGATAAAAACACAAAGACATTGAATTGGAACAATGAAATTGTATTAATAACACATTTGTGCCAATCAGATTGAATGATAAGCTACGAGACATTTTAATAAGTACAATTTCTTCTCTCTTAACAATGAACCGAAAAATCCGTATAATATTGATAAGATAATATCAACATAACTGAAAGAAAATTCAGTAACAAGACTTGCACTAATCAGTATAAAACAAATACATTGCTTGCGTCTTATACATATGTATATAACATAATGAAATTATCAGCTAAACTATAACTTACAGTGTAATCACAGCTCATAGAACATCATCACCGCGTGGGTGTTAAAATTGTCAACGTGTTACCATAGGATTAAATTACATAGACAGGCAGCAAAATCTATTTGTGAACTAACAACATCGTAACTACTGCAAATGCAGTGTGTATTGATTACGGAAATACCCCACAGCCTGCCACGGTCGGCAAAACATATTGTGGCGTGGATTTTATCCCATGGATCAAAATGTGACAAAATTCATAGCACTCTTGTCTCTAAAGTAACGTTTTATTTCATAAAATATTCGACCTCCGTCTGACTTTCTGTTATGGTTATGACGGTATACTGGAAAGGTCGTTGTTCAAAACTGGACATTAGGGACGTTATATTATGTATGTCATAGTTATGATCCCCAACGAGTTGAGCGACTTTGGTTGCATATAAATATTCATTTATTTGTATAGATATTAACATAATTTAAATCATAGGGCATCAAAAAGTTCATCCACATCGTCATCAACAGGAAAAGTGTCCAATAGGCTGGCAGCATTGCCATACAATTGGCCGAAAAATAGGCCAGCCCTCTGGTCACGTAAGGAGTCGACCAACCGCTTGGCAATGTCTCTGAAAACTAGGTACGTGGGTACTCGGACCCAATAGTCCTAGAGTTTCAACCCCAAACGGCTCGAACATATAGGTTCCAATAAGATTGGAATATTTTCGCCGTTTGAGATTTTCCGCACCTGCAGAACAGCTACTTTCCCATCTTCCTAGTACGGCGGGTTGTGCTGGAGCAGCCTCCAGCACAAGTCGCCGTACTAGGAAGATGGGATGGCGCAAGGGTGTCGAAACATGTTGCATCCCACACCAAAGACCGACCTAACTTCCAAGGCATTATGGTCATTCCCGTCTGGTCTCTTCCCATCGTCGCGTGCCAAGCCTTTGGGTTCTAGAACAGCTGACACCCCGGCGGTGACAAGAGCACGACGGATGATATCATTGATGCTGGCGTGCCGTGCTATCCGGCCTGCGCTCCTACTGTAGGATAAGCCATGGTGACTGAGGCAGTCGACACCTTCACCGTATTGGCAAATAATTATTTAAAACCAAACCGTGACTAATTGCAAGCACATCTGTTAACAATTCTAGCTATCAACATTTACGACAAGTGCATGTCGCACTGTGTGCCGACATTTCGCAAGCTGAAGCTGTTTCTTCGTAAGAGGGACAGTCCTCCCAGGAAAGAACAGACCAGGAAAGTGTGTGACATTCTGTGTGTTGTTGTAGTTGTATGTCACATACAACTAGGTACTGATTTCTTCTGCATAATAAAAGGCTGTTGACCGCGTAGGTATTGCACTTTTTTACAGATGATTTTTTTATGTATAACCGACAAAAAAAATATACGCTAGGGGGTCTAGAATGATATGCTGAATTCATGGTTACAGTTTGCGGACTGGTAAAAAATTTACCTTGTAATACACTGTCAGGCTGGAGTGCTGGACAGATTCTGCTCTCGAGCAGAATCTCTGGACTGTCTAGAAAAAAGACGAAATAAACAACCACTGTTTTCTCACCTGTTCCCTCCTGCAAAGCGCCGGATGCACAAACTTCCGGTACAGTATGGAGGAGCCCTTGGTTGCCGGCGACAGTAGCCACAGCACCAACACTATCTTCACCTCGTAGTAAAACGGGAACCATGACAGGAACACGTCCGTGAATGTCTCCGTACACGTGAATAAAGCGAACACTATCCAGTACATCATCCATTTTACCTGGAATTTACAGATTGGGTTTTATTTATGGTACGAACTGGCTATATGATGATTTTGTGGCTAGAAAGGGGGTGAATAATGTTTGTTTGTTCATTGTATCCCAAAAAGTACACAATACTCAATAATCAGTATTTGCCAAACTGCAAAACAATTTGTTAGTAATTGCAAAACAGTGTGGCAATGTGAATACTGAGATGACGTTCGATAGACGTGTAGGATGCCAAAGAAATGCTGCGTTAGCCCCAAATAATCCGGGAGTTCGAGATCCTCTTGATGATCACGTTTGGCTTTATGTCGATCCTATCGCAACAATCTATGAACTGGCCAGAGGAAGTTTAAGCTTTAACCAAATACAAGCCAACAATGTTATATTCAGGGTAGTACGAAAACTGAATGAATATCCAAACGACATAGGTATTAATAGTACTGAGCTAAATGAGTCTAGAAGGGGCAAAAGGGGTGGGACAGACGTACGTAGGAAAACCGGCGAACCCTAGTCAGTTAAATTGGTTTCCAAGGTGATTGAGGGCAAAACTGATGGAAGCTATTTCAATTTTCACGGCGAGTAAAGTTTTTCGGATCGGAAATACATAATATTACATTATTTTATAAGAGCTGTATTGATTGTTTTATTGAGCAAGTTTACATTAAAAAAAGCGGTAATTTGAGTCATGGATTGATAAATGTAAGTGGATGAGGAAATGGAGTAGCGAACACAATGGCCTAAAGTAGGCTACAAAGTTATTGGAAAACATGTATTGACTTCAGCTAAATTATAAATAGTTCATTACTCATTTGGAGTTGTTTATTTTACTTATTGTTTGCCAATTTTAATGCATGAGCAAAATAGTCTGTAGAACTGGGTATAAAACTAGAGCAATGTGAATAATATTGCGGCTTATACAAATAGTAATCTTTTACTACGAATCCTCTCAGTGCAACATCACATCGGTATTCGGTAACCAAATATTCATTTTGATCATGACATTCTAGACTACATTCTGGGTATTGTTCATAAAATAATACCGAGGGTAAGTACCTGTTACCGGCTAGTAATTAGTCATAGGAAGCCGGGAACAAGGTAAAGGACACAGTGGGAGCCGAAGCGTTTCAAACACGAGCGAGTGCCTCTAACAAGGTCACCGTCGTACTTTACTGAACTATTTACAGCAAATTACACACTTTTTCAACACATCAAATTGCCGCTCCACAAATGGTAATCGACGTTTGACAATCACTTGCCTTTTGAAGTTTAAAGACAGTAATGTCGTTCAATTGTAGTCTAATTGCTCAAGCTTCACAATATGGACCACAGATAATGGCTTATTATTGTAGACCTATACTACTAAGTATAAAATAGCACTTACGTATTCCTTTAAATTCTTCGTCCGGACTGCTTTATATGAAGCATAAGCCGGGTAGAGGGTCCCGAATACCAATCTGCAAAACGGATACACTAACAGATAAGTGATCATTTTCGGTGCGAAGAATCCAGTCGTTAGGGCGAACAGGCCAAAGTTCCCAAACGTGACACTAGGGATGCATCTACTGAGGGCCAATCCTAGGTTCGTTGCGAATCGATTCCAGACTCGTCCTTTCGGTTGACCGAGAGGAGAGTCATCATAATCGTCGTAACCCTCGTCGACGTTCGGGTCGTATTTGACAAGTTCTTGACAGGATTCAAATGTGGCGGTCGCGGCGGCACGAGTGTATTCCGCCTCGAGCTTGTTGACAATGAAACGGACGCTGGACAGTCCGAGGCTCAGCGGCGGCAGGCGAGGGCTGTCGTCACGGTTACCGGTCGCGCGACACACCGCCATGGATACGGTATCCACGTCATTTGTTTTCTAGCAACGCATGTGTATTCACTGTTTGTGTATCGTTTTATAGTGTCTGTTCGAGTGCACTGCACATTAATATTTAAGACGCACGCGCTTGATGAATCGCAGAGACTGATTGAATAAAGATCTGTCTCGGCGTGATTGGCGAGCTGTTTGCTACCTTGTAGATCAATACTACCGTGCTCGGTGCACGGTAAGGCCGCATGAACTGGTGTTTAGGTTGAAAGGTAATAGTCACCAAATGTATACAAAGTCGACCTTCAAGTAGTAATTAGGTTCTCAATATTATTTGACTGTTGATTCTCAACGTCTAACTGAAAATTAATTGTTTGGTTAAGTAACTTCGTCGGGGAATACAATTGGCTGTATTTTACTTGGTAATGACTAGTATCTTGTAATTGGTAAACTGTACGAAGCGCGTGGGTGTTTTGCAAGGTTCAGATGTGCCGTGGTCGATAGCAAACTGTTAAATAAATATGACCACCGTTCATGACTGGATATAAAAAGTTTTTTTCGCTTGTCGACAGTTCAGCATTTATTCGTTCAAATATTTTTATATGTGCATCATGCGGTATACTACTTGCTCACTACCTGGTTAAGCGCATGAATGCGTAAAATTTTAACGAGTTAGTGCTTACAGAAAGTAGGCACCGATAGTATTAGTGGGATTATTTTCAATCAATACTTTCTAGAACCATTGTAGCTCCTCATGATAAAACGAAATATGAATCGCAGGCACGGTGTAATACAAGACCATTCGGGCTATTAAAGATAGCACGACGGAAGCCAATAATGCAGGAGTGGACAATCTAGATGCATAATACATGGTAGGCGGCTAGGAGTCTTTACCAGTTTAATATGAGCCACCCCGACCGTCGAATGGCTTAGCCCGATTAGAAATGAAGATTCCTATTGTACTGGACGACTTTAAAAATAAACACAATTGCACCGCTGTTGCACGTTGTATACGTAGATAGATACCTGTGGGTATGTCTAAGTTTAGTCTGGAACAATAATCAGTATTGTGTTTTATACCATCGCAAACAATGATTACGTTTGTTTTCGTTTATTATCATCGTTGTATTGTTTTCTGTTCCTTATCAATTATCATGAACGCTTTAGTTAGTTATAAACCGCGAAACGTGATACCCCCAAATACATGAAGTGATTAAGCATCTATTTATTAGAATTAGATTAGATAACTCCCTATCACTGAGCAGAAAACCTATTTCCAGTTTTGGTAGGTATTGGATTTGATAACATGGTTTTTCGATGACTAACACATAGATTAGGAAATACTCATTCTTGAACTTATTTTTACCCGACTGCGCCAGAAGGAGGGTTATGTTTTTCGAGTGAATGTATGTATCTATATTTCTTTGGCACGCCCTGTAGCCTAAACGGCTTGATCGATTTTAGCATGAGAGGTGCCGTTAAATTCGTCTTAATTGTGAGAGTGACACTGGGTAAATCAAAATTGAAAAAAATGGCCGATTTTTGGCTATATCGTTGACATGTAAGACATCCGTATCTTTTCTAGCTATTCTAAAAATAAGAGAAGTGTCATCAGCGAATAAAATTATATCCGAGAAGTTAACCATCAGATAGGGAAGGTCATTAATATAAACTAGGAATAAAAAAGGGCCAAGAATTGAACCTTGAGGCACACCCATCTTAACTAGAGACCCCGAGGATGTCGCCCCGTTAACGTTTACTTTTTGCTGCCTGTTTGATAAATAGGAAAGTACAAGATCATTAGCTTGTCCACGAATTCCGTAGCGGTGTAATTTACAGATCAGTGTATTGTGGTCAACGCAGTCAAACGCTTTTGCGAGGTCACAGAAAATGCCAATCGCATCCTGGGAACTCTCCCAGGATTCCAAAATGTGACTGATGAGTTTTACTCCCGCGTCAGTCGTCGACCTACCTTTCGTGAAACTAAACTGTCAACTATGTAAAATTCCATTTTACTTAAAATGTGACAACATCTGGTCTAGCACGATTTTTTCATAAATTTTGATCAATGCTCTCACTGGGTAATACGATACGCCTTGGTAAGACTGGCTGTAAGACTTTCGGGCTTGAGACGACCCGTAACAACTGTCAAAGATCTACGAATGACAGCCGGGACCAACGACCTAACGTGCTTCCCGAGGCACGAAGGGTATGTAAGTATCTTGGTATTTGCAGATGGTCACTCATCCACGGACCAACCGCGGCCAGCGTAGCTTAACCTGATCGATCGACCCATGCGGCTGTTATTGCTTAGCCACTAGCCTCTTGAACTTATATTGGTAGGTACAAAAACGTACCTAATGCAAGTTTCTCAATTTAAGTACAACAATGTTCATCCATATACCAAAATCATATGATGTCATTCTTTACAAATTAAACCCACCTCAGGGATACAATATGCTGTTAGTGCTGTTACCAATAAGGAATCGATCATAAATCATTATGTAAAATGTTCTCGTAAATTATTTTTGCAATTTTTGTTTCTTTATATTTTATGACTATGCTAACAGCTGTTGCTTTCCGCAAATATCTATTTTGCAACCACTCTAGCAGAACTTCCACGTGAAGTATACCAGTAACAACCCTGTAGGTAAACACGTTTGTATTATTTCAAAATCGGAAATGTACACGGCATGTATCTGTTTCGTATCAGCCGAAGTGGAACACTAAATGTGGATAAAACTAGATCATCATGCGTGCGAAACGAACGTGCACGCACATGGTGCGGTTTCACAACTCCCTAATAACATCCTAAAATAAATAGGCGAGAAACTCGACCCATTTGGGCTAAATCGGTAGTAGCCGTTGCCAAAGCATGCGTACTGTAAATAGTATGTAATACTGTTCAATCATGCCCTTACGTGAGTAGAGAACAGCGAAAGGCCAACGGCTAAGTGCTGTAAAATGTGTAAAAGGTCATATTGGGTCTTGCGCTTCACTTAGATCTTGTACCCCTCGTGGGCGTAATGGATATTAGATATACGTGAAGTCGAGACCCTAATCGTCCCAAATTCGACGGCCATTAATCTATCCACAACGTTAGAACTACAAAATCGCCTATAAATGTTCCTGTTGGAAAGGATAAGTAAATTGGGATGGCTTTACGAAGCAGAGGTGCGTAAATTATGTCTTGGGAGATGGTGATCTTTACCCTTTTATCGCTCTGAGTTCATATCAAAGTCAAGTCGGCCTTGGTCCATTCAATGCTTAAAAGCAGAAGTTTCTGAAATTACTATGGATGAATGAAAATAAAACCCGGGAGTATTACTGGAAATTATTACGCAAATTCAACCGATGCGTTGCGAACAAATGATGCGTTAAATTCAATCATCTATGAAAATTGTTTAACATATCGATTTCCTGAATGTCGAAACAGTGGAATGAATCTTTAAACTTCGACGTTAACGTGGGTGTAATAACTTTATTAAGCATTCGACCTTATCGCGAATGCGTTTAGGCCTTTTATAGCGGCATGAAACTTAAGTAGGTAATATATGAATTCCTTTCCTCCTTATGTGTGAATTTTAAATCTTTCCAGAAATAAGAGTATCGAGTGGCTGTCATAAATCCCGAACTTAAAACTAGTCGTGAAGAAAATGACCGGTTATAAAAATATACGCCACGCATATAGGTCAAGAACCTCTAATACAGCGTTGTGGTGCATCTGAGCATCTCACGCGATGTTAGAAACCTTTGTTCAGTTGAATTTCAGCTTCAGGGTTGGCAGTACGCCGCAGACGAGCGTGCAATAATAAAATCCTATTACTGCTGATCGATTATAAGAGCTACAGTAACATCAGCATTCAGTAACCCTACGTCGAGATTGCAAGGCTAATTCATACTCGTTACTTCATTGTGTTGTGAATCGCAGAACAAATTATACCCTTGTCGGTTTTATTCGAAAGGTTATCTATTCTTATAATGAAAAATGAATCATAAACCTTTTATGTCGAACTTCTTTGTTGTGTTCACTTAGTCAGATTTGATTTTTCAGAACGATGAAAGAAAACATTAGAATTTTAATAATAGAACAACTTTCTTTCAAGTATAAAATGTAATCAAAACGGAACAAGTTGTTTCGAATAGGCCTATGGGTTACTTATCGAAACCGGTTACTAGCTTCCCAAATTCAAATCACGTTTTATTGGAATGCATCCTGTTATATCTATAATGAAACGGCTTGATCCTTTCTATGCGGACGAGTGTGGCTATTGGTGGACTAAATAAGGAGTGTGTGCATCGAATCGTGCGCATCGTTCGCTACGTTCTTCAGGGTCGATGTAACAGTCAGTTGAGCGTGTCCAGTGTGGCTTATGATTAGGCGTATTGAATAACGGGTGTGTCTTTTTGTTTCTTCGGAAACCACTTAGTTCTTTGATTCAGAGTTTTTACAGCACATAATTAGAGCAATTTGTAGAGCTATAATTGGACATAAGCAGACTAGGTATCTTCCGATCAATGACCATATTTTTTGCTTCTTATGCTGTTGTTGCTTGTATTAAAGCTTTGCGAGTCTAGTCTGTTTGTCTTGCAGTAAAAACCGAGTCGTATCGGAAATGTGACCTAAATGAACTCACTTTTAATTTTAGATTTATCCCCATTTCTATTATAAACAAATACGCAAACCGTCGTTTGGAGCACTCGTTGTTTAAACAACCAGACGGAGCGTTCAGATCTTTATGCGCATTTACGTCATCAATGCGATCTCACAATGTAAATACTCTTGTCGTAATAGATTTAATTTTGCATCTTATCAATTTGTACTAAACATAAGTTTGCGCAAACGGCCCTAGTAATATGTAAACTTCCTGTGTATTGTAACAATCGGTCAAGCGTACCATTGGTTCATTACAATTTTAAATTAGTTTAGTTTGTTGAAAACACTCCTCTGCCAAAGTTTGCTTATTAGTATACAAATGCTAAAGAATTTTTATGAATAACTTTGAATAGTCAAACATTTTGCAGAAAACAAAAACAGCCGAATATGGACTTACTAGTTCGTGATCTACAACGGCACAAAAAAATGAATGCCGGATCTAAAAATAATAGATAAAAACATCTAAAAAACACGCTTTAAAAACTAAACTAAAAAAGCAGAAAATAATTTAAAAAAAGCGTGGGGTGCTTTTTGAGGTATTTTTATAATAACATTTCAAAAACAAAAAAAATACAAATACATATTCTATTTTTTAGTTCTGCTAACTACAAAAGCGTGATTGTTCAGTTTTTTTTTTTTACATTATGGAATAAATTTATAAAATTATTGAATTGTCATCGGTCCTCGATAAGTCAACAAAATTTAAATGAAATCTGACCGTTTGAAGTGGGTTGAAATCAAGTCCAAAGGAGTCGGTTACAAAAATGCTTGTACAGATATACAGGGGAAACTAATAAAGGCGTGTTTAAAATGGTATGAAACCTTGGTTTGTTTTGATCCAAAACAGGACTGCAGGACCACAAAATAAGTTTACTACTATAGTTATTTTATCATAATAAATAGTTAGCAGGTTATTTTCGTAAATTAAAAGAGAGAAAGTTTACTTTAATAAAACTGTTCGAGTGTGCATTGAACGAATTCTGACATTTATAAGTGAAATCGTGTTATATAGACCTAGCGTAGTATCTACCAGACTAACAATAGAACTTACCTACCTACGCTACTTATAGATAGAGATTTAAATCAAAGTAGAGTTCGCGTATTAATATTAGGAATAGGTTCAGTTTTATTGACTGGCTGTGTACCAGTCACAAATTATGCCACAGTTATTTTGGGATAATAACCTAGTTATACACGCACTACGCTTCATCTATCCAGTACATATGGATGTTAATTTACGTAATTAACTTCACGGTACTTGAAGCAGGTTACTAAATAGGAAAGGGAACATTATCCTGTGGCTGAAGGATTTTATGCTCTCTGGTGTTACTGTGAGTGTGTAGTATTCGATTTCAAACACGTCGCAAGGCATTCGAAAATAAACACAGGGTACAACTCATTATATATTTATAGGAACTTACATTCAAGTTAATATAGCACTTACATACCGTTAGTTAAATATAAATCACAACTACATGATCCTCGTAATAAATAGTTATTCTTATGTCAAGTTTCGTACGCGAAGACATTTAAAAATTATACAAAAAAATATGTCACCAGCAAAACTGGGTAAAGTACACGTAATTCAGCCGAGGTTGTTCCTAATAAGGCAAGACAGGCGCTCTTAATAAGCACATAACGTGGCGCAGTCAAGGTGTACGACCTCCTGCCTGCGCGAACAGATTGAGCGCACTCGGAACAGACACTAATAACTCTTCGCGAAGACCGAATGTCGATTCGATAAATGAATCACTCTACAGTTAGGTGTCAACGCACTTCACTTGTTGCATAGAACAGCGACGCGGACACAAGCCGTGAGCGCCACAGACTAAACCTTCTTCTCGCTGCACCAAAGGCGAACGCCCGAGCTTAGCCCAAAATAGCACCCGGCAGTGCACTGGGATACCCTAGTGACGAATTCCGCAACGAAGCTCAACTTTTCTTTGTTCAATGAATCACCAGTCACCACATATTCAGTTACAAAATCACTTCACTGCTACTCAAATCGAGAGTTACTAATATCTTAAAATATCATAAGAAAACTGGGGTTTGATTATTTTGGAACTTTATCCAAGAAGTACAACTATTCCTCAAGAAAGCTAGTTTACGTCTGAAGGTGAAAAGAATGATAAAAGGCGTACACAAGTGTAGAGTGTTGCCAAATTTTAGGACGGATGGCGCTCCCAAAATCAAGATATTTGGACCACTGCCAATACTGAACTATTCTCTTGACTATTTTGAACAGAAGAACAATTACAATAATGTATTAACCCGGTGACAAGAATTAAATTACACAATTTAGCATAAAGGACCCTGGAACTTTGATAAATATTATTTATGAATTTTATAAAAAAAACCTTTCTAAAATACTTTTTTATGATATTGCAAAAATTTAATGAATGAAGTTTAAATAATAAGCCAATAAGGTCTATGGGTAAAAGAGGAGTTAGCACTACAAAAAAAAATATAGTCCATGAAAAAAAATGTGTTCAATAATCATGTACAAACGCCAGCAGGTCAAGCTATCTCAAACTGTCAAATTTTCCCAATTGAACATAAACCTGTGTCAGTTGCCCCTGGCACACAGACAACTGAGGGAACACGGGTGGGTTTTAGTCAGTAAAAGTCTGACACGCCCTCCTGCTCCACCCAGAGCGGGAGAAGTTATTTGATGATTTCCCACCCAAAAAATAAATAACATATTGTAATAAAGTTGAAAATCTATCAAAGAAATTTGACAGATTGGGGTAGCTTGATGTGCTGGTGTCTGTACCTAGGTAAACTTGAAAAGTGTTACTCACTAACATCCACACAATAAGTATAATAATGAAAAAAATCTTGACTGGGTAGTGGCCCTTAAAGCCTAGCTTAGGCACCAGTCTCCCACAGTAAACCAAACCATATCATGTACCGTAAGTGTAATAATGTTTGCAATGTTTATTGTGGAGAGAAAATAAATAATAATAATAAATGTGAATTAATTTCAATTTCTAATAGCAGTGAGTAGCCTGTTTCAAAGATGTAGAAAGAAAAAGAAATTAAATGACTTGCAATTTGAGTAAACAATTTATATTAATTATATCTAGAAAATGTGCAATCTAATCTAATGGAACTAGCTTGAATTGTCCCTCAGCAGTCTGCAGGGCAAAGGCCCTTCTCTCTCTTTTCCAGACAATTCTGTCTTGTGTGGAAAAGACTTGCTGGCACTACCCAGCATGTCCTTTTGGCAGGATTCAATGTGCAAATTAAGATAATCTTGGGACTATGTATTTATTATCTTTGGGTTTAGGTGTGTATCCTGTGGGATACACAACTATCCCGTAAACACAACTATGACATATCCAGCAACCATATGGTGTGATATTTAGTCCACATGATGTTTTCCTATGACCTGTTTTAAATAACTTCCAAAACAGTTATTGCAGCTGGACCTCTATGACATATTGAAAAATTTTCATGATCCTCAACCTAGGTTAATTTTCACTATTTCTCTGAAAATAGGTTATCTTGGTGTAGCTAAATGGTGTACCTATAATATTATCAAGATAACAATCAGATATTGTTTGCTGAAGGCTCTACATATTCTATATAATTTTCAGTTGATGTTGATATTGAATATATCTGTGTATTTTGAGAAAAAAAATTGGAACAATATAACAGACAGACAGCCTGTACCCGTTAGCGGGCCAACTGATTGACTATCTATGTACAGACGCCAGCACATCAAGCAACTCCAATCTGTCAAATTTCTTTGATAGATTTTCAACTGTTTATCTTAAGTATCAGGTTCATTTTGAATTGGGAAAATTTGGCATCTGTACCTAGTTTTTAATTTCACACTTGTAATAACGGTCCAGTTTTTGAAGATCTATCCTAGAATTGTAATGGCATTGGAATAAAAACGTAACCGTCAAGACATATAAACCTACAAATGAAACTAATGAAATTTGATAAAAATAAAGTACCATATCTGATTAGTTTAACACAATAATGTGTTAAACTAATCAGATATTAATGTGTCATTTACTTGTGATTGTTGTAAGTTATTTAACCGGTCGAAAACCAGTGTAGTTTTTTAATCAATGGCTCTAGAATGAAATTGATTGTGTGGATCAAGGTGTGTGGGTCAAGGCAAAAGGTCATCTTTGGGCGTGGAAAAAACAGAAGCAAATTAAATAACCTATAAAAATAAGAAGGAAGGTTTTAATTAAGTTCGAATTGACGACTACCTACCTACATTGCAGCTGGCATTGAAATTAGATGAATGAAGTGTTCCTGCCTGATTCTTTAATTTTAAGGAGTAAGACAAAAACACGTAAAATAACTAGATTAGACGTCAGACCAATAAGCAACTGTTAACCGCTGGTACATTATGGACAAATACAAGCAATACGCTTGATGACGACTAAATTGTGTAAGAAAATGTGGAAATACATTCATTTAATGTTGCAATAGATAAGTCTGATCAGAGAGAGCGTAAAATCCGGTTGATTTAACAGCGAGCGTAAACAGGAAATTATAATTAATATTTTATTTCTTTTTAAAACAAAGGAATCGACGTAAATAATTTTCATTTGGTAAATGTTACTACTAGGAAAAAGTGTAAAATAAACTTACATGACCAGTCGAGAGATTATCGACGATATCATATTAATAATCACATGAAAAATTCACTCAAATAATCACAATACAAAACATAGCAAAACACAACCGCCCGTTGAAAAGTTTAATACGCCATGATGATAAATTTGACAGTTGTTTTGATCACGTGACCGCACAAATCAATATGGCTGTGTGGTCCGAAAGACAAAATGAAAAATAACGCATTACAATTTTAATTTATTATTTTATAAGTAAATCACTACATAAAATTCTGATTTATTTTGTATCTAAGATAAGTAAAAACAAAACTTGTTAACTTACAAACACATGGCACTTACAATTGACTTCTCTTAGCGCCATCTATGACGATAATTTTAAAGTAAACTAAGTTTTGAACTTCGAAACTTACCTACCTTCATTATAGATCTATACCATTACAATTTACCTAACCAAGTACCTAGTTTTAATAAAGATCACACTAAACAGGAAAATATTTCGTCTTCATAATTCAAGGTGATTTGTTATACTTACATAACATAATTTCTGTAAAACATTACTTATTACCTATTTATTTTCAATAAAAACCTTTTTGTTACTCGCCCAAGTTACAACATAAAGTTTCAATATTGAGGTATATTATATATTTATAGTTGAATGGAACATTGAAGTTACTTCCCTCTGTTGGTATTCTTTTGAACTAACACGTAAAATCTACGTTCTTGTCAACTGAGCCTATAATGCGAACAATTTCAGGAGTTCGGTATATCGACGTTGAGTTTGTAAACCCATGCGATCATTTTGCCCTGGCAGCTTCATAACAAGTTTCATCATAACGCTACCAATTGTGAACGTTCTGAGAAAGTTTCAAACTTAGTTCAATGCGGTTGTCTTTCGCATTCAGTCGCGTAACATAAACGTTCCGCAGAAACGTTTCTTGTGTTTTCCACGTAGTTTCCCTTCGCTCAACGAAGAGTGTGACGTGTAGTGCGTATAACGCTGAGTTTCTTGACGTTTGTGTAGTTTTTAATGTGAATAATGTGATTGTGTAGTTCGTTATGGCTTATAAGTACCGTGAAGATTTAGTTGGCAAACGATTTCTCGCTGTGAGTGGTGTGACAAAAATTAACGTGAATAAAGTTTCCGAATGGGGATGGAAAGCTGGTGTTATCAGAGCAGCATCGCTCAAAGATAACAAGAACAAGGAGCTTCAGGTAAAGTCTAGTGATTAATTGAATATTTCATTAAAATAATCCAGAGTTTCATTCATATTTTTTGCTAATTTCGCAATTCTGTCCGAGAACTAAATACGCGATTTAAACTAACCGGCTTGGCGCGCGGTTTTTCGTGCTGAAGTACATAAATACGTACCTACTATAGTTAGCTGAGTGTATACTTCATTGGCTACTTTCCATTGCTTTTCATAGCCAACTTCAGAAGATGTTATCAATGTCGTAAAACGCGAATCAATGCCAAGAAAATTTATTATTTTACCGTGATTGCTGTTTGTTTCTATAATTTTTACACGACCTTCAGAGCTGACAAGTGCATTGATGTATAAAATTTAATAACTACAAAACGTGTAGGTATTTACCGCAGTAGGTAGGTGTTAAATGCCGAGCTACAATACCTACCTACCTATATTAGGTACATTTCGTCCGACAAGCGCGGGAGGAACCGGGTGAAGGGGAGGGGGAGCAAGAAAGGGCTCCCGAGCTACGGGCAGTTGGGAAGGGCCTGGGACTAGTAAACCCTGGAATATTGCGGGTCTTATATACATAGCTATTTTATACCTACATTTATAAATAGGTACCTACCTACATTATAATTGCAATACGATTAGGAAGGTCAGCTTCTTTAGTATTTATGTAGGTAGGTACTTCAACCTACTTGAGATTAATTAGTTTTCATTTAAAATACAGGTAGGCACACCTTAATCTTTTACATAGTACATAGACCTTCTACCAATCTTGGTAGGTAAGTAGGGATTGGGTCACATAAACGGAGCAGACGTACTTTCCCAAGTACGAACATATATACTAGCTACCTAGATGTCTTTTACCACAGAATATAATGTGTAAAGGCTCCCGCAGACTGACGTGACACGACATCGCAATGTAATTCTAATAGAACAATTGCTATGAAAACTTCATGGAAATTGTTCTATCAGAATCTCGTCGCACCGTTGCGTGGCGTCTGTCTGCGTACGCCCAGCTGTGAAGAAACTTAGTTTACCTAAGTACCTACTTCCAGGTAGGTATATAGATACCTATTTCTTTTTTTATAAGGTATCCAAGTCGAAAGTTCGTTTTCACTGTTAACTGAGACAGAGGCACGACATCACTGCGTGTTTACAAATACCTACTCATTGAAAAGTAGTATGTATGTACATTATAGTTACATATAGATACCAACCTAGAGCATGCACTTAATAACAAAACGACAATACAAAGGTACTTATCTAAGTAGATAACTATTTAAAAGTTAGGGTACCTACTTAATATTGTTACAAATCGTAAAACGAAGTCATACAACTGGCAAGATAAACCGCCGCTCACACGGACGTTAAAATATCGCGGCTGGATTTTATCGCGCGATAGATCTTCAACTCTCGGTTTTGAACGGAGCATTGAGAATCCAATAGAGTGCATCTCAGCGCGTCGAACAAACACACTGTTCGGTTGTCAACTCTCGATGATGAACCAAGCATTGAGAATCCAATAGAGTGTATCTCAGCGCGTCGAACAAACACACTGTTCGGTTGTCAACTCTCGGTGTTGAACCAAGCATTGAGAATCCAATACAGTGCATCTCAGCGCGTCGCACAAACACACTGTTCGGTTGTCAACTCTCGATGTTGAACCAAGCATTGAGAATCCAGTAGAGTGCATCTCAGCGCGTCGAACAAACACACTGTTCGGTTGTCTACTCTCGGCGTTGAACCAAGCATTGAGAATCCAGTAGAGTGCATCTCAGCGCGTCGAAAAAACACACTGTTCGGTTGTCAAGTCTCGGTGTTGAACCAAACATTGAAAATCCAATAGAGTGCATCTCAGCGCGTCGAACAAACACACTGTTCGGTTTTCAACTCTCGGTGTAAGAATTGCGTTGAAGATCCAGTCAGCGAAAAAATCTCGCCGTTATATTATTACGACGGTGTGAACATCGACTAATTCTACCAATGGTGCGGGTTGTTCGAAAGAGATACCGCGGCCCCTGGCACACAGGGAACTGAGGGAACACGGTTGGGTTTTAGTCAGTAAAAGTCTGATACGCCCTCCTGCTCCACCCAGAGCGGGAGAAGTTATTTGAGGATTTCACACGCAAAAAAAAATCATCAAATCAAAATAAAAATCAAATCAAATCTTTTTTTTTTATTGTGTTTCATAAAATGTGGTTAGAAAAAAAGTCTGATCCAGTTTATTTATTGTACTTACAATTTATTGTATTTCAATAAACCCGTAGTAACATAAAAAAAATAAGCATTCCACCACCGCATTCATGCCTGACTCATGCAAAGTTAGGAAGGTCAGGAACCTACTCAATCTCAAAGAAAAAGTAAAAAAAGTACCCAATAAGGTGATGTTACTGATGTTACACTTTACTATTCCAAATTAAAATTCAATGGCAAATAAGCAGGGTAAGTTTCTATGTAATTGTTTAGGTAATTATCTAATGCTTTATTGATCTTTAGCATACAATATAGGCAGATAGGCAAAGTAAAGTACATAACTAGGTACCTACATTACTTGATTTACCACAAAACATTTATCTAGATAAGATAACATTCTTGTTTCTTCTTGCTTGAATAGGCTTATGACTAGACTAAACATCAGTTTTTTTTTTATATTATAATATGTACCTTATGTACCTTTCAGAATAAATACTTTAAAAGAAGGTAAAAACTGCACTAAAATCGGTTGCGTAGTTTAGATGAAAAGCGTGGTCACACAGACAGACGCGAAAACAGATTCTTATGTATAAATGCACCCGGTTCTACCTAAAGATCCAAATTTTTTCTGGAGTCTAGAGTAAAAATCTGATTACAGTAATAACATTAATACATAGGCACTGGTAGTAGGTACCTGCCTACGTACTGATAACTTTAATAAATAAATTAAAAATTAAGAATATACCTCGGGCGTTGTCCTGCCCGAATAGTGCCAACTGGGGAATCCAATTCTGAATCTAACCCATCTAGGGAATCGCTCAACTAACGCAAAAAAAATATCATCAAAATTGGTCCAGCCGTTTAGGACAAGTTCAGTGACATATACACGTAAAGAAGAGTGATATATGTAAAATACCTAAACACTTTACATAAGTTAACGGTTATGTCTGTTTCATCAATATTTAGATCTATTAGAGGTGTATGACTGTTTAGTGGACATAAAACATTGGTACCGACCTATTGTACCTACGCAATTTCAAATGTAAAATTTTCAGTTTCTATTGTGGTACTTGAAAACTGATCAACCGTTATTAGTCATTAACACTAAAATTGCAATTAGGTACAAAATTGTACAAATGCACATGGCGCGAGGTTCATCGACCCCGCTCTCACCGCGTTCGATGCACCGTCCGTACGCATCGCTGGCTGTGTCGAGTCGGCCCAATCAGTTTTTGGACGAAGAAAAGAAGTTATTAGACATTGAAAGGTTTTACGGATCTCGGATTTTACTTGAACGAAGGAATTCCAATTTGGATATAAATTATTCCAATTGACTTGTCCCATGTTCTCCTCGAATCCTTAGCTTTCTTCGTGAATATTAAAAGGGATTGTGTTGGCACTGTCTCGTTAGTATATTGGACATGTGGAAACCCGAATGGAAAAGTAACATAACAATAATAGAAAATTAAGCAACTGAGCCTCTTTTAATCCGCTTTGGTCTGCCTATAGTGTTTTCTTCACATTTCTTCTGAAACTGGATTCTTGGATCTCGACCTAATACGGCCAGTTATACTTCACTTTTATGTTACATCTATTTTGAGCACGAGAAGACTTTGAAAGACTTACTTACTCGTGAGATTAAGTAATTCAGTTAAATCCTAATATTATTTAGCTACTATAGGATTGCTGAGTTTGCTACGCCACTTCTTCGCAGCTGACACACCAGGAAGTGATAAAAGGCGAGTGTTTTTTTCTCGCAGGTCGACCTAGGAGGTAGCCGGGTGCTCAACCGGGCTTGCCTGTAGTTGCCTAGCCAAAGCTAAAGGGCGAGGCGTCTTTGAGGACTGTCTATATTTTTAACATTCAATAAAGCTTTGATTTTAATCCCAATTTGAATAAATCTTGAAAAGTTTTGTTAATCAGTAATCGAATACTAATTATAATTAATAAACTTGTTGGTTACTTGCGTCATGTCATAAATTAAAGTCTTTATTGCTTTTCTGACAAATGTACCCAAATATTTGCTAACCCAAGAATAGTTGGAGTATTCCGAGTATTACTAAAGTTTCTACTTTGGTTGAGGTAGCATTATCGTAAAAAATAACGACGTTGGCGTAAATTATGAAGCCTGAGCAAAAAAAACAAACCTTATTATTACTATAAGAAATATGTAGTCCTACAATAATGGTTGTTATAAATACAATTGAATTGAAAACGTAATAAGAACTTGTAGCAGTTGTAGAAGGAACTAAACAAGTACGCAGTCGTTTGCGTCCGTTTTTAATTCTGTTTAAGTGGCCTACAAAAAGTTTTTAATGAAACTTGAATTCAGCGCGACATCCTAGATCTTCGGAGCAAATCTGATAGTAAACAGTTCATCAAAATCTAGGGAAAGCAGACTGGCAATAAGTATACTAAAATTGTAACCAAACCATCACTAGGATTTCGAGGAAAATATTATTAACATACTTCAGCAGATTCAAATTTGTTTCAAATATTTTTGTCGTTGTGTAGTTTACCCAATCTTTATATTAGTACCACCCAAAATCCGTCGCAGTCTTCTTTATTTCATCAGTATCCAAAAAACCCTTTTGTTAAACATATTTATGTTTACCATATTAACCCAAAGAGTAGCCTGAGCATGATGTAGCTCCTCTAATTATAATACACCTATAAATACTTTGCTCACACGTTGCGTAGTCAGTTATTGAAATTGGCAATTTCACGCACAACATAACGAGATCTCATAATTAACTATACAATCTCATTAGTACAGTAAGTTCTTACAATACTTCAGTTATCGAATCGAATTACTCTTATCAGGCGTATTGCAACGGACAATGACTTGAGTTTTGAAGAGATAACACGCGGAGATAAGATGACTGGTATGTTTCTGCAGTATCTGTGTGACTGTGTGTTCTCTCGCATAAACATCAGGTATAACACAAAACATTCAAAATCAAGAGACACGACAAAAGCCAAGTTGCTCTGTGATGCGTCCGCACGCTTGCATTACTCGTCTGTTATAAATAGACGACATATCTTTATACCACTGCATCGCTATTCGCCCGCTCTCCCGCCGAGTGAGAGACGCCAGACCAACTTCACACAACTATACGCCACATGAAAGATAATTTGTTTAGATTACCTACGCGTTTTGAACACTGGGCGCGACCGCAGGTGTCTTTTGCTTTTGTGTAGCAAAATTAAAAATGAAAACAAAGTACAGTTTCAAATGGTTTTGAAGCATAGCAAACTTGCCACCACGCACGCAGTTAGTCTAGCTAGTTGATATGTCCGTCATGATGTCAGTCAGAGTGATCTATTTCGCTAGTTTCCTGTTCTACGAATTAGCAAGGTATGTCTAACTATACTTTGTTAAGTAGCTAAACTAAGGCAAGTCACTAATTTCCTATTTTGGAACTCTAGAATATTGTTTCAACAAAAAAAAAACATGGAAAATACAGTATCGAAGGGTCAAACAAGTTTATATATTATAAGTGATTTTTTGCATTTTAACGCAAAACAGGCACTTGCATAATATGTTAGGCCAATATTTTTATAAGTTTTCAGAAAAAACTGGTGTCCTTAATACGCCGGGAATAAACGACCCTTTGATGTGCGTGATGAAAAGAATATATTTTAAGGGCATTATTAAAAGGGTGTGACTGATGTGATGTGTATTCGTGTACGAAGTACAATCTTTACCAAAAATGCTGTAGCCGGATCCCTAAAGCTGCGTCAGAAGATTTTGATCTTATTGATTTCTCAATGTTTTTCTGATGATATGTTGTAGGATTGTAGGTACGTTCCTTTTATAGACAATTATATAGACAATTAATAATCCTGTTTAAACATATGTAGTTGTTTTTAACTCGAGCAAACGAGTTTAAATATACACGATACCACGATACTTACATTCTTATAGGTCACACCGGCACCGGTTTAAAAAAAATGTATTTTCATATTGTTTTTCTTTTGTTATTTTTACATGCGCATTATCTCCATTCTGGCTTGATATTCTGAGGTATTTTGGTCTTGTACCGAGTGCCTGACATGTAGTACTTATTTATTACCATCTGTAAAATCATCATCATCATCCACAGCCCGACTTTACCCACTGCTGGGCATAGGCCTCTCTTTTCTTGTGCCAATCACCACGCTCTCATGCAGGTTTTGCCAAAGTCGTCCGCCCATCTCGCCGCCGGTCCACCGCTCACGTCTTCCAGTCTACGTCACTCTGTCACAGCCAGGTGTCCTGCCCAACTCAATTTGAGTGCCGTAATACGCCTTTTGATATCGAAGACCTTTGTACGTCTTCGTATATCGATATTTGGGTCTCAGTCTATTAAGCCTGATGCCAAGCATGGAGCGCTCCATGGCTCCTCTGTGTAAATCTCAGCCTGTACACATCTGTAGAGTACTTATCGTTATTTCCAATTATACTGTCTTCAGTTTATCTAAAATACTCTGTCTTTAGTCTTATGGATGGAACTAAAGTAGAAATTTTAAGTCCAATCTAGTCTAGAGGCAGTATCTAACCTAATATTTCGTTCATTATCAAAGTGATGTCAAACCAATTGCGTCGAACCAGTCAACCAGATGTTAATATTAATAGGTCATTTGTTGTTAATTGAACTGTGGCCAGAGAGAGACCGGTTTGTAAACCAATTCTATTTTATTCCTAGTTAACCATTACGTCGGCGTCACCTAGGCAACTGCTACTATTGTAGGATGATTATGTAATGCACGTTCTATGGTCTACTACTTTGTGCTGAATTTATCGTAATCTGCTCATTACAAAGGTTTGTAAAAAAAAAGAATATCTCTTGAAATAAGACTAGAATGTAACACTTGACGAAATTGTCTCAGTGCCGACATCGCGACAGTCTGCCAGTTTTAAAATCACAAAGATTTGGGAACTGGTTAAATAAGTTTTTCCTCGGCCTTGGATTTCTTAGTTAAAAGCGTTAACAAAAGATATGTAATTTATTAGTCTTTGTTCTTAGCGATCATTTTAAATGATTGTAGGGATTAGTCACTGGTTAACGGCGACACAGTTTTATCGGCCATACATTATGTTATGTAGAGTGTAACCATTGAGCCAATATGAGTCAATAAATAAATAAATTGTCAAGGTCACCTTTAGAAGGGCAGGACATCATAGTTCCTCGCTAGTATATCTTGGAAGTTATCCAAATAAGAATCCAGAACAACTTTTGAACTATTTCCAGTTTCCAAATGACGAAATTATTTATCACTTCATATAACATATTGGGTAAAATTGGTATCGTGACACCCGATTTTCCACAGTATATTTTGGCCACGTCCCTGAAATGGCAGCTACAGTAGCTACTCTTGCGTGCTCATAGAAATTGACTGTTGGCATTGCTTCTGAGTCAGGATTCAGTTGACCTTCACAAATGTTTTATTGATCAAACTCAGGTTCATTAGCAATTTGACGCACCGTCATTTTTAAAGTTGTCATACTCATTGTTTAGCTGGTCTTCATAATATTGGATCGTTGGGACTCCAGTAGGTGTCTATAAAGACTACTTTATAATTTGATTCTCATTCTGGCTATATTCAAGTAGTTAGTAAATGTAGTAATTTACATAAGTAAAGTGTTATCTCGATGATATTGTTTTGGCAACTTTAGTTTGTGCAGTCACCTTCGAAGTTTATCTATTTACGTTGCAAACTCTTTAACTTTTCAAAATTTGAAAAGTAGGTAATGCAACACAATATCCCGCTATTTAATAAAAATTAAAGCCTTTACAATAAAAGTTAACAATCCTATCAAAGTTTTAATAGTTTTGTAATCAAAACACAATCATGGAAGCGGAAGATGGTAAAAAGTTCAGCTGTAAAATATCCATTAGAGGTCGACCTTCGCAACTCTTGGAGCTGGGAAATAGCCTGACGTTTACGAGTACATTCGAAAAACAAAACTTGCAATTGCAGACGAAATTGGCAGTTACTTACAGTGTAATGTTTACAAAACGTGACAGGTATGTCTTTACACAGGAAAACAAGGGAGTAAGAATATCGACGATCGTCATAAAACAAAAAGTTACTGTGAAAGTTATTTGGAGCTCATGTTACTACCGGTCGTTGACATAAGGAAAGTTGTAACAGCAATAGAGTAAAGTAAAACAAGTTATCTAAATCATAACAACATTTTTTTATACGCTGATGACTTAAAGTTTGCATAGAGAATCGAATCACCGAGCGATATTGCGCTTCTTCAAGATGATCTAAATAGAGTTGTTGAATGGTGTGAGACTAACAAAATGAAACTTATAATTTTTTAAATGTTACCATTGGTCATTTTAACGAAAGTCTTACACAATACACAAAAAATTCAAGAAGTAGATGCAATCAGAGATCTGGGAGTACTGAATGATAACAAGATAAAATTCGTCCCCCACATCGAGAATATTGTTAAGAAAGCGTCGAAAATGTTGGGGTTTATGCTAAGAAACACCTGGGGCTTTAGACAGGTTAGTACAAAAATAATGTTGTACTATAGCCTTGTTCGAAGCGTCCTGGAATATTGTAGTGTTGTATGGAGACCACACTATGCCACACATAAGCTACTTTTAGAAAGAGTTCAGAAACGGTCTCTGTGGCACCTCGCATTTTATAGAGCAAAAACTAAACAGCTGCTCTCGTATAATGCTCGTCTCAATTATTTCAAAATGCAGTCGTTATCAACTAGAAGAAAAGTTACTGATGCCTTATTTCTCTATAAGTTGCTTAGAAATAAAATTGACTGCTCAAACCTACTGAGTCTGCTAAAATTCCGTGCCCCAGCCCGATATCCGCAAATCCAATCACACCATTATACCCACCATTGCGCAGAACAGTTCTTGGTGCTAACTCACCGATCTCACGCCTGTGTAAAAACCTAAATAGTTGCAGTGATCGCACATCGCACTGACATACACCACGACAGCATAGGATTTTTTTGTCTTAAAATTGTGTTTGAACACTTTACTTTACCAATGATCTCGCAACTGAATGTTTTTAATTATATTTCTTATTAACTTTTATTCTATGAATTTGAATTGAATATGGAAATTTTTATTATTACTTTTATCTGTTAATGTTATCAATCTATTTTTTTAATGTTTCAATTATTTAATAATAAATTATTATTGTTACGCATGAATAACCAAAAAAATATTGAATAACTTTAATTGTAAATATCCTTTTTCACTTTGTATTATTATGTAAAACCATGAATTGCACATGTTGTGTTAGCCTTTAAGTAATTGTTGCACTTAAGAACGTACCATTATGTAAATATTTTTTAATGTATTGTGTACATTGTTGGATAACTTAAATAAATAAATTTAAAAAAATATGTACGAGACGAAGAGTACAAGTTCAACAAACTCACTGGGAGAGTTTCGCAATGCGATCCAAATTCAGAATAGAGGTGGTACCTATGATCCAATCAACATTATCATCCAGCTGATATCAAACGAGTTGTGCAAGTGGCAGCACAAAGATCGCGAGGGCGAGGGCGGGAAGTAGGTCACAGAAGTGAGGGGGGAGCCCTTAGGCCACTTATCAAGCGAGCGACCGGGGCCGCGGCTAGCGGGGAAAGCGAGTTTGTCTCTTGAAATTTTTGTGGGTAGATCTGGCACTGTTGTGCTCGTTGGCTCGAGCACAGATGAGACAATTATATTTTACCTTTATTCGTAATGAGGAAGGCTGTGCCCTTCCTAAAGCGTTGTAAAACTTTATCAATGCCCTGTGCCAGTAAGCAAGGTAAAATATTCATTGCGAACTGAATCATCTCTTGTGTATACATATCAATTTGTAAATAAATGATTATATTTATATATAACTTTCTAAATATTTTGAAACAACTGTCCACTGGCTAGATAGAGGTGAAATCACTCGTATTCACGCGTGAGTCGCTTTCCATCTGCCCTGATACCAGTTTGAGTGGGCTTGACAAAGTGGAGGCAGCTGGCAAACTAGTTAGGTAGTTATCTACCACACTTCATGTTTGCCCTCTAAAGATAAAGTGGTTGAAAGAAGTCCAGAGATTGAATCTGTGGAAAAGGAGGTAAACGTTTTGAGTGCAGAACGAATCAACTTGCGGAGAAAGCTTGATAGGCAACGATTGTGGGTGGAAGTCATAAGTACTTACGTGTTCACCATTCAAAAGGGCTCTTACTTGAAATGCATCGAGAATTTCACTTACAAAAGCTGCTGATATAAAAATAACAAACCCATCTTCTCTGTTTGTGGAACTTGAAGTATTTAATAGTGCCTAGTTTTTGTTCGATGTTTACCGTCCAAATAAGGTTTAGCTATTGTAACCTCGCAAAGCCCTTCGCGACGAACAACCTGCGAGGCCCCCGATTCTCAGTGCCATCGACAAAAATAATATGTATGTACTTATAAAATTCGTTTGTTTGTGTTTATTTTATCTCTATGTTGACGTCGATAAACGTTTGAGTCGGTTGCTAATAAAAGTGATTTTCTTATTCCATAAACAATCTATAGACAATATTTTTGTTTTCTGATGAATTAACTTTTTTTGAATCATTTGCATCAAACCGTACTTTTTCGCACCAGGTTTTGAAAAACCTACAACCTTGTTGTTGATGAGTTTCAAGTAGACCTTTCGTAATTTAGGTCGGAGATGTCGATATTAATCACATTTTCCAGTGAGTAGTTATTGTAAAACAAGTGTTTCCTGTTTGTTTATGTAAGCAATTGTCGATGCAAGTTGCAATGAACAAAGACACATAATAAATACTTCATTCGAGTCAGTTTCTTTGTTGCTGGATAAAATGTTATTGTTCTCTGAGCGTTCTGGTGTTTTCTTTAAATACGTAGTTCAATTGTTATTTCTTGTTCGAAGCGTTCAGAAATGGATTTAGAAACCAAGGTTGGTTACTGTTTTGTTTTAATAATTTATAATATTATAACGCTTAGGAGAGTCCTTATTTGCTTTGAATTCTCGAATAATTTCCTACCCTCTGAGTAAATACTGGAAAAGTTTTTATCCAGTGCGCAACAAAAAATATCTGCTGTTTCATAGAAAAGTACCATACCTACGCGGTCAAAATGTATGGAACAGCTGTTTCTTTTTTGTATAACCGACGAAAAATTTCTTCGGTGGGGGTCTAGAATGCTATGCTGAATTCATGGTTAAAGTTTGCGCACTGAATAAAAACTTTTCCTGTATACGTATTTTGTGAACCGTGTTCTATTTTTACTCGATTACGGCGAAGTAAAAAGGAGGGTTATGACTTTTACCGGTATGCATGTATGTTCATCTGATCCCCCTTAACTTCTAAACTCTTTATCATAATTTGACAAATGAGGTATCGTAGGACATTAAATTGAATATGGCATCCTATATAGGACCTATAGACATGAACAAAAAAAACTTATCTGAAAGCATCTACCCTAAGGCAAAGTGACATTACGACCACGGCATTCAAATGAGAATATTTTCTTGTTTCATAGTTTTTAGAGCGTGATATTTCAGAAGTCAAGTTTTTCGTTTTTGATCTTACTTTTTCATAGGTAATTCAGAATAGTATAAAGATCAAATATGTCACAAGGCATTTGCTAAATTACAGCCTGAAAGAAAGAAAACATGTTTACTAGATCGCGATAGTCTAGAAGTATCAAGTCTACAAGACGTATGAAGGAATGAAAAGTGCAAATGAGATAGATATATCTAAACACATGCGGTTGGAATCCACTGCACGGGAAGATTGGAAATAGCTTGCCGCCCAAACTGCATGACCTGAATTCTCAAGGAATCTTCACTTTTATAAATTCAAACTCCAATTCTCAAAATAGATGTTTCATGACAACCGCGGGAAGTGAAAATATTGCATTTATTATAATGAATGGAATACGGAAACTACAGCAGATGGTGATAATTTGTTTGATAACTTTAAGATAAGAACTAGCCTAGAATTATCTTATGAACAATAAAATCTTACTAAGGGATTGCTTGCTTCAGTAAAAATAATATTGAATTCATTGGAAGAATTCAAAGCTATGTTCAATGAATTTGATAGCAATAATGACAAATAACTAAGATATCGTCTAACTTACACGAAAGCAACTCCGTTTCGCAAAATCCGAGTTGCCAACCTTTAATAATAAAGGACCTCCAGTAGCACCACCGGTACCGTTATTTTATATTCCCGAGGACATGGCATAGCCGTCGGTCACGCACCATGGTTCTTCCGTCCGTGTGTTACTTGCCCTGCATTCATAGCAACCATTCTTACATAACAAGTATTAAAATATGAGAAGTAATGATCTGTGATTTCAATTACGTACAATGAGCCAAGTGTAATAATGATTTAATATTTGTTGATGATGTGCTGTGTTCCAATGGAATATGTCATGTAATCATGTTGCTGATGTGTATTGGGCGATCCACGTTGATGGGACTCTATAATGAGATGCTGTTTTTAAAATATGCAATAAAATGCTAATGACTGTTTTTACTTCTTTAACATCAAGTGCTTGATGCAAGAATTATTGCAAGACTGGCAGCTACAATATGGGTTTTATGAACACAAAATTTATAACCGTTAAAAATGACTCCGTGAGTGGTCAATAAACATATTTGAATCACAAATCAGTCGATAGCAGTCACAAACTATAGTTAAACGCAATGGAATCTGTCGAGGCAAACCAGGAAGCATCGGTGGGCACGCGACGCGATCTAACGGAGCGTGACACGAGAAATTAACTGTTATTTATACTAACAACGATGGCCCCGTTGAAATAACCTGTTACAACACCGACGAAAGTATTTCGGCATCGATTTCGGATTATAGTGACAAGTCTAATGTCCGCATTTTAGTTTAAAAACCGGACAGAATCTGCCGAAAGTGGTTGCTTCACTTTTGGATAGCGTAATGCATCAATTATCTTCTATCTTTGATTTATTTTCTGCCGCTGCGTTTCTGTTTCATGTATGTATTTGCACGAAGTCTTCGTTATCTTTACAACCGAGATTTTCTACGTTATTATCTTTCTCGTTCGATCTTGTATTACTTTGTTATGTAGTACCATGACCAGCCATGACCGTCGGCCTTGGTTGGTGAGTGGTTCAGTCTGAAGGCTTTTCAAAGGTTTCTGCTGATGATTTTGCAACGTCAACGTCTGCACACTAGTGGTGGGATAGATGTTTGGATTGTTTTGTTCTGATATGCAATTTGCGTCGGCTATAGCCCATACTTATTTGTCATAATTCACATAATGAATCACTAATATTATGATTGATCGTAATCGTGTACTGTAAAATAATTAGCTACGATCATATTTATGTTTTTTTTTTCTACACCACAACATAAATTGCTCAGTCAGTCAACTGGAATAAATTACATGATTCTTATTGCAGCTATTCCTGTATTTCTTGTGGTTTCTTCCGCGAACAGGTCTTAGTAAGAAATCCTAGCCAAAAAGTAACAAAAGGTTCTAATAAACTCATAGTGCGGTCATCTAGTCGCCAACCAAGCGTAATTATTACGGCATTATTCTCTCAGGATCGTTTGTTGTCTGTTATCGAGCATATATCCTCCATGAAGGTTGTGGCGGTCTATAAAGGACACCCATGTTCGTCAGTAAACATTTACGGTCAGTTACGTAACCCAAAATAATGTTTAAAAATAGCTGGCTATAAGGAGTCTCAACTCGTTGATGGTGAGGGCACTCGCAGTGTTAGGGCCAACGGAGGGCCGACACCGCCTGTAGCTGACGATCGTAATAATTACGCAACGGTCCAGCACGGTTCTAATGAAACCCCTGGCCTAATTACATTTACTGAGTAAGCTACTTAGACGTCTGTTAGTACACGAGTCTCTGTAATTGCGATGATCTGTTATAATGTATTATGTATATCGATCTCACGAATCGTGTTAGGACTGATGATATAATGGTTTTATAATGGCTGTAACTTTATGGAAGAAGGTTAAGCTCCATTGTGAATCACAATCGCATCATTGAGGCCAAAGTGAACGTAAACAATAAAAATTGTTTAAAAATGTAAGCAAATCGCAGGAAACAATGCTTTATTTAGGTTTTCTTATGCTAACAATCACAAGATCGTCTCATGCGCACTTTTCCTTACTTTAGTAAACAATAATACAATTGTTATCGATTGTTCAATGGTTGACATTGAAATTGATTGCGGTGCTTGCTGGCCTGCTTTTCCCAGGGAATAATAGCCCATCTAGTTCAACACATTGTTGTCAATAAAGGCGAAGAAGACGATTGCTGTCCATTTGCCTAGGATTGTCTGACAGTTCCGTACCATTCAGCATTGAATATGTACACGACTGATATGATGATCGAGTGTCAATTAGTATAAGTAGCTTCTTCCTACACAACCCTGACTGATAAGTGATAACACCAAACATTAAAGACGTAAACCACAGACCACCTTTGTAGAACCAGGGGGCCGATTCTACTAACAAATTTGTTAAAAAAACGCAATAGAACCGCAACCGAATCACCACTTTTAAGCGTTTTCGCATTCTACTAAAATGAACAACGGTCCAGCTGCGACACAGCTGCAGTTACGTTTTAGTTACGCCAACGATCGATTGAAACAATGTCAAAACCTATTCTACTAACAAAATCGAACATGAGCGTGACGTTTACTATAGGACAAAGTTAATGATAAAATTATGATCATTATGTCTTTTAATTATAGAAAATACTTTTAGTGCCACATATTCGTGTTTAGTAACATTTTTAGATTCAACTTTTTTCTTTTTGGTATTAATAAAACATATTATTTTGGCATGTTGGTAACGCGGGTTACCCGCTGTGTTCCCGCTACAGTTCAGTTGCAATTCGTTTTAAGTTTAGTTTCCATTTTGCTTATAAAATAGTAGAATGACTTTTTATGTAACTATCGAACGGCGATCGAAATCGAACTGTTGTGGAAACACAGTTTAACGTGTAACGTTGCAAATTAGTAGAATCGGCCCCCAGAAGCTTGTAACATTTTGAAGAAAGAACTCTCTGTCTTGCTAATGTTTTGGGCTCACAAGAAAAGCGTTGAAGACTAAAGAGCACCATTTTCTGGTACATTAAGCAATGAAAAGAAAATTTACTTAGTCTTTGTGTATATTATCTTGAACAATAGACTTCTCTGCTATTACTTTACTAAACTTTAGAATCTGTTTTAGTCCTTTCTCTACAAATTAATATCATTTTGTTACGACAATGCAATTAAGATAATGTGCGTATATCTATGCAACTGTTTGTTGTCTTCAATGTATGTCTCTGATAACAACTACTGAGGTTTTATCACGCCAGCTTCTATAAATAACGTGATACGTGCTAAGTACGTACTCGGTATGAATGTCAATCATTTAAACAGACCAACTTGTGTTGCACTGTACTTTGATATTGAATATCTGAATACATTACTTCTACATACACAAGGCGCTTGTGGCAAAGTTAATAAGTGCCGCAAGGATCGATCTATCAGGTTAAGCTACGCTTGCTGCAGTTGGTCCGTGGATGGGCGACCATCTTTGCATACCAAGATCCCTCCGTGCCCTGGCTGTCATTCGTGGATCTTTGCCAGTACCTAGTTACGTGTCGTCAGAAGCCTGAAACTCTGACAACCAGTCTTACCCAGTTACTAGGTTGTGGAGGTCAGATAGGCAGATGCTCCATGTAACATACTGCTATTCAGCTGCATCCGGTTAGACTGGAAGCTGACTTCAACATAGTTGGTAGAAAGCTAGGTGAGGATGATGATAATACACGAAGCGAAGTATCTTCTCTATGACCTATTGGTTATGGTTTTTCTAAACTTCAAAGGGTCCTTTCAATCTACTAAAGTAAAAGGATCTAGGATCAATCATAAGCTGGAAATAGCTTATGTGATGTGAGTGTCATATTTCAACGAACTTCTTTGCTGTGTTTGCCTACCCGCGGGGTAATTGCGTGACACAGAAATAGTATGCTTTAATTTTGGCAGTTCTACAACATTTATTACGATATTTACGTTGTTGAGCAGACATTTTTTGTGAACAAACGAAGCAATGGATTAGCAATAACCTTCAAAAAGAAAATCTGACCCTAATTGCGTCTCAAAGAGATGTCAGCACCAATAGGTGGGGTTCGCAAGGACCGATGCCTGCCAGGGGTGCGGGTTGTTCGAAAGAGATACCGCGGCCCCTGGCACACAGGCAACTGAGGGAACACGGGTGGGTTTTAGTCAGTAAAAGTCTGACACGCCCTCCCGCTCCACCCAGAGCGGGAGAAGTTATTTGATGATTTCCCACCCAAAAAAAAAAAAAAAAACCCTAATTGCGTAACACGCGATTAATCATAATCGGTTTCATTTTGACAGTTCAACAATATTCATATACGTTGTTGAGCAGACACATTTTTCGAACATTTATGAAGCAATGGTTTAGCCATCTGTTTCAAAACGAAACAGATTATGATTAATCGTAAGTTAAGCAATTAGGGTGCTAGTTCTGATTAATATTTTGTTACGCAATTAGCCTTAAAAAACCCCAGTAAAAACTCTCGTAGAACAATTTCTCATGAAAACTTCATGGAAATTGTCCTTTAAGAGTCGCGTCGCGCCTCTCTGAAGAAGCCTCTAATCTAATCCTAGTGGGCTTACAAGTAGAATTGTATAGTAAGTATTGAAAAACAGGATAATTTGATATGACTTTGAAATGAATACAGTCCGCAAAAATGCGGTGTTTACTAGCCTCGATCCTTTTACTTTAGTAGATTGAAAGGACCCCAACAAGGCTCAAAAAAATAGGTGGATCATTCAGATGTCAATGTATACGCTTTTATAACAAACTTCCAAGCCATGTTCAAGATCTAAGTCTCAATAAATTTAAATCATTCATTAAACGTAAGTTGTGCCTGAAAGCCTTTTATACCGTTAAGGATTATATTGAGGACAAAACATCTTGGGATTGACCTGCTCCAATTTTTGCATACTGAATGTTGTTCTTTTGTTTTTTTTTCAAACTTATACTCTTCGACATTTGATTATTATTATATACACTTTGACATGAATATTTACTTTGAGAAGTATAATATTATTATTGTTTTAATTATTGTGAATGTGAGGACTGTGTGGGTCATGTTTTGTTTTGTGTTTCATCTATTTCTCAGTTAGTTTTAATGTTAATCTGGCAGTTTGAGTAATTTATGCGGCCTACCCAAATGTCCTTTCTTTGGTATTGTTCGTCAAATCTTTGAGCTCCTCAAGTTCTGAGTTGAGCTGCATGATTATGATAAATGCGTGCACTGATTGGACAGGTCCACTCAATCTGTGTGGTTCTTTCCTCAAAAGACCATTTCAGACACCAATCCACATGGTCTTCACATGATCTGACCAAGATTATGTCTGGACTTTAAAAGAGACTGTGACCTCTGAGTTTGTTTCGGCCTTTCTTCTCAGAGTAGTCAGATAGGAAACGCCGACCTCATCTAGTTTAAAAAAAAATATGATTGACGTGTAAAAGTGTTTGTACAAACCTACTTACAGAAATAAATCATTTATCATTTAGCCTACGCTTATCAATTTACTGATCATCTTCTCCACTATAGTTTATATCGCTTTGTTAACAAACAACTGACAAAGAGCTTTTAAATGAATTTATATCACTATTTAAACTAATTGATCCTCAAACACCTACACTAATCTAAGTTAGAATCAATGGATAGCCAGATAATCGTTACTTACCTGCAATCTTGATCCGGGGCCGATAAATCGGGGTTTAGTTGTGCAATAGGACACAATGTTGCTTGACAGCCGGGGTCAGTCCACTAAACCGGTCCCAAATCGTGAGGTACTTCGTTCTTTACCGTGCCCGTAAACACTGGCCACTTTCACAACACAGATTACTTATAAGTAAGTAATTCGATTACAGAGAAACAATGAGAAATGATCTCAAAGAATTTAGTTGGACGGTATATTATAATGATTGAAAGCGACGAAGAAAAGTACGAATCTGATTTCGGCGGAATTTCATTTCGTTTCGATTATTCAGCACGACTATAATAATAATGGCCTCTTAAAAGTGAGCTTCGTTGGTTTTGACGTTAAACTAATTTTACGATTATTAGTGTTTTTTTATTTATACTTTCTTGAGGTTTGAGATTCTGAGGGAATTCTAAAATACCTAAAAGTACCATGTAATCGATGATTAGTCGAATTAGGTAAAAGAGTGGATGTCGTGAAAAGTGAAAACTGCAGTTGGCTCTTTCTACGTTCCTGCCGTCGTACTGTCTACACGGAACGTCATTTTTTTCTACGCTTCCGTCGACAAAACGGTCCTAGTTTTAAGCCTGATGGTAAAAAGTAAAAGTACCAATAGTGTAATTGCCTTCCAGATAACTTTATTTTATTACATTATTATTATTGGATCAGAGAAGAAGGCGCCAATATTGCTAAAGCGGTCTTACTAATATTGACCATTTTTTGGGCTTTACCAAAGACCAAAATTAAAGTGGAGCACAGAAACCACTTAGCAATTTAAATACAATTTTTAACATTAACCGCTCTAAGGTCATCATCCTTTGAAAGACCCGGTTCTTGGGTGTTCTCGAGGGTACAATGATCCTAAAATCAAAAACCCTTTACAGAATTTTAATCTAATGTGTAATGAATGTCCGACCGCAATTCCAATAAGTTGTTAGAATTTCCAATTAAGTTAAAGTTAAACGTGTTTCCTTTGGCCATAAAATCTTAAATTAAAGATGTAAGTAGGTGTGACCTGACTAGCCAGTATTATTTGTTTATGATATAAGCAAAATATATCAATGTCACATCGTGCTTAATGACCGAGTCTGATGATGTATTTTGCATAATATTAAGCAACGGTTACAATGCAAGAATACCAGCGAACGACTTTTTTATTCGATTTTAATCGCTTTATTCATTTGTGGTCTGGCCATTAACGGATTCATTTTTAACATGTAAGAAAGTGAAGAAAAACTGCATTAAAACGTTTTGTAAAAGCACCAACATCTATGCCCATTTACAGACGCTCTCAGCCAAAGGAAATGGTCCAACACTGATCACAGTGATCAGTAAACACTTCTGAAGATATTTCTGTCTTACTCGTGTACCCGTAGCTTTACATTAAGTAGGTGTTTTTTTTTTTAATAACAGGTTTTCCTAACTTGTTATTTACAATAAATTATGTCTAATGAGTTAATGAGCTATCGGACCCAAGACGTAGCAATGGCGACATAATTCTGCCGTTGATGAGTTAAACTCGATCATCCAAAGGTTTTTTTTCGATTTGAACGCAAATGTACGATACAACTGAGCTAAATTACATAATAATCGTAATCCAACCGAATCAGAAATCATTAATATTGATGATGCCCAAGTTTCTTTGAGTAAAAATCGTACAAAAGTAGGTCAAGGGTTGGAGACGAGGAAAATTCTTAATGGCGAAGGCGATGTTGTAGATGTCAGCTTACAATTTACGGCAGTGGAAAAAATATATACATATATATGACGCTGACATAAAGATTAATAAATGCATCGATGCGACTGATGAAGGACAATCATTATTTACAGTAGTTATGTTCTTTACTAATAAACACTACTGAAGTATTCTATAATATTCTATTCTATAGTTACTAAATCGTTGCTAACTTTAGTTTCACCAGGAACAAGTACAAAAGCAATTTCTATTGTGCTACATTACACCTCTCTGATATGAAAACGAAAGTGCAATATTGCCTTCTGTCGTTATTTCAGACGAAATCAATTTTCCGGATTAACTCACTTTAATTGTAATTTTTCCTTTCCCAGCGTTCCGAGCCCTCCACAGCATTTAAAGAAGTTTTTTTTTTTTAATTCTTGTGCCTTTATGAATCGCCATGTCATTTCCTACTTTGTTATTGAAACATGTTCTATCCTACAATCTACATCTCCCATCTCTTTGAAGACGATCAGACATATTCTAAAGTCAAGGTTCTGAAAAACTTTACCCAGTACCAACGACTGCAGTGTATAATTTGCAAATCTTCCAGTAATTCCACCTACCTACCTTTTTCATTTCTATGGCGTCCATCATTCTAGATTTTGTATAAGATACTATTTGTTAAGTAGTTATTACGTTTGCTTTGACACGGGCGTGAGATCAATCTTTGTTTGTACAACGCAATAAGCTACCACGCCATTTCGGTTGACTGCATTTGCTAGTTACGCAACCACTAGTTACTGTACTTCGATACATAACTAACTTCTTGGAAAAATCTCTCGTAAACCTTATCGGTGTTTAGCTTTCTTTATAAGTAAGAGGCATCTGTTGTTTCTTCTACCTATTCGATTTTATTACCCAGATTTATATCTCCACTTACGTTCAGTGTATTTTTTATTTCTTTTGAATAAACTCGTCTTCTTTTAAATACATTTTGTTATTTTTGTTTCCACAGTTGGGTAGGAAAAAATTTGTTCACCACGAGAAGACCTAATCATAAAATTGTTTTAGGACTTCGTGTAGAAGTATTAACACTCAATTGATTGGGATTGTTATTATAACCTTCGGAATTAAATAAAACATTGTAACAGGTGCTTTATTTATCGTTTAATCTGTGGACTGAAAACAGACATAAAATATTTAAAGAGAATACAGAAACATTGAAATTGTTTCTAATAATACTTTTGAAATTTTGGTCCTATAAATCTTTTATACAATAGAATTGCCTTATCTAACACCAGTAGCTGCAAATTAGTATCTTACATAAACGTAATATTTTAACAAAATTAATGCACGCTAGTGTCAAAGTCTAATATCTTTATTTTTTATATTTTCCAAAGAAAACTAAATAATTTTATCTTCCATCTACCCGATTCTAGTATCCAGTTTAAATTAGCTTCCACATCACTGCGATATTTTTACGAAACACTCATTATCGTAAATTTCATGATGTTAAATTCTCATACTGGTCCGAGGCAGCAACCTTGTGGCACTCTTGCAACATTCTTCGGTCGTTCACCTGTCGAGAAGTGGACCTTGTTTTTAGTTTGACACTTTCGTATGATTTGTTGTTAAACACTAAAGATAGATAAGTGAAAAAAGTGACGCAAGTGAATTCCACGCCGTTTGCTTGTCGTGTCGAGGTAAACAACGACCAGAGTAACATGTACCGAACGAAATCCCGTTTGAGCAACTTGCTTAGAGATATTTTCATATCATTGCAATGTATTCGTGAATTGTCTGAGGCAATGGTTGGTTTTAATACGATGGCGCCAATAATAGTGTCAATAACTTTCATAGTCACAAGGAGTACAACAAACTCATTATTGCATTATAAAATGCAAGATATTCAATAAACTGGTTACAATACATTTTCCAGTAGAGACCAATATCTTGAGCCAAACGATAACACGTTAGCTTAAACACAACACTAACTGAAAACCATTCTTTAAAGTTGCAAATTCATGTTGCTTTGGTTGAGTAGTCACGCGTCGAAGACCCTCATCTAGACTGTATACAACATAATTATTTTAACCAAAACGAAAATTCAATTTTCTTTACATGCTCATAATAATATAAAAGTTTTCTGCGTGGTTTTCAACACTTTTTGCTGTAATAGTTACTAAATCATTTAAACTTGTGAAATCAATTCAACCTAAGAGGAAAACATCATCGACAAAAACTTGTTTGTAGATAAACAATACTCTGTCCTCTATTACTGAAAGATCAATTCGTGTGAAAGAGAAGGGACATTGCTAGCTGAGCACTGAAACCCTCCGAGTATGAGGGCAAAGAACGATTACATGCAACCCCATTTTAAACCTACGGTGGCAAATGAGGGGCTTTCAGAACTGGGTCACAGCGTGAAGGGACGAAATTGGGACGAACCCTTGGGGAGAGATGAGGGCTGGTTAGTTACTGCTTTTCCTACGTTGCTATTTGAAATTGTATTGACTTTAAATTTCATTTTAATGCCATTCGGCTTTCATGGGATTTGCCTAATGATATTGCTGGTGTGAGCTTTTGAAATACAAAAAAGATGATTCATGGCATCGACGTTTTTTTTTATTATCGATCGTTCTGTTATGTATTATCTAAATAATATGAACTACTTTGTACCTTTATATGGCTGCCAGTATTAATTTAGATGTAATGAGTGCTTCCATATTGAAATAAATTTTTCAAGACATTTTAATAGAGTTACCCGGGATCCCTCCTCCATCTAACTGAAATTAATTAATCTAAAGTTGGGGATTGTTTGCACCTTACTGTGGTTTCGTATGATTTATCAAGACAAAGTTTCAAGTATGTTAAACTTGCATATCGAAGTCGTCACCTGGGACTAGTTCAATAATAAATGCTATAACCATACATAACATCGCGAGCTTAATCAATTTGCTATGAACATTGTTTCTTGGGCCGTCTCGCTAAAATTGATATTTGACACCAATACGAAAACTCATGCTGGTTGTAATACTTGTAATGCTAGCAAATATTAATTATGTGAAGGATTCCTGTTTTATGTCTTTGCCTGATGATGATTGAACATGGAGGGTTTCTAAAGGAGATAGAAATTGGACAGCACACGAACATAATATTAAAGTGGTAGCATCAATCAGTGTAAATGTTAAGTCGTTGTATTACGATGTTTGAAAAACTTTAAACGATAGTAAATAACAAGGAAAATTATTGTTTTAAGGTAGTCAAGAGTGTGAAAGGGTTTTTATTGACTTAGGACTTGTAGCTGTTGAAGTGGAGAGAAATTCTTTTGAATATGTATGTTGTCACGGTTAAGAGTCTCAAGCACGTTATTGTAAGAAAACCCGAGGACATACATTAATGTTACATTCAACTTTCCATGTTTCTCTAATTTAATTAGTATGTGGAGAAGAATAGTAAGTACTCTATTAAATTTTACTGTAGAATCACTACTGGTTTGTAGTAAAAAGTCAGCTCACGTCACAAAATTTGAGGCCAATAGCTATAGTGTAGTGTCGCAACAATGGCATTTCGTAACAACTAATTTTATTTCATTGAATACGTGACATGCATGCAATAGATACTTTATTAATAGTACATTTTATTATTTATTGAAGATAACGCGGTAGACGTTGGGCAAGCTTGCTAAATTGAATGAAATATTGCATGCTTGCTGTGGTTTGTGAGGTACCTACTTAGCGTCAATTCAAATGATTGAATAGTGTCATTAATAAGATTTCTATTTAGAGTTAGGTTTCAATTTCTGCTTGTGATCAGTATTGCTAGAGTTAATTTTATTTTCTAGGGTCTGAATACCAACTTTCCTGTTGTTTTGGAATCTTTTCGTATTGGTTAGAACTTTGGACTGAAAACAGTATAGTTACTACGTAGTTGTGTAGTGCTAAACAATACACATTCTTTCCTTATCTCAAAATTCTCAATTCGTTCCAAATTCGGTTCGCATAAAAAAACAGATTGTAACTATTCGAAGTCGTTTTACTAGCAAATTGAATTGCAAATACGGTACGATAATGTAGTAAAATAGCGGAATGCATCGTGGTTGTGTTAATTCTGTATAATTCATAAGTCTGTACGTTCAAGGAAAGCGGTTGCGTATTCCGATCATTTTTTATGCCTACAGTTGTTGATGAATTATTCATTCACGATGCGTCGCTTGACGTAACTCCTGCAAATAATACCTGTAAAGATCTAAGGTTAAACAGTTTAATTATAAATAGAAGCACTGCATTGTACTACACTAGATGAAAGAAACTGAGAGTTGATGAAATACTGTTTGTATATGAGGCGTAAAGTAAACTCAGAGTACGTTAAGACTTTTCTAAGATGTTTTTGCTAGTACAGTGGGTTGCCATATTATTAGGGACAGTCAAGATTGTTTTTAATTTGTTAAGTATGAGTCTTAAATTAATTAGAAAAACACATTTTTTTAATGATAAAAGCTTTAATTACACAAAACAGTTATTGACGAAGTAAAATAAGAACAAAAAAATAAATAATAATAATAATTAAGGACATAAATAGGCGAAAAAATATTTTACTTAGTAGTGATCAGTACTTAGTGACATTTCCTTTCGCCTCAATTAGTGCTTCTATTCGCCTGGGCATGCTTGCTATGCACTGTTTGGCACTTTCTATAACGATAGGGTTGTGATGCCAAACATTTATTAGCTTTTCTATCAGCCTGACCTTGGTGGTTATCATTTCTTTGGCTATTTCGGCCTTGGTAATCTCCCATAAATTTTCTATGGGGTTCATGTCAGGAGAATTTCCTGGCCAAGGTAAAACTGGAATGTTGTGGTCTGCCAAAAACTTGGTAACGCTTCTGGCTTTATGGCATGGCGCTGAATCATGCATAAACATGAATTCCTCACCATCAGGGAACCATTCTTCAAGTGTCGGTAACAGGAGAGTTTGTAAAACTTTTGTGTACTAGTCTGGTTTCATGGTTCCCTGGACAATGTACAGGCGTCCAACACCCTTGGCGCTTATGACAGACCACACCATTATTTTAACAGGGTGTTTTACCCTCTCCACGATGCAGTCCGGGTGGTATTTTTCTCCTGGACGTCGCCTGACGAAGCTGCTCTTGTCGGCTAGAATCTCGAATGTTGACTCATCCGAGAAACACACCTGAAAAAAAAAAGAAAATTGTTTATTATTTTGAATATTATTATTTTAAATGGTGTAAAATACCACTAATAATGCAAACTGACCTTATTCCAGTCCTCAACCGTCTTTTGGCGATGTTTCCTAGCCCAGGCAAGGCGTTTCTTCTTCATTGCATCAGTCAGCCGTGGTTTTTTCACAGGACGATGACCTGTCAAGCCTTCCTCTGCCAATCTGCGCTGCACAGTTCTCTTGGAAACTGGTATTCCCAACTCCTGTACTAACTGAGTTAACAGTCCAGCACTTTTTTTCCTGTTTTGCAAACAGATATCTCTTATTTTCCTATCCGACCGTGGGGTAGTGATGCGTTTTCTGCCGCAATTGCCTTTTTTCTTAGGCGAAATTGGCTGATTTAGGTCCAATTTAATTTTTATATTATTGACTGTAGACTTAGAAACACCAGCAATGTCTGCTATTTTCCTTTGGGAATGACTGGTATGCAGCAGTAGGGTTTTAATTTCTGATTTTTTTTTTGGAGTCAAATCGCACCCTCGACCCATACTGAAAGCAAAAAAATAATAAAAAAATATTATTTTTACAATCATTAGATCAATAATTGAATTTTATAACAACATAATAACAATACTTACATTTTATCAAAATTTTGTAGCACAAATATAAAAATAACTTGGTTAAAATATTCAAATTAGTATTTCACTGATTAGCGTCTAAAGTTCACTACGGCTCTCACGTAACTAAAAAAATTGTAGAAAATAAATATACCCTCTAAATATCAACATCCACTTAAAATTTTAGTTACAGAGACATGACGAAAACAAATAATATATTCCTGGAACGCTTGTACCACTTAAAACTGCAGTCAAGTGCGCCGAAAGTAAGAAATTGATAAAAAATGTGACTGTCCCTAATAATTTGGCAACCCACTGTACATTGCTTTCTGGAAAGCCAATATCCCATTTCTGCAATTGCATCTGCAGTCATAATATGTTCTTTTTCTAATTCACAATTCACTTCTTCCTCTTCAGCATCCAAACCCATACCTATGTATTCTCTTTGTTTGTTTCCAGAATAAGCAATTTTAATAGGGGGCGTGTTGCCACGGTAACTACTCAAGGTTGCATGAGAAATAACGTGGCGTGGCAGTCGAAATAGCAATAGCAAACAGATTGCTAAATATATAAATTACAGACTTATCAGAAATACGTATTTTTTGCTAATACATATTTTTACATATTTTCCAAGCAGAGCAGAAAATTGATCTCAATGTTGTGGTAAGAGAGATCTTATTTTTTCTGTAAAACCTTACAATAAGGAGACGTCTGTTTTCTTGTAATCGTTTTCATATATTTTTTCTCTAACTCTTTATACTAGGTGCATTATATCCAATAAAACAGCAAAAATCTTTACAAGACCATACAACTGAAAGTCCCATAACTCGTTTCTATCGATCGTCGCCTGCAGCCGTGGAGACTTCAACCCGTTCCACGTCTAATTCACCGCGAATGAAAAATTAACGCCTTTTTCAAAGGAACGGGACTTTTTGTGTCTCAATCTTTCTAATTGCTATGCTGGTCCCGTCTCGCCAATCTACGAGTGCTTGTTTTTTAACAGTCGGTAGACCGCTTAATTTGCCGCGAAATAACTCCGTACTTGTGTCTGGTGAAATTGTACGGTTGATCTATTGATAATTTAAATGTCTTTGGAACGTATATTTAATGGTGTCTATTATTTTTGGTAGAAAGTTTCTGTTTAGATTTGATTGGTTGAGAAATATTTATACTTAGAGTTAGTTTGTACTTACTTGGAACTAGTTGGAACTTCTTCAGTTACACTGATGTCTAATTTAGTTCTGCTTTTGTTGCGAAGCATCATAAGAAGTTAGACGAGTATCAGCAAGGCTATGTAGATTGTACACGATTTCACAAGCAAACTCCTCCGAAATTCTCTCCGAATTTCAAATCCAACAACTGAATTTATAAGCAGGTACGAGCTTATGAAAGTTACATGTTTAAGCGGAGATTTTAGACGGCTGTTTGCCATCGTGTACCTTTGGACTGGATGTAATTCCATGGTGTTGCGTGATCGGTAGGGCACGACCGGTTATAGTGCAGCATTTCAAAACTTAAAAGGGGATTATTATGTTTTGATAAGATTAAAGTTGTTTGAAAATAATGTGTTGCTTTGCTTGTCGTGAAAACCTGTGCACTATCGCTGGTAGATACACCGTTTTGCACATTAGGATTGGTAATACGTTTATATACAATGCTGCTAAGTCGGAGACATAACTGCTGGCTGGAGTCCGTGATAAATGATAAATGATTTTATTTCTGTAAGTAGGTTTGTACAAACACTTTTACACGTCAAGCATATTTTTTTAAACTAGATGGCGTTTCCTATCTGACTACTCTGAGAAGAAAGGCCGAAACAAACTCAGAGGTCACAGTCTCTTTTAAAGTCCAGACATAATCTTGGTCAGATCATGTGAAGACCATGTGGATTGGTGTCTGAAATGGTCTTTTGAGGAAAGAACCACACTGATTGAGTGGACCTGTCCAATCAGTGCACGCATTTATCAGTAATCATGCAGCTCAACTCAGAACTTGATGAGCTCAATGATCCGACGAACAATACCAAAGAAAGGACATTTGGGTAGGCCGCATTTCCCGATATCTATAACCGGGGAATCTTCAAGTCACGATTTTACGAGTGAAAAGATAAAATTCTAGCCAAGAGTACAGACCACACAGATGAAATTGTGGTCAAACGCGATCTTAAAATAAAAAGAGTAATAACAAAAATGTTGTATAGTAAAGTCATGCGCTGTGACTGCGCAGGCGCGTGCGTTGACCGCTAGGAATGCATCGCACGCGCATGGGCAAGCACACACTCACAGCTGTTCCCTGTTCCGCTGGCGTTTGGACGGCTGTTGGCGAGAATATTAATGATAAAAATAATGACAAGCAAACTATGTAAATTGATGGAACTTTCATTTCTTGGTTCAAAAACAACTTATCAAAGCATTTGTCTGCTTCAATGACAATTAATCAAGTGTAGGAGTAGACAAATGTAATTGGAGTATCTAGTCATGAATCACAAAACTTCGTCACAATTTTATTAATACTGTCTATCCAAATGAAGCCTCGATATTCGTACCACATTCTAAACTGTCTGCGTCATAAATACAATGCATCAGTTTGCAATATAACTGATGTATGATGTAATGTATCCAACATTCTCTAGCTAGAGACATTACAAACTTCCGTCTTCCTTACTCATACATCTTACTTCTCAGATTCTCATCAGATTTCTCATTCACCTACTATAAATTCCTATAAAACCTGCTTTGTGGTAAGTGTACAAATAACATTCAATGAAAGTATTTCGCCGCGCTAAGGTAGCACGTTTTTAGGGTTCCGTAGGTACCCAAAGGGTAAAACGGGAAACGGGAGACTCCGCTATCCGTCCGTCTGTCTGTCTATCCGTATGTCGCCAGGCTGTATCTCATAAACCATCATATAGTTAGACAGTTGAAATTTTCACAGATGATATATTTCTGTTGCCGCTATAGCAACAAATACGTTATACTAAAAACAGAATAGAATAAACATTTAAGGGGGCCCCCATACAACAAACGTGATTTTTTTGCTCGATATTGATAACGGCAACGCTTGAAATATTCACAAAGTATTTAGGTACCTATACATATATTCATAAAAAAAAAAAATAAGGGGGCTCCCATACAACAGACATGATTTTTATTTGCCGTTTTTATAGATAAATGGTACGGAACCCTTTGGCGCGAATCCGACTCGCGCTTTTTTTTTCAATTTGCACGGCCGCGTTAGTGTCAGGCTATACGATCCACGACCGTAACACGTATGTATTTACAGAATTGTAATCATTAAAATCATCAATACAGCCATTCTAAGATAATTTAATCCCATTGAATTAATATTTGGTAAAAAGTCATTCAATGAGATTAAATAAACTTACAGGGTTGTAAGAAATTGTTGTAATTGCGCGGGCTACCCGGGTGCTTCCTCTTTAATTTATTTTTTCCCAATGGAATCTAGGTACTTCGTGACTTCTTGTAAACAACATACACCCGCTTTCAGAACTGTACATTTCTTCTCAGAAACAGTATTTTAATGTTCGTGGGAAAACAACGCCACAAAATGTCAACACGATATTCCAAGCACATGTAGATTACCATCAGCATTAAGGGGGCCAAGGGGGAATTGTACGCAGTAAGGAAGTTCCTTCGGAACTCGGAAGAGCTAACGGTCGGCCTGGGGGCTGGGGGTAACAGGATGCTCGCTGGGGGAACGGCAGAAAACAGTAGATAGCTTCTCCGTGTGATATATGGGGCAAAATGCGGAAACTAAAATTACTGTTTTTGTCATGTTTCTTCTTTTCATTAAACAGATTCATACAGCGTTTAGTCGAATAGTATATACGCCTGATGTAAAAAAACAGTGGCACTCCGGGAGTGCCGACAGAAGTGAAAACTCGAACAATTACGTGTGTATAAATCGCCAATACAGGATTTCACATTGGGTCCTCGGGTCCTGATTGCTCTTGGTAAAAAATTATAAACGAGCGATCGACTTCAGCCATTAAATGTAACAGCACAGATTTTAACGATAAAAATACAAAGGGAAAGAAAGGGATAAAAAAAATAGAATTTCCTAATGAATGAAAGGGACTTTTTCAAAAGACATCAACGCGTGGCTCATCCGTGTGCTCGTTCACCCAACCACCATTTTAAATAGACCCCTGCCCTGTGATTAAATAAAATAAAAACTAAATACCTAACTTGTGAATTGTATCGTCGAGCTATTCGATTATTATTTTTGACGCTTTGCCACTCCTATATCTATGTACATATATACACAGTATACATATAGCTCATGGGAAGCGTGCGGTGACGATGACGCGAGTTCCCATGATTTTTGTTCACCCAAAAAGTGCTTAACGCGCCTAAAAAAGTTTTCACTTCAAAAACACTTACGACGAATTTCGTTTTAGAGTTAAAAACGTATTTCTCATCTGACCATAAATCAAATATTCTAGTTGTATTCCAACCAATCCTTCAATATAACTTTTATCCGAATACCCAGCCAGTCCTCTCCAAATATGACAACTTCTTTACTACAAAAACATAGATACATTTCGAAAGTTCGCACTGTACGTGTTTCTCCCCACTTCACCCTGTCTGCCCCCTATCCCTCAGGACCGGAGGCTTTATCAGGGACGCTTTATGAGCAACATCAGAAGCCAGCTCACTTATAAATGGAATCTGCCTTTACTGCCGATGCCCCTTCTCCCTTCAAGGAAAAATCGTTGGGAAAATACTCGTAAATATTTCATGATACTGTTACGGCGTGTGTCTCATCTCTGTTCGGGGGAAAATTACCAATAAAAGAGTTCGAGCGTATGTTGTATATGTTGGGAATTTTAGAGAAAAAAATGTGTCTTATGTTCATGATGAATTTATTTAGCTGTCTTCGTAAAAGAAACCCTAACTTAATCTTCAATGACCTAATATTTCAGCGAGACAGCAATTTCCTTTAGACTCTTGGAATTACTCTCGTAAACATCTAGTGGAGCTGAGATTATTTTCTCGAAAAATTCTTTCAGCCCTCCCATTTGCTGAACTAGGCCGGGAGCGAAAAGGCGTTGTTTGTGAACACTAACGTTACGGGGTAACCTAAATTTGAGTGCATCCAAATACGGAGTGGTCCACTTAATACAACATTGACCAAAGTTGTTTGTTTTGATGTGTACTTCAACAGAGAATTTAACTGCGGAAAAGTATCATTGAATATGTATCACACCGAGGTCGGTCAGTGCCAGCAAGGTCACTACAGCCAATCGACGATTTTATTTGTATAAAACATGAAAGCTAACTCATACTAACCGATTTCTTTTGATTTCATTTATCCGTCTTGCTCATAAATTCTTCACGAATGACAACGTTTAACATTCCGGGTAGGAAGAAGAGTGTTCTGAAAAAAAAAAAATTTACATACTTTATATATGAATGCAGGGAAAATGATTCGTGTTACTTTATTGACAGCAAGAAAGCCGAAGAACATGCACATTTGCATTTTAGATTAACGTCTGGTAATGTTGCATAATGTAGCGATAAGAGCGAAATACGCGTGAAGTGGGGGTGATGCTTACTTACCGTTAACGTTGTTTTCTTCCGCCTTTGGGGTTTAGGGAAACAAAGTTTGTTGATTTTCATTACATAATGTAAAATGTTCCTAATATTTTCAATTTCTGGTATGAAGTTACATCTATGATTACTGTAATTACTGGTTTTACTAACACTGCACTACTTGAATGACTGAATTCATTGTAAGAAATTACTAAAATTCTACAGAGGAGTCACAGAAATTAATATTTTCTGCCTAGCGTTTCCAAACGCAGAAAGTGTCCAATCAGACCACTTTCTTGAGAAAAGGGAAATGAATATACATCACAACAAAACATAGAAAATCTTAGACCATAACCTAGTATATATATAGGTATTAGGTACTCAACCCAGCACTACATTATTAAACATTCAATTCTGCAAAGTAACAGTAAGCATTCTATTTTAACTCCCACAATACTTTAAAAGCGTATTTTCTAGAGTAGAGCTTAGTCTTGTCAACCCATTTGTCAACTTCAAAATTAAATTTTCGTACCAAGTACCTACTGCTCTATCAGGGCTGGGTTTTCAATGGATTAATTTGTCTAGAGGACATTGCCCTTTATTCAAAGATTAATGAAGGTGAATATTTAAACACTCGGTCTCGGTTGTCAAGCGGCGAGCTGCGACAGTGACAGACAGATTGGAAACTGTAGTGATCAGGTCATAGGTAAGGGGAATCTCAATCGGAGTCTAAAACTGGTGTTACGTATGCTTACCATTTCAGTCATGTACCTCCGTAAATAGCACTTTCATTCACGGACGATCGTTAGAAAAAATTGCCATTATCATAAAGCAGAGCAGTGATAGGCCAGTATCAGCTCCGACGTACGAGTAGTACTTTGGGTATTTTAGTTTCATGACCACTGCTTTCAAAACGGTGAAGGAAAAACATCGTGACGAAACAGGCATGTCTTAGAACCAAAAATTCGTAGACATGTGACAACCACTAACCCGCACTGGGTCTGCCTGGTGAATTACAGCCCATTGCCTCTCAGAGAGAGAAGACCTGTGTCCCAGCAGTGGGAACATTAAAGGTTGAACACAGTCAAAGATGCTTCTGAATGCTGGTTCATTGTAAGTTGAAATTATACCATAGTTATAATTTACGACCACGGCAATTGCGGCAGTTAAAGTAGCCTGATGACCTTTGAATTTAGCTTGCAAATCTAGGGACCACGGATAGCTAGGGACACTGATTTCACCTTCCTAATATTATAAATCATCAATACAACACCAAGTTCATGTGAGACGGTCGTTAGATGGTTAATGCTCTAAGAATACAAAGACCGATTTAGTGAGAAATCTATTAGAGAAATACGAATAAATGTCAGAAAGAGGATCTATCGGAGGCTCGGAGTCCTAGTTCTTTGTCTCTCTAAACGCGTATAATTAAATAAATACTTCACGGTGTAGTTAAACTGAGCGTATCAACTTCAAGGTCATTGTTATCATGTCGTTCGGTGATGTAAGTAAAATTCTTTATCTGATATTCTCACGCTATGTTAGTTTTGAGATTGGAACCGGCTGGCGTGGATCCGTGTCATATTTCGCTGGTTGTTACGATTATTTGAAAATGGAATGATATATGGCTTTCTTTTGTTTTGCGCTGTCCCTGAATGGTATTTGGGTATTTGGAAGTATATTGGTGTCTTTGGATGGATCTTTGATCGAGTTTCTAAAGAGACTTCTTTATTGCGTGTTTCGTAAAGTCGTATCTTAGCTAGCCGCATTTCTATCGTTTTTTCAACTTCCACAAGTTTCCGATATGTGTCCCTCCTTGACATCTTTTTAAATCGCAAGCTATTTCTGCTGACAGCATAATTTCAGTCAATCTTGCTTTTGATCATGTGTGATGATTTTGATAACAACATAGGAAACTTCCAAGTTTGCATTCTTCCTAGTAGCATTCAGGAAACCACAACCTCTTGCTTTATTTAACCTTTTGTTTACCTTTTGCGTAATTATGAATGCAAATTAATATTTGCTTGACTTTGTCAAGGGTTAAGGTACTTCGTGTATGGTAATTAATTTAATTTGTTCATCATTAACGTTCTATTCGTATTACTGAGTAATTTAGGGTATGTATTGATTTCTAATATTGTACATTTGTACGCAGGGTTACACATCAAGCTATATATTTCCAGTTTACGCTGATCTCGCATTGTACGGAAACCCTATACAATGCGAGATCGCTTATGCTGGAGATTATAGCTTGATGTGTAGCCGTGTATACAAGCTATTAAATTAAGGATTTTCAGGCGGGGTAACTAGGTACTTAAATTAGTAGTAATGAAGTTATTGATTTACAAAAAATACTTTGTAGTTCTACTATCAAAGCGCTTCCAAAGTTCCAACAGATTACATTAAAAAATCGAACTCAATTTATATTTGAAAGCACAATATTGTAAGACAAGTGTGAAAATTGACATTTCAAACATTCAAGAGATTAAGCGTGATGAAGTATCTAATATTATCACCAAAAGATAGGGGAGAGCTTAATTTATAAGACCGTGAAAGGAACCCGAGGGTTGTATCGTACCTACCTCTACACCTGGGATCATATACCTACCTACATATAAGAACTATTCCTTACATACTGTATTACCTATACACCGTGTGAAGTACTTTTAGGCAGTGATTTATATCTCGCAAAGATAAATAAATACTTTAGTTCGCTCTCGGATAAGGATAGCAATTTACTGGAAGATTTAAGCTCGTATACACTTTAATCCTGTACATCTTACCAACCACATGAATAGTGAAATGGATATGTAACACATTTTCAAAAGGTGCTTATTGTTACTTAGGGGTTTGAACTTATACTCGAAGACTATTCAGCAGTATCCTATTAGATACCAAATATAAACTGGTTAATAGGCAAAGAAAGAAAAAAAAAGTGTGGGGTCGGGGGACCCCGTCAAGAGCGAAGTTCCTAACGCTTAATCTTCAACTCCGAATGATGCGTCGTATAATCTTTAAAATAATCAAACTTAATTTTGATTTCACTATCGGCTTCAGCACCGTCAAAAACAACGAAAACGACACCTATGATGAAAAATAGTTAATGTTCACAGACGCCATCTTGAATTTCCCTTTTGACCGCATTATCGGCTTCAGCATCCTCGAAAACTATGAAAACGACACTCATGACGAAAACTTTCAAAATGTTTACAGCGTTCATCTTGGATTTTCATTTTGACCTCACTATCTGCTTCAGCAACCTCGTAAGGCGTGAGAACTATCTCAGTCTGTCCGTGTATTTCTGTTTTATAGAACAAAAGGTCGCATAACGTTACGTAACGATTTCTACAATTGACTCCTACCGCAAAGTGCGTGAAAGAACTTTATTCCAAAAATGTTTATTTTGAATTATTGATCAGAAGTTCCGATCATTAAATGGAAACTCAATTGAAAAAAGACGATATTTACAATGAGACACTAACTAGACTTCCCATAATTAGAAGACACTGATTGTGCACTTGATAAAAGTTCTTGAACTCACATAGCCGACCACGTAGAGAGAAAACGCTTTGACAAAGTAGATGACATCCCATACGTCACCGAACCGCCCAACCTTCAAACCAATTTTAGTTGGAGGGTATCTACAAATTAGGGTCATGCGGTTGGTACGCCTGATGATAGATGGCGCTAAGTTTTCACACGAACCGAGACATTTGAGCTATCAACACGGCCTATGTCTGTTATTAACGACCGGTCTTGGATACGCATTAATATCACTACACATGTATTATAGAACGTACTGTAATTATAGTGTACCGAAGGTTTTCACATCGCTGGAATGGAACGCTTTGAATAAACGACGCTTTAGACTTCAGAGTATTAAAGATGCCAGGTTTGCAAGATATCCTAATGAGTTTGATCGACTAGAAAAATGTCAAACTGATGTTGTGTATTATCCTCTAAAGTATTATCATAAGCCTATACCGTCCAGGCCATGGTACGGAGCGAGAGTGTATGGGTAGCCGTCACCTCCTTCTGCGAAGCAGTAATGCTGGGAGGCGGCGCACGTGAGGGAGAGGCAGTATACGCGCCCTCACGGCCTTAGTCGCCGCGGGAGATGCCCTGGGCGTCGGGAATCCCAGGCTGATTCCCGGCCACCGTAGGCGCGGGGTTGCGGACGGCGAGTAATGGGTAGCTCGCTGTTCGGTAACAACCAAGCCTGGGTCGACGGCGCGTTGTTCCACGCGTGCCTCAAGTCAGCATCAACTGATAGGGCCCGCAAGGGCCGATGCCTGCCAGGGGTGCGGGTTGTTCGAAAGAGATACCGCGGCCCCTGGCATACAGGCAACTGAGGGAACACGGGTGGGTTTTAGTCAGTAAAAGTCTGACACGCCCTCCTGCTCCACCCAGAGCGGGAGAAGTTATGGATGACCCAAAAAAAAGCCTATAGTAGTACACTGCTGCAACTGCTACCGCTTGCATATTTGGTAACTCAACGCTTACACTCTCTCATACAGCTGCTCCCAGCACACTTTCCTCTTTCTGCTTCTTCAAAGGTTGAGTTGTCAAGTCTCTACAGGGACATACAACATGATAGAAAGCAGCACCCTAATTGCGTCACACACTTTCCATTGCATCATAGACTTAAAAAAATTGTCTGCTCATCAACGTAATCAATGTTGTTGAAGAAGGGAAAGCATACTACTTACAGTATTCTAGAATTTCTTAATGACAACATCTAATACCGTGTAGTAACCAATATTATCAATACATCTTTGACATAATCTGTACATGCAGCCACATATTATTGCTATGATGATAATTTTAATTGACATTTAATCATTCTTACGTAATTATGATGACGAAATTTTAATATTTGTACGCCACTAAGGCCAAACATGACTGATCTTAAACTATAATGTAATTTAATAACTTGCACGCTCTGTATGTTTCCACAAATAAAGAATCTTGAATCTTGAACTAGCAAATTGAAAGCGATTCCTACTGTAAGACCCGAGTTCATTTAGTGTGCTACGCAATCACCCGCTGGTTATCTATGCTGACAGATTATCTGAATTCATAAAATAATATTCTCTAGACATACATGCGTTTCTTATTCAAGATTGTAAAATTTTCCGCTGCACGCATTCTATCATACCAGTCGTGTTCAGTATGTCTACGGTTTATATACTTTCGTCTGCCGATACATTATGTTATATGTAGCTAGTCTAATTAAATCTCTAAGCACAAGATAAACTAACACTTGTATTTAAAGAGCAACTTCCAAATAAAACTTTAATCATACAGCGCAATGAAGTTACGTTGCAGCTAGCAATTTAACGTAATCATAATGGCCATACTTTATGTTATATGTAATGGAGAATATTCCAATAAAAACACAGTTGTTAATTGGACTTTTCCTTTTGCTCCATAAATAAAACACATAAGTACTTTAAATTTTTAATATCTATGCTTTTTTCTTAGTTTTTTCTTCACTGTTGTGGGGAGGTTTGCAAACACCATAATTATACGATGCGTTTTGAATCTTTATGCAGTCTTCCGAGTTTTGGACTGTTTGGTACACGCTGCCTCCTTTGCGTGCGTTTGAACATCTTTCTGGTTTTTCTGGGTTTTCTGTACCCTAAATGCATAACGCACGATCAAACATAATCTGAATCATTTTGAAACAGATTGCTAATCCATTGCTTCATATGTTCGAAAAATGTGTTTGCTCAACAACGTAAATAACGCAATGAATATTGTTGAATTGTCAAAATCAAACAGATTATGATTGATCGTGTGTTACGCAATTAGGGTGCAGGTCATTAAGCGTGTTTTCCTTTCTTCCGGCCCCAGTACCTATCAAAAGTATCAAGACCCTTTCCAAAGAATGCTTAGGTGAACGCAAAACAATGTCTGAACGAGCGCATAGTTTTTTACACTGTCAATAAGGACAGTGTGAAATGTGTGAATAAAGAAAACATATAAGCTGCGAGGTACTTACGTAACACACTAACAGTAGGAATGGCTTTCATTTTGACAGTTCAATAACATTCATTGCGTTATTTACGTTGTTGAGCAGGTAAATTTTTCGAACTTAAGAAGCAAAGGATTTGCTTGATATCCTTCAAAATGATTCAGATTGATAGTGTGTTACACAATTACATAGGGTGTTTGTCAATTTCTCTCAGTACCTAGGCTTGCAGCTATGTTGAACCGTCCAATTATTCGTCTTGACAGTTTTGATAATCTCACACAGCCGGTTCTGTCCGTCAGACTGTTGTTTGCATTATTTTGTCTTCAGTCAGACCTTACTACAAATAGGGTCAGGTTAACAGGTTTTACGCCTACAATTAATGCATTTTCTTTCACAATCAATGCACTTGCTACATTTTGCGTGGGAGCCATTGATGACACCATTGAGCGAGGTGTATACCGTGTTGTGTTAAATGTTTTTTTTATTTTTTAAACTCTATAATACTCACTGATAAATTCAATCTTATTGTTCAAGCCTTATACATACTATAAAAAAAACTGCGTAAAAAGTGAACGTTTTTGTTTCCATCGTATTCGTTTTAAAAATGGAAAAAAAAAACTTGTTGACTATTAATTAAACTGAATACTATAAGCAATCGCCATAAAGGTCTTTATTGTTAAAAAGAAGATGCTTCCGACTGCTGACTCGATACTTTAAAATTCAAGGAAGTAATGTAGCACATGAATAAAAGATTGATTACAGTTTGACTGAGTTCATGTTTTTGTTTAGGTACTGCAAGTTTTCTATTCCAAATAAATGTACCAGATGAAAATAGTTTTAGTATTTTTGAATACCGGACAACGTACCTGCGAATCTGCTCGAGCTGTGGAATGTGTAGGTATTCTACATAATTTAGTGTTAAACATTTCAAGATTTTGGCCGATATATCTTGATTCTTGATACATAGCAGTCTTTGAACTCTTTATCTTCGCTGAGAATCTAGCATAAAAAATAAATAAAAGTGTAAAAAAATATTGTAGGTAACTAAAGTAATAACTATGTGCAAAATGATTAAATTATTCTTTGAGTGCAACGTTAAAATCTTAATAATTGTGCAATAAACAAGTCTGTCCGGTGAGAAAAAAAAACACAAACACTTGAAAATGGAACGTGCCCTTTACTGTGGTTTTGAAAATATTATAAACGTAGTAAGTATTCATACGATACATCCTCAGGATACATCCGAAGCTATGTAGCAAGTTATCAGAACGGCAGAATTGTCCGTCAAGTGTCATTCATTAGGTACGATTGGATGTCGAAGACCTCTGCAATGATAATGCATACCTACTCATCTATCACACTATCGATATGGTCGCAATTATGAGCTGTTTTATTGCGAGATGCCCGTTCATTATAATCTATAATATTACACTGTCTGACTGCCTCGTCGAAGAAGTGCTGTTCGTCTGAATGTTTTAACTTGACCCCGATTCAACTGTAGTAATTTTTTTTTTAAGTTTTCAGATTATTGTAGGTTATTTCAGAATTAATAAACTATCTACCAAACTACCTAAACCCGGAAATAATATTTTGAAACTATTTAAGAGTTTTAATTCGGTTTAATTCCATATTCCACGTATCGAACTAGTACAAATTAGCTAATGGATACTTCGGATAGATCGATAATTTGTTTAAAAAAAAACTTGTCACTAAAGTACACAGGTACACACAGCTGCACTAAGTGGTTACCCCTCCAAAAGACATGTGCGTTCAAATCCGTGCTAGGCCCAAGTTACTTTTTGTATTTTGCAAAAACATTTTATTATAATTATTGTATTGTTTTAAAGAAGTCCGCGTGGAATAGTGTCTTTGGGTCTTTGTCTCTTGTCGCAAACTTATAAAACATTCACATAAACCTTACATATTTCCATACAAACTTTCGCATTTGTAATAATAAAAAATATAAAGTAAGGAAGTAAGGATTAGACCGGAGGCGGAGGTCACACGACCGCTTGCCACGCATAAGATTGGAGGTTCGAATTCTAGGCACGAAATGTGCTTTTCTTCATTTTTTTGAATTTATAGTACTTATTAAATTTTTACTTATTCAATTATATACTTATTGAATGTTGTAGCAGCATAACATTATAAAACTTGAGTGGTTTGCACATACTAACGCTGTGTGTACTTAAAAAATTCGTACAATCCGCAGTCGAGCTGATTGACGAATAAATAAAAAAAAATTAAACTCGCACAGCATGTAGGTACACGCGCAGTCGCGCCATTGCCATAAGTAATCTTTTGTTTAATTTTACTAAGACTGAGACACGCTCGTGGCACAAACCAAGGTCGGACGGTGACAATGTTTTGCAACGGATCGCACGACAGGTCCGCGCGCCCGCGTCTACACAGCGTTCATTGACCCACTGAACCCGGCCTTACGGGGGCTGCGCCTCAGGCCGACCGCCTCCGAGCGTCGGAGCCCTATATTACAATAATACAACCTCCACCTATGTATGATCGATCCTTTTGGCGGGAAACTGCTTTTTTTTTTTCGTTGAAGCTCGCTGAGCTGAGACAAAGGAAACAACATCTGGTTTGGTGAATTTGAAAATAGAATTAGAGGTGGTCTTGCTTGCGTAGTTTTAGATGCGTATATATATTTTAATTTTTTGCTGCCCAGAGATCTGTCGTTAAGGTTATGTTGTTTTATTTTAAATTATAATAACTACATAACAAAACTCAAATTATAGGTAATCTACTTATTTAGTAGTTTGGGTACTCTACGGAATCTGCTGCACAACTTCCGATGTTAAAGAAAAAGTATGATTTCCATGCAGCTACCGAACTTTGTCAATATTCGTCATGTCACATTGCGTTGCGTTGATGCTCGATATCGAAAGTGTAAGTGTGGCCCTGTTCTGATTATGTGCCCTATATTCGGCCCTCCAGCGTTTATCAATAGTTCATTTTCAAATGTTGCATTCAACTAGATAGACAGCAGAGCTGGTTGTTGGTATAATCTTGCGTTTGGCCTAGTTTCGCAACCTTGATGTAGGTACTTGGTGTTTCTAATAATAATGGCGGAGTCGTTTCCAGCGCTTAGCCAAGAGGAGATGATTGAAATAAATAAATTAATAATAACATTGATTTAGGACAGATCCACTCCAATGGCGAAAACATTTCAATGAAAAATTTACTTGAACTTCAATAGGCTTGTTTTTGTTTTTCTCTATAAAGTTATGTTTACAAACTAGTTACCGTCTGGCCTCCGTGGCTCGTTGTTAAGTCAAAGGTACTTACCAAGATTTTATTTGACCTTTGAATATAAAATATGCCTAAAAAAAAAACGATTTTAAATATCCTCAAATTCTCATAATATTCTGAACAAAACCTAATTGTAATTAGGCATATATTCGTTCAGATCATACATAAGGAAATAAACACTCCTGAAAAAGTCTCGTGAGACAAGTTCATACATTTGTAAAATGGAACTTGGCGTCAGAAAATTATATTCCCTGTCAAATGTTTGCATTTTACGTGACCGAGTTTTAACTTCAAACAAGACAGACGGTGAAACTCTTCCTTCACTTTGAGTGTTACGAAACCGCGTCTATATCTGCCTTTTATACCACCTCGTTAAAATTCTCACGGAATTTCTGTCAGTAATTTATGAACAAAGGGAAATGTCTCATAACTCACTATGTCCGGCTAATTTAACGTTATTAAACGTGTACTGTGCAGTCGATTTCTAGGTTTATGCCTTGTCTGCGATGACTACGAAACTATGACCTTAAGATAAGCTGACACTACTAATGATAAGATAATAACTAAACTAGAGACAGTCGTCTGTGTCTAGTCTTACTAGAAAGAAAGGGACTCTTTCTCAGACGACTAAAACATTTTTTCCAACTCTCCGACCCAAGAATAGCGAGCAGGCAATAAAATTACAATCAGGGGAACCAAACTGGCATTTAGATTGCAAATATTATGGTCTCCCATTCGCGTGAGTTAGATGACTGTTTGATTCCAACAACATTCGAGAAGTACTGCTTATTTCTCAGAAACGAAATGAGGTTATAGTACGTGGTATAAGAATCTTTTTGTGCGATACAATTGTACTCAAGATATCGGTGGTGATGTGGTGAATACAAATTAGCGCGTGGTTTCCATTGCATTGAATGCAGTGCAGTGTCTACAATGTTTGTTTACACATTCGGCTGACGTGATCGGTATTCGTAAGCACTGTGGTGCTATTTCGGAATCAAACCGGTTTTGCGGGTAGACCTAAACACAGAATTCATTTGCATATTTTGTAGGTGACATTTAAAATTTGTTTTCAAATCTTGTAATTAGACTTCTTTGACGTTTACATTCACACATACAATCAGCCTATAATGTTCCCAGTGCTGGGCTGGGACATAAACCTTCTCCCTTCGAGAGGGAGTGGGCCGTAATACACCACGCGGAGCCAGTTCGTGTTAGTAGGTGTCACATGTCTTCGAATTTTTGGTTCTAGAACATGTCGGTTTCGTCACGATATTTTCCTTCACCGTTTCAAGGGCAGTGGTGATGAAATATTTTACACTATTTTAAATAAAGCGCTTTTCAGTGTTCGAACCTACGACCTACATAACTCGTAAACCGTTTCCACTGGGCCATTAAAGCCCGGTTAAGCAGTCACGGCCTCTCAAGGCCAACTACGAGATGCCCGACAAAAAAAAAAACCACTGGGCCATCACTGATCTCAACGACGAACTTGACGCATTTGGTGTATTTAATTTGAAACATAAATTATGAACTCAGTGCCTCGTCATATTCAGGACTTGATTGATCTTGTGCCTCTAGATCTGTGTTGTACCTTTTTAAGAGTATTTCTGAGTGAATGCCACTTACCAGTGTTTATGTTGAAATTATTTCTGGATTTGTTGGTCAGTTGCCGTGTGGTTTTCAGCCGAGAATAGACCACTCCTCTGTTTTCGTGGGTGTCGCCCAAAGTAGTTGGAAATGCTGGAATATATCATTTGAATGGGCAGTAGCAACTGCTATAAAAGTATACAATCTTCTGTCCATATTCCTTGCACCTATCCAGAGACTGCATTTGTATTGCAGGAATTCCAATAGCAATGCAATCAAAATTTTCAACAATTTACCTTCACACATCAGAGCTACTAATAAATTCAAGAAAACCATATTTGCCTGGGTTTTAGACAACTGTTTTTATTCAGTTCATGAATTTTTTAATTTAAATTTTTGGCATTACATGTTATCAGTAGGCACTTAGTGTACGTGTGGATTCAATTTTTAATTTTACGGCATTTGACATTTCACTCAATTTTTTTAATTATTTTTTTCTAAATAATATTTGATTTTGTATTTTAAAAAAAATGTTACCCATTGTCATTTCAAATTTGCTTAAAGCATTTTTAATGGGGACCATAATTGTACTTTAATTTTAAAATGTCTACACCGGGAACGGTAGTATATGTGAAGCTTTTAAATAATAAATTGCACACGGCTACACATCAAGCTATACATTTCCAGTATAAGCTAATCTAGCATTGTATAGGATTACCGTAGTGTGAGATCAGCGTAAACTAGAAATAGCTTGATGTGTAGCCGTGTGGTACCATATTATACTCGGAAATAAATCTGTGGCCTGGTGCTAATAGGGCCAAAGTACGTTATTATTGGCTTAAGTACACTGCAGGCCTTTTATCCCACATTTTTTTTTACTAACCGGTATGAAAGCGCACACTACATTGGCCTTCTTTTACGTAATAACTTTTGAAAGATTTTCGATAAACTAACTTCCTTTTAGCACAAAAAATATCATACTTTTTTTAATAAACTGGCATTACAACCTCATTTCATAAACGTACATTGGCCCTGTTAGCACCAGGCCACAGATATATACTATTACTATTCCATTTTCAATAATTGTTGATGGACATCCTAAGTAATAGCAGCCGCACGGGTCGATCGATTTGCCGCGTTTGATCCGTGGATGGGTGACCATCGTTACATACTAAGACCCCTCGATGCCTCGGAAAGCACGTTATGCTGTTGGTCCCAGCTGTCATTCGTGGATGTTTGACAGTCGTTACGGGTCTTCAGAATCCCGAAAGTCTGACAACCAGTTTTACCAGATGTATCATATTACCCAGTAACTGGGTTGTGGAGGTCAGATAGGCAGTCGCTCTATGTAAAATATTTCCGGTTTGACTGGAAGCCGACCCCAACAGCGTTAGGAAAAGGTTAAGGCATGTATGATGTCATAATAATATAAAAGTGTAAAAAAAACAAGTCACAACTTTTACATTACCTACCTACCATTTAATTCCCTCTCTGCCTATTTACACAATACACAGTAATCTCTTTCATGGCACTTTCCTTGGTCGCCTGCCAAAAGTAATCAAGGTTTCACTTTGTGTCCATTATAAATGTTTTTGTACAGACGCCAGCAAATCAAGCTACCCCAAACTGTCAAACTTTCCCAGTTGAACATGAACCTTACTCGTATGTAATAAAGATGAAAATCTATCAAAGAAATTTGACATATTGGGGTAGCTTGACGTGCTGGCGTCTGTAGATAAACATTCCGTAAATACATAAGGTCCTGTATGTACCTACCTATATGTATACAGGATGGTAGGGACATCGACGCAAAACCTGTTTCCATGAAAATCAGTACTTACAACATTCTGAACATCTCGGCGGTGTAATTTTTTAGTCGGTTATTAAAAAAAAATCTATTGTTCCATATATTTTGGGTTTGGCGCGCAGGTATTGCACTCTTCTATGAAACAGCAGATTTATTTCTGAAAAGTTACGTTAAATTTCGACGCTAGAACGATGTGTGGTGTCCCGTCACTCTATATTTTTATGTAAAAATCAATTTTCAAACGGCTTTGAAAATTGTTCAACGTGAACAACGAAACTCTTCAAAAATGACAGCAAATCAACCGCGATTGCTGCTATCGAATAAATATGCATTGTTTTGACCCCAAGGATGATGAAATTTCGAATTGGTGGGGGGTAACTAAAAAATGAAAAATAAAAACAACACAATTGTTAAACGTATTTCAATTTAAAAAAATACAGGGATAGTAAACTAGGCACAGCCTGTATATTGGGCAGCATTAGGTACATAATACATTTCGGGAAAAAAATGATGTAATTGGCGACACATAATCCACATGATTATGTAGTTAGTATGTATGTATGTATGTATAGAAAGCCTCAGACTCAGATATTGTGACAAGGTTGCTTTGACAGTAGGGCTTCGATAGAAACTAGGACGAGTACTGGCACGCCATGCCATGCTAGTCAGTCGTGTCGTGTGGCTTGTTTATGTAATAATACCTTTTATGGTAATTAAGCTGAAACGGGGAAATAAAATTGCCAATGCGATAGTAATTATAGTAATCAAGGACTTTATTAATCTACTGGGAGATAATAGTCGGGCAGTCATAGTAAATACTACAATCATTGACTTACACAAACGGCTTTTTGGGGTCCGCAAGGGCCGATGCCTGCCAGGGGTGCGGGTTGTTCGAAAGAGATACCGCGGCCCCTGGCATACAGGCAACTGAGGGAACACGGGTGGGTTTTAGTCAGTAAAAGTCTGACACGCCCTCCCACTCCATTGATGATTTCCCCCCAAAAACAAGCGTTGTCACCAACAACAACAACAAACTTTTCTTTGCCATATTTTTTCATGACTTAGAATTTCTTCACGGAGATATTCACTTGTAGTTGTGTGTGTGGCGATTCTGTACACTCTGAACAAAGAAATGTTTAAAAAAAATATATTCAAAGAGCATGTTCTATTAGTAACAGTGGGGCTCCTGACACAATTACAGCCCTGGCAAAAGACATCAGAATTAAATAATGTAATAATATAGTATTTTGGTAAGCCGAATAGCAATAAAAATAAATTCAAATAATCAGCCAATGCGCAAAAAACGTATTTATCCATAATTTTGAGTAAATATCGGATAAAAATGAGTAAAAACGAGTATTTATAAATTTTTGATAAATACTCGAGTATTTATACTTATTATTTTATCCACTGCCCATCACTACAGCTAACAAGAGAAAATCGAACTAATATTTTTACTATAATACTTATATAATTTTTTATATTGTCTTAAAATTGTAACGGTGTAAACGATTGTTGGTTGGCCATTTAAGAAAATTAATAAATAAAAGGTGTAAATTCGCTCGTTTCGGGCTCTCAGCTCAAATTGGCTGGTCTCCTTTGTTTCTTCCTTTGATCCAACATGGTCTGATGCAACAACAGTCAATTGAAGTACATTAAATAGCTGTTACAAACCATCTTAGATGACCTACATTCATTATTTGCTCAGTACTGCTACTTTTAATTGCATAGCATCCAGTAACTAATATCCTCGTTCTTGGTGTCTAGGACAGGGCTTCAAGGAAATTGGTGAACGAACCATAAAATTGGTGAACGAACCATAAAATTGGTGAACGAACCATAAAATTGGTGAACGAACCATAAAATGTCATCATCTGCCTGGGGTTGGCTTCTAGTCTACCCAGATGTAGCTAAATACTAGTATTTTACATGGAGCGATTGTAATCTGGCCTCCACAGTCCATTTATTAGGTAATTAATACGATATCTGTTGGTAAGACTGCTTGTCAGATTTTCGGGCTGCTGACCACCCGTAACGATTGTCAAAGATCCACGAACGACCGGCACCAACGGCTTAACGTGCATTCCGAGGCACGGGTCTCGGTATGAAAAGATGGTCACCCATCCAGGGACCAACCGCAGAAAGCGTAGGTTAACCTGATCGATTGATCCGAGCGGCTGTTATTACTTAGCGACGAGCCCTTGCACTTCATCATCATCATCATCATTTCAGCCGAAAGACGTCCACATGGGCCTCCTAAGTTCCGCCACTTCGACCGGTTCTGTGCTTCCCGCATCCAGCGGACTCCTGCGGCCCTCACAAGGTCATCGGTCCACCTTGTGGGCCTTCCAACTTTACGTCTTCCGGTACGCGGTCGCCACTCCAGAACTTTTCGGTCCCATCGGCCATCTGTTCAGCGAGCAATGTGCCCTGCCCATAGCTACGAGTTATATACAATAGGGTGGCAAACTGAAACAATGGATTTAGGACATGATGCAGAACCCTCAGAAGCTCTGTCTGCCATACATTTTGACCGCGTAGATATTACACATTCTAAGAATCAGCAGATATTTTTCTTGATAACCGACCAAAATGTCTAGCATAATGTACCTACTGAATTCATGGTTTCCGTTTTCGCGCCGATATCCCGCCACCTTCCCTGCATACCCATAAAATGTTTAGTGAATAAGTGGCAGTAAGTGTAGCCGGTGACATTGGAAACGTAACGTACGTAACGTAGTGTTATTTGCCCGAGGGTCGCCCTAGGCCGTTCAGTTACGTAACGCTCGTGATAAATGATGATGATTATGGTAGATCATGTTAGATGTAGGATAGATAAGTATCACAATATTACTCACACGATATTGATAATTTGATATTAACACTTTGTGTGAGTCAAAAGCTTTAAACTCGTGATACGTAAAGTGATTAATTACACTTTACGTATCACGAATTTAAAGCTTTAGGTAAGCATTTATAAGTTGGCATTTAGGCTGTAGGTATTTATAATTTTAAATAGATACTTACTCAGATCATTTTTTTATGCCAATCCTTGACTAATATTTTATCTGTGTGCCAAATTTCATCCAAATCCGATAAGCCGTTTTTGCGTGATTGAGTAACAAACATTCAAACTTTCACATTTATATTATTACTAGTTTCTCCCGCAGCTTCGCCCGCGTGGAGGTCGGAAATTATCCCGCGGAAACGTACTACCGGGATAAAAAGTATCCTATGTGTTAATCTAGGTTTTAATGTATCTGTGTGCCCAATTTCATCCAAATTCATTCAGTAGTTTATGCGTGAAAGAGTAACAAACATCTATCCATCCATCCATACTTACAAACTTTCGCGTTTACAATATTGGTAGGATTAGGACAGTAGGATAATAAACTCCTTGGACACTGACTTTTCCTAAATTAAAAACAACACAGCTTAGTAGTACTTTGTGCTCCAAGTTGTGTAGCTCGGGAGAAGTACACTTGGATATATTAGGTATTTATCAGGATAGAGTGAGTCGGCGTGACACACAACTTTCAACAATGCAACAGGTTTCTCATATTGAAAATAAATATTGTATACCTACTTACAAAAACACCTGTAGTTATTTATGCGCCTGTGATCCTTACCGCATGAAAGGAGCCTACAACCTCATTAAAGTAACGTAGGTAGGTATACAAAAACTTGAATGAACCGCCAGTTATTCGTTATAGGTATACCTATATCATTAAAAGTTCAATTTAATTCTTATCAAATTAGTCTTGGTACCTATTTTCCAAGTTCCGTTATCTATGTATCTGCATTCAAAACTAATATCTAAAAAGTACGTGCCTATACCTATCTAGATAGTTCATCTTGACTTCGAATCTTGCTACAAAGCATATATTTTGCGTAAGTACCACCTACTTATATCTCTGTATCAGCAATCTTATTAGTTACCAAGATAAATTATTCAGACGTCTGTGTTAGCTAAGATAAACTAGCATTTTCTAAGTACACATTATATAGACAAACGTAGGAGTAAATACGCCTTCTTTAACTTATTCGATACATCGCGGCAACTTTATTCAAAACTTGTTTGTATCGGTGCAACTTTGATAGTAATACTACGCTATGAGATAGTTATGTAGGATAGAAAGTTGATTTGTTATTATTGTTGTCTCTTTCAAAATGCAAGTCTCTTTCCCACGCTTTATTACGTTTGGGCGGGGTCAAACTGCTGCATTGGATGGTTGAATACAAGTGCTGCCATCTAGTGGTATAATTCGCTTAACTGTTCACCTTGGACAACCTGTTTTCCTCCACTCGTTCTAATATCGCTACTCGATGCAAGATGGCGCTACTAGTAACATGTTTAAAATAATTGTACATAATTATATTTTCAGAAGCAGAACCATAGATAGATTTATGTAGCGACCATACACGGCAAATAACGTATCATTGAATTATATTTTAATATTTTTTCGATGTTTTAAAACTTTTTTTCTTTGTTCCAGGTGCTAGTGGAATATGATGGTGTAGACTGGCAGCGTCGCGAGTGGGTGGCAGTTTATTCACGACGGACGTTTCGTGTTTTTTTAGTGGAAAGAACTCTTGTATGGGCTCCCAAAACACACGAAGGAAAAGACGTGAAATGGCCAGCTTTGGTAAATATTATTTTTTCTTTGTTCAATAAATCTGCAGTAGATGGCGCTACTAGTCCCAAATAAAGCTAACTTGATATTTACTTGCTGATAGTAATTCGTATTTAGTAGAAATAAGCCTATTTTAATAAAATAATTTAAACCCTTATTTAGTTTGTTTAATAAACAATAACACCACAAGTTCTTAGAAATGAACCACATTATTTCTTTACAAATAGACAATTCACTCTTGATTAGCATAGCAAAATAGATACAGACAACTGTCTGTATCTTTATCACAGACACTATAACTATAGTGGCAGAATCTTTGGCAACAGTTCCAAATGGAATTACCGTAGGTAATCTAATATCTATTCATAGACCCATCTCGTCTGATATTTACGGCAGATAACTCAATATACGAGGGAATCTTTTAGATGTTTATAAGGTTATGTCGGAACGTTGTTCCACACACACGTGTCATGTACGACCTCCATTCGTGTCAGATTTACACGCACGCTTCTTTACGTATGTTGGTCACGTTTTGTGCGAGTTTGAGGTCACACAAAGTTTTGATTCGTACCTCCTATATTCGTACTACTCAAGACAGTACTCGACAGTACTGTGCTGTTTTTTTAAGTTGTACCTATGTACAAAAAAATATTAGTGTCTACACTTGTTTAATTGCAAGGTTTTTTTAACGTATAAGCTTCCCCTAGTGACGTTGTTTTTTTGTTAGCCATAGGTACCTTAACATAGATTGGTTTAGTCCGAAATAAACTCACATGAGATTCAATGAAGTCTCAAACTCACGTGAGAGTGAGAATTTATTAAAAGTGGCGGGTTTATTATGCCTATCATCACACCAATGCCTGGCAAAATGTTATGGCTAGGTGGTCCCAAAATCTTTCTTCACTTTTATGAACAGCGCCATCTAGTAGCGAGTAGAGTATGCTTTTAAAACGTGACATACTACTGAGTAAGCTTTAGAATAGTTTGATAGTCAATTAAAAGCTGACAACCCGGTTTATAGAACTAATGAACTAGATACATAAAATTTAGCCCAGTCTCATTCTGTTTAAAATTAATTATTGACTAATAGGTAATAAGCTGTTAGGCCTTTTCCCTATTATCGAATTCTTCTTTATCTAACTTTAGAAAATGTTTCAAGAAAAATTTGTTGAAAGGTACTTGGTGGTACCTAATATCTAGAATTATTTTTTCAGAACCATTCGAGAATTGAATTAATTTATCTTTTGTAGCTATGTTCGTGTTGTGAATTTCTAATAGGATCTTTTCTTGTAATGCCTTTTCAGTTTTAAGCACTACCCTAATAAAATATATAAAGTAAGTATAAGTTACCTACCTACTGTTGTGGGGTTTGTCACCATCATTATTATCTAGTACTTACAAATAAATTATTGAATTCAATCCAACTAAGGCACTGAAGGGCACAACACGAGCCTCCCAACCCAACTCCTAAACAATGAATCATCTCGATATTTTCTACATGTTTTCCCTACAAATATAACCCCGAATAACATAGCATTTCTACATGTCATGCCTACTTGTTTCGGTAATCGTTTACACTATAAACATGTTGTAAATAACTCTTAAAAAAATTTCAAACGTGATAACATATCTGAAACAACGTCAATACATGTATGATCATGGAATCAGTAGTACCTACTGTGTATTGTTTATGACACATGTATGGAATTAGCATGTACATGTTTTTGACAGCCATGCTTTACAAGGCTCGATAAACACATATGTGTCACAATCAGGGGTGTACCTCGGCGTACTAATAAAAAATGGCGCCTAGAGCACGCATCACACCACAGACATATAAAACAGTAGCAGACCAAACATTCGCAAAAAAATGCGTACCCATTACGCACACATAGAGAGTGTGTCGAAACAGGGCCGGACTAGGGCCGGTTGCCGGTATTATATAACGATATTGAAACGACCGATAAATCTTACTGAAAATCAATACTGCGAAAATCAATATTCTCTGGGTAAATGAAGTGTAGATTACTTATCAATTATGTCTTAACGAATATAACCACCCATCTGTTCCCGTGGTTACTGTAAAAGGCGACTAAGGTAATATTTTAAGAGGACGGTGGGTGGCAGTCCTTTCACCTCCTTTTAACGTTATATTTATACACAGACCGTTGACGGGCATCAGTATCGGATAAAAGAACTCTCCCTGCAGTCATTAACCCGCATGCCCAGCTTGGTGGGACCTAGAGTTAAGGTGTTGGTATGCCTGAAAGCTAGCTTATAAATATATAAGGAATTTTGCAATAAAACAATGAATTTAATGAATATTTACATATTTATTTTTTACTTTTTTTAAACTTTATTTATTTAAATATTCTTTATTGTACACTACAAACATACAATAAACAAAAAAATACACTATAATATATACAATAGGCGGCCTTATCGCTTTCCGCGATCTCATCCAGGCAACTATGGAATGGACAGTGATTAGCCTGGACATAAAATGGGGACGTTGTTGGTGCAAATAATGTGTTTACAATATACTAAAATAGATACATAGATATATACATAACCTAAATAATAGATACATAAATACATACATACAAAATTTAAAACGAACGAAAATAAAAGCCTATACAGAGATTATTACAGTTTGGTACGAGAACGAGATCACAACGACAAGTAATGTTCTTTATTTTCATAATTTAAAAACTACTGGTCCTAAAATAATAATATGTACAGGTATACAAAAAATTAAATAATCATAGGGCATCAAATAATACGTCCGCATCGTTGTCGATGGGAAAAGTGGCCAACAAAGGCTGGCAGCATTGCCACGTGGTATGGCAATGCTGATTCTTTGGCTAAAAAATAGGCCAGCCCTTTGGTCACGTGAAGAGTCGATCTACCGCTTGGAAATGTCTCGGAAAACTAAGTTGCCACTCGGACCCCATGGTCCTAGAGTTTCAACCCCAAACGGCTCGAACATATAGGTTCCAATAAGATTGGAATATTTGCACCATTTGAGGTTCAGTTTCAATCCTGGAGTTTCATGTTTTTAAATCCATGCATTGCGTAAACTTACATCCTTTGGAAACCTGGAAAAATATTAGTAAGCTCAATTATTACCTGCTGAATGAAATGTTAAAATTATGTGAGTAGCCTATACCGATTTATGTCCATCATCGTTCATGTTATCCATCACACAGACAGGGTAACATAACCGGCTAATGAGACACAATTGATTTTCTATTGTAACGTATCACATGTGTACGCGCCGGGCCGGAGCGATTCTATAAATTTTATTATCATAGAATGTATGTTTACACTGGCAATCTGCACTCTGCAGTATTTTCAAACTGTCACCAAAAATGTTTGAAATATCGTAAAGTAAACCGAGTCTCTATTTGATAATTCCATGATAGGTAAATATTTTCCATACAATAAAAAAAATCGTCTTTGTTGCCAAATCCGTCCCTGACTACACAGAATAATACAAAAACTTACCGATTAAAGGTCAATCCAGGTGTTTTGTGGTAGCTAGCACTGTCACACTGGTACGCACAGCACTTTACCATTTTATTTTTGTGTAATTGTCCCAAACAATTAATATTTCAAGTAATATTTCGCGGTTGAAACATAGAACGCGATTCAGGATAAATTTTGCTTAACAATATGGCAGCGCGGGACAGACGGGCTACGCGTCAAATTTTGTCTATGTGTGAGTCAGTGTGACAACAGGTGACAGAACGAGATACTGCTTACGACTTGTCGCTTAGCAAAAAAAGGATAGAGAATCAAGTCCATCGACTATGGATTAATGTTTGGTCTGCTACTGTTTTATATGTCTGTGCATCACACCCCCCCTTTGTAAATTATCTTCTCAGTCTACACAGAGCAAAGCCAGGTCGCATAACCTTTTTGACCCATTATAGCCCTCAATAACGAAGGTATTCATTTCAACTTCCTAAAAAATCGCTTGCATTGCTGCAGTTTTAAGAGAATTGGAATAGAAATAGACAGATTTGAGTTAGATTAAGTAACAGTATGAAATGGTTCGTTTTGTTTTTTTAATATTATTTAATAATTGGCGACTATTTGCGCCCCCCTTGGATAGGCGCCCAGGGCACTTGCCCTGCCTGGACCACCCTAGTTACGCCGCTGGTCACAACTTATTTATGGGTGTAAACGAGGGGTAATACAAACCTATGTATGCCTATATCTAATGATGGTAATGTTTCCCAGACATTCATGCCGCTGGCAGCTGACCTGACGCTCCAGGCCGACGCACAGCCGGTGGAATTCCTTCATGATAAACAGCTGGACTTCTTGGATTACACCAACCTACTTCCTTACCAGGTAAGAGCCACGCCTTTAATCATTAATAAGTAATAAAAGTATACAGTGAAAAAACTTTTCATAGGTACTGCAAGAACTTAGCACTCTTGCAGTCCGGAATCAATAAAAGGCGTACGTACCTATTTCATTAAAATATGTACAATATAATACCTACTTCAATTTTTTTTTTCATCAAGACCGGCGGCGGCGCTGTCAGCTATCCGAGTTGAATCTATTCTGTTCTATCTTTCTAAATATGAAATCCATCAACTTATAAAGTAGGTATTCGTGGAGGTTGCATGAGAAAGTCATCAAAGCTAAAAACCTCTAGAGTAGGTACTTACTTGCGAACAATGACCTTTGCAATGACCCCCTCGAAACAGGCCAGTTTAATGATATGGAAATTACAAAGACATTAATGTCTAACAGTGAAATTTACTGTAATAGACCATATGACTCAGTTGATTATCGTATCAGGGGAAAGGCTAGAATTATTTAGTTTAGGGTCGGTACTACCAACGTTAGTATTTCTGATATCAGAGAAGGTAATTATAGAAGTGCAGACTTTTAATAAACACACTATCCTCCTTTCCGCCGCGCAGTCTGGTAAAAAGAGTATTAAAGAGTGTAATTAACTTTTATAAATCGAAAAGGTAAGTTTTGTTGTGACAGCCTCTTGCTACGATGCAGTCCGGATCTAGGCGGCCCCTGGATTGTAAGGCCCTGACCTGACTATTCTTTGGACGCAAAGACGATTCTTTATTCTTTCTAAAAATGGTTGGTAACCCTAATGTGTACCTACTGTACAGACGCCAGCATATCGAGCTATACCAAACTGTCAAATTTTCCTAATTGAACATGAACTTTATGCCTATGTTATAAAGTTGAAAATCTATTAAAGAAATTTGACAGATTGGGGTAGCTTGATGTGCTGGCGTCTGTACATTCCGTGAATTAATAGTGATGAAAGATTATAAATGTAGACAATTTCAATAAAAATAATATAAAAGAACTTCATATTAATGAACAGACTGAACAAATATAATAGTTAATCAATTCACAAGAAAAGTTTCTCACTAAAGCGAAGCTAGCCACGTACACGACGTACTACCGGTAGTTCGAGTAAGACGAGACAGGTGGCGCTACGGGTCATTGTTCGAACGACGCCGGTGCAGGCATTCGGAATACATTATTGAATATATGCGGGCGCATTTCCTCACGTAAATAGGTACTTGCTTTTCTAAGGCTTTAAATCGACTATAAATACTTAATTGCGTGGGTTGAAACTTGAAAGTAATGAGTCTTGGCGACATTATCTTTAATAAATTATTATGTTGTTGGTATCAACGTAATGTTGTTGGGACAAAGTATTATTGGAATTTTCTGTTAGGAATTTCTCAGTAGCAACCCCGGAGTCTGGATTAGGATAGGCGACCCCTATTATAAGGGACTTGAACGCGCTTCCTTGAACATAACTGGCGAAATGAGGGTGTAATGTTCATTTCTGCTCAACCTTTCAGGGAATATAGTCATGCTGTTATTTAATTAATTGAGCCTCCTAAATGAACAATTTTTTTTTCGGTTTTGGCTTCGCTCGGTTTGTGCATTTAGCCAGTGTCAAGTAATTTTTCTTTTCGATCAAGTAAATGGCCCGATATCGGGCACGAAGTTACAAAACAGTCATAGTCGTCTTTAGTCAGTCAAGTCAAAGTTATTGTAAAGCGGTAGTAATTTTACAACAACCTAATATGAGTTTTTGGGGGGAACACGAAAAGTCCGCGTTAGTCACTTATTTTCACCTTCACTACACTTGTGCACTCACATGTAACTAAATTGAATAATTCACTACCAAAATTATATAATTTAATTCATTATTTCACTAAATTTCATGAAAATGAAAATTCGTGCGACATGTTCCAACCCGATCCCGCCAAAAACCAACAGTCTATGTTATTTTATCATATACAGCTAGGGTTGCCAACCGTACTCTAAAATAGAGTACTGTACTCTTTTTCTTCTGGGTGTACTCTGTATTTTATAACACTAATAGAGTACGCTAAAATACTCTTTTATCATAAACTGACTTTTTTGAGGCAAATGTTTTCGTTCTGCGGTTTTTAAATTTTTTCCACTTGACTTTTTGTCGGTCATGAATGTGAAGTCATGAAGTGGTGAGAAGAGAGGAACAGGGCTTTATAAATATTGATAAAAATGAGCTCCTGATCTTATATTAACGTAGGATTAGGATGTTTTGAGTCCTACAATTCTTATAAAATCAATAAAAAATGTTGTGTAACGCAAAAAGTGCTAGAAAATACATAAAGAGAAATGAAGGAATGGTACTTTATTTTATTAATCTGCACTCTTTATTTACTCTCTCTGTAATCAGAAATACTCTACTTCTTTTAGAAAAAGTTGGCAACCCTGTATAATACTGCAAAGTAAGTTTTTCGTCGTCCGCGTGGAGGTAATTTTTTTCCCACGGAATCATAGAACCTACGGGGATAAAAGTATCCATTGTTCCGATTCACCACCCTAATTGCGTAACACGCGATTAATTATAGTTGGTTTAATTTTGATAGTTCAACAATATTCATTGCGTTATTTACGTTGTTGAGCAGACACACTTCAAACATATGAAGCAATGGTTGAACCATCTGTTTCAAAACGAAACAGATTATGGTTAATCGAGAGTTACGCAATTATGCTGGTCATGGTTTATCCGTCTGCCAAGTGTCATATAAAGCCATCCAAGCATCCAGCTGTTGATGCGTAAAATGGTAAGAGACAGACATAAAAACATACAAACAGACAAGAGTTACTTTCGCATTCAAAATGTTAGTCGGTATGGATAATTAATTTAAACAACAAACACATTAAATGACCAACAAACAATAATAATGAACGCAACACACGAAACAAAAATGACGACTTAGTTGCTTTTGTAGCTAAGCAGTTTGTTGTAGGCCAAGTGGTATCACTATACGTTGCGTGACCGCATCGCCAGTCAACTGTGTGTCATTTATGTAATGACCACTATGACCATGTCATATACGTAGATACGAGTATGTAGAATCTAATCTATCAGTGACTTATACAATATCAGAATGTTAAGGTGACATAACGATATCTCAGTAGGTATGTTTACATGTATATTTCTATTTGAGGTCAGCTTAGAGAATTCAGAATGTATTGCTAGTGTTAATTATTAGGGTATCACAAAGCATATAGAGCAATAGAGAATTATGACTTCTACAAAACCAGAAATTTCCCATAATTTGAAAACTCTTATTTTTCATATTCTTTTGTACTCTGTCTGCAGTGAGTAATTCAACAGCACAACAGGACAGGGCAGTTAATAATATAATATAAGTAATGGTTTGCACAGCTGATTAAATATGTTTAACTTAAACAAACAAACTCACTCATTAATATTTTAGCACAAAAACAGTACTGTATTCAGAAATTACAGTTACCGTTGGTACTGAAAACTTTCCAACTTGAGTGCTTACATTAAGCTGCCAATAGATGGCGCTGCGTTGCGCCAACTGTGTCAACAACGTCCGGCTTTTACATGATATCGTCCCGTTGGTTGTAATAAAAATAATATGTCGAGTGTTTAAATACATTATATATTTTTTTTAAATACCTCTTTCAGTTTCCGGAAATCCGGTAAATATTAAAGCTATCAGAATATTGTGAAAGTAGGTACCTACATCAAGTACGGTACCCATACATTTGCTATTACAACAATTACATCAGTTTATAATATTTATCTGAATGTAGTTCTATAACGATGTTTGAAATCGGATCGAAAAGTATTAATTATTCGTATTAAATTTCCTTTTGTGTTTCCTCGCCTCATTTCTTCTCAGTAAAAGGTTTTGCTAATGGTTGTTTATAAAAAAAAATGCTATCGTTAGGGTTAATCAAAGAGAATTATATAGTCGTCATTGGAGTCAATATTACTTCCTACTGCAGGAGGGTGAGATCTAACCAATTGGACCACACTATAAATAATTTTCGACGATTGCAGCAGTGAACTACTATTATATTTATAATATAGCATACTGATATTAATTATTGTTTAGTACCTATTTACCGTTTTAAAGCTACTCAAACATTAATCTCTAACACTTATAACTCCATCGTCCTTGACATTTTGAGATGATTAATTTTCCAAGAAAAACAAATGAAGTTTTGCTAGGAGCATTACGGTAAATAGCTCAAGTTATAAATTCTCCTGATTGTATTTGCTCTAGTTATTTTTAAATGTAGGTTTTTTATACTGTATAAACACAATAATGATAGAACTTTAGATCAGAACTTATCTAATTAAATAAAAACAAAAGAAAAGCGGCGTCTTCTGAAAAATTTGTAGGTACCTAACTTATTTTGATACACTTCTTTATATAACATTTATTTATGCTTGGATAATTTCGGTAAATGAAGTGATTCGGTCCCTCCCCTAACTGTATTGAGGAAAACGTCTTGTAAATTCATCGGTTCTTATTGTGCGAAGAACCCGTGATAACCAGAAGCAATATACAACCTACCTACGTTATTACGCGCGGAAGATTCTATATATAGCTGAAAGAAAATCGTCAATATTTCGTTCATGAAAAGAACCACGTATCAAAGGCCATCTTATTAGTTTAAGAGATGAAAGAGGGGCGGATGGTAAAAAGCAAAACGCATAAGCGACCTAATTTCGAATGAGACGATACGAGTGTTTATCCAAACTTGCGCGCTTCGGCAAAGTGGGGAGATCAAGGACGACGTCTGCCAAACATGGGGAGGGTTTCCCCGGGAGACGGGCGCAGGGGAGGGCCGGGTGGCGGAGGTGATCTGGCGAGCGTGGCGCGGGGCGCGGTATGTTTTGATGCTCGCCTCCCGCTTTATTGATTTTCCGCGCCCGCTCCACCCGAGCCTCCCCTTTATTATATACATATTCCGAGCCAGGTGGATGACGGTATTGCCGACTGTCGTGCTATTTTCGGTTAGCCCGGCCACGTCGCACCGGTGGAAACGCTATGATTGATCGGCTGCTACCCCGCAAAGCCAATTTCATATTTTTTTGCAATTTCATCACAAAGGAATAGGACCCCTTAAGTTTTGTATCTACGTCTTTTGTTAGCATTTGAAGGTCGTCTGTCCATTTAATTATTCCCTCGGATCCATGGTAGGTGTATTTTTTTCTGCACATTAATATTCCAGTTGAAAAATCTGTAGGATCTTTCGCCGGGTGACCATTTTTTTTTATAACTAAGTAAGTAATTTATTTGCCAAAATGTAGGTGTACAAATTAGTATGTAGTGTAGTAGTAGTATTGTAGTATGTTGTACCTAAGTACCTAAGAGTTAAACAATTTATATCTAAGTTAAAATGTCGTTACGATGAGATTTGAGAAAGTAATTTATTCTGTGAAGACATACAAACGCTTTAGGAGCCCTAAGCAGAATATTATTACGAAATGGGATGTTCATTAATGTTAAATTTCCCTTCAATGTCAGCGAGTCGTGCTCCCCATCTTTAGTTTTCTTTTTCTTTTCTTTGACATTTAACTTGATATTAAATTAAATTTATTTGAGAAAGAGATCCTTCGCTTATTTTACGGACGGTAATTTATACTAATTAAGTACGTGAAAGAATTTATTTTCAGTTTACTTAGGACTTTGTACACCTACATAATAGTAGTAAATTATGCATCGTTGTCCAATAAAATGAAAAACGCGTGTGTGAGAAAGAGGAAGATGATGACAATTAAAAAAAATATATACCATAATAAACGAAAAAGTTTCGAAACTTTGAGGTTGTCTTTGTTCGAATTCTGGAAGGAGTTAATCTATGGTATTACAGATATAGGACTTATATGCTCCGTGTTATTAGTAAAACAGTGGAGAACAATGGAGCTTACGTAACTCCTTATTGCCCTGGCGACTGGGGTGGCTGTTGGTGGTCAGATATGGGTGAGCGAACATAGTTCTGAATTATTGGAGTCTACATTGTGCTGTATGGTTGTACCTACATACGTTAATTACTCAGTATGATAAACACAAAGAAACACATGTGTTAGAAGATGATGATGGAAATGTTTTATTGATTTCTGGCTTGTAATTATATTTAACAAGTTGTTTTATAACTTAAATTTGTACACCAGATTACGTTTTGAAAATTACAAGTTTGATAAACTTTCATAAACACTGTCAATTTGCAACAAGCGTGAAAATACAAATATTTTCATTACACAACTCCACAAACGGTTTATTCAGCGTCGTAATGTAAAAATACCTACATAACTAAATCACCAAACTTGAAGAAAAAAGTATTTATAATTAAAAAACTCAATTAGCCAACCGGCAATGAAACTTTATCGCGAGTTTCTTAACTTTGTCGTCAGCATGCACGCAACCCAACTCAGATACTGCTCCCCGCAAAATTTAAACGAGTAAAGTTTGTTTCAGTTAGCTTACTCAACTGTCCGGTGCTCTCCAACCTCCCCTGCCCCCAGCGGAGGAATGGGGGCTGATATACGGCGTGTGTTAGACACGAGACAATGTTACTTTGATCGTGCCCCTATTTTAGAAAGGATTATGAATATCGAAAAAGCAGTAAATATTTCTTTGTCGCTAATTCTATAATGAAAGAAAATTATGTCGGATTGTTTACAGATTCGCTTTGTTCTTCATGTCTGAGCTGGTATTAGATTTTTATTCATACATATACTGTTACAATACTCTTATATTAATAAAGAACCAAATAAAGGCTAACTTAAATTGTACTTAATAAAGCCTAGAACAATGGATCTAGGCTCCATTGTACGTTTCATTACAGAATTAATTCTTTAATTTTCGCAACGGTTTGAACCTCCCAAGATTAATTTGTCAAGCTTTTCAGTCACAGTCTTTGAGTATACAATGGTTCATTATAAATTTATACATTCTTGTAGCGGAGCAGGAGTGGTGTAATACTCCTTCCTAGTGAATTACAAAAACACAATTTATGCTTTCCGTTTCAAATGTTTGCATTTTCCTCAGAGGGGGAAACGCCAGACTTTTCATCTCAGTTGATGGATACAGCATGAGTGCATTGTCTAGGGAACTAAAACCTTTCGTTTATGACCGCTCCGGAAACTTTTAGAGTTCGCAATATAGCCATTTGTTCACTCCACCTACACACAACTTTTTTCGTGCGTCTATATTTATTTGCGTCCAGAACAATGAACGAATATCTGACTATTTGTGTTCTCTCTTTCGAACGGTATATTAATTACTACACGGATATAAGGTATCCGTTTACGTATTGTGATCGTGGCTAAGATCGTTAGGACCTAAATTATGGGCACTTAGAATCCTACGACTGTTATGTGATCTTTATATGTTGCCTAGATCTTAGATAAGGAAGGACCGTTAATAAGGGTATTGGGGAAGCTAATCGGTGGGAGTACCGTTAGCTGTAAAGTACCTGGGTATTTGCGTTACCTAATACAGGCAATATCTTAGGAATAAATTCTATTGGAGCTTATAGATAGGTGTATGTAAACCTGTTATCAGTGGTATCACAAGCTGGAAGCTAGTTGGAGCGCTGACAGGAAATTGATTGAGAGTCGCGGGAGACGCAAATGTGTGCCAGACGTAATGGTTTCCTTGTGGAGTGGTTCCTACCTGGCTACCCACCACCTTGTAGGTATATACCTGTAAGTACATGGACAACTTTATACGCAATCGTTTGGAATAACATAATGTTTGGAAGACCTTCAATTTTTAGATTGATTTTTCATTGTTATGAACTTATGATGGAGGAAGCTGATACGGGTAAAATATTGTTTTGAAATGCAATATTCTGTATAATGATTGTTTTTTTAAGATCCACAGATCCCTTAGTAAAATATTTTCTTTTATTATTTATTCACATATTAGATCATTTATCATTTATTCTCTCTTCACCAAGCTGACATTAATTTAAAGTGTACAAAAAATGTCCCAGCTGTTTGCCATCCGCTGTATGAAATCCTATAAAATACGAGATCAGCTTATACTGGAAATGTATAGCTTGATGTGTAGCCGTGTGTACAACAGTACGACTTTCCTTTATAGTCTATCTAGCTTCTTCAAGAATGGACTATCAAATGAAAAATGATGGTAGGTCCAGAGATTACCCGCTACATACAATACAAACATACAGAAAAAAAAAATACCTCTTCATACTATTACGTAGTGCAGATAAATCTGCGTAAAAAGTTAGCAGGTTCTCACACTTCAAAGTTGGAAGCGTCTCAAAGTCCAAACTATTTAACACCTATCGTAAAAAAGTTAACTCACAAACTCATACTGAACAGCGATAAAATTGATAGCCATAATAAACTTGAAACTTTCATTTGTCAGAGGTGACCACGCAGACTTAGAGCTAAGAATATTAATATTCATCACTTTCACAAACAGAAAACCAGCTTAATCCGTTCCCAGATCCTGGGGCCACGGCCCGGTATTAATCACGACGTAATCTCACCAAATAGAGCGACCCGCGAGCAAAATAAACAGTAATGGCTGCAGGCAACGTTGCGTAACCGCTGCTGAGCCGCGCTGAGCCGTGCTGACTGCTGAGTCACCGCCGCCGCCACGCTCATCAGTGCGTGACTTAACAAATACTTACCGCTTAAGAATTACTACGTAGGTTTCCAGACCATAATATCGGAAAATGATTTGACCGTGAAAAGGGCTTCATTGTATTCCGCTGCCTCATCCATAAAGCGTTCTCATTCGTTCCACAATATAAGGTTACCGGCAAGCAAAGCAATATTTCTGCTTCTCTGAATTACATTTGCAAACATTTACAATCATACTCAGTAAAACCTTGAACAGTTTATGATATAAAGAAACAGTATCCTTTACATTTGTAATTACACAATTGTATTTCCATTGTCTTTGTTAAGTTTGGTGTTAAAATTCGTGTCTTGCGCCCCACATAAATACTTACTTTTCAAGCAAGCTGTCTACACACCGCCGCCGGTGACCCTGAATAGTCCAATAGCGCTAGTTAGCAAACAGGCGGATACAGTAGGTCTACATGTAGATATAACAGCCGTTTGTAGGGGGGCGAGATGGGGGGACGGGGGCGGGTTCAACGCACCGGATACGTCTGTCGCCGGGCACTGGCTTGTATGCAATACACTGAGACAGGTGTGCGTTTTATATCAATGTGTGTGTTGTAACATTGACATAAATACTAGTGCAATCGTGTGCACGCTCAACTCCGGCACTCCGGCGTACAAACAGGTACCTCCATGTGTGCGTACGGTGAATTATTGCTGCACTTAACACGATATACGTGGGCAACTATACTAATGTTGATTTGTGGAGGTGGACCATGATGTGGGGCATAATGTTTACATGTGATACGAGGTCGTAAAGCCAACTATCGATGTTCTGCATTAATTAATATATAAACACAGTTTTATGATCTGGTTGGCGCTAGGTATGTGTGCTACCAGCATATTATGTGTGATGCTAATTAAACGGCTTGGCACATAGATACAAAAACATTATACTTAAATAGGCGTTAAATTATGTTGAAATTGTAGCAGCTCCACTGGAAATTATTACTGTTTGGATTGATTTACATTTCTAGTTTCATTAAATTAACATAGTAGACGTATGAGTTTTTATTTTCTTACATAATCATTATGAATAGATAGTCTATTCCTACTATCCCTACTAATTATTATAAATGTGAAAGTAACTCTGTCTCTGTCTTTTACGCTTTCACGCCTATACCGACCTATACGCCTAAACCGCTGAACCGATCGTCATGAAATTTGCTAAAGATATAGCCTGGGATATGGAGAAGGACATAGCCTACTTTTTACGCGATTACCGATATCCACGTGGGCAGAGCCGAGTGCAAAAGCTAGTACTTAATAAAATTGAGTTTAAGAAAGGCGAATCTATACTTACTCGTATTATCCAAGTAACCTAAGTAAAATAACAAAGAAAGAGTGCTCTCCTAATAAGAATCCACGTGGTTTTGTCGTGAAGCGGTTCTAACAAAGGTTATCCAAGAAATAATAGGAACGCGACACAACAGTTCTCGCTAATAATATAATCTTTTCATCTTCAGAAAATAACAAAATTCGCCGAATATCTCACAAATAAATCTTGAGGTTTTTGTGTTGTAAGTATGTCTGAAGATAAATGAAAAGTTCAAGGACTAAAGAGATGAATCGGTTTCTCGAGAAATTCGTCACGGCCAATTATTAACGACGGCGACTCTCTGAAACTACAAGACATGGAGACAAGACACTTTTTACTTGAATAAAAGATATAATGGATAATCAACTGGCAAAGCCATCAACGACACTTTGGTATCGTTTTTTAAAGGACTTCCAAAGACGGTTCTCAGAAAAGGTATTGCAAGATATTAAAAAAAAATCTCTATCGAATACAAAAACTGTTAACAATATCTCAGAACTGAGCATCACTTGGACTCTCTCTAAAATAACCGCCTTTGCTTTGGTCTGTAGATAATACAGCCACAAAAATGATATTATTCCCAACACCTTGCAAAAACTAGATGTAGACCTGAATTACGAGCAATAGCACCGTCCACTCTCTTCCATCCCTCACTTTATGTGCAAAACTTACCTGATCCTTTATTTCCAGGATTGGGATGCCCGACAAGCCGGAGCAGACGCTGGCCTAGATGCCACGATTCTCTCCTCCTTGTCTTCCGAAGCCGCAGACTGGAAGACCATACAAGATGGCCAGCGGATCCTGACCACCACTCCTTCGGTGCTCGGGGGCTGCCGCGCCCAGGTGTATCGGTCTGCAGGTGCCACGCAATGGTACACTGCCGTCATCGTTGGAGTCAACGAGCACACTGGAGTGAGTACTGTCATGTTCCTTTGATCTTTTATAGATTACCAGAAGGAGCAGCAGGCTTAGCATGACCTGCAAGGGCCGATGCCTGCCAGGGGTGCGGGTTGTTCGAAAGAGATACCGTGTCCCCTGGCACACAGGCAACTGAAGGAACACGTACCTTACCTTTGTACTCAGTTGTTTTTTATGCTGTATTTGTATGTATTTTACTGTGTGTACATAAATAATAAAATAAATAAATAAATAAACACGGGTGGGTTTTAGTCAGTCAAAGTCTGACACACCCTCCTGCTCCACACAGAGCGGGAGAATTATTTGATGAATTCCCACCCAAAAAAAACAGGTTTTTTTTAAATGTATACAAGCGATTTATATTCTACGGTAGTACTCTACCGTCTACATTTCTCGATATAAAACTGTCAATTGTCTACACGGAAACGTCATTTTTGTCTACTCTTCCGTCAACAAAACGCTTTCTACGGTTCTCTTGCTAAGCCTGCTGTGGTGGCCCAATGGTAACGGCCCCGACATACGAGTTTTAGCTCGTGGGTTCCAACCCAAATAGGCGCTTTCCTTTGTGAAAATACCAGGCCACTCAGAAAGTATTGCAAAAAAAGGTTTTATGCATGAGAGACTGGCCAGTTATAATTTATTTTGAAAATATGATTATTTGTAAGTAAAAATAGGTACGTTCCAATGTCAAAATTTCCCTCCACTTTGTTTGCGATCTAGTTTAAATGATCGTGCCTCATAAAAAAATGGATCTGCGCCGGGTACATTTTCGTGCTATGATTTTTTCAAGTGTCGCCTAAAACCGGTCGAATCATACGATAGACTTCCAATGGCATTCATGGATGAAGGCCCATCTAAGGCAACCGTGTAGCGTTGGTATAGGTTCAAGCGCGGTCGACTAACTTTGGGGGATGAAGAAAGAAGTGGTCGCCCTTTGATGGCTGCTACGGAAGAAATCGTGCTAGCAGTGAAAAATGTAATCCATGACAATAGGCGAGTTACGTATCAAGAGATTCAGCACATACTACAGGTTGGATTGGGAAGCCCTCACGAAATTCTACACTAGCATCTTCGCGTGAGGAGAATAGTTTCACGCTGGGTGCCGCACAACTTCACCGATGCTCAGAAGCAGGCCCGGGTGGAATGGTGCCGTGATATGATAAACAAATTTGAAGCAGGCTCGTTTCGGCGTGTTTACGACACCATTACAGGTGATGAGTCTTGCATTCATAAATACGATCCGGAAACGAACCGCCAGTCGACGGTTTGGGTGTTTCAAAACGAATCAACGCCTACCAAAGTGAAGCGATCTAGAAGCGAGGGGAAGATTTTGATCGCTAGCTTTTTCAATTTGACTGGCTACTTGGTGTCAATTTCTTTACGGAACCAAAGAAGCATCAACGTTGAATGGTATACTACCAAATGCTTGGCAGAAGTTTTCTCTGTTGTGAGTAACAAGCGACCAAACACAGGGCTCCGCGGGCTACTGCTCCACCACGATAACGCGCCTTCGCACACCGCGCTCAAAACGAGGGACTTCCTGGAAAGCTCGCCGGTCAAACTCCTGGGTCACCCTCCTTGCAGCCCTGACCTAGCACCGTGTGACTTTATTTTTATTCCCGAAAATCAAAAAATCAACTCAAAGGGATACAATTTTCGTCTCCGGAAGATGCGCTGTCAGCGTTCGAGTAGGCTGTAAACGAGGTGTCTGCGGCGAACTGGAAAAAGTCTTTCGAAAACTGGTTCAGACGCATAAAAGTTTTTATAGAGGCTAGTGGAGAGTACTTTGAAAAGATTTAATAAAAAAATATTTACCTTTAGAACATTTATTTTTATTTTCGCAAAACTTTCTGAGTGTCCCACGTAATTTCACCACCTTGCAATGCTCTAACATCGGTGAAGGAGAACATCGTGAGGAAACCAGCTTGTCACATGTGCCGCACTGGACCCGCGTGGTAGATTATAGCATACTCCCTCTCGAAGGAGGAGGCCTGTGTCGCAGCAGTGGGAACATTATAGGTTGATCATGAGACTGACAGAAAACGATGGCTCTGAATCTGCTAGATGCTAGCTCTAAATCGGGTATTCTGACGATTCTTTGGGTAGACCAGACCAGTTCATTGTCAAGTAGCAAATGTGTTTCGGCTGATATGATGATGATAAGCTTAGAGCCATTCTCATCTAACGACATTACTATAGAATCGATTGAAAAATAATCCAAATGACCCAAATATCGTCTCATTAGTTCTATCTGCAATCTCAATTCAATTAACCTGAGTAGTTTTGTGATATGATAGGCTGAATGATTGAATCCATTAAATCAGTTTCAATCGAACCATTTAATTGATTCATCGATACTAGGGTTCTACGAAGGCCAAGCATTCGCTTTCCGTAGAGTAAAATATTTAACCATATCTGGTTAAACTGGAAGCCAAACCCAAAATAGTTAGGAAAAGGGTAAATAATGATTGCACCAGTTGTTCCCGATACGTTCTAAACTTCTAACAAAGCAGTACGATTAATCAAGATTAGATAGTTTAATGAACAAGACTATAAGAACCAAGTTCTTACTAAGAAAACTTGCGTGGAAGATCTTGTATTATATCAGGTTTAACCGAGGCAAACATTTCACAGAGAACTAGACTTAGGTAACTTTAATAAATCTGTAACATCCTTTATGTGCAGCGTTTACGCATTTTTTAGAATAATATAATTAGAGGTTGGATACGCAGGTTATCTATAAGTTAATTAAGCAAAAATACGAATTGAGTTTATATAATCACATGTCAAATTCTACTTCCCAGTTGGGAAATTGTCTTCAAAAGCCACCTACCGTTTTCTTTATGTTCCAATTATTAATCGAAAATAATTCCAATTTCCAATAAAGTGACATGATTGACGATCGATATCTGTCATAATAATCTACAGAAATGTATCTCTATTCGAAAAGATTCGCCTCCATTAACTCAATATTTGTATCTAGTGTATTTTAGAAGGTTTTTATGTCAACTTCCTTATCATTAACAAGTCGTTTAAAATTATCTATTTTGAACAGGATAAAACAAAAGCCATTAAGATAATACGTTCGTGAATTCTTATCTCCCAGCTCGTTGCCTTAGCTAACAATAGGATCTCGAAGGAATTCCTTAAATAATTGAGTACAGGTGAGCATTATAACATGAACAAGTAACTGTACAGGAAATTCTACAAGATAATTCCAAAGCGGGAAGTTCTGGAGAGAACCAGTTTGGTTTATTGAACGCGAAGGCATCCGACAACGATGTTCAATTTATAAGGGCGCTCATAAGTAACGAAACAACTTGAACAGCGTGTTTGTTACTTGATCAACATATGGAAACCTGTTCTGCAGAACGCTGTGCCGCTCCATAAATGTGTACACGGAATCCTGAACTTTCCACATGCTTCCAATTATAACGCTGCCTCTGTATTGGACGATGGCGCCTGTTGGAAATGTAGAACCTGTTCAGTACTTATTGATAGATTATTAAGTACTTTGATGGAACTCGTTAATTCGAAGGCAGCCATGGATGTAATACATGTACGAGTAACTGCCAACGTCGCCGTCGACCATGTAGATGTATAAGAAGTTAGTAAAACAGCGAGTCAATTTATGTTGACAGCGTCCGTGTGAGGTAACGCTGATGGAGATTTAATTGAATTCTGTGATCGATGTGTCATGCGTAGGACTAAGTGCCGTTCAATTAATTGCAGTCCATTAAATTGTCTTTAATGCCACAGTTCGTCCTACAACAGTGTGGTCTTTGATAGCGTTTCTAACTAACATAACTGGAAAAGTTTATACGTTTATTACCGAGTTAGTCTCACGAGAGTTAAGGCGATGAAACTTTGCAAAGAGGAATACGTGTATGTGTTTGAAAATAACAAGCTACTTTTACTTTGAAGCGATATTCTCCTAGGGATACAGAATTAACGCATGTTTGCTTCAAGTTTAATCTATGCGAGCTGGGTGTAGCTGTAGTCTAGTTGAATATTAATATCCATAATTTGAAATTCCATGCCCGTATAGTACTTGAAACGGCAACCGATCATTGTTTACGGATCAAGGCCGGCTCACTATATTAACTGGGATCTAACAACAGCTTAACTTGTTATATAATATTAGTTTCCCATGTATACTCACGTATCGTGTACTTAGTTCGATATATACGTTTGCAAAGAGTGTAAACAAGGTATCGTATGAACAACTTATTGGTATTATGATGAAACGGAAACTACGTGTGTAAAATATTCATGCTTACATCTTGTGAATGTTTTATTGCTAGTTTAATACAGCATTTTTATCGGATGCCTCAATTGATTACATTGCTGAATATTAATAATATTAATAGTAGTTTTTTGTAATAATCAATGATGTTATCTTCTATGAGCATGTTAATATTTTCTATCCAACATTTTTTACAAGCAGAACCGCTATCCTCATTACGCGATACATATTTATTACGACCATTGGTCATAATTATTTATGAGAGGAAGTTGTAACCGTCTGCCGGCGTGTTCCGTCTTAATGCTTATTAATTTATTATTGTACAATAATTTCCTTTAATTATCACCATAATGCCTTCGGTTCGTTGCCTAGCAGCCATTTATGCTATTACAGTATTAATTTCGACTCTGGGTAGCGTGAAATCAGCTTATACACTATTTAATCAAGATTAATCCGTACGATATTTGGGGAATTTGTTAGCTGTATCGATATTACTGTGGCGTGTGGGTAGGTTTTGGGCGCTCCCCTCCACCCCATTTACCCCTTCGCTAACTTCTCTAAACAAACTTTGTTGTTTTGCGTTATTGAAACACTTTATTGTTTTTCTTTCATCTCCTCTCCTTTGAGGATGGCGATGTCGAAGTTGTATTGTACATATCCAAACGAAATGTTTCTGTTTGGATTGCTTGTTAAATGTTTTTGTTGCTGTACTGTTTAATGTTACATGAATAGGAATTGTTTTTGTTTTTCAATTTACAGGTTGAATTGAATCAGTCTTTATTCTGTTTAAAAGGTTTTGTGGGTCCATTATTTGATTTTAACGTTCTTACATTGTTATTAATTTGTTAACTTGACAGTTTAGAAACGTGGAATGGGGTTCGTTATACCTTTATTTTCTCTTTAAGTCCCAAAATAGGTTCCAAAATATTGTAGAGACGTATCAACGTATCCGAATTGTTAATTAAATTATCAATTCCAGCTTAGAATTTATTTACCACTTTTTGAAGGAGATGTTTCTTTGTTAAGGCACCAGTATCATTATCTAACAAATGGGCTCAAGACTTGAGTACTTACTTGAAGTAAAACAGTCTTTCTGTTGGCACAACTGAAAAGATATACAAAGTGAAGGCCTGAGGAAAGTTAAAAAGACACATAAACCTCACGACTTCTAGTCGTCCTCGTTCGGGTGGGTGATTGCGAACTGCCAACTACAATTATTACAATAACTCATCAAACTCTTCACAGACTGTCAGAGTTTTGGAGTACTTCAATCTATCTCGAACTTTGCTAAGTAATTACAGTTAAAAAGTTGAGACGTTAAACAAATTTATACTGCGAATTAGCGAGTGGAAAACTTCGTTCGTTCTTCGCAAGGTTCGTATTACTGAAGTCCGAAACGTCGAAGTTTTGAGTAACCCCCTCGTTCGCCCCCTTTCCCTGTTTCACAAGTAACTTTCTTGAAGTTTCTTCTTTGTTTCTAGCGAGTTTGTGTCCAACTTTGTCTGTCGGTTGTCGACATGTTTATCGACAACTCTCTTTGTTTATTTTATTAATATGTTTGACAAACGTTTGCTCTACAATATATTCATGTTAAGTACATAATATAATATCTTTGACGTTTTCGATTAACAATGCGTACCATTTGTCACTGTTCAAATGATTCATCTTACAAAGGATGTCCGCATACTTCTATGCAACGAGATCATCCGTGCGTAAGATTTAGATACAAAGAATGATCCAGACACTTTTTTTGTGAATACATTTTCAATTCTGATTAAACTCACGGTAGGCGGAGTTAATAGGTACGTTCAAGGTTATATTCGCTCAAACACCTGTGCCGCCCACTCGACGAGCGACATAAAACAGAGACGTATTTGTTTATGCCATATTCTACCGAACTTAACCGAACAGCGCTCGGGCGTGAGAAAGTTTAGATGGGAATTTAGGGAATCTTTTTGTTTACGAATATAAAACACCTGCCAAACTTCGTGTTTTACTTCCAAAGAAATTGGTTATTCTTATACTATGAGTATTCTTGTTTGTATGATGGAATGGAAATTTATTAATAGCGTCGATGAAAGAGCTAAACAAAATATTTATGAAACCGCCTTTTGGCTTCTTTCAAACTCATTTATAAAATTCTAGATGGATTCTTATAAATATCAAAATATCGAGTAACCGCCTACTAATTCTACGTATAACGATGCCTACGTTTCTGACTAGATGGCGCTAGTAGTAACGAGATAAACAGCCACGAACAAGCTGGAGATCGGAGGTGTTATAACGGTATCAGATCATCATAGGTGATCGTATTACCATATCTGGTTCTATAAATAACGCGGTTTCTAAGAATCCGGTTATGTAGTAGTTTCATAGAAAAGCAGAGTAATAAAGATTTTATTTCTTGTTTTGTTCTCAGGAGCTGACTGTGACAGATGATACAGTTTTGGAGGAGCACAGCGAAGATCCGTCGCTGGTGCAGATGAGACTCTTGGGCGATGGAGGTAACAACGTTTAAAATACCACTATACTACATATAAGTACACAATTCAGTCCAAACGCAATCAGCCAATGGATTCCAAACAATGCGAAACCGTATCGCTTTGTCGCATTACGCATCATTATTCTGGTTAACGATTAAAAGGATCGCCATGATTGATTACGATAACATTTATGTGGGTACATGGAAACAATGGGGTCTGGTTACATAACCGACACGCTGCAGTGAACAATCTTCGGCCATCTGTGGAACAATGGCTGGTTTCACCACGCACAGTTATGATTTATACTTAATGTATTTTTAAATAGATATCGCTCAACGGCTTATTGTAAGGTCGACATTATGAATGTTTATCTAAACTACTAACCTGATTACGGGGTAACGAAGTAAACAATCGTATCTGGCACTTAACCTTTTTGTACTAAACTGAAGGACTATCTAAAAAGTATTGTATATTTTTGAACCTGCAAACGAATAGGAAGCCTCTGAATAGAAGTGACTGGCTCGTTGGTTTAGTGATCGCAAGCGCTACTCCTAAGCATGAGTGGATCTGAGTTCGATTCCTAGGTCGGACAAAGTGTTATTGGTGTTGTCCATCAGGAATTTCTCACTAGCAGCCCAGAGTCTAGATTTGTTCCCGGATGATGGCAATAGGCTCGCCTCTCTCCTAAATAACTGTCGAAATGTGTAACTATAGGTACACCTCTACGAACCCCTTTTCATCTCTGCCTAATCCTTCGGAAATTACAGGCGTGATGCTATACATGTATACATACATGTATTTTGTAAACAGAAAGTTCATTAGTTAAGATTCTCTTTGTTCTGACTGTTTGAGAAATTTATTAAGTACACGCAGAAGTTTCATCAAACAATGAATCTAGCTCGGGGCAATGTAGACCTATGAATGCGAAGATATCTTTTATAAGTCGATCCTTTGTTTAGATAGCAGCTGACAGACTAATAATAGTGCATTATAATATTGTGCAACCGTGTGTGCCAACGGCTATAAAGCAATGAGAACATAGGATGGTGTTGTAAATACTTTTACGTTCATAATTGGATTGAAACCTTAGTAATTGACGTTGCAAGAAAGAATGTACGCTTACAAGTTACAACTGGCTCAGCGCAACGAGGAACTGAACTAAATAACATAATTCAGTAATAGACCGCGTTGCTAAAGATCCTAATTTTAATAGTAACTGTAGATTCGTGCCCGGTTGATGGTAGTGGGGCCGCCCATTATTAGATAGGACTTTAAATTTATTGGTGAAATGTGGGTGTAGACACGGTGACATTTAATGATTGTTTTCCCGCAGCGAAATGGTTTTGTCTTGGTAATACAATCGTTTTATAAACTAATAAAATATTAAAAACAAAAAATGGCAGATTAACAATTGTGAAAAATCACCACATGCGAGAGTTTATTTTGCTTTGAACATTTATGGATCGGTATTTCCTTTGTCGGTGGCGTGTGTGATTCGAGTAGTACCTACAAGTTACCTCTATTTATGATTTATGATTTTGTTAAATAAAAAAACATCTTATTTTTTTTTACTTTTACTCTATGCTTCGAAAGTACTCCTTATGGCAAGTTGTTCTGCCGCGGGAAAACAACCATTAAAATTTGACTTTGAGGAAATTCTACAGGAGACCTCTGCCTTCCTCTTCGAAGAGAACAGGCGTGATTTTATGATATGTAACTACTTATAGATGACGAGAAAATAACAATGAAGATTATCTAAGTACGAGAAAGTTGAAGATCTGATGAATTTAATCTTGGCTTTATTGTCTAGTTATAAACTAGGATGTTCACGAGACTACTCTATACATTTAACAGTATACAATCGAATACTTAATAGATAGGAAGATAATAGATACTATAACCTAGCCTTTTCGCAAAATGTTTGGGTCAGCTTACACTAACCGGATGCAGCTGAATACCAGTATTTTACATAGGGCGACTGCCTATCCATAATAATTAATATATCTTACTAATTTTATAAAGAGGTATAGTTTGTGAGGTTGTACGGGGTAATCTCGGGATCTACTAAACCGATTTTGAAAATGATTTTACCAATAGAAAGCCACGTTATTTGTGAGTGTCATAGGCATATAATAACCTGAAAAAAAAACGGTCGAACGAATAAAAATAGGGATCAATCCCGCAGCGACGAGGTGTCAATTTTTCTAAGAGGGAGCCGAAGCGAAGTCGGCTGTAACTAACTTATTGATTTATCAATAAAGAATACAACAATAACAATAAAGAATATCATTCTAAAATAAATACAGGAATGTTAAGAATCAAATATAATAAATTTTAACAGGTGAAAACCAAATAACATGTGCAATATTCCTCCATCTCGTTCTCGCTGACGCTTTTTTCTATACATATATGTCTCTGTCATAACCCGTTGTACAGCGGCTTTCTCTTGTTCATATCAAGCTATGCCACGTGACCTAAACTGACGTCATTACAGGATCGCTGTTGTATGAATTTTTAGTTCCCGATTATGACGTTTTGGCGCCGGGTTAATTTAGATTTTTTTTGTTGTAATGCAGAGTTAAAAATAACTGTTTTTTTTTGTTTGAGTTTTATGGTGAATTAAATACCCGTAGTGTTACTATATTTTTTGACAATAGTGCCACTATTGACGTGTCATTTTTTAATAGCGATAGAGTTGCCGATACGAATCCCCCGAGGGAAGCCGGTAGGAATCGTGTTATATGGTGCTTTCGCCACTGCCAACCCGTGCGAAGCCGGGACGGGCAGCTAGTACTATATAATATGTATTAAATCCTACTCGTGCTTTACTCCAAAAATCCAAACATTGACTTTACCTTATTTTTTCAGTAATCGAATCGATCATGAAGGGAGAAGTGGTGGGCGTAATGCCGAGACGCTCTCGCTCCAACCTCCAAGTAAGTTGACTAGCTAATAATCTCTCTTGAATATTTAATTAAGTAAAAGATCTGAGCTCCGGCGGTTTAAAGGAAAATTATCAAGTTTCAACGAGAACGAGACGATGTTTCTCGAAGCTAACTGTATTACGTACATCTGCCCATGTTGGTTATTAGTCCTGTTCACGGTGGTGCTGTTCCTTCTAGTTGAATTCACTCAGATTTTAGAACGTTCTTAAAATAAATAATTTATAGCTCCAAGAATTGCGATAACTACAAATTCGATTGGAATTTACTACTACGTAAACCCTCGTATCTTCGGTTATTTCCTTAAAAGTGAACGAGAATGAGCCGAGCCTACTTCAAAATGTTCATAGCATGCAAATGATGCAAATCACTTATGTATGTATATTCAAGTAGCGTTTGTCTGTCTATCCGTCGGTTATTTTGGTGTTCGTGTCGCGACAAGTCCCCGGCGGCGCCTGGTGACGCATACGCCGCCATTATCCTGAACTCACACCGGTTCAGCTAAATATGGTATAAATGACTAACTGGTAGGTGTAGTTACGATCTTGGTAGATGTTACCAGTTCGGAATTAATTGGGTAGTAATCGTAAAATGAAACTGATATTCACGCTTTGATTAAGGCAGTGGAACTACATAGAAACAGTATAAACGTTGAATAACGTAAATCGTGCGTCAAATGATTTGTTTTGAACAAATCTAGAATTTAAATCGATGTAATCGAGAAATAGTACACACACACAAAGGGCGTATACAGTGCCTTTCATTTTGATTGTTCATCAACACAAATGTGCGTTATTTACGTTGTTGAGCAGACAAATACGAACATTTACGAAGTAATGGATTAACAATATCCTTCAAAATGATTCAGAATCTGATTGATATTGTGTGATGCAATTAGGGTGCTGCTCTAGTTATTTGCACATCAAATAAAAGAGCAATATAGCGAGCAAGACTGGAGACGAATATCGATTAACCGTTTCCAATCTTACGCCATTGTTCCACTCAAATCCACTAAACATTTATGACATAACAGTGTTGTAGACTTGTGGAGTTGTAGTCAGCCGCAGAATGTTTTCTGAACATTGTTTCGGCTGTTCAAGTTCTGTCGCTCCAACCCTAAACTCTAAACGATGGAGTTTCTGCACCACTGAACTCATTTGAATATTGGAACAGAAGCTTCCACTAAGAAGTTTGGCTTCGGTTATTGTTTTAATGTTAATCGTAGGATGGTTAAGGGCACAAGCGGAATACTCCTTTTGAATATTGAAATAACGTGTTGGCTTTAAAACTTGTTGGGTGTTTCAAATTTAGCTCCAGTGCTGTTACAAGTGTACGATAATTAGCTTCCAGTCCATAAATATGTCCAGACTAATTCTGTTTCTGAGTAGATGTATTTACAAACTATATTCAAAGGGCATTCGCTAATGTTATGAGGCACACGTCAATTATACTGGCAGTTGAGAAACAACCGGTGTAGTGTTTACCCCTTATTGTGGTTCTATAGAGGCTTTAGCTCTGAATCTTATCAATTATCGTTTGGATACTGTAGCTCAACATAAGGACTATTAATACTATTATATCATTGTCTTATATTGTTTATTAATAAACTGACTTATTTAGCAATTACTTTGCTCCCTCGTTTATGTAAATTCAAGACCTTGTTTGAGTAATAAACGGTAAAGTTCTAAAGTTACGTAGAAATTCATTTTTATTAAAATGTCGGTCTTGTTCAAGACAGCTTCCAAGGTTCCAAGGATCGGACGCTCCAAGGTCCCGACATTCGTGAAGGACATGTCTTTTACTCTTAGATGAAATGAGTTCTGAATGAGAATGACTAATTATATGATTCACCTTCAGATAATCTTGTCGTTCTTGTCAAAACCTTATCGACTGGAATAATTTAGTTATTCCGAGAGGATTCCTGCATTTTTAGATATGGATAAAAGTTTTGCTAATCGACTGCCTCTTTTTCTGTTATCTTTGACATCATTATCATATATTTTCTTGTCTTCGCTCCTTAAGTTGTTGAACTACTAGAAACGGTACAAACGAAGCAGCACCTAGATCTTCCCCTTGGCCTAGATACTTTGTTTTATTTTTTCTGGTCCCTTTCAGTTCTATTAGATAATCATCAAACAAATACATTTTCCTTTGTTTTTCTTACAAGGGTAAATAATAAAAGAAAATATCTAGTTACTCCGAGAACAAAGAAATGTTCGGATGAAGCCTCGGATAATAACAGTATAGTAGCAACAATACAGATTAACATAAAGCGAAGACAAAGAAAATCGTCAGTAACTGCGCAGTGACCCATCCAAGCCCCAGGATGTGTAGTTATTATTCACAGAGACCAATCATTGTCGGACAAACTTGATTACGAAAGACTCGAAAAGAGCAACATCTGATTTAGATTTAAATTACTCTGTCAAACGAAGAACATAATCTAGATTGCGAAAAGGAAATGGAAGTATTTTATAAAACGGTAATGCAGTCGTCCGAATTCGTGTCACCGTCCATAAAGCATATTTCTTTTTTAAAGCCAGGGACAATGAGAGAGATTTAGTGGTGCATTGTATATGGATATCACGTACAGCCGCGCAATGCCCGATAGTGCTCATCTCGTATGCCTCCAATACACTCAGCCATAATTCTCAACTGGCCATGTTTGCCTCCGCGATGACAACACGCGCGTCGTTCATCAAAAAAGTGGACTTTAAACGTTCCATTAGTTGAACACCAGTTTACTGTGCCAATCAATCTAGTAACCTAGAATTAACCTTGAATATTCCGCTCAGCTCTGATGCTAACATTGTTTAGTTACACCCGCTGCACTACTTTCCAGGTACAAAAATATGAAAAAGACATTTGAAAGCTCTTGGAGTTTGTGACGTGAATAATTCACATCGCATCCACTCCAACCGACAACAAAGCGATCAAAACAATCCCACATTTGCATACCCAACGGAAACCTAGTTTGACATTCATAAAGGCGCAATTTATGCTCAATTAGTGCAAATTCTTGTTCCTCTTACCTCTAATTTTAATTCACCCGAAAATTCAACTCTACATAAATCCTGCAAAATAATACGATTAAACCGAACATTCGCTCCGATTTGACAAAGGGGGAGTGAAGCAATTCTCTTCGTAGCAATTTGCCTGGTTCAGTGACCCTTTTCGGATACATGAGTATTCTCCTGGCTCGGAACCCATAAACAATTCATCTAGCGAAATCTACGCATAGCTATAGTAAATCAGAACATTATGAATGCTCTTAGACTATCGATTCAAAAAGTTACATTCAAACAAATCATTTCCACTTTTCTCTTTAGCCGCGCTATAATAGCCCCGTCCCTTTCCGCACGCGAGTGGAATGCTAAACTGTAATCCTAACTCGAGTTGTTCCTGCACGTTCCACGGGAATAGTAAAAGGGACTTTGAAAAGTGCACTTTTAGAGTGTTTTTAGATTGCATGCGACAACTTGGTGTGCAGTGCAGGTGTTCCGTGATCGTGAAACAGCTATTACTAAGCTTCTTTTTCTATTGACTTTTCTGAATTGAACGGTCAAGAAACATCTGGAATTGCTTTTTGTCTAACGCTAGCTCCAGCTCCCACTTGTAATAACGATTTCGATCGAATGTTGGCGCCGCACCGGTTGCGTCGCGGTTGTAAAGGTTTATTTACAACTCGTTCTAAACTTTGCTAATGACCTGGGATTTTGATGTGGGAAATCCGGTTAGTCACGATTTTGCCGTCCTCAGTAATTTAGTAAATGAAAACATTGTTTGACGTAATAGTTTTGGCATCATTTTAGCTTTGTAGTAAATGCTCGCGACTTCACAATAAATCTGACACTTTAGCAGCTGTTAAAATTCGTTAGATAGGGGTCATAAAAATAAAGTTATTGGCATTACATTTTTAGTCGTATGTGTTTTGACTATTAATCAAAATGTCTTCGTTCGTTACTATAACCTACTTTTTGTGTTGATTTATAAGCGAGTTCAAATAAAAAATATTGAAAGATATCGTGCAAATGGATTATCCGGTAATTAAACTGTCAGTCAGACAGACCATTTAACCAATTCTTAATAGAAAGTAATAAAATGCAGTATTGCTGTTTTAATTCTTATCACTTATATAATTTATATGTTAATTTAAGCAATTAAAAACTGTATTATCCAAGACACAGAATACATTATAGGTATAATTAATTAAATTCGGTGGGCGGTGGAGCAGGTAGAGTCCAAGACATAATTTAAATATTTATGACGGCAGTTACGTAATTCGATTCAATTAATCAAATTAGAACCAAGTAAGATAATATTTGGATTGGAGGTCGTAAACATTTTACTGATATTAAATTACATAAATCATCGAATTTAATGAAAAATAATAACGTGATTGCAGTTTACATATCGCCCACTTAAAAATTGGAATTTCCAAAACAAATGAAAGAGTTAAATTTATTATTCTGCAGGAAATGTAAATAAAAGTTATTCTAAACAATAAATAAATTATTTGTTGTACATAGATGCAGACACACATAATTATTAAAGATGTAAGGAAGCTATGCATTCGCACTGAAGTTTCAGAGAAACCATTTCGAGTTGGAGAGATGCCAAAAAGAACAACTCCACACCTCTTGATCAATTCAAATAAATTATAATTTCAGACTTAGTGTTGATGAACATGAACACAAGTGAAATGAAAATTTAATGATTTTTAATGTTGAAATATGTATGTATAAACCCTCTTTAAAAAAATCTAGAATTTAATACTATAAAGAGAATTAGACAAAGACTATTAGCAAAAAGTTTTCGTACTGTTAGTGACCAGATCTGATTTAGATTCAATATTTTGTTGTCCAAGAGAAATACCCCAGAAAATCCAGAAAATTGGCTATCGTTGAAATACGTAGGTAGCAATTGTATTTTCGCTGTGAACATTTTCAGAACGGCAAGTAAATTCATAAAACGTATTAAGGAGAATGTCTTCTGGTGTAGTTTAGTGTCTATTGGATGTTAAAAACCGAAATAGGTTTACAAAATAGGAATATATTGAAAATAGAGCGTGGTATCTAAATTCTAAAGCAAGCTGTGCCGTATCAGAACATGTTGGAGAATATGGAGGACCCTTGCTTCTCGCGTTTGTGTCGGCGCGGCGAGAAACTTGCTTCGTGAATCGATGCAAACTTTTCCTATTACAAGGAATTGGCTTCGACGTCACACTTGTTTTTTGTCGATACATATTTCGCATTGTCTCCGATTGTAACTAGACTGATTTTTGCTAAAAACTTGTAATTCCTACCCTATTTATTGATGTTCAACATTGAATCTGAATCAAACATTCATATTATAAGGAATATAATATATTATACCACCATTTCCTCTATGACTTTAATTAAAACCGGAAGCCTTCATACATCTATAGGATGGTCTTGTTAAGCTGTACTTGTAAATTCTCCGAAATTGCTTTAAAGAAATTGCGAAAATTTATTTAGTCAAAGTTAGACGGAGAAGTTTATACAAGCAATTACGCTTTTGCATTTTGTTACCAAAAGTTCTTGTTTAATCTTTTGTAAACGGAACACGGTGACAAAATATTCTTCAGTGAGAGATATACATAGATTGTGATCGAATGATGATACATGCCCATGGAACCCTGTTTGCTTACCAAACCAAACGCCAATATTTTTTATGTGATGCCTTAAAAAAAGAGGCGATAGTAGTAACAAATAATATATCTCCAGCTTTTGCGTAGTATGGGCTAGCGTCTCATAGAAAACCGTTAAAAAATAACATAATCATTTCACAAACATCGAAATGGGGTACGTCTGTCAAGATTCCTTTGTGTTTTGTTCCCATAAAAAGTATGAACACACTTGAATGGTAGTTTTTCTATGTAAATACCGTAGATGTCGAATAAATAAAGCACCCCTCTGCGACCGGGTCACTGCTGACACTGTAACAAGGATTAATGGTCCACATTTGCAATTTATTCCGTTATCGTCATATTCGTTTTGGCGATGTTCGTAGAACGTGGCTGAGCGTGGCCCATTTCGCTCCATTGTGTTTAATGGCTGTTCTAAAACTCGTTTCTTCGTGAATCGATTCGGCTGACAGATCAAGGGCATATTGAACAATTTCGATACTCAGCGTTGGTCATCGTTTTTGTTTTGGCTCTTCGCCAGAAGCTTTGTTGTCAGTAAAAACAAACGTAGTTAACCTGGGAGTCCGAGCAGTAACTAAGCATGATTCATGTTCTTGATATAAATTCACGAACAGCATCTTTCACGTTATCTTGGAAACGTGTTCCTTCTCATCTATAAATAATAATGGCAGTAATTATAATGTCAGCGTTGCATATAGCCCCGTTTGCATATATGGAAAACTGTAGCGAAATTATGATATTGTGCAAATAAGTAACGTCCTTGTTATAATTGAGATACAGGTTTTCATTAATTTCTACATGTTTATGTCCGTGAGAACCGTAATGTTTAGTCAAGAGATATATTATGTACTTAAAATAATATTTATATCATTGCTGTCTGTAACAGGTTTCATCACAGAAATAATTAAATTATAAAATATGTGGTTCTCCGAATCAATTATCATATATCTACGTATTGTATATTTTGAACGTGTTGCATAAATTACATTATAATTAAGTCCGCAGTTAATAGTACTTGCTGCAAATGACATTTCTATTCGTTTATTATACAATACAGTAAATATTTTCCTGTCAGAGTTTTAGACTTGTGTGATGACTTTACGAGGTATTCGTGGTTTATTCTTGTTGATTCATCATACGTCAGAAGTTCTACTAGCCAATCTTTCGGTTGTTCTGTAAGCTTTTTCTCTTGATATATTTCATTCAGATTCATTTGATGCTTTGCCAAAACGTAAACTCCTATTGGTGGATCTTTTGAAAGGTGGGTAGTCTCTCTTTCATTATGACTACGGAGTTGAATAAAAGCAAAGAATGTTTTATTGTCGAAAAAATATTTTTTCATAATATTTATATTTTATTTCCACCCACCATGTGAACTAAAAATAATTTCGCGAACGTCAGGCTTCGTTAAACTTTTGTGTTTATGTCAAAAATAGAATAAAGTGAAACTTAGAGCTTACATGAGCTTGATATATGTAACGAACGTCTAACTTTTTCGTTACTTTGCTCCTAAGCAAAACTTGTAGACACAGGAGAGATGGCGTCAATATTGTTACTAGTAGTATTGTTAGAGTAGTTGATTCATTTAGAATAACAAGAGGGAGAATATCTCGTGAAACTGTAATCGGTAAAGTTTGTAACAACATCGGCCGACTTTCCACCTCCATCGGTGAAGTTAGTTAATGCGAGTTCCCGTGGCGTGCAGCGGATACGGATATCGATCGCGACAAGTGCGGGACGCCCGGGATTCGTCTGGCAGTCCCGGGTAACCGAACACCCTCGCCCCACCCTACGCGCCACCCGTTAAAAGGGTCTGTATAACGTACCACTCACTACTTTGTTCTTGTTTTGTTTGAAGGTTAATATTCATTTTGACCTGAATGGCGGAGTTCCTTGTTCAAACTGGAATTTGAATTAGAATTCTTTGTTGAAATTCTTTTGATGATAGATGTTCTTGTAGGCGTTGAATGATGTGTGCTGATTCTATTGAAAATGATTCAGTTTACTGGAACAAATCTCATCAATCTTGAAATGACCAGATTCAAATCTAAACATTTCGTGTCCATTATTAAAGGACAAAAGAATTAAAACCAATATTCATTTATCATCAGTCCAATTATTTATGTTAGCAAAACCAAGCTTTCTATTACTTCCTGGCGATTAAAGATAAAATGCTTTTAGCTGCACGTGAGTTAGATAAGGCCCAACCAGTTTACATTGTACAATATTACTCAACAGATAAATCTTGTTTATCACCTGTCGATATGAACCGTCAGTTGCCACTGAGATAAGCGTATCGCAAATCTATATCACTAAAAAGATGACCTTGCTTGTGCGGAAGGCGCAATGTGTGTGAAGTATAATTAATTATGCAAGCGTGTGTCTGTTGGCCAGGCAGCCAGGCCTGCGCCGGGCCCGGGTGGTGGGAGGGGAGCGCAGGGGGCCCTCCTTCCCTCCCAGCCAGCCAGTTTGCGCCATTCTCCCGCGTCGGCATCACTACGCTCGGTTACTCGTTACTCGGAACGGTTTACTGAACGCATCTTACCTTTCACCGCACTGGCGTCACATGCTTTTCAAATTTCAAATGTGCCGCGTGACGTCGTGAAGTGATTTTGGTGCTTTGTGGCCAGTGTGGACCGTGGAACGTCCCCCGCCGAGCCACCGGTACTTGTCATGACTCATTGTTTACTATCGCCTATTAGTTTGCCGGCTTACTTGTATGATTTATTATATTTATTCATAACAGCAATATAACATTTTATTTCGTTAGGTCATCGCCAGTCATCGGGAATTACACGGTATTATCGTATCACATTATATTATGTAATTTATACACCACAAAACATGTCTTCAAAGAACTTTATGATGCTTATTTATTTGCATAGCCGCTTTATCTTCTGCTTCCTGTTTTAAATGTGAACGAATAACATCCATATGAAAATGGATGACAGTCTGGCATTAAGTCAATTTATTGCCTGGCCAGCTGTCCACCTGTAACCTAATTTGATTTAGCATTTCTTTTGTTCGAAATATAGTACCTACCCGGAGCCTAATCTGCAACAGTGAACATGCATCGGAAAGCTAATTATCATATAATGGTTTGAGCACGACCGGCTTGTACATACGTATACGTATAATACACGCATACTATATTACGCTCGCATGCAACTATGTAGGTGCAGTGCATACAAAGTAGAGATAGCCACACCCCGATAAGGACTGTCTCTCTCCCACCTTTACATCTCTGTTCAGTAATTCAGTATATTAGACAGCTTAACAAACCGTTAATTTCGAAGAGATGTTTACGACACTTTTTGAAAACGTTCGCGAGAGTGGACTGCACTCCCGGAGCCCGGAATTAGATCAGTTTGAGAATGTTGCGCATCACTAATCGACGCACGCACGCACAATGTGCGCCATGTTGTTATTGTTATTACATCGCCTTAGAAGGAAACTGCTCGTTTGACTCGATGTTTGCTTTTGTTCTTTTCTAACTTCTTTGTTGGTCGTTATTGTTCCTTTGTTCGGCATGATGAAGCGACCGCTGCGGAGGAGACTATTTATAAACATTCACTCTTCGATCGGATTATTTTCTATTGCGTTACTCCCACAGTAATCGGAGAATTCACAAAGGTCATGCGCGATACTTTCTCTTAATGTGAAACAACAATTGAAACCAAAGTTGTGGGCATAACACAGCGCAGGTGCTGGCATAATTTGAGCTTTTTTTATTCTGCTTTTACGAAATAAAATATGACCGTAAAGGGCAATAAAGCCCAAATAGGGAGTTGAATAGTTCGCTAGACGCAACGACATAAAGGCGGTACACGAATACCACGGCCCGTCTACATCCCACGTACGCCCACTCCGCATGTTAAGGCTATACGTGAATAAATCTCACCTGCCAACGCCGAGTCCGGAGACCGGGCCGAGCCTTCCATACATAGCGCTAGCTTTACGTTAGCGGATTTAATAGAAACGTGAGCGATTCCACGAAATTGCCGAGTTATTTTCCGATATAAAACAACAATGTTTCCTTTGAGAAAATATTCCATTTTGATACCCTACTTTATTTTATCAAGCGTTGTGATTGTGACAATGTAACAATAAATAGCTGGATGTGAAAACTCCCAACCAATTCAATTGTTTGGCCACAAAAAATGTAACAGAATGTTGTTATTCAGAGTTGACGAACTGCGGAGAGCAATCGAGATGGAAGTAACAAAGGCATAAGTTCCGCCTGGCTGTCGCTGCGACATTCCTTTCTTATTTATGTTCGGCTAACTCTAACCGCATTGGAGACTTGCCATTATGTATGTAAACCACATACACTTATAATATTGACGTCATAAAACGATACGAGTTATAAAATACCCGTTGCCTGCTCATATTAACCTCGTCGTAACTTTGATTTATTATTCATTATGTATGTTAGAGCTTAATTTGTTTTGGTTTTGGTCTGATACACATCAACAATATGCCTAGTAGTACATTTAACAAGCAAATCAACATTGTAATCTACTTCATTAAAATGAGTAACTATTTGGACCATCAATTCAAACCCAGACACTAGTAAGCTAGTAGCTTCACTTCGAAATTCCATTTGAGACCATTAAAATGCGATGAAGCTGTGAAACTTTCAAAGGTAGTTATTAAATGAATCTTTTCTTTCTTGTGTTGACCCACTTTCTGTACGTTCTCGTAGATTAATTACATATTCCCTTTTACTTATTGCTACTGCACCAGACATTAATAAAATAGGTTTGGGACGGATCCAACTTTCTGTTGTGTGGTACTTTGCTCATATGTGAAATCCGTTTATAGCTTTCCTTGCTATTTTATTTGTGTTGTCTTTTTACCTTGTTTCCGGCACTTGCTGCAGTGTTATAAATATGTTATTATTACTTCACTCTATGATACAAACTTTGTCCTTCATATTAATTATTTTATCCTTATTCGGACAACAGTACTTATACGTTACACTTATTTACTTATCTTAAATTATTATTACTTATTACAACATAACTGGTATGTTTAATTTATGATTCAAGCATTTCAATATAATCATTAGAGCTTCCTGTTTGGCGATACTTAATATATTCAACATACCTTCCTACTTTACATGGTAATAAATACCATGAATTAAACATTATCGAATGTTTTATTTTTAAACCTTTACAGTTCGCTTAGCGAGAAAAGGAATAAGTATTTATTCGGATACCAATCATATCAATAAGGGAAAATTATTCAAAAAGGAAATGGTTGATTTGAATATCCTTATGAAAATCCACACAAACAGGTAAAATAAGGTAATGTAGTCATAATAATTATGACCAGTTAGTAGCCGTATCGGATCGACGTTATAATCTAGTTAGCGAGTCAGGCCCCAAAGGCTTAGCACCGGACTAGGAATACCGGTTTCTAGTGGGAACAGGGGTGAAGGGGGGCGAGTTGGTTCGACCAGTCGAGTTGCACTCCTGCCCCCGGCTTCACAAGATTGAGAGATAAACGTACCGGGAACTGCTCGTATGAACACACTATATGTATAAGTATAACCGCCTGAGGCACTATGTTTTTTCTCAACACGAGCTTGAGAAAGTACGTGAAATTGTATACCCGTGTATACGGAACGAACCGCGTAATATTACGCTCAACAATGATAAACGCTTAATCATCTTGAGTAATAACAACAATCCTACTCCGTGTTATGTAATGGAAGTAATAACAAGAGATAATTATTACAATGCATTTACAACTACGTGCTATTTTTATGATATCACTGATCACAGCAACGGTATTTGTAAAAGATGAGGCTAAAATGCGCGTTACGTAGCTTAATAATACCCTAATTGACAATAATGATGAATAATTAAAAAATAGACAACTTACGAAAGATAATATAAAGATAGAGTATTGTACGATTGAACGGATTAAATGTACTGATCCTCTTAAACCATACAAAGGAGAGTGTAGCAGTATTATATAAATTATGTTAGACGCATTCATCGGTAGACAAAGGTCAGGCGAGTGTGCACTTGCGTAACGTTTGTAAAGTGTTACTCGTCAGACCGAGTTCCGTGCTTCTGCATTATGCAATGTTCCTCGTTAATGCAGACGAGTCTTTCTTTGCTAACAAGCTGGAAGATTTAGACGTATGTCAGAACAATATACTCAATATACGGAATAATATACTCTTCTGTTATTCGCTAATTCTCAGTCCTTACCTAATGGAATGACTGATCTTACTATCTTAGAATTCTTCAGTAAAAGAATCAAAGGCTCTAGTGGCATCCTATGACGGTCTCAACAGGATATTGTTTTTATGGCGCCATTTTCAGCCTTATTATCTAGAAAGTTTCTCATAAAGCAGCTTACGAAATTTTAGGACTTAAACTCGTAGGTTCATTTTCTAGTTAGCCGCGTTATAGAGTCTTTTCCAAGCTTTTAGATTTAATGAGATTTTCTTTATCACGCAAAATCGTGACTCGCTGGACATTTACATAGTAAAGGATATTTGTTAAGAATTAGATTGAGTATTTACTGAGTAATGTCTTAGCACTTCAGCGCTTTGAAGTAGACCTGTGTCGTTAACCTCTCATGTTCAAATTAACCAATTAATCAAAGCTCTGTCTATTGTGTACCACATCTTTTATCACGATCTCGTGGAGGCAGAATGGTTCAATTTATCTTGGTTATTTTGTCGATATTACCCTCCGGGGAGCGGGCGGGTGTCTAGAAGGTGAACTTGGAAATAAATCACTGTGTACTGTTGCTGGGGACGTTCACCTGCACTGTTCTTTGTGGATATTACATATGGGACAGATTGATGGGTTCCTTTATACTTGTTTCTGCTTCCTCTCCCACGTTGTTATTTTTTCATAAAGGATTATGCTGTCTGAATGCGGCTCTGTTTGCACAACGTGGATCGGTGGAACGTGCCGATAATCCGGTTAGTTTTCTGCCGCTCGTTTAGTTTTCGTATAAAGCGTGGCGGGGCTTGGGGGTGATAAATCTTTCCTCTTATTTTCATTAATGACCATTAAAGTTTTCGTAACGTCGTTCTGTTGAATATTTACTGCGTTCAGGTCATTATCATTCTTCTGTTTACATTCACTAATTGCTGAACGTACTCCATACTTATTACAGCAGGATTGTTAAAAAAATGTGCTTCTTTATCACTAGTGAGTAAAATATCTCAAGACATTTTGTCATATCGTACCAAATGTTACTACGTAGCGCGTGGAATGAAATCCATTTTATTTTGTCAGTCTTTCAAATATGCAGAATAATATTCTCATTTTTTCAAATATCTCGGTAATAGGCGCTGTTGCTAGCCAAAGATCCTTCAAAGGCTACTCGTGCCTTAACTTTCCCGGGAAATTACTCCTCGCTTGGCTCGTAAAGCTCTTTAACATCTAAGCGATTTAGTAATTTTAACGTACATATTTCTTTTTATAGCTGAAAGCAAATTGATATTCATTACTTCTTATTCTTCAATGTTATTAAGATTTTTATTTTCATCCTCAATTTTAATTTCCGTCTTGTGTTTATTTGCTTTTATTGAATCCAGTTCAATGTCTGCCAAAACATTTACTGGCAGTGCCGTAGACATGAAACCCGAGAAAGCTCTTACAAATCTGTTCCGTTTGAGTCTGAGTAATCAGTCCAGGCTCCGGACGTGTGCACCTAGGTATAGATAGGGACACGTTGACTTTACTATAGATAAGCGACTTGATAGTACCGTTGCTATAGAACATGGTTCAGTACACTCCGTCCACAATGCTCAGCTTGTTTATTGTGTGTGTTCAAAGGGAAATACACAAAGGCCCGATACACAGAGTGTAACGTGCGGTACAACGCCACCACGGAGAATATAAACGATCTGATTGTGTTCCCATTGAATTTAGTTGCACTATACAGCTTTCATGATGGCGGAATATTAATCGTTTATAAGTTCTATTTAGAGCGCTTGTTTCATGCGTATTGAGTTCGAACTTGTAACTTCTGAATATGTGAAAGAGTGAATCATTTACTATTGAGAATACTTCATGTCTAATGGGGTCATTTCCTTGCGAAATGTGTATGCTAATCATCATCCCACTACTCACAATTTCACACATATAATAAATGTTTACTACGAGTATACCTACAGGCTTAGCATGACGTTTTCTATTTCTACGAAGAATAGACAGTGCTTTTTCAATACAAAGTGACATTTCGTTTATCCATTTTTGACATCGCACCGTAGATATCCTTCTACAATCTGTCATTATGTCTTTCGTTTCCAACGATAAATATAGACTTTCAGAAGAATATTTCTTCCCAAACTGTCAAAATCACACTGACAACAAACTTTCTACTCGACGGGCACAAAGTTTAAATGATTATCTACAAAATCATGATTCGTTTAGAAAGCATAATTGTGGTAATTAATAGAAAAACATATCTTCTCCTATTGTACATCATTTAGTTAATAGTCATGTCTATTCTTCCGTCGACAAATCGGTGCTCGTGCTAAGCCTCCTACTATAGAAATACACTTGTGGAAATGAAACTAGCCCAAACTTAAATCATTATCGGAATGCTGAACATATCCTGTTCATATCATAATGCGAGTTAATATTAATGACTCGCAATTGAATGTAAATCGACGTGTAAACTAGGTTACACTGAACTGGCCAAGGAGCCAATGATTTACACTCACGTTACACTTTATTCACCCAATATAATAACGGCGACCGTTTCCTTTAAGTCAATTTTATCTCATAACGGTCCCGAGGATTTGAATGGGGTGAATGTACCGTCTTCGGTGCGAGGAAGCGTTGCCACGGGCCTGGCCTTTGGAAACCTTACTTAAGGGGAATCTAGTCGCGGGCACGAACTCACTGGTGGGTCTGCCTAAAAAGCACGCTTTCTCTCCAGGCATCGTGTCCGACAGAGGTAGTATCAGTGATGAGCAGTTAGACGCTAGTTTACACGCACAACGTTATTGAGTGAGATGATGGATAATTTATAGTAAAACAGGTGCGTAAAAAATTAAGAAACGTCCTTCGGTAGATCGGGTTTTATGAAAAAAACCACTGCATGAATCAATGACCAATAAAATTTATTGAACTTTTCGATAATTGAGCTTTGTCGGTACCGATATGATTTTGGAGATTTTACACTTCTTTTATTACTTAAACACGCCCAAGGATAGGTTAAATTAGCAAGAAAACTAATCTTTGTGGGCTCCTAACTTTTTAATGGCTTTTAATTTTAGTATTATGTTTCCGTACAGACAAATAATGACATAAAACGATACCATGTTTAATTTTTGATGTACATTGTCGAATAGTGGAGTAATACACTCCCGAAGTTTGTATGGAAAAAATGTCGACTAGATTCACCTTAAAAGCTCATATCATTTACATAAGTAATTGAAAGAGGTCCATTCTTTTGTGTATTGAGTTGGTTAAAATCATAAATTGGCGCTGTTCGTTACCTTTGTGTTTTTTTTTTATATACATATAATTGATTGGCACATTTGCAACATCTTGACCTATGTTGAACCTGCAGACAGGCTTCCAGCGGGCCACCAACTGCCGCTAAGAAGCCAGGTGGGCCGCTGCCAGCATAACTTGGTCAGGTTTAGCTACTCCGATGAGCCGCAATGCGACTGTGGAGCCACATCGCAAATAACCCTACATCATTTCATGCTCGAACACCACTGTGGAAGTCCTTTGCGAGGGCAACAATAAGTCTGTGAAAGTGGCTGAATTCAGGTCGAAGGTTATTTAAAACCAACACATGGAATCATCGACACGACGAAGAAGAAGATCGTTAGTCAAATTGATTCTAACCATATTTTGCCAAAGAGATACCGTCGCCCCTGGCTCACAGGCAACTGAGGGAACACGGCTGGGTTTTAGTCAGTAAAAGTCTGACACGCCCTCCTGCTCCACCCAGAGCGGGAGAAGTTATTTGATAATTTCCCATCCTCAAAAAAAAAAAAAAAAAACATATTTTGCCAGCTGCACATTTTTAGTGCGTAACATGCGTCTCTGTCATATTAAAGAAGGAAGGGCCCTATCTATATCAACAATCCTTATAGGCTCCCATTGATATGGGAGGAGAAGCGTGATCGATTCTCCTTTATAGGATAAGTAGAACAGGCATTAGTAACATAAAACCGCTTTAAGCAAAACACAGCTGAACAAGGTGCATAAATAACAAATCGTTGCCAGCTTCCAAATCCATAGATGGCTTTATTATTTTGAAATATCTGACAAGTTTCCTTTTAATCCGAACGTAATTACAGGTGGTTCAAAGTGCTTGTAGGGTTCTGCTCGTCAAAGGAAAATGCGGAACCTTTACTAAATTAATTTAGCGTATACTTCTGTGATAGACAGACGGACTTTTCTTTCACAGACGTTTTTCTCGGAATTGACGTGGCCGTTGTAACGTCAGTTTTACCTTAATTTGTTGTCAAGGCGCAAACATTTCCATATTCATTTTTTTATTACTAAATTGGCCTGCTCTTGACCTTGATAACGCCTGATTGGAAGCGATTGATGAAGATGATATTCTAAGAAAACAACCTTAGTTAATTATTGAGTAACAACGATTACAAAAATGCTCACCATTTAGGTTTGGCTAAATGTACACTTTACGAGTATAATTGTACCGTATAATATTTGTATCCCAAAAAATTATAGTGCCTAAACATAAACAAAAGTTCAGAGGCCTTAATGTGAGTTTCATTTTACCATCTCGATCAAACGCATCGAGCGCGTTTGACGCTCCTGTTGGCCCTGAATTGGTGACGGACCAATCGGAGCGCGGAACGCGCTGAAGCGTTTGATCGAGATGGTTAAATAAAACTCACACTAGGGCCACAGATAAGTTTAAAAAAATCTTCTACTAACTTATAACAGCTATAACTATGGTATAATTTTTTTACAGTCGACGTTGAGTCGAATTGTCGAGAATGAGAGCGAATTCGAATACATAATATAGAATTAATTGCTTTTGATTTCAGTAGGTATGTCTGTTGCTATTCGTACGTAGGCAATTCATACCGAGCCCATTTAAATGCAGCTCGACGAATTGAGGTTCATTTAATCAATGCGTAATTGCTTGTCAAATTCTAAATACTTTAGCGATTTTTGGAGTTCAAATGACCTCTGAGATTTCAGGCTGGAGTTCCGCCACGTTTGCTTTAAATATAGCAGGCCGAATTTTCGTCGCATAATTTACGGCTCGTGTGTCGCCCTATGTGCAGTTAGTGAGCAATATTTCACATTTGACTATCTGGTAGGTGTCATAGAAAATTTTGAACTTTTGTCATACAAACAATATACACTTATTAAATGTAGGTATCTTACATAAATTTAAAGACAAGGCTCTGAATGAAATCGGCTGCTTCAAATATCCCACACATAATTTAAGGCGCGACACACTCCTAGAACAATTTCTATGAAAACTTCATGTTTTACAAGTAGTGCATTGCGCCTGTTTGAAGAAGCCTTTATTGTTGGGCCGTGACTGGGTGACCATCTGTACATACTAAGACCCGATCGTCCCGTGGTCCCGTTTGTCATTCTTTGATCTTTGACAGTCGTTACGGGTCGTCAGAATCCCGAAAGTCCACTAGTCTTACCAAGGGGTATCGTATTACCCAGCAACTGAGTTGTGGGAGTTAGATAGGCAGTCGCTCCATATGAAATACTGGTACTTATTCAGCTGCATCCGGTTAGACTGGAAGCCGACCCCAACATACTTGGGACTGGCTAGGCACACGACAACATCACGCCTGGCTTAACCTTAGTGTTAGGCAGAGGTACACCGCTGCCCAAAGGATTTTTTTTTAATTTGTTTAAAGGGCTTTGTCGCTTAGCGACCACATCGCCCAGTGCAGAAAAACATAATATTGTTGATTATGATCAAAAGGATACACGTCGAATTTATAATTCCCATGAACCGCGCAAGCCTATTGAGATCAACCGGATCAACCAAATAGGTATCGTAAAATACGCCAGTAGAATGTTTATTAAACGCGGAAGTATACATGTTTTATTAAATAGGAAAACTACTTAAATAGAGTGCATGCGAAAATAAGCCTGTATTCGAAATATGTAATACAAAAATTGATCAAAAGGTACTCAATTATGATAATCGGCTTACATTTTTGAACGGCTGCTATGCGATCGTTTCGTTCGGAGAATTTATAACATAATTAGGTATCATGAAATTAATTTGAATGTTAATTACGAAATATGTGAATTTTCTGTTTTTAACGCTTTTTTGATTTAAATCTAATAGTTTTGAATGATCCCGAAAAATATTTTTTATTGGAAAAGTAGAGAGGTAAGGTATTTACGGCCATAATCAGAAAAAGTTATCGAACATCTAAACAGTTGCTAAAGTCTGGTTTTCTGGTATAGTTTTGAGCAGTCGTGGCCCAAGGGTTACGTCCGCGACTGATGATTTGTAGATCGTAGATTCAGGCAGGCGCTTTACTTCGTGTATATAATTTCATCACCACTGCACACATCGTGAGGGAATCGGCATGTCCTAGAACCAAAAATTCGAAGACATCTGACATCCACCAACGCGCACTGGACCTGCGTGGTAGATTAAGCCCACTCCCTCTCGAAGAGAAAAGGCAAGAATGTGTCCCAGCAGTGGGAACATTATAAGCTGATTATGATGAAATAAATTGAAAAAATTAATAATTTTTATATTAATTATTATAATTAATTTATTATAATAATTAATTGAGTGTTTTTAATGACTCTTTGATAAAAAAAATCCGAAAATTTCATACGATTCTGAAAAATATGGTTTTTTATTAGTTTTGCTTTCATCGGAAAAGTAGATAGGTACTTAATGCTTTTTTAAACGTAAAATCTGCCAACATAATTATCTATCCAATCAACTTAGCAAATATTTTCCTTACATTAATAATTGCTCGACGGGTAAAAAAAATATACGACCGTTAACCCCTCTATGTGAAATCTCATTAAAGCGAAAGATGGTTTTGATCTGTCACGCACAACGTTCCATACAAAGCGATAAAGGGTTAAGGGGTGTAACAGACCCCTGTCGGGGGTGAATGACACAGTAAAGGATGACTCGACATAAAATAGACCGTCCGTATGAGAAGCGGTGCCAAGTGAAATGTATTTATTTGAAATGAGACTGTGGAGAGAGCAAGGTCGTTGTTCGGATATTTTTGTGTAATGCAGCGAACTTTATTTTAAGTGCTTCACATTTCATTCCGGGAGGTATTCTAAATAGTTTGAATTTGTGTGTAATCGAATGGGGTCAAGAAAAGCAAAGTATGATCAATCTATGACGGTCCCTCTGCTGGGACATAGGCCTCCTCTCTGTAAAAGGGAGTGACCTGTTGTCACCACGCGTGCCCAATGAGCTCCAGTGTGGGTTGGGCATAATAATTAACGTCTTTGAATTTATGGTTGGATTCGTTTTTTGAAAACGTATTTGAAAAGTTTAATTCTTTTGAATTATTCATATTATTATTCAAAAACTATATGACTGATACTTATATAAGTACTAATATAATAAATGCGTAAGTCACTGTCTGCCTGTCTTTTCACGCTTTATCGGCTGAACGCATTTCGATGAAATTTGGCTCACAGCTAGACTGACTATCCTATTTCCTAACATAGGATAGGCTAATTTCAAGCTCCACGCGGGCGAAACCGTGTTCAACAGCTAGTGTTTTATAAGAATCAGATATGTCTCTACGATAAAAATAGTTTTCATTCATCAATCACACTTATTTGTACGTGTCACACATTGATTGATACCCTGTATTTTTAGCGTAGCGAGGTTATCCAAATACATCCTTGAACTGCGGGAAGCCTGATAAGACGTTATAAATATTTCGCCTACGAACGAACTTACCCATATTTTTTCATTATGTACCTACCTACCTATTAGGTAAATAAAATTTAAGTGTTTGTTTGTAATGTCAAAATAACAGCTTTTTATTATATGCATACGAAAGTATATAATTATATACGCTAAGTAGGTACTTATAACTTACCCATATTTTTTCTTTATGTACCTACCTACCTATTAGGTAAATAAAATTTAAGTGTTTGTTTGTTATGTCAAAATAACAGCTTTTATTAAATGCATACGAAAGTATATACGGTAAGTAGGTACTTATAAAAAAAAACAATGACTAAAATTTTTGTCTTTTTGTTTCGACTACCTAATCTAAGTAACGGCTGGAACGATTTTGACGGTAATTTCATAGCGAATGTTATAAGAAGTAACTCAGGCTGCTTTTATTTTGTACAAAGAATTAAGGTTCCGCGCAAAAAGTTAAAAAAGTTTCTTCCTTTTCAATGGAGGAGTGGTACCTTTATAAGCGACATAGGTACTATTGATTTATATTGATAATTTGATACCCTACATCCACGCGAACAAAAGCACACAGCTAGTCGCTAACGTAAATAAGTGTACTTACAAAAGGATTTCATGACAACATTCAATGTTCAGTTTTATCGACGATGATTTCGTTCAACAATTAAACACCGCAATGGAACGTTGCCAAATATTTGAAAAAAAGAAGCATTAATTTCTTCATAGAGTGAGTAAACGGACAGATCTATAAGGCTATGAATAGACATGCGTGGGTGGACGTTAATAGCGCCTATTATAGATTACTGCCCGATCAATAACGGACCACCCACGACGCCCGAAACACATTTCGTTATTCGTCCCGTTTTTATACCAACGAGAGCAAACAAATTGTTCAAGTAAACAATGTGTATATGTAAACAAAGTCAGGTTTTTCCTATAAGCTAAGGACTTAACTAGTAATCAAGTTGTCATTGATGAATAATTTATTAGGGGTTTTCCACATAAAATAATTTATGCACATGCATAAAATCACGTTTGTTGGATCACGAGGTCAGTACTTGTAACTCAGAATGAGACATTTCTAGAAATCTATTTTTTTCCGAATTAATGTAAATTTATACAGTAAATAGGTTTATTGACTTTAAACATTATCTACTAGAATATATTTGTTTTAATCTATGAATGAATTAGACATTAAGTCGTAATAGATGTCTTTCGATACGCTAAGCTTATTGCCTCATCCTTAATCATTTTTTAGATATCTTTAAAACATGGTTTTAAAGTAGGTACAGCAGACTATGATAAAACCAACGCATCGCGGTAGCCATTACAGCTGCATCTCGCGTCCATGTAGAAATACTTAATTCAATTTATCTTGTGCAAATACTTACGGACGCGAAACACTTAAGTCTATTAGCATAGAGTAAGAAGTGCAAAGTATGCAAGTATGCTTGTGCAAGCTCAGGGCCCATGGCCTAGTTTGCAAGGCGCATTGCGTAGGTCAGTCATGTCGCGTGTGACCACACTTTCTCTTTAATGTTCCATTTTACTTTCACTCGCCGATCGACATTTAGATGTCATTTTTCAGAGCATTAAATTTTTTAATGCACAAACGCAATTTCATGCCCCACTTTTTTATTTTTGCACGAAAAAATTTGCACGAATTGTGTAAGTTGCCGGCGGCGGAAATGAGTTACATGTGTAGCAAAAAATTCTGAGAGCTATAATTAGCATGTTCCTAATTATTTTTAACGGCAAAAAAATGGCGTAGTGTATGATGTAGCTTATTGTGCAAATTAGACGAAGATAATGATCATTAAAGTACATTATGAATTATGATGAATAAATCATACATTGTATTCATAGTAACAACACTAGTCCAATCAGCAATTCGATCTGCCTTACGTAGGTGTACAACTACAAACGTTTGATTAAATTGTGATGTAATTCAAAACGCACAAAGAACAAGTCAATAGGACTAAAGTGAACCAGATGACTCATAACTTTCTCCAGTTCGCGCTCACTCGACTACCAATGCAAAAGTTTTAATTAATGTTTTAAAAACTTTCTATTCGTATACAAAAGTTTCAGCGCGTGTAGATTGTTTGAATTTCGCGTCTTAATTGATGTAATTCTGAAGTTTGATCACTCTTATTGTTACTTTGTGGAAGATCATTATTATGCTAAATAATTCTCTAAGAGTTTTGACGTTTTAATTGCATTTAATTATTTAAATTCAGTGCACCGAAGCAATTGTTTCTTTAGAACAATTTTGCAGAAAACAACGTATCAGAATTCACGGCTTCACATGCATGTGTAAGCAATAAAGGTTTCCATCTGAGAGATAGGTAATTACTATAATAAACAAAGTTAGAATAGGTTGCCACACAGAACCAACAATGTTCCTCGATCCATACAAACAGGTTGTTTGTCAATTTCCCGATGACGCAGCGCGTTGTCAAAGCATAGCTCGCTTGTGCACATAAACAGTTCAGTCGCGACCGTCGACTCCACCACCCTCTGCCTCCCCGGTGGGGGGCAGGGGAGGATCGCCCACCCGCTGCCCCATTTTTCACAAGTACTTAGCATGTCGTGGTCGGCTCCCCCATCCTCTATCTCCCCAAGTTTCGCATGTTTATGTCATAAATTTTTGTTATGACAACACACGGTCAGCTGGGCCGTACATTTAATGTGTATGTTTTGCTAATATAAAACATGATGTTTTATCAGCTTGTTCCTAATTAAATTTTGTGTTTCGTTTCACCTACTTTCTTAACTGTCTACTGCGTAGACATACAACAATTGTTTCTCCTTTTATTCAAGTTCTCAGAAATCTTTTGCGCTTGAAGTCATTAATTAAAATTTAAAAGACAGGATCATTTGATTCGTTTGCGACCTTTTGGCAGCCATTCTACCCGGTGTTTTCTTAAGTCTCCTGTTTCGCTGTTGACACCGTGATTTATTGAGTTCCTTCCCTCTTTTATTAGTTCTATGTCTACAAAACGAAATTTCTATTAATTCTCATTGATCAAAAGTATTAATACTGATTAGTCGGCTGTTAAACAGGTTGTGTTTGAGAAAGGCTAACGTTGAAAATGAAGGTAGTATTAGAAGAGGTTTAGATTGTTATTTTTGGGTAACAATCAGTATTAGTGCATAACAGTGAACGGGCGGCCGCTTTCCGCCCCGTCAGCGCAATAATCGCTGGCGAGGTGCGCCGCTGAGTCGGCAGTCCTCAGACTTGCCGAGTCTTGCCGACTCGGGCGTGAGTCAGCACGAGCCGACACAAAACGCCATGACTCATGACTCGACGTAATTCGGACTGGGATCGCCCGCCGTCAGCCAAAATAAGTGGATTGCTGCTTCACGGCTGAATGATTCCATTTCAAAGGGCGCCCTCTGATGTCATTACTTCATGCTTATGTTCCATTAATTTAATCTTGGAGAGGTTTCCTCAAAACACGGTCCGTTTGATTGTGTGATATGTTTCTTTATGTTACGAGGTTAACGCCTTCTGATTGTAGTTCTTACAAAGAGCGTAGGAAATTAGAGTGTGGCCTGAATTACGGTTTGATGAGACTGCTGAATGTTCCACAATTTATAAACACGAGGAGTTGGAAGAGGTCGAGTTACCACAAACAGGTTTTCAAAGCGTTTGTGTAAATACGGTGTTAAATACCTCTCTACGACTTTACACGATAGAGAATGAATAGCGCATTTAATCAGTTTAAGACTACTCATAAGTATAACATTAGGTTTAATTAGATTGACGTCATATAATTATGTATTATTTAGGTATGCATATTAAAAGATAAACACTACAATTATGCAGAACCAGTGACGTGCAAAAAGCAGTTCTTAGTAAACATTCATTTGCAATCAATTAATCATGCATTAGCGCTATCGGTTCTTCGATCTAATCACATGAAAGTCGTATAACATTAATAGTAATGTAACTTACCGTTTCCCGTTTGAATGTCAAGCGAAACGGTTTTCAATTACCATAAATGTAACAAAACAAGTCCGTTCTTGATAACTTAAAAGTTGGGAAGTTCATTAAAATATGTATAGGGCGGCCCCCACAGGCCCGTGTTTAGGCAAACATCAAAGGGCTGAAGGGCCTCGAATTAACATTGTTCCGAGCACAAAGTCCTTTGTTTACTTTGACTCAAGTTCGTTATTGAAACACGTACATATGTATGTCCACTTTTGCTTCTTATTTCAAATACCCAAGGATCATTTGAATGTTTTAGTACAAAAATAAAACAAAAATACAATACTTGTACGGCAAAATAAGCAAAACTAAAAAGGGCAAAAGGGTCGAATAAAATACAGGCCAGATTAACTCGAAACCGTTGTAATACAATCACGTTTTATTTCTGTCTTTATATTTTAAAAACAACATTATTTTCGAATTTCGATTCACAATTTTTTTCTTTTTTCCAGAGGGTGGAGCGTGAGACTACAAAAAGTCCAGCGACGACCGGTGGCAGGAAGAAGTCGTCAGCCGTGAGGAGCAACGGGCAAATCGCACCCACTGAGCCGCCGCCACAACCTGCAGGTAAACAAAACTTTTTTTTATTCCGCCTCTGTAACAAATCTCCTTTGTTCATCACATAAAATTGCCAACTCTTCAATAAAAGCCAAAATTTATGGTGCCATTAAAAAGTTATCTATTTTCGCTGTGAATGTATTATTCTTGAAAAGGCAAGAATTGCTGTCGATGGCCACGTCATAAAATAACGTTTTTGTAGTGAAAGTTGTTTGATGGATAACCTCCTGTAACACTCACGGGTGTTCTCTGAAAGTCAATTACAACTTTGTCCTATTAATCTAGAAGAATGTTAGATAATTTTGAAACATAACCGAGACATTGTATAAAAACGCGAATGAGAATGATTGATGAAAAAAAACCTAAGTCTAGCGCTGAAGCAAAAAAATGCTTAAAAGAAATACGAAAATACCTCAAAGGTCTTCTTTATCTCTGATCATTAATAAAAAAAGTAACATCTCATTCCTTTTAACCATGTATTGATTCGGTTTTTCCGAACCCGCACGAACGGTATCTTCAGTATGTCGCAATCGACGTAGCATGCAATATACGAAGGGTACAGTTGTATAGAGGGGATAGTTACAAAAGCTCCCTCGAGAGCTAGCCGGGCTCCACGCTTAATAGGATAGAATTCAGAGAATTCAGGTGTGCTGACTGTACCACGGTTCGCGGCACCCGTGACCGTTCCATTTGTAATTCCTATTAGATTGAATTCACTATTCACTAAAGCTTTCGTTTAAATTAAATGTATGAAAAACGTTCGCTATTCAAGAGAAAACATACTCGTTTAGAGTTTTAACTTTCACGTTTGAAAGAGTGCAAAAGGGAGTGAGATGCATATCGTAGCTTTTTCATGTTTTAAATTTACTTTTTAGATTTTGTGATTAAAAAAATATAATTATAGTAGGTACTTAGGCTTGGGATGGCCCTCTATTACATGGGACTTATGATAACTGGCAAAATGTGGGTTTATCATAGGTAGATTTAATGTGTGTGTTATTTAGTTATCATAAGAAATGGCTCCATTATCGCCTAGCCTTTTCACCGAAGGGAACAAAAACCGAATATACTTTGCTTTTAAGTTTAATCTTAAAACAAGAACCGTTCGTTTTATCTCCTTTTGTTTGGTGATAAGTAAAGCAGCTTACGGTAAAATACGCATGTCTTTTACCTCCTGAAATATGAGTTCAGATAACTTTTTGGGTCAGTGTGAAGTGTGGGTCGTTACTCTGACGTCTTTCGGTATATACTTGTAAATGTATAGGTAGATAAGTAGTATCAAATTTTACGGCTTTTACTCCATACCTTGGCACAGAGCCAGCCGACGACTATAAACGAGTAACTTAAACTTAAATAGTACATTCGGCCACAGCTGGGTTTAGTGCTCTTGCAGCTAACTCGTGAAATGTAGGTACTGCATATAATATGTAAGTACTTATGAATTTACTGAGGTCCCGAATTCGTTCACATGTAAATTAAATTGCTTTTTCCTTACACAAATGTAACATTACTTTCTTGGCAAACGAATTATAAACGTTTCTTAGTAGTATTATAATATAAAAATATATATATGTATTAATATGAAATGCGAATTTAGTTTAAGCTTCAATGTTATACTGTTTTTTTTGCTGTTCCTTTTCGGTGGCTGTGTTGTGCTGTTTACACTTTTTTTTTCAATCTGTTTTTAGAAGTGAAGACTTTTAATTGGCTGTCAGTCTCACATACTATTTTTTAATCTGTTTTCTTTAGCTGTAAGTCATCCATAGTTATTAAATAAATAAATAAATAAATAATAAATAAATAAAAGCTTAAAAATATATAGTTTACCTCTCGCGTTTACGATGAATAATGTAAAGCGTTTGCCTTGTCTTCGAGATGATTTTAAATATACGAGACAGTTTCTCGCTAAAATGTTAATATATTTTACACGCAAAGCTCATGTATTTTCAGCGCAGATGAAAAGTATGAGCGACGTATATTACAGACATTTCTGATTACAAATAACGTTTTTAATAAATAAATATTCATTTCAATTTATTGTCAGCAATGGTGAAGCTGTTTAAAAATGAATAAAAAACAGTAGTATAATAAATAATTCTCTATCGTACCGGTAATAAATATGGGATGTACATTTTCCCCATACTTCCCCTTAATGGATGATCCTGCTTTGCCTTTGACTGCACCCAAAATGGATGGCTTCCATTTGCAATATAACGATTTACCTTTTAATACGACTTTGTAGGTCCTTATGACATTATTCCTGCTATAATATCTCAATATCTCGATAGTGGTGAGCTCCGGGGTTCGATTACTAGGTCAGGCAAGGTGTTATTTATTGGCTTTTTCCGTCTAGAATTTCTCAGTAGCAGCCCGGGTAGGTACCGGAATTTTTGGCCGGTTGATGGCAATAGGCTCATTTATTACGTTTAGTCCACTCTCGACCCCTCGACCCCTACAAAAAAGATTTGTTTATTTGTTTCCTCTCAACCCTTAAACATAGTTCACACTCGACCCCCAGGGCGTGAGACTGAATTTTCATACAAAAGACAGGTATACCTCGTCAATTTCGACCCCTAGTTCGGTAAGTACCTAAAATTTATATTTTGGTACAGTAAGGTACAGACTTCTTTGGGGGTCGAGAGGAAACTAAAACTTGACTGGACAATAAAATCCACTGTCGACCCCCCAAGAGTCGAGAATAAACTATAGTCAGGGGACCCCTGACTATAGTTTATTCTTACCGTATAAATAATGTGTCCACTGGACCCCTGACAGGGGTCCAGTGGACACATTATTTATACGGGGTCGAGGGGCCGAGAGTGGACTAAGGGCTGATTTTACCAAAGTCAAATAACTTTTATTCGTGGAATAGAATTGACGACTGACAGTTCTAGTATGGAAAAACTGTCAAAAATTCAAAATTTATTCGGAGGATAAGACTTATTCTAAGTATAAACATTTGGTGAAATTCGCCCTAAACGGTTTATTACATGCGACGCGACGGCGAAATGCGGGTGTATTATAGGTAACTATCTGCCCGAGCTTTAGGGGAAACCACTCAAACCATGCCTGAAGTTGTGTTATCATCATCTCCCTAGCCTGTCCCAACTCTGCACGGCCTTGGAAATCATCAAATAACTTCTCCCGCTCTGGGTGGAGCGGCAGGGCGTGTCAGACTTTTACTGACTAAAACCCACCCGTGTTCCCTCAGTTGCCTGTGTGCCAGGGGCCGCGGTATCTCTTTCAGTCTAACCCGAAGCAGCCAAATACCAGTATTTTACATGGAGCGACTGCCTATCTGACCCCGACAACCCAGTTACTGGGTAATATGATACCCCTTGGTAAGACTGGATGTCAGACTTTCGGGTTTCTAAGGCAAGGACGTTTAGTAGAATCTCTTAATCTCTCTAGTGTTTGGAAACAGTTTATATCACAACAAATGAATCTTTAATAATGCGAAATTCTTGAGTGTGTGAATAGTTTGTATTCAATTATCTTTTGTTGCGTACAGCTGTGTGAACTGACAGCGTCCAATGTTTTGTCTCAATTCCAGTAGGTTGTATACACAACGTTTGTTATAATTACATGTTGACTTTTATTATGAAACCTGTGAAATAAAAACATAGATGATGTCCTGTTTACCGTATTATTACGTAATCTCTGTGATTTTTCACTGTTGGTTTTAATTTAGGCGACACTCTTGCAAAACATTTAATTAAAAACGGGCAAAATTAAAACAAAGGTCAAGAAAAACAAGAAGTTTAATTTGAGAAATAAACTACAATTCGTTTTTCACCTAATTGAATACAGGGTGGCAAGATTTTTTTATTTTATTTTATTTATTCAGCGCCTCGGTATTTCAGTTTTCTATGACACACCAGTATGTTACCGACGAAAAATGTCTACGCTACGGAGTCTAGATTCTCTAGACCCCGTAGCGTAGACATTTTGTCACAGATTACCAGATGAGTCACTCCATACAACATTTTCAATACCTACTGCTATAATAGCCTACCCTACACCTTCGAGTTGCTAGACGCTGCGAACGAAAATGTACCTAACCTTACAAGCGTAAAGTGAGTTTTTCTTGGTAGCTGCGCGCCGCCGCGTGGTTATTATGAATGCCAGGGCTGCCTCTTTCGTTATAGATGTCAGTAGGTATTTGTAGTACACTTTAAGAAATAAAATAAAATGCTTTTTAAGTGACGTAACCACTCCGCATGGCCACTAATATGAACGCATGTAATTCGAAATGGAGGAAACTGAAAACACGATTAATTGATTTGTTCGGTCATTTACACAATTAGCGTAATAGGTAACTCTTATGCTTCTACACTATGAACAAACCTGCGCTGGTGCCATATTGTGACGCCATGCACGCTTTTCTAACACTTGCACGCTCTTAGATAAACAACAATCATATGAAAATTACACTAACAAGATAATAACGATAATAAATATTATTGTAAATGTATTTGCACAAAGTAGATTTTTGCCAGTTGACAAATCGAGGTCATTGACCTTTCTATTCTTGTCTCAGACGAATAGTAGAAGCACAGATTACGTGGTAGAAGTAATTACGTACCTACCAATAAAATATAAAACAGAAACTTAAACAATTTACCTATTTTAACCCTCCGTGTACCAGGTGACTAAAAGTCTCGTCCCATACCAGGTGGGGTGTAACAAACCCCAAATCAAAAAGTGATAAAATTAACATATTTTTTTGTTTTTTTGGTGGATTTAAATATAAGGTGTTATAAGTACACTATAATAATCAGGTTTAAGTAAAACTCGGAACTAAAAGTATGTATTAAAGTATTTATTTTTATAAAAGAACAAAAAATCACAACTTTTGTAATTAACAAAACATAACAATCCTTTTCTTATGGACTAATTTTTAATGGCACTTTTAATTATCACAATCATTTTCATTTTACAAACTACAACATATTTTCTTAAAATTAAACATAAATTGAAAACAACAGATACACATTTTAATTGAGATCATCGTTGGTCAATTGACGTCTTATCTTTGCCAGTATAATAGCTTCTAGACGAGCGAACCTCTGATAGCGGAACATCGTCTTCACTCTCAAAATCGGAAGAAAGTGTTTCCGCATCAACTTCGCTGTTCGTGTCACTTCGAACACTCAAATGTTCAGATTCAACATCAGATTCTGGTTCTGAACCTCTGGATTCTACGTCAAAGTCGTCTCCTTCGTCTAAAAGTGCTTTTAATATATCAGCTTCTTTGATGTGCGACATTTTTCATGTAAACTGTTATCTGTAACAAATAAAAATATGTTTAAAATGCTAAACATACATAACATAAACACACAAAAATAACAAAATACATAAATAACATCGAATAAAACTCTTACCTTTTTGTCAACACGCCGCACGAGGTGGGGTGTGTGACGCCCACGCGCACTTTAAGCGCGTGTAGCTCGCTTGACGGTTGCCGCCGGACTGATTTAGCGGCACTAATCGGAACGTCAACGTCGCAATTCCAGCTACTGAGAATTCGAGCATCAGCGCGTACACAGTTTTAAAATTATTGCGAAATTTGAAAGACTGGGGTTTGTTAAACCCCACCTGGTGCACGGAGGGTTAAAAATGATAGTAAAACAAAAGGATACTTATATTTCTGTATCAACCGGTAAACTGAAAAAAGATAAGTTTTTATCTCTTCTCCTGCTGGATCTACATCCATCAACTGCACATAATACACCAAAAACAGCCATATCATAAGAATTTAAAACTAAGTACGTCACGTTGACGGAAATAATTAATTATGCATGCGTAAGCGACTAAGCGCCTCGCGGCTATCGGCAACCTACTGAGAAATGGGCCGCGTGCGGCCCGCGGCGGCCGGTAGGTAGTTAGCGCACGTAAGTACATGGTTACAGTTTGCGCGTCGATGGCCTTACCACCCCGAACAGACTTCCTAATTAAACGTAACACAGACACAGCATAATATTTAAGCACCTGGTCTCAACTGTGTAACTATCGTATTTAGCTATTCAAGCAGCGCTTTAACTCTCGTGTAATCCCAGCTAAAAACGGATCGCGCGATAATTGGGAGAATTCAAGACCCACAAGCCGACGGTATTAGCCTAATGAAGTAGACCACTTCAGGGTATAAACGTACAATTTATACCTTCGACTACGTTCCAGCCAAAACGGAAAATACGAATTTCCACGCGAGCTTCGTACTTCGCATACGGTTTATTTTCAGGAGTAGCAAATTATCCAGGACTATGAAGGAAGCTATTGTTTTTGCTTAAAAATAATACAAAGAAATTTTTTTGTTTCCTTTGTAGGTTTAATTACCTATCCACTTATCTAAGCGAGTAGAATCTCAACCCGAGCTCAGGCATCTTTTGTTCCTTTAAAACTTTCTAAAAACTTTCAGCGTTTAAAACTCTTTTGTAGCATCTGTTTAACTTCAATTCAGTTTGAAACAGAAAGAGTTGTAAAGAAAATTAAGTAGGAAGCAGAAATTCTCTGTTCTCTGTCCAGCGGGTGGTCCGTGGTATGGGATGCTATCCTTTGAGTGAAATAATATGTCCGTGATAAAGGGAGATAAAACGTGCTTTCATTTTGTGCTCGGGGTGCGAGTGACAATTTCGTTCGTGACGTCACAGAATGGCCGCATGCCCGCGGGGTGGCATCGGCAGCGGGGAAGCCAGAAACATGTGAAACGTACATGTGTCATATATAAATCAGAGAACTGCGTAGTATAATTACTTAACATGGCGCTTTGATAGCAACCCCGCCACGTGTATCTTTTACTACGTAATCGGAGATATGTCACGTCCATCCACATCTGCAGAATAAAAGTTAGATTATGTTTCTATGAATTTCAAACTCGTGTTTTACTCAATTTACAACAGACGGTGGAGTTATTTTCTTTATTTTTGATGGAAATTCAATGTCTTCTTCAGAAAAACCTGTAGGTGTAGTTTGACCAGAGTTTTAAACACCACATACATATTTAAGACCTATTTTGAGAATGAAAGAGTCATGATGTTGATTATTCCTTGAATAATTCAAAGTACCAATATTAAATTTCGTCGCCGCTGGGCCAGCGTATATTATATTTACATAATAAAGAGTTGGGATCTAATAACGTAGGCAGCAAGCGACTCCGCCAGTTTTCATAATTTTGCACAACCCTCTTCGTGATTTTGAAAACCATCTGGAACGTTTTCCTTTTTGATATTATTTCTTCTCATGTTTATTCAAATAAAGTTCTAATACTGGATCAGTGTTATCGTTTATTCCTTAGTGATGGGTTTACATAACTGTAGGAAAGTTATTGTATACTTAACAGTTGGCAAGTTTTGCCTCGGGGCCAGCAGTGTATTTATATGTATGTATTCAAACGGCAACTAACTTTATATTGGCTCGGAACTTCGAACTACGGAGTTGCGAACAACCGTGGGCTTCGTACAAATATTGCTCGGATCGTTGGAACTTTGTTCACATTGTTGTTCATCGTTCCAAGTTCGGTCACTTTCGTTCAGTCAGCGTTCGCGACCTGCCCTATCGGCCAGTGGGACCAACTTTTGAATGTGAAACTAGTTAAGTTTCCAAGGTTGGTAGCAACTTGTGTCGGTGGCTCCGTACCGTTTAGTAAACAATACCGTTTTACATTATTGAGAATGTTTTGTCCAGTTTTGCTTAAATGGAAAACTCTATACGTTTGGTAGTCACGTTTCTAAGCCGCATATCGTTCCGAAAATACCGAGATGTTTGTGTGGAAAACTTTAGTAGACTCGATATTATACGACACTATTGCTATGTAGAAACTTGCTTGAAATTAATTGTACTAAGCTGTGTAATAATGACATTTGTACACCACATGTTGTGGTAGAATTTACAGAACTTATACTTATACACCATACTATGTAAAACTACATTCTTACAAATAAATAAATAAATAGAGTATTTATTTACATAAGTACTAGCTTTTGCCAGCGAAGTTTCCTATTCTACCCGTAAAGACACTAAATCTTTAACTAAACCGGACAGATTTGTATGAAACCAACTAAGTCAGCGACTTCGCCCGCGTAGATGTCGGAAATTAAAACCCACGGGAACGTACAACCGGTATGAAGTACCAGAATAAAGTATCCTATGTTAATACAGGTTCAACTATCTGTTTGCCAACCTTCACCCATATCCGTTCAGCCGTTTTTACGATGATTGAGTAAGGGGGCGTCCATTAATTACGTGAGTAAATTTTGGCGATTTTTCGACCCCCACCCCCGCTCTTGTGAGATGTTGTGAGATTTGGCTCGACCCTCCCCCCCTCCCCATAATCTCACGTGAGATATTTCAAATACGTGGTTTTAGTGTAAAAACGTTAATCTGTGCTTATTTGCGTTGGATTTATGCGTTGCATTTGGCTGACATGGCTGGGCGGTGGCGGTTTAACTATCGAGGAAGTACTGTGCTACTTTATGGTGTTCGCATAACTGCGATAAATATTATTTTGTAAGATTTTGCCATATGGGTGGAAAAAAATTGTTTCACATAATTTAACCCGGTTATCTCGTAATGTTACATTGTTTCTTTGCGGGAAAAAATATAAATTACGTGATATTTACCAAGACCCCCTCTCCCCCACGTGAGATTGGGTGAGATTCGTCTCGACCCCCTCCCACCCCTAAACGCCTCACGTAATTAATGGACGCCCCCTAACAAACATCTAAACATCCAAACTTACTAACTTTCACGTTTATAATATTAGTAGAATAGTCGGATTATTTGAGCTCTTGCTTTGGCATATCATCACTGTCACTGACTGGTATTTGTTCTCAATACAGAACAGAGCTCACTAACATTATTATTATCAGAATTAACATTCTATTAGTATGTAATTCATTAATAATATACATAACGTGTAACACAATCCATGCCATTAATACACACACGAGCGTGTTCGATTAATCCCCTTTTGATAGCACATAATATACTATCGACACAATCGTAGTAGGTAAGTACATTATTCAGTTGATAGCGGCAACTACTGGCAAAGCCATCAACCGAATACCTCTTCAAATACATATGCGGTGTTGTGTATTCACAAAGCGGCGGTGGAAGCGACAGTCCTTTGTGTCAGTTAACGGAATTCGGATATTGGATAAGCTTCCGCGGTCCCCTGCCTGTTTGTTTACCTAACAATTTGATTTTAATTGCTTTCGCAGCACTAGAGCGTCGCGTAGGGTTGCCAACTTTCTCAAGAAAGATAACAGAAAAGTAAGTATTTCAAATTCTTTGAATAGACAAAAAAGATATACATGCAGGAAAAGTTTTTATTCAGTGCGCAAACTTTAACCATGAATTCAGCATACCATTCTAGACGCCCAGCGAAGAAATTTTTGCTGTTTCATAGAAAAGTGCCATACCTACGCGGTGAAAATGTATGGAACAGCTTGTTTTTTTTTGTCTGACGAAAAATTTCTGCGCTGGGAGGTTTAGAATGATATGCTGAATTCATGATTACAGTTTGCGCACTGGATAAAAACTTTTCCTGTATAGAAAAAAAAAATGTAATTTTAAAATTTATGGGTGCTATTAGGCAAACGCTAACAATTTTTTTGTTGTCTTAACCAAGATTTAATTAAAAAAAAACATTCGTTTTTTATTAAAATGGACGATATAAAAAAAAAAACTGTTAAACACTTCTTTCTAATAATCTACGATGTGCAACCCTAACGTCACTGCGTCGCCTCGTCCCCGTGTCGTGCCGTTTAAAACACACTCAATTATCGCATTGTAATCACAGTTCGTGTTTATATTGTTAATTGACGTTTGGGCAGCCTTGTTTATTAATCCAGTATCAATTTGCGACGGAACTGTTCTACTGATATTTATATTTTATATTAACAAATGCCAGCGATAAATAGGCAAGCGGGCTGTTCATTGAACTGCAGTAATTACGTGTAACAAGATTACGATCGTACACGCTGTGTAATTCAACTAATTGTACGCCTGTCTCAGATATTTGTCAACGATAATTCAATGTGCAGATTAATAATGTACATTAGTTAACCCTAATGTCATGTCATGTCTGTTACCAGTCCTTATTACGTCACGATGTTTGACTAACGCGTCGCGTCACACCAATTTGCACATTTCAACTGACTATATTAACTTCTTCTTTTGAACATTAACATATTCATGCTAATGCTAATATTCCTAGAAAGCGACAGACAGAATTTTGTTAAAATAATAATGTCTTCTGACTCGACATGACAGATTAATCACCCCTCTTGTACTTACCAACGTACCCAATTTAAAGGTCATGTAATTCTAAATTGCAAATGAAGAAGATAGCTTCATCCGAGCAAATTTTATCTCATTGACATCTGTCAATGAGATAAAATTTGCTCTATCTAAATCTTTATACAATCTTGATATTCGGTAACGAAGTCATCTGCATTCCGTTGGCGGAACATCGCAAATTTTGCGTGCGCGCCCGCTGGCTCATGTAGTTAGCATAACTTTACATATTTACCTTCAAATGCACCAGAGGTACGCTGGGACTGCGATATGTCTAGTGCATATGTTCTAAATAAACGTAACATGTATGTACCCAAGGATACATGCGCAATTACGCGCTTGAATTATTAAAATTAAATATGCATTCACTTAGCAATCACGGAGATATGCAAAGAGGCTAAACAAAGAACTTTATTCATTGCGATTTCGTGACCCAAAAACTTGTTTCAACTGTAAAATGATTATGCAATTCCGCATACGGGTAAGACGTTATCATACTTAAGTGCAAAATGGTGTAGTCAATAATAAAACATCCTTAAGGCAGGCCCCTTTACATGTGAATATTATACCTACGAGTTTAGGAAACCGGGCGCACATTAATACACGTTATGCCCCTTTATCATACTTTGCTTCCCCCACTGCCCTTGTAAAGTTGGAATAAAAATAACAATATGTATTAAATTTGCATGCCGACGAAACTGGCTGAGGCACGCGACGAACTCACCCCGCCCCGGGGCGAACGGGTGGCGGGGGTGAAACGGGGGTGAACAGGGAAATTGTGACACGTCTAGCGCACGTTTTGTGGGGTGGCGTTGAAATTCGTGCAGGAATGCAGTGGCCCCTAATCTTTGCTCCATAATAACCCTCACCTGACTGTAATGACGTTGAGTTTAAGACAATGGGGTGAAATAATGCAATTTGTTTCTGCACAGACATGTTATTTGGGTTATAGCGAATTTTATTGCCATTTGAATAAGCAAATTAGTCTTTATCGTTAATTCAATGTATTCAGAATCCCACGTACTAACTGTCTCGAAGCAAAAAAATCAGAACGATTCAAATCGTATAATCGCCGAAGATATATCATGGAAGCCCACGTAACCTAATTACTGATTCATTCAGCCGACTTATCAAGCGCGTGAAAGTGCGTGTAAACAAAAGACGATTGTATTAATTAACACTAAATAATGAGTCACAACGTGTGTTCGCGATGTTTTGTTTTGATATAAAGCAGGCAGGCAGCGCTGCGTGTGATGAAGTACACAAACGCATGACAGCCGTATCCGGCCCACAATTGCGCGAAGGTCAGTGACACGCGACGCAACGCGAGCGTGCGAGTGAATCAACATCTACTTAATTAGAAGGAAAGCGTCTGTTAGACACGCAAGAAGGGGGGGGGGGAGGCTCAGAACTGCCTGCCTTTTATTTTTCGTACACTTGTCTCATTCAAAACTGATCCTCTTGTCTAGTAATCGTTGCGACAACTTGATAAGGTTTTTCTAGTGCTTAATGCCAGTTTAATACATACATTTGACTTTGATAACCTGAAAAAACACATTCCGATTAAAGTGTTGTGCAAGAAATACTATTAGTAGAGAACAAGTCTCAAAAGGTTGGTTTTAATTTTTTGTGGTGATGATTTATGTAGATGTGTAGTTCCGTTGTTGGACGATAGATGTCGCTACTAGTATCGTTCGAGCAAACCATTTAGAATGTTTCCAAAGTAAAAACTTGTTTTCGTGTCTAAAATCCAATAACACCCACTTCTTTTATTATTACGTAACCATATAAGTTGAGTATACTCATATACGTTTTAATAACTTTTTTCTATACCGAATGCCAAGCAATAATGAACGATAGTGTAAAAAATAATGGATACTAGGTAATATTTTCCGAACCCTCAATAGACAGCCGAATGCCCTTTTTATGTCGGGTCGACCGTTATGGAAGATTTATGAGGGCGCGCACTGGAGCCGGCTTTCAGAGCTCATTTAATTTTTATTGCATCGAGGTCGTGTTAAAAACGTGATAGTAACGGCCCGCCATTAATGAAATACGCCAATTGACAAACAATCACATTGAATATTAAACACTGTTCAATATTACATCACGCGACGATCTTCAGTCGCTGCGACCAATTAACATGTATTTATGTTGAACGAGCTAATTATAATTCTTGTATGGCTGCGTTATTAGAAACAGTCTTATAATATCTGTGTTTATATGCAGATTAGTGCGATTACAAGAACAATGGTCGGTGGAAATCGACACGGTGAAGAGCCCGGCACCTGCGTAAGCATAATAAATGTTTGTGGCGCGTCACGTTGGCGTTACGTAAAGAACAATGGCCGACTGGGAACGCGGCCGTGAACGCGTCGCGAATCCTCTACACGGAATCTATGCTAGTTATTTATTCCAAGTGACAACTCGGCTTCAACAATATCGGTGTGGAATCGCAAATGGCCGGCAGAGACAGCAATACCGTTTCCGTCCTTAGTGTGGGACAAACAGCGATTTGCATATTTTCGTACGGCCGTGATCGGCGTGCGAAATGTCCTAATTGTAGGCAGGTATTATTCATCTTTATGCTGGGTTGTTCTGTAAAGTTGTTTGTTCTTTTATTGAGTTATACAATGTAGAAAAAAACCTACATGACTACATTTTATATCTTCAAGTTTAAACATCACAATAAAATAAAAAGTATCGTTAAATTGCATTAAGTATGTAGGTAAAGAATAATATTAATTTTACAAAGTCATTAAAATGAACATTTCCACAAAGTATTAAAGTATATTTTTAAATGTAAATGTAAACTGGAAGCCAAGCAGTCCTTTACACACTTGCTTGCGGACGTTACGATATTATGTGTACTTTCACCCCGACACACCGTTACTTGAACTACTGAATATTCGCTATCTCTCTCGCACTGGACGATCACAATCTCGATCAACTCAGCTGTTTGTTACACTAAATAACGGACGAACTCAATAATTCATGGCTTTGATGCTTTTAAATTGCGAAGCATTTCAAATCCAAATCTAAAAAATCCACAAGAATCTTCATGGAGAATGTTTTTTATTACTTACTATAAGGAAGGTAGTCCGCGGGGTACCTAAGTAATTGCGTAACATACAGAAAATGACAAAGATCGCATTTTCTTTAATTATAACAGTTCAGCCACGTTCATTGCGTTACCTACGCTGTTGAACAAGCGAATGTACCTATTAAACCTATCAAGGATTAGAAAAATCCTTCAAAACTCTCGGATTGTGATTGAAACTGTGATACGCAATTGGGGTGCTGGTTTCAGGTCATGCCACTGAACTCAAACTCAAAGCATTTATTTCAATTAAACCATTTACAGGCACTTTTGAATTGTCAAAAAGTCGACCAGTTGGAAAGTTGAAGCTAGTTGCCCATTCCAAAACGTAGATCTCTATGGAGAACGTATCTGTCTATCTATAAATATCTTACCAACTCCATAGTAATTAAACGCTGATGTTCAGTGTAGTGTAGTTATGTACTCAGTGGTGTTTTCGTATCTAAATGACCTCGACGGAAAGAGACAAGACTGGTAATAGCCACGGTAATGTATCTGCCTTTATTTTTTCCTCTTTAGAAATTTATTGAACGGACAGAAACAGCGCGATTTACTTATATGTTTATTCAGGCTGGGTATCTGGCCTCGTTTAAACATGCTTTGAATGGAAACAAAGGTCTCTTAAATGTCTATTCATAATAGGTACCTCGTGAATACAATTATTCTTATTCATTCCGCAATAGATCGGTAAATAACGAAGTCTAAACAGCATTCAATTTAATACTAAAAGACACAAATGTCAATTGTTCATCGACTCGATAAGCGAGTATCAAATAAATTCAATGAAGTAACAACGTAATTGCCTTCAAAATACGCTTTTACTATTCTATCGATCATTTAGCCTCAATCGGTTGGTTGTGAAAGAGAACCCTATTATGGTTGTAAAACGTAATAAAGAGTCAAGGCGACCCGGCTCATTCCGCGCAAGTTTTAACAAGTGAAATCAGAACCCGATTGTATTGCACTGCGCACACCAAAATGTGTTGTGTTTCTACATAATTCAAATCACACGTCAAGAACTCAAGACCACAGAGGTCGTGTATTTTTCACATGTCGGCGCAAATGCATTCCTCACACAATTATCGCTCCCCGCCGCCGCGCCCGGTGGCTACTCTCGCTCCGTTATGACTTTTATTTGCCCTCCGTAGAACGCATGTCCAGCACAAACAGGTTCCGAAACCAGCTCCATAAATACGAGTAGGGCGAGGCATGGAGGCCCTATCTGGATAATCTCTCACATACATTCATCTCCCTCTAATCGCCGTAAACGGGAAGATTCATGGTGCCCTTAAAGGGAATTTTGCTGTCGAATCGTAATCGGTTCCTAGAAGAATTTATCACCAGCCTTTTCGTAGAACCTGTTCCGATGCGGCCGGCTTTACTTTAAAGGGTTGTGAGCTTGTATTCTTATTTTAAATGTCTATCGAGTCGAATGGACCGTTAATTGGATCGGAATGCAGTCTTATATCATCATTAGACAAAAACGAAGAACCATAAAAGGGTAGATTATTCGAGCTTGTAGCTAACACAAAAGAAATACTTTTGGAGCTGGATTTATAGAAATCCTTCACGTATTGTTTAAAGTTTTACGAGGCAACTTCCCACATTTTGCCACAGTTTTTTTATTCGACAGTCATTATCTTAGAACGAGACATGTTTTTGTTTCGCAAGAATACACCTTGCTGTTGCCATGTCTCATTATTTGCAAAGAATATTCTGAGAACTAAACACGTCTTCCGAGAAACTGGATAAAAACCAGAAATAAAAGCAAGAATCATCACCACTTACTACACAGGTTAAATTTAAACGGAGTTTAAAGTTAAAACACATAGTTCCCCAAGATGGCTGCGGGTATGACGTCAGCTGCCGGTGCGCGGGCGCATTAAATTGATCGTTGTGTTGATTGACGCTCACGGTCTTTTTTGCAGTCGTGTATAAATACAGATCTGTGTCGCAGTCAACTATGTGAAGGACATACTTAAGGAAAAAAGAAACCGAGTAGTTATCTATTACAATAGGATAATCATTATCAGTAATAGCATGTCAATCACAATGACAATATTAATTGAGGAATAACAATTAAATTATTTTGATAGATCTTAAATGGAATCTATTAGCATCCAATGTAATGTTTGAATGGGAGTTCTACTTATTCATTTGTTGTTGACTTGAAATAACAACTGTCCCATGTCTTGACAGTAGGACCACATGAGTAACGGTGGGACAAAGTGCTTTTTAAGAAAGCCAACGATTAAAAGTCAGTTTTGACAGTCACAAGTTAGTTAGGCACCTATAAATAGTTCTTAGTGAATAATAATAAAATACTTGTTTAGTCAGACACTAAATGGAAATTTCCGCTATATTAAAAGAGGACAATAGCCTACGTTGGAACAGGCAGACTCGCATCAAGAATAATTTGTATTTTATTCTGACTCTACGGGTATTATTTATGACCGCTACCTAGCACGCTACACTCAATTATTTTAGCTGGATTTCAAGTTTTAAATAATGATGTAATGACAAATAACATTATTTTCTTAAGTATAGTGTGAAGTAGCAACATTTATGAGAGTTAAATACTTACGGCCTTATTCATAAAAAGTTATCGAACATCTAAACAGTTGCTAAAGTCTGGTTTTCAAAGAGAAAACCAGACTTTAGCAACTGTTTAGATACATTAATAAATAGCTCAGCTCTTACATGTACAGTGTTTATCCATACTTTTTTTTATCGAGAACCCCTGAAGACAAGGCCTCCTCCAGAGAATGCCAGCTTATTCTGTCTTTTGCTACGTTACCATCCAGTGTGATTCAGAAATAATATACCTACGCAGGATCTAGTCCTCCCAGCGAGTGTGTGGTCTTCCTCGTTAGAGCTAGAACTTAAATAGTTTAATAATCATTATTAACTTTACTATGCAATTGAAAATTTAATTGAGCGTAATTATTTGCAAAATAGGTCATGTTGCATAATCTCTCATTGTAACAATGATTGAATTATGAAATGCAACGTTATGTTTAATTGAGTAGTTATTTTATTCATTACTGGTTATAAACCAGCAGGACATTCGTAGATCTTTTACAGTCGTAGACGGGTATTCAGAAGCCCAAAAGTGGAGTGGAGGTCAGATAGGCAGTCGGTCCGTGTAAAATACTCCATCTGGTTAGACTGGAAGCGGACCCCAGCAAAATTTGGAACAACCAGCAGAAACTTCGTTTTTTATTTAATTTGAAATCCTTGAACAACAACAATTCATTTGACTTTTAAAATCCAGCAACTTGTTTTACCTTTTTTAACTGACATTGGTATTTCGAAAATATGGTAGTGTATTAGGTATTGCGATATTATCTTTATAGCGACTTTAAACAGGTTTTTTATGTTGTTTTTTTGAAGATTTTGCCAAGGTTTAATAACTAATTTTTCCACACAGTCATGTCTATATTCTTTCTAAATCACAAATTATTTAGTTTACAGTTAACACCAATAAAAAAAAACAAGTTGCATTACTATACTGGTTTGGTTTATAACATCGATTATAATGCCATACCATAGAGAAATTATTTATGATACTTTTTACTACATTTTTTATCCATAACCTAGGTATCTTTAAATAGACAACGATCATATGGCAATTTTTATGACGTTTATAGCAAAGGAAACTGTCATTATTTTGTCACGTAGGTATCAGTTTAATTATCATAAAAATGTAGTATATTGTTTATAGTCCCATAGTTGGGTTTAAATGGGATGGTGTTTATTAAACTACTTATTTATTCGTACTATTCCATCACCTCTTTCTCAATATCACTATCTCTATAATTCAGTCATTAAAATCTGAACGGTTTTAGGAGATACCAGCTTATACTACCTACCTTATTATGGATAAAAACCAGTTCCAAATGCTAATTCCAACTCATACTAAAACTAGTCTCATTTGAAATTTTAAATATACGCACACTTAAATAATCACGAATCTCGTTATCAAAACCCGTTAAAAACAATTAGGAGTGGTATAATTATATTTTTTATTCACTCGAAATTGATCAAATGGAGGTTACGTCTCCCGGGACAGTCCGGGATAATGGGGAAAATTAGGTCACATGGACGAACATTACACGAAAATCTTCGAAGGGTGCACGCTGCGCAAAATGGCCGCCACGACACGCGCAGTAATGGCCGCCCGGCCTTGGGTCATACTCGCAATCAACTTATTATTCAATCTCATGTCGCGAATTGGTCCGAGGTCCGCCGGCCGTTGACCCAACCGTTCCACTCCACTCGTTGTTAACGTTGTGCCCGTAGGCTGATAGATTAAATTACATAATGTAGTATGTCATTATTTTTATCCTTGTGCGCATATCTTTTTTGTTTTTTTTTTCGATTATTTTCGTGCTTCTATTAAGAGATCAGGTAAAAGAACAAAAGGTCACGACAACACGAGGTTATTATTGCTGAACTTGTTTATTTTTTGTTTCACACATGGCTGTTATTCTGAATTGTTAATTTGTTCTTTAAGGAAAACGTACATACTGATGCTTTTAATTATACATAATATACTGGCTTCTACAGACGGATTTGTAATAAGGATTTAGGGCAAAATGGGTAAGGTAATCTTATCGGTAAAAGGGACCCATTGTATTGCTTGGCATTCCAAAGGTCGTCGGTCGGCGCAGTTGACGTAAATCCGACACGGTCCGTTATGTCCTCTCAGAGAACAATAGATTGTTCGCGCTACTCGCCTAATGAGAAATGTTTGTTTTTCAGCTTTATACAATGGCTACTGCTCATTGTTGCTTTTATTACTATCTCCTTCAGTGTTCCGTTGTAAAAAATAATAATTGTCTACATTTTGTTGATCTCATCTTCCCTAAGTAAGTATAAATTTTGGCGTCGGTTTTAAGAAACTTTGTTATACCTACACGGACACCTTATTTAAATGACAGCTGCATAAAATGGACCACTTTATTTTTTTATATCAGAGTACAAAAGAAAAACGTAAATAAATCGTATAAATAACCATACCGGGTGAACAGGTTATACTGAAAAATGTTTACTACAAAAATAATATAGATAATTAATACCTACTTCAACAAGTCTTCATACAACACGATAGTTCAGCAGAACGGGGTATAAATTACATAGTGGAAACGTCGCTGTTTTCGAAGAGTCGACCTTGATTGAAGGCTCATTAGCCGTGCGGAGTCAAGACGAGCGAGACCACGCATCGAACCGGTCTCGGTCGTGAGCCCGCATGATTTATGCCTTTGCATTTACAAAGAGGGTTTTTTTTCACGAGACCGGTTTGCCCGCCTCTCCCCCGCTCGGTTTTTGTTGCGCTACCTGGATGCTGCGGAAAAAATATAGTGTCAGCTTTTTTTTTCCATCGTAATAATAATACCAAGCATTCCTTTTGTAGCACATGCGGACGTGGCCAGTGCTAGGAACGTGATGTGCTGGCGTTGTGGCTTCATTATATTAATGGACTCGACCGGATGAATACAAAGACGGGGCCTTTAAACTTTATCGCGTGTAGAATACGTGTTCCCCGGTACACGCGGCATGAAATTGAATTTATGATTCACGTGATAGTGATCGTGGAACTACTCGTAACATACGTAAATTGAAAACTAAATGGTATTCAAATTAATTGTCTGCTCCTACCTACATACTGTTGCCTGTTCGTTTAGTCGGACGAAATTCTTTCTCGAAACAGACGTTGTTATCAGTAATTAGTACACGGATAATGTTAAAACAAATATGTAAACTACCTAGGTACTTCGTTCTACCAACTGTGCAAAGACCGAAACATAATATTTAATTAATATGGTAATATCTTTCTTATATTCATAAGTATGTAAATACTCATGACACTACCTACTCTCCGATGTTAATAATAATATGTTTATTAATAGGTATTGTGTTGGTAACTAAGCCCATATTTCTTGTTAAATATAATACTTAGTAAATAAAATACCTGTTTTCCTCCAAATGAAACCACAAAGCTATAATATTTAATTGATAAATCGTTGTATGTACCGACGACCTCTATTTGACATTGGCGGGCTCGCCCGTCCTCGCTTCTACAGTTTTTGTTGCACTTTTTTTCTTGTAATTTATTTATCAGCCGCCATTTTATATACCACCTGCTGCGGTCGTTACCCGCACAGAAAAACTCCCCTCCTGTAACAAAAGATATTCCCAAAGTTATTCTTACTTATAATTACAGCTCACAAAGCATTTCGGGCAGAAAGCACCGGTTTTTGTCGGCTAACAAAAAATCCCCCTTCAATTCTTTGGAAAGAGGCATTCTACAGCTTAAATATGGGGTATATGGACCAGTTTTTTTCATGCGCAAAAAAATGTAAACAATTCGTTGGTGCGTTGCGGCATCATCGGGATTTACTGTGAGATCGATGTGTTATCCCGGCGTATCGCTAAAATGTTCGATAACAATGGATGGGAAAATGGTGAATGTATGACAGATTTACAGCAGTATTGTGAATATGAGTGACATAGTTGCGGCAGGTCACAATGTCGTGGGACATTAACGTAACCGTTCGCTTTTCACTTTATAGCCGTCGCTAAATACTAATCTGCTGTTTATTTACACATCTTGCAACATGTTTAGGTACAGACGCCAGCACAATAAGCTACCCCAAACTGTCAAATTTTCCCAATTGAACATGAACCTAATGCACAAGTTATACAGTTGAAAATCTATCAAAGAAATTTGACAGATTGAGGTCTCTTGATGTGCTGGAGTCAGTACCTACGTGTCGTGAGTTGGCAACACCTTATCGTCACACAGACTGTGTGTAATTTCACGATAACAAGCGTTGTAAGATAGTGATAGAGAATTTGTTATTAAAACGCTTTCTAGAACAAAACTCATAAAAATAATCGTGTTGCTGATAACTTTGTCGTTAGTTCTCGTTGATAAGAATCGCGAAATTATTATGTCTACATGGACTTGTTTCATTAAAAGGTTATCTGTTAGATTAGCTTCGTTTATGTAAGTTAAAAACAAGAAACTTGTTTTAAAAGGATGACTATTAGACTGAATATTATAAGTCTCAAGCAGTCGGAGGCATCTTCTTAAATTTAACAATAAACGACCTTTATTGCCTCCGACTGCATGAGATTGCTTATTTATGTATTCAGTCTAATAGTCATCCTTTTAAAACAATTTTATTGTTTCCATCTTTTTTAATGAAAGTTCACATTTTAGGCAGTTGGGTTTTTGATTTTGTATTTTTTTTCTCAGTTTTTAGTTAACACAGTTAATTATTTTTGACGTTAATGAGACCTATTTATGAAACCTTTTATTTTGATACCCCACTTAATAGGTTTTGTGACCCAATTTTTTTTTAAGACTATATGGCGCAAAAATCTCCAATTTTTTTTTAATATACCCAGTGTCACTCTCACCATTAAGACAAATGTAACGGCATCTCTCAAGCTGAAATCGATCAAGCCGTTTAGGCTACAGAGCGTGCCAAAGAAATATACGTACATACATACACTCGATAAACATAACCCTCCTTCTGGCGCAGTCGAGTAAAAAACATCTAATCAGAAATCAATAAGGCTTTAGGTAGGTATTTATTTTCTTGATATGAATAAAAATAATAAGAAGTCGGTAATCGCGAACCAGAGCTATAATTGAAATTCAAGTGTCCTTTGATTTCAACCGTGAGTAAAGATATAATGGACAATAAATTATTTTCATTGTCAACCGTACGGAAGGTAAAGGAAACAAATACCTAGTTATTGAAATCGATTTCCAGATGACAATTAATTTGGTTTCAATGACAATTATTGTGATTGTGATATTGTCATAAAGAGTTGGTCAGTCTGCGGTTCACCGAGTAGTATACGTATGTAATTGAATTTCAATCTGCAATGAATTATACTGCATAATAATATGAACTGACGACAAGATAAAAAGACGAAGACGCAATAAGTGGATGTTATAAGTACCTAATGAAATAATTGCCAATGAATATGAAAGATTTTTCTAAGTGAAGGAAAAATACCATAGCAAACCGAACTAATATTATAAATGCGAAAGTAAGTAAGTTTGTTTGTTAGCTTTCACGTGAAAACGGCTCAACAGATTTGAACGAAATTCCGCATATGGGTAGACCATGCCCTTCAGAACGATATAGGCTTCCTTTCATCCTAGATTGCCTACAAGTCACAGACAACAGATAGCATATATCAAACTGAAGAAGCAATTCCACAAACAATAAACTGACCTTATAAAACATCCGCACAATAAACAATGATAAAGGTGAGAAAAAGCCAACAAAATTATACGCTTTCGACATTGCCGCCTCTTTGTGTAGCGTAGGTCACTTTGGCGTAACCTTAACAGGCAACTGAGCTGATAATCACCGGTGTGTAGATACCGGGTATCAGCTGAATGTATCGGAAGTTTTAATATTAATAATAAACTGTATTATTATTCATTACTCTTTGAATAATATACTCGTTTTGTTGACACAGCTGATTAAAATAAAGACAGTCCCACAGACACACACGAATGTCTCTGAATTGTCTGTCTACGAATTGGGAATTATCATAATTATCATCTGCGTAGCCTTTACCCAATCGGGGTGGTCTTACAGTCTAACCGGATGCAGTTGAATACCAGTATCTACGTGGAACGACTGCCTATCTGACTTCCATAACCCAGATTCCGGGTAATACGATACCCCTTAGTAAGACTGGTTGACCTTTAACGACTGTCAAATATCCACGAATGTCTACGAATTGAGAATACGAGACACAAATGGATAAGTTTCATGACATTTTGACTTTGTTGTCTAATGTGCAGTAGTCTAAAGGCTGCCAAAGTCTTAATTAGATAAAGTTTTCCTTTCCGCTGCGATATTCAAACGATCTTGAATATTAAGACACATTGAATGCTGTTGTGAAACTTAATAGTCGTGTCTATATTATGCATTTTAACTGACAGCCGTAATATTTCAATTAAATTGGTACCAAACAAGTTTTAAATACCACAGTGTGCAACACAGAACTTGAAAGTAAAAGGTCATCAGTGCAAAAACTGGTAACAAATTAAGAGTTATCAAACTTTCTCAATCAAGTGAAACATTACAGACAGTTGTCAAAGAACTCGTAAGCGGATATAAATCTCAGTTTAGCCCGATATTGCCCGCCACTGCTCCTGCGAACTTTAACAAACTTCTCAAAAGAAATGCCAAACTTTTAATGCTCTTTCCTCGGATTCTAATAATAGGGAGAAACTTCGTCTGTTGCGGTTCTTTATTACACTTTACTACCGAAAATATAAATGATTATATAAGAAGTTACGTAACATCTTTGCCTTTGAATAATGAATTAAATTACAATAATCTAACATCATCAAGATTCTTAGGTGCGGGTTTTTGTTTTCATTAAGATGCTTTTGGCTTATGTCAGATATGAGTTTGTTTATACACTCACGATTCTCATTAATATGGTAAACACATGTTGAATGTTTAAATTATGCAAATATGTCTTAATTCTGTTCAGGATTGTTATTAACAGTATTAACACCAGGTACTCGCGTTGTGACCTCAAGTTTGACACTGAATTGTATTTTTATTAATTGTGTAGTCTTTGTCAATACTTATAAAACCAGTAAGGCAGGTATTTATTTAACAAATAAGTACACTCATGACCTTCTTAATATTGAATGCGTTAACATTCGAATACTGGGACTTGTGAGTTAAAAATAAGTAATAATTCTGCATCATTCGAAACTCGATCTTGTACAAACTCATTAAGTTAAGGACTTTCTTAGTGCAAGACGTTAATGTTTCTTTAGAAACCCGAGCCGTAGTGTTTGGTCCCATTACTGCGGCATGCCGGGGTCGTGCCCTCCTCACTACTTGTGTCAGATCAGATGGCCGACTTCTTCTAAACGAGCTCGCTGTAAGATAAGCCTTATTATGTTTTGACTTACCACATGACCTTTAGTTTATCACGAATTTTGACACTTGATCCTCATACAGCTGGACCCATACCTACCGTTTGTTTTATTATTATATTATACCCGTTTCTTCGGTTACGTAGTGTGTTTTGATATTATATTTACATTGCTAATTCTGAATAATTACTGACTTTATCCTTGACTGGTATCTGTATAAATCTACAGACGGTTTCTAATGAAAATCTTTAATGTATTGATAACTGAATCTATAAGAGAAATATGTTACAGAATGCTTAACTACGAGTAAGACGTTCAGTTTATTAACACAATGAGACTGTAAAATAAATAAATCATCTTTCGTTTTTCTTCGTCTACTCTTCCGTCGACAAAATGCTTCTCTACGGTTCTCGTGCTAAACCTGCTGTGGTGGCCCAATGGTAACTGCTCCGACTTACAAGTTGTAGCTCGTGGGTTCCAAGTTTCCAACCCAGACAGGCGCTTTCCTTTGTGTAAATAATTTCACCACCTTGCAAGTTGCAATGCTCTCACATCGGTGAAGGAAAACATAGTGAGGAAACCGGCTTGTCACATGTCTTCCCGCACTGGGCCCGCGTGGTAGATTATAGATTACTCCCTCTCGAAGAGAGGAAGCCTGTGTCGCAGCAGTGGGAACATTATAGGTTGATCATGAGACTGACAGAAAACGATGGCTCTCAATCTGCTAGATGCTAGCTCTAAATCGGGTATTCTGACGATTCTTTGGGTAGACCAGACCAGTTCATTGTCCAGTAGCAAATGTGTTTTGGCTGATATGATGATGATAAGCTTAGAGCCATTCTCATCTAACGACATTACTATAGAATCGATTGAAAAATAATCCAAATAGCAATATCGTCTCATTACTTCTATCTCAATTCAATGAGACTGCAAAATAAATAAATCATCTTTCGTGTTTTATAATTGATCGGTCAAGAATATTATCCATCAGTTAAGAATACAAAGACTTAATTGAATACTCATTAAAGATCACGAAGGTATAGTGATTAAGAAGATTATTTAAAGGTTATCTATCTATCTGAAGTCTAGAGCAAAATTAATGGCAGTGTTCTGAAAATACAAATCAAGAATAAGAACATACATAGGGTTGGAATACAAAAGGAATTTCGTAAAATTCGTGAATGTGATTGCACGACTTTTATGGCTCAAATATTGAACAATTTTCGCTGAATATTATCAAATAAAAACCAATTTTCAACTACAATAGCTTGTATTGAAATAGCCAAGAGTAGTTCACAAAAGAATTTGACGACTTTCAAACGCAACACAGTATAATAAGAAAGATCCCCATTTGAATGAAGTTTATCCTTGAGTGCCAGTGGCAACTGGCTTTCGTTTATTTCTTTTGACGCCATATGCTGCACCTGTCGACACATTCCACCCTTGCACTCAACCCCCAAAGCCCGAAAGGGCTTCAAAACCTTGAACGCTCAAGAAAAAAAAACTCCTCCCAAGGTCAACACGTTCAGTTAGGGTGTCTATTCTTGTCACAGAACCAGATGATGAAAGATAAGACACCTTGAAACACGAAAATGTATTATTAAATCTTGACTAAGACTAAAGGTCAAACCGGTCAAACGATATTAAACGGACAAATAAAGATAAAAAAGTTTTTGGTAGGTATAATTAGAACAAAGTTGTTTTTATTACCAGAATACCAGCCGAGTCATCCAGCAAGGTTGTTATTGAATGGATTATCAACGGAAAAACCTTATCTAGTGTGTTATCAGTCGAATCGTTCGCACATAAGTAAACATTCATGCGTTTTGCAATCGACCATTAGATTGTTACTGTTATCTGTATAATAAGTGCACGATATAGGATATTTATCACGTTTATCGCACGCCCGATAACAGCCCCAAGTATCCCTTTGTCGCAACACTGCGATAGCATACGAGGATTTTTATTGTCACTTCCTTTGACTACATTATAATTATAGTTTATCATGTTATATCCGCTGGCGGTATGATGACAGCTATCGTATTTCCTCGTAGTATTACGGAATATCTTTGTTTGTACTACAATTAAAAAGAGTGTACAATTTCGTTAGCGATGATGGAAGTAATACCTATTCAATGTTAGCGAATTTCACAAGAATGTTGAAAGGAATTTTCTTTGTTGTTTTGAAAAACCGGTTTTGTCTGCGTACGCACAGCGCACACTAGGCACTCTGCACCTATTTTAAATAAATACAGGCTTACTAAGAATTTAAATTTCGAAGTTACCTATTCTGTGGTCGAAAACACGAAAAACCCAGTTTGATCCCATCGAGGATTTAAATTTCGAAGGTATTCTGTGGTCGAATTCAAAATCCAATTCAGAGACGTCAAATGCGTCCCAACGATAAATAAATCCATCCTCATCAAGCGGACACTTGACGAGAGCTACATTTAAGTGGCTATAGCAGCGACTGTCAGCGGACATGCAATTGAATATGATAGATGGACCATTGTACCGTTACCAAGAGAATGTTTGCAGTGGAAACCATGGTGTTCCGCACTCACTTTCTATGCTGCTTGTAGCTGTACTGTACATAATGAACAGTTTTATGATTTTATCTAATGATTTTGTAGTGGATACTTTGCAGTAGAAACAAAAATTTTACGACCGCAAGTAATCATCCATGGAGTAAAAAGAAAAACAGATTACCTACTATCATTGGCTAACTAATTTTCCACCATTTCATCCTAATCATGATAGATACAAAAATGCCACTATAAATATAGTCTATGACTCATAATAAGGCCATAAACCGATCAAACCGGTGAAACTTCTCGAGCCTTAGAACATAAAAGTTGTACAACGATATCAAAGACTATAAATTCAATTATAAACCAATCCGGTTTGAATGTACGCGAGTCAGTTGCACCATCAAGAATTAACATACAAGGAACTGCAGTTTAACAGGCAATTAATTAGCGCAATGGACCGTTGGGTGGAGTGACCCGAAGGAGTGGCGGTCTCATTAACCGACGATGTCAGACTAACGATTTATAGTGCTATTAAAATTCAAATTAGTGAAAGTTAATTCATTGATAAAATATTGTGTCACTGCTCCTTGCCATTATAAAATTCGAAAATAGATCAAAGATACGCTAGTGTACTAGGTTGGTCTTCTGATCCTTTTAATTATGATTAATTAACTTAATTAAAACTGGGAACTTGGGTGTTATCAGCGAGGTTATCGCAGCGGGAATTCTGTTCGACACAGTACGTTTTATGTACTTAATTCCGCACTAACAATAGTAGTTTTAGATATGATTATATGCCTACCAAGAACTTTTCCGCAAATTGAATTATGATATTATATTCCCAGCAATACAATAAAATATATACATATTTGTTTAATAATAATATATTAATGGTCACCCAGTGGTCGGATTCGACCCTAATTCATTGAAATACTAAGTTTGAAGCTTTCTGTATTCTTTCTCCATATAAACTTCAACTGTTCCAATTTTCATATTCTTCCAACCGCGTAATTTTCGTAAAAAAGTCGGTACAAAGTTTTTGCTTCACATACTAATATATAGATCGACAGAAATGCGATCAAATGAAAAATCTACTTAGTTCGTATTACTTCCTCTACTTAATCCTTATCAGGTAAAAGTACTCAGTAAACAGCTTTATCAGCATCGTATGATAAAACCACATTTTTTAGTGTTTCTTCCTCAACGATTTACCTTGTTCAGAAATTTATCAAATATGAAAAAGTGTAGTCGGAATTAAATCTATTGTTCTGCCGTCTGTTATCATAAGAAGACGAGGCCATGAATGTTCCTTAATGAAACCTTGACACGTATCATTAATTGTTTAAGTATTTTATTTACAATTTTTTTGTTGTTACAGGTACGCAGAGATTTACAGCATCAACAAACTCTGAAGGTACAGTCAACATGTCTTTTTCAGTGGCCTCGAAACTTCTAACATTAGATAAATTCTACTGTTATCTTAAGTAGACAGTCAATATTTTTATGTATATCTATTCCATTATCTGTTTTATCACATTGACCTTTTGTAGGTAGGTATTTCACAATAAATATTTTTAATCATACGTCAAGCCATTTCAGGGAAACACACTATTAATAGTGGGATACACATTGGAATTTGGCACATTTTTTGGAAAATATTTCGTTATAGCTTATCGCTTGCAAGAGGAAATCTTTTCTTTTCCTTTAAAAGTTTAATGAAGAAAAAAGTTGCCTACACATTTTTATAATGACAACACTACAAGGACCAATGGTAGCAGAGGTGTACCGGTGGTAAAGACCGCCAGTTACGAGTTGTTGTAGTTGATTGGAACCCAAACAGAAGCTTTACTGTGTGTAAATTCTTTTATCACCACACCTCTATAAACGGTGAAGGAAAACATCGTGAAGAAACCTCTATGTCCTAGAACCAAAAATTCAAAGACATGTGTGACATCTACCAACCTGCACTGGGTCTGCGTGGTGGATTACGGCCCACTCCCTCTCACTGAGAGGAGGCCGTGTCCCAGCAGTCAGAACAGGCTGATTATGCTAAGGACAATTCGGCATGTTCTTGTTTATTCAATACAATTTCTGTGACAATTTCACAAATGATTACCAACAATGCCCTTATCAATATCATTCAGGTGCCAAAAGATCCTTGTCGCACTATAACAATTTTGTCGACATCTATTTTGGCATATTTAAGCTGATATACAAACCTATCTAATCCAATAAGTGGTGTTGTTTGCGAGGTCACCACGCCCTGAGCCAGCAGCGTGGGGAATTAATTTCCCATGAGCCTCGTTCATTGTACGTAAAACGATATTTGTCGACCTGATTACCGTTCGGTCTGTTATCCATGCTAAACGGTCGTGACTTTCCGAATCGTTAGTGATAGCACGCTAATTTGTTTCGAATCATTCGATTCGGAATTTAGTCGAGTTTTGAAAGCAGTCTCAGTTCAGGATTTTATCAAGATCTTGTCGCGTGTATTGCAAGAACTCTAGTGCCATTGTAAAGGGATTTTCCTGAACATTAAAGTGCTCTTAAGTGAAGAATACTCTACAAGCATAATGGTATTGAAAGTTTTGCTTATATCTAACTTTGTCACTGATGTTTGTCACTTCCAGGAAGTACACATCCATTGCATAACTACAGAATACATAATATAATAGTACTAGTAGGTACAGAAGATTGACAACGCAAAATAATCTAAATAAATTGCGTCTCTGGCTTCGACACAATAAGTGTAATTCAGGTCGCACAGCGCTAATTGTCTACTGTTATACGTTCACCTGAAATTTAGCCTGTGGAAAGCATTACATTTCTTAGGAAATTACCAATGCTATACAGAACACCTATTACCCAGTGAAATATAGCCGGAAACCTGTCACAGTGCTCACAATGCAAAATTGGCTAGATTCATGACTGAGTAATACACCATTGTGGATCAAAAATAAACATGTGACGTCAGCTCTGACGCATTTGTGTTCGAGGATAGAGGAAATCAATAGGAATTTGTCCCCCTTCGATACTAGGAATTGATTGAATGAAATGGGGCGATTCAAAGGGAATTTTTTGCCGTTTCGCCGGAATTTCAGCCGTTTATCTTCCTTTAATCCCCTCGGAGTTTTATTGTGCTAATATTTTTAGCTGTGGACTCTTTTGTTTCGAAAACATTGCTATGTTTAACAAGATTTTGCGTTCATAAAATTCTGCTACTTGACATATAATTAAAGTTACTAGTCACAGATATTTTTGCGGGATTAGAACATTTTAGGCATATTAAAAATTACGAATTTACTTTATTACTTCAAAGATTAGAATTTAGACAGAATTCACGATGATATTGTATTTTATATTTTAGTGGTAACAGCCGCAACTTCGTAGGTTCGTTCGAACCCACACAGGCGCTTTTTTGTGTTAATTATTTCACCACCACTGCTCTCAAAACGGTAAAGGAAAACATCATGAGGAAAACGGAATGTCCGAGAACCAAAAACACGGAGACATCTCCACCCCTCACTGGGCCCGCGTGGTGGATAACGGCCTCTTTGAGACCGAGAGGAAGCCTGTGTCCCCGCAGTGGAAACATTATAGGCTGATTATGTGTATAAATTTAATTTATTAAAATTAGAGATGGGCTGACTATGATTTTGGCCGACTACTCGACTAGTCCGCTGCAAAATGGCCGACTAGTCGGCCTAGCCGATCATTGATTTCGGTTGAGTTCGGGTGACATCGGCTATGTACAAAATGGCAAACCTACTTATTGCCAATTGTTTGTTATAGAGTTTCTTATTAATGGACCAAACGAAGGGTTCCTATTCCTTAATATCCTAATTTCCTGATTGCACTGAAAGTAAACTGTAAAACTGATTCTTTAATAAAAAAAATATAACAGTAAATAATATTTCAATTTCATTTCAATCACCGTCTTTAAAATTATTGAGCATATTAATACGAGTAAAAAATGGGCCGACTTGTCGGTGGTTTTAGCCGACTAGTCGCCGACTACAAATATGGCCGACTAGTCGGCTTTCCCGACTAGTCGGTACATCACTAATTAAAATTATGCCACGCTTCTGTCCCGTGTCACTACATTTGCTTGTTAGAACTGTGAGTTATGCTGTCTGCATAGCTATTAATTTAAACATAGATACCACTAGCTCACTTAGCACTTAGACTTACCTACATTCTAGAAATATATTATTCTTAATTCATGCATACTTTATCGTGTCCTTATGAGTCAGACTCAGAGCTTTAGAGGCAAGCATTTGATCAAAACAGCTCATAATGTACTCAAACTGTCATGAATTTAACGCTATAAATCAGACGTGTCAGTTTTCGTTTAGTGTAACTACATTTCCAGACGTATTCCCAACCATTATATATTCATATAAACACTTATATATGCACATGTGTTATGTCGGGCTCCCTGCCAAAACATTTGCCAGACATCGCCCAAATGTTTCCATTGTAAATCACAACGCAATACAAATCACAAAATACCTCATTATATATCATTTGAATGGATCTCGAATGATGTCATTGACACACCTTGTGAACTTCTCAAGATAAAATTTAATGATACGCATTAGATATCAGATAATTTTGATCTAGAATGGCGTCTAATGAGAACTCAAATAATACTTTCTTAATTGAATGTTGAATGATAAATGGCGTGTACTAATCTTGTGTTCTATTAAATTGACATACAGCATACCTTTATCTCTCAATCGATCGCAAAAAATTATGCTTTAACATGTACGATATCACGCACCAGTCCGTAGGTATCAAGTTATATGACGATATTGAACTCGGTACAAAACCGTGACAATAGATCGTATTAGAAACTTTCCCAGAAGTTATTTATCGGTTTTTTAATTTTCTTCCGGAAACATAAAGCTGTGAACAAAAGGAGAAGCATGTTGGTAATGTTAAAAGCCATGTGTAGCTAATGCATTCGGTTTGAAAATCATAACAATACACAATAGACGCAGCCGGTCACCTTTCGTCTATAAACAGCCGTATTCCGTAAGAATGAACGAAGAATTATTCAATAATATCGTAGTTATACTTCCCCGGCGATTCTCCGGTATTTACAGGAAAATAAACAGCATACGTGGCTCTGTTTGTTGTATTCCATGGACATGAAATTGATTATCTGCTGCGCAAATATTGTGCATTTCAGTCTTGCGTTTTCCCTATTTATACCACATTTACAAATTACTCATTATGTTGCTGACGTAGAATTGTAACTTCTACAGGTTTTGAAGCTAATAATCTCAGTAAGTTACGTATGTCACTTGCAAAATCATGTGACTTTGTGTTGATTTAATTGTTGATACCTAAGTTTGATTGCTGATAGGACCGCTTGAGCGTTCACTCGTCGTGTTTTTACATAGCCGCGCTATCTCTCAAGTGTTTCTGATAACAGAAATCCTCATTATTAAATTTATCGTTGGAAACGGCGTGTTATCATTTTAAACAAACTAGCGTACGATTGTGAACTAGGTCACAACTACAGTTTATTTTCATTACGCCTTTATCAGAACCACAATCATGTCTCTTAATAAAAATTGTTTGTCTGGGAGCTCTCGACAGGATATGAGCATGTATACATGTAACATTGAATTGTTAATAAAATACATTTTTAAATTAATTTGTCTAGTCGCCCATTTGCATATGTCAGGTAATTAATGATAGTAAACTAAACAAATATTTTGTAAAGCAGGTACCTACATAATTATCATTAAAACGACACTATATTACGGTTATGCTTATGATTTTAGCTCATTTCCCTTGTTAATGAACATTCTAATTATATTCTAGATTACAAATGAACTAAAATAACTGATTTGGAAATAAATGATTCTATTTGCATATTTAATCAAGAGAATGGGCGAGTTCCAACAATAAATGTGACAAGAATGGAACAAAATGTGGGATTTCGCCCACGCCACGTGGTGACGTACCTCGTTGGCATTTTCAGTCTGACATTTTAATACTCGATGATTACTTGATCAACAGTGTCTGACGTCTTTGCTGTTGACTGTCGTGATTAACTTAAAAACCTTTAATTAAATGGTAAATAAATAACAATTACTTCAAGGTTTTTTGAACTATTCATTCTCTCAGTTTAAGTACCGCCAGTTCGCTTCACGAAGACACCGCTTAAATTAAGATTTAGTTTCAGAGAAAAAAAAAACAACTTCTTTTCTCATCTAGGTAATGTATTCGTTAATATTCTATTTATTTTTTAAACAGCTCCGTATCAATATGCATCTGGCGAATTATGCAAAGGAACTCTGTAATCTGGTAATCAATATGCGCATACAGTGAAACGGACATCTCGGATCACGTCTCGATGTTGGTCAAGGCGAGGCTGACGACCGTGGCGGCACGCCAAACGTGGCCCACCGTAATGGCTGCCATTTATCATATTTTTTTATTGGAAACAATGAACAGAGGATAATATTTATGACGGGCGACGTTCTCTCAAATAATCTTCAATGAGTATAATTTGACTTTGAGCGTTGAGAAAATTTCAGTAATTTGTTTGGCGTATAAAATTGAGATGAATACATAAAGAGGCGATGTAAGAGGTCGTGACCCTCACAACGAGGAAACGTCGAGAGCTGGAGACAATTTTATTACATCCACAAAGATCGCGGCCGTGAACGAGGCAATTATTTATGCGGATTGATATTTCCAAGTAGCTTACTGAAACATTATTATGTAGGTACTGTTGTGATTATTCCACTAACTGTCACTGACTGTCAGTTTGTATTGTATCAAACTGGTACAGCAATATGGTATATGCAGACATACTTATTTGTTATAGCAAATATTAACATTTCCTTACAATATGCTATGTCACAATCTGATGCCGAAAACGATAAAACGGTGTGTTAAGTAAGCGAATTAATGCTGTATCGCGAATTGGTTGGCTTCGCTCCAACAACAGAATATGGTCGCAATCTCAAGGGCGTTTAGACGTCTTTACGAATTACGTTTAGTTTACAAATGTAACCGACTTTAGTATGAACAACAATATCTACAATTGAAGTTATTAAAAGTCATAAAATATCGTTATTATCGTTGATGTTTTTAGTTTTTCTGATGCTATCACGTTTGGGTATTCTTGCTCAGTCATTATGCTTTGCTTGTTTTTTGTTGATTCAGTTTGATTACGTAGTAGTCAGTGTTTATTCTTGAGTCTTATTACAGTGTTTGTTGCGTAGTTCTGGGATTTACCGCAAGTGCAAATTAAATTAAACATTGTTTGCATTAAGTATCTAATTCTTTGTATACTCATCGTGTAAATGTATCCACGTCATAGATTGTTTGTTTGGGCCCAAACTTCATACGATTCTTGTCAGTCATTACGTTATCCATAAAATGAGAAGCCATAAATTATGCTTCCCAATTCGGAACGTAGTAGGAAGGAAAACAAACCGTAAATGCGATGACTCAGAGTCTTTTAAACGCGCAAATATACCAACTTTTATCGGCTTTTCTACACAATCCTATTCTCAATCATGTCGTGTATACACATTAATACTTAATAGTGCATTGTTTAACATGTTTTAAATTACTTTCTCTACTTATCTTGAGTACACGTTTGAACATTCTTTAATCATTTTACAGGGTTCCTTCGTTGACACTTATATCTACAGCATTCATTGCTTATCATTCCGTCATGGCATTTTGTTTCAATTAGTACATTTTTATTTATAGCGAGTACATGAACTCTACGGTTGTAAATAGCTATCTGAAGTGGAATTGGAAATGCGCCAACGCCGATGTACAAGTAATCGTATTCCAAGTGGTCGTATCAACTAAATGTTGATTGATGGTTTCCCTTCTCTGTAAACGACCGGATCGACCTTTGCTGGAGCAGTTAACTTGAATATAATCATTTTCAGGGAATCAACTGCCTTAAGCCTTCATACCCGCTGTGATTACTCATATGCGACAAACATGTTGGTTGGAAAATATAAAGATCGTAAAGGTCGTTATATGATAATATAATTCAGATTTTTTAAACGGAAAGAGAACAAAATCGCTTCCACGATGTTGTCGTAAAAAAACGTTTTACATAAACAGTAATACAAATAAAAACGTTATGTAACAGCACATTGCACAAAAGGTGTTATCTCCAAAAGTGTCGAGGACTTACTGAGAATTGAAACCAATTTGAGTAAGTTAACAAATATCAAGTGAACCTCGGTCCTCCCAATTAAAGTTCGATCGTATAAAACATGTTGAAGCACCGTCCTCTCTCGGCTCGCTTTTAATGAGTTTCCAGCTTAATTTACAGTTATTGTTTCACCCTAGTGGCCGTGGATTTGGGACTCGTTACATCCGTTGAATACCAAATAGGGTTTGTAGAAACTTTAGTGGTCACGCCGCCCGCCGCCGCCGATTGTAATATCCAGATTAACTTAAATACTGATATTGGTTTCTGGTTTTATTAATGTAAAGTTGTTATAGTAAAATGAGTAAAAACAATCAATATGTTTAATGAAAATTATTTGTTATACAATCTAGCACTAGTATAATATCCTTACTATAATATTAAAAAACACGAAAGTTTTGTTTGTTACTCTTTCACACAAAAACTAGGTACTGAATGGATTTGGATGAAATTTGGCACACAGATAGATTATAACCTACATTAACACATATAATACTTTTTATCCCGGTAGTACGTTCCCCGCGAGATAATTTCCGACTTCCACGCGGGCGAAGCCGCGGGCTAAAGCTAGTGTATAATAAAGGATTGTGGTGGAGTTGGATTTTGTTGTAAATATAACAATGGAAGCTTTTGCCCTGCAGTGGGACTCAACAGGCTGATTTATTATTATTAATGACGATGAAATATGGTCAATATGATAAAAACATGTTGCAGAATGTACTTATTTTTTTTTTAAATAAAAGACCCCGTCTATAAATGCGGAATTCCAGACATACCTATACTTAGTACATGCGATAATAAACTCGTTGATAACCGATAGATGTTTATCGAGTAATTGTGGAAAATTGTCAATAACATACGATATTTTATCAGCAATAAAATTGACAAGATAAAATTAAACTAATTTGATAAGAACGTTGCTTAGCTTAAATCTTATCAGTATCCAATTACCTAACATTTTATTCTCCCCAAATATTTGACTTTCACTAAATCCGATTGAAAGTGTAATTAAGTGCTGTCTACTTTAATTACTTTCAAAATTAATTAACCTGTGATTAGAGGTTCGCTTAATAATTTACTTGTAAATAATAATGATTTTATCGAAGATAATTTAGTTAGGTAGGTAACATTGAAGTTCATTACTTGCCGTTTCAACATAATGATCGTATGTAATTTAGCTGCCGAGACCCTAATCTACTAAGACTAATAAGGAGAAACTGAGGCCGGGAGTAATCTACAAACTAATTTACCATCAAGAAAAGTAATCAATATGATCCATCATTGCATTAGAAACGTATTTCCCAAAGTCATAAATATTGTTTTCCTTTGAATATTATAACTTGAAGAACAATTTCATGTTTTCGCAAAGTTTTAACTGAAGACAGAATTAAATGGAGTTCTCTTTCCTTTGCAATACCAATTTCTGAGTTAATCATCAATTCCTGAAGTTTGTGAATCCGTACAACTCAATTATATAATTAGTATAACGTCGAAGTTCTGTGTCAGTAAGTTATTCATCGAGTTGCAGATACCAAGCCAACTCACGTAAGTATACTTGTTTGTTTTAAGTTGGGGTTCACTCTGCTTATCTGCAACATTGTCTTATTATGTGTCAATATTTTTATCATCTTTGTTTATATCATATTTTGTATTCACAACATAAACTACGTCTAATTTATCCTTATCTGGCTTTTTAAAACTCGTCGTTATCTTTTTTTTTACCGAAAGTTGAATATAACTTACCTAGGGTGATTTATAAAAATAATTATAAAAGAAAGATCTGAAACAGGAATATCCACTTTACCATTTAAGTGTAAATTCAGCAACACCATTATACACTTTCAGACTTTAACTTAAAGTTGGCACGAAAAGTTAAAAACATTATAAGGTTTTACATTTCGCAAGATGACGTTCAGTTCAGGTTCTCCGAGAGTTGCTCGTTATAAAAGTTTCTTGTTATTCTTTGTTTCTCTATTTCATTAAAATGAAAGTTTGAAAGGATTGTCCTATTTTTATACGCGACGTTTATTGTTCCAATTTTATTGCTACAGTTTTATTTTTCTCCGTCTACTGAGTAGTTAATTGTGTTAGGTAAGTTACTGACTCTTTTAACTTTTATTTTGTCCGTAAACCAAGGCAGTCAATATTTGCCTATTTGCCTGATTATTGTGTGACTTTCTTTTGTTCGTTTATTTTGTTGAAATGCTTTGTTTGAACTTAACACTTTCAAAATAAAGTCCAATAACGTAATCAACGTTACCTTGATTGAATAAAATTGTTTTTATTTTAATGGCTTCGTTATTAATTTGAAGCAGATATTGATTAAAGAGTCGAGTAATTTAATATTCTCTCCCAGTCAAATACTTGAGCGTTATCAAGATCATGCCTGGAAAGTAATTACGGATCATATTAGCGAAGTTTGCTTACAGTGACAAACTTGCAGATTATCCTCCCGCCATTACAGTTTTGAAGCAGCCGAGTTCAAGCTGGCAGAAGTTCCGAACCTTCCAACTTTGTGGACTGCGCCCAACTCTTGTCGCTTCCCAGTTCGCAGCCTTCCTACTTTAAAATAACATGTTTATTTGCCACTTCTTCGTCTTTCATTTGTTTTGTTACGAAACCCCTCAGTTTTCATGCAAATTTTAATTGGATTGTGTAATTTGGCATTCATTCTCTCTCTACCGATACGAATCATGAAGCGATACGTAACAGTAAAACGGTGAAGGGTGTTTATTTAAGTGGAAGTAACGTTGTATCTGCTCAACAAGTACCCACAACAGAAGTTTCGCCCCCACTGACAACAATGCATAATGAAATCGCGGTGAATTCAATTAATCCACTGAACGATCAACTTTTTCTCTCAGTCCCAAGTGTCAAACAAAGTTAGAAGCCCTAAAAGATTCCAAAATAATCGGATAGAATCCGAGGGTGGTGGAACTTTGTCAATTTTCCCCCCTGCTGCGAGTTTCAACCGTTTCAAAGGGGTGAGCGCTGGGAGGGCGCAGGAGGGGCAGGCCTCCCGTCCTCTTTGGTGTTCGTGAATACCGCTTAAAGTTCTCGACGTAATTGCTGTCTGGCTGCGAATAAACTTTGTATTACATTACCCGAGTTAATTTATAGTGTCTTCTTATTCATTGCCTCAAGTTAGTTTTGTTTTCCAAACGACCGGAGTTATTCTAACTAGTAAAGTTTCTTAAAAGTACCGGGTGTATGTTTTATAGACTTACGTGAAAACGCCTCAATTTTTTCACCGTACACTTTCCCAGACAAAGGATTCATTTTACTTGACATTTATTCTTATTAGGTCATGAAGTTTGTGCAGCTAACTAACTAAGATGTAATTTATGGCTGTGATGGAATTTTATGTCGCTTACAAGGCATAGTCCGTCTACAGTGTCTACAGAGCCTGCACTAACTGTATTTGATGGATATTGCACGATTTTACGTCACAAATCATGTCTGAGCATCATGATTTATGACTAAATGGCCACATTATTGAGTCAGTAAATCATTGCATCCGATATCAAGAAGCTTCACTCGTGCTCGCCGCTCTCAATGAGTTCGTGTTTGATCCGTCCTTGACTTGCCTCGGAAATATCCGCAGCGTTTTATGAAAAACTGATTTCAAAACTAACAAAAAATTAATTCAGATAATGTTGAATTAAATACTTTGTAACAAATTGTAAACAGTCACGCAACGTCATTAATAAGTAAGTACACACTTATTGAACACTGAGTCACGAAATATCGTGATTGTTAGTTTAAAACGTCTCTATTAAACAGGGACAGTCTCGAAAAGCGGCCAATTGTATCTCGTTTGCACGGACGTCGAAAGTTCACAACTGTGTTCAATGTTGCTGTACTAATTGACTATGAACTTTACTATTAAGGGGTTAAGTGGGCCGTAGTTTATCGAAAGGAACAGTAGACACAACAATATAGAGCATTATACGAGTAATCTTAACTAATCTACGCAATAACCAGTACAGTACAACGGGGAGGCAGTTTGAGCGTATATGTAAATTGATTTAGTGGATAAGGTAATTTGTGCAATTAATTGAGCGGCTGCACATTGCAGGCCTATAAATTTGACGAGCCTCGGGCGAAGGTTATCTTCGTTATTGCTATGCCCGCTTGTTGTGCGCGCACATTCCATGACGAGCGAAATCCATTTATTATTAGAGCCGTATGATAACGATAAACCAACGAGGTCAGACGAGAGCGCGCAAAAAATAGAAACGCTGTTTTACTGCGCGTGACTAAAGACTCGATGCAGGCAAGATGGCGTGCACATCCGTCTCCTTCTAACGGTTGCAATCCACTACATCTGTCCCGTTCTGTCAGATTTTGTGCCGTTAATTTTTTTGCGAACTGGCTAGTTTTTTATCCACTTTTTTGCCATTGAATTTCACGAATTACGTGATAGTAGCGAGTTGGCGAGAGCTCCGGGCTGGCTTTTGTTGACTTTTTTGTTATCTTTTGAGGTTATGTAATGATAACCCCGGGATATTATTCGAATGAGTATTTTATCATGAAGTATATTTAGACAGTCGTGAACTCGCAAGATAAGATAAAATTTGCGAAGTGTTTGCATATTACTGACGCAAACTTCCAATTACTGTTGTAGTTGTAGGTAGTTTAACTGGGTACAATTTGAACGAAACGATTGCCCACGGCAGTAACCAACACCCTTATTGCGTAAAGCAGGATTAATCATAGTCTGTTTCGTTTTGAAACAGATTGTTAAACCATTGCTTCATATGTTCGAAAAATGTGTCTGCTCAACAACGTAAATAACGCAATGAATATTGTTGAACTGTCAAAATGAAACAGATTATGATTAAACGTGTGTTACGCAATTAGGGTGCAGGAGTCCTTTGCCACATTTGCATGCAAGACTACACAAAAAAAGCCAATGCGTGTCCTGCGACACATGAGTAGATAAACCGAACAGACACAAAGCTTCATACAACCGCGCGAATCAGTTGCACTACTACTAGCACGCGGGGCATGTGTGCGTGACCACTGGCCGCTTGCCGCGTACGCAGCGAGACTAGAAAAAACCGGTTTAAGCTGGCACAGCTAGTGGACAATCTCAAGGTCAGTGCGACGCACGTTGTTTGTTTTGTTAGTTGCAAGTTTGAATATTTTAATGTAAAAACGTGGTATTTTATTATTAATAATGGTTGTTTATTGTACTGTGTGTATGAATAATACTAGAAAAAATAAAAATATATCATACTTTAACTATGCCAAGAAGTACAATTGGTAAGTAAATATTTGATTATTACTTTTTCAAGTAAGTACCTTTATTTTATTGTATGATCCTTTTTTAATAAGAAGAGGGTCCTACGCGGTGTTTTTACCTTTTTATTGTTATTACAAGATTTTACTAAACATTTGTAGGTATTTGGGTGGGTTGGTAATGGTATGTGTGTTAAGTTCAAATATTGCAAGTAAGATTTGAACCACTTCCCGATATCTGATTGAGCTGAAATTTTGTGTACCTTAACTTCAGTGACAATGCAATAATATGATAGATATAACCTGATGCTGCAGCCAGGATTGTCTCCTCACTAGGGAACTCTTCAACGGGTGGTTGCACGGTCACGAAATTTTAACACGTTTTTCATCATTAACTGCTGCTGCAGCCAGCATTGTCTCCTTACGAGGGAACTCTTTAACGGTTAGTGTCATGGACTCGAAACTTTATCTTTAAATTTAATTTTCTTTGCTAAACATGATCTTCACCATAAACTGCTGCAGCAGAAAGGATAGTCTCCTCACGAGGGAAGTCCTCTTAGGATAATCTCCTCTTTCGATCTTGAAATAAATACCTATTGTCAATGTTGGCAACGAAATACTTAAACGTATTAAAGATTGTTTTGATATGCCATGTACTTAAGTGTTTTCCGTTAGATTATTAGATAGGAAAAACTTTGTTAGATTCAGAATTTACCACACCATTAAAAGAAACAATAAATTATTAAAAAACAAAAACTATGAAAATATTTTTTTACAGTAAGTAATTTGTGAAGTATTCTGTCATACTGAATAATAAAACTATTTAACAAATGTTTTGTTTAATTTGTCTTCACCTATTGTGTAAATAGGTAACAATTTTGCACGTTCTAATGAAGCTTTGTCTCTGCTCCGTTTATCTACTCGTGTGCCTGCGAGGCGTCGAGATAAAAACTCTGCATAATGTATTCAGTCTGCGCGCCTGTTTACGTTCGCACAAAACCGAGTTACATAACGGAGCCTACCTTTTTAGGATCGTCTTAAGATTGATGCTCTTGTCTACCCCAGCCTATCAGCTGTCGAGACGCGACGCCCATACTAATTCTCATGTTGGAATTTTGATGTGAATTTGTCTGAAATGCGATCGCAACGACAAACTGGGTAGCTACGCACGGCATTAGTTTGAAGCCTACACGCCTACATGGCGTATTTCTGAGCAGGCAACATCGCGTAGACACAATGATAATATATAACACAACGGTAAAATACAAGTGAGTCACGCGTGGCATGATGGGTCGTCGAGGAAACGTCTGTCACGAAAAACTTTAAATGACTGTGAACTTCCACTTAAATTGGGGTTTATAGATATATAATTTATTACAGCTGAACAGATCTTTTCCATATCTGTCATGGTGTCAACTGTACTTCTAAATAGCGAGGTAAAATTACTTTTTTTATTTCACTGGTTATCGGAGGACTTGGCAGGCGTAAAGCACCATGAAGCATTCGGTAAGCTTGGGGAATGTTTTGATATAAAATTAAGCTTATTTGGTTGAAATCAAAGCATTTGTTTCTTGCATTTTTTTAAATTACTTTGTGCTCTGATTATCTCAGCAAATTCTTTCGTCACAAAGGGGATTGTCCAATTTGTAAGGACTTTGGCCACTCGTAAACAAACAGTTCAGCTAATAATATGTGATTGATTTAATAGCTAATATTAGTTAGAATGAGGATATTAACCTAGTTTTGTATCAAGATGTATATTTCGATATTTTTTAAACATTTTTTGAAATGTTGTACAATTGACCGCACATCCATTACAATAAAACTGTATCTCCTACTTTGGAATAAATCGCTTCTACAATTCACACATCGCTGTGTTGTCACTTCATTCGTCATCAGATCAATGTGAGGTAACACGGGATCCATGTCAGCATTCAAGCCGGGGTAATCGTTAGGGCGATGTCCATAGTTGTGCCAGGTTCAACATAAATACAAGATTCGGGGTCCATAGAAGTGCCGGGGTCGCCAAGAAGGGAAGAATCGGAATCCATTTTAAATAAAAAAAAGTAGTCGCTATTAAACTCTAAAATACAACACTCACGATGCAAAGAAACAAAGCGGATGTTAGCTCTCATTTTGACAAATTGACACAATATTTTTTAAGCATCGTGTTGCCATTATAATAAAAACAATTCCATATCGATCCTTTTGAAATCATTCAAAATGTTATAATTCTCCAGAAATAATGTATAAAACGTCAGTTTATGATTTTTTATGTCCTAAATCATTTATTAGCATTTTTAATTATGTGATTAACGAAAAATATAGTAAATACACTGGAGAAATTGCACTGTATTTTAAATCGATTCGAATTTGTTGTTTTATGGGGGTTGGGTTTGGCAACACTGAAACCAAATCCAAAGCCGGTTCATGTGTAGCATCAAATCAGATACTAAAAAAATATGTTTTCTTACAGTTCTAATTGATACAAAGTTATTTGCATCAGATATTTACTAAAATATAATTTAAAATATTGTTAAATATGTTTTTTGTATAGAATCGTGTTTAAAAATGGCCAAGTTTAGACAATGCCCTTTACTGCACAATCTCAGAAACGTATCTTGTTCCACATAAACTAAGTTACTGTTTTGAGTTTAAAGTTTTTTTTGTTGCTACATCCTGGAGATGGTTAGTCTAACTTTCTTTTCCTTGTTGCGTCTGGAATCGTTCTTCGAACACACTTACTGGATCTTCACATTTTTCAACTTGGACGGGCGTTTCTATGCCCGGTTCCTGAAACGGCAAATGAAGAGCAGGCAACGCATTTCTTTATAAAATTTTAGGTTTTTTTTTTTCGTAAAAATATCCTGCACATGAAAATGATCTTCACAAACGCAATAACTTATTTCGGGTTTATTTATCAATTCTTCTCGGCCGCGGCCCATCAATTGAAGCCATTGCAGTCGCCTGAAAGGAAAACATGATACTTTTAATTAATTATCTAAATTAAAACTAAGACTAAAACCAGGGCTCTGTAGGCAAACACTCCGTACTTAGGTATGTGATTATTACAGAGTAGTTACCCACACAACCATAAATATCTACATAGTGTGATGTTCATGAGGTTGACTAGCAAGGCATTTGTAAATTGTAATGCTTCAAATTATTTTGTCAACGCAGCAGATTGGTTTGTGTACTCTTTCAGCTAAGAGTACGCGAACCAATCGATAAATTCAATAGCCGCCGGCTATTGGAATGTTGCACAAATAAAAAACCACGTGGTGTACACGAATTGTTCCGCTCCGCTTAGCGCTTGTACGCTGTTGCCAAGCGGACGCGTGGACACGTGATGTTTTCCGAACGAGCCTAATCCAAGATGGCCGCCAGCACCAAAGCCGCCATTCGCTTTCCCACGTCGTCGCGCACCACTACTTCGCACGCTTCATTCTCGTTTCTTTTCTATTGTGCATCGCAATTCGCTATTGCATTTTTGCACTACCGCCATTTTGATGATTTCATCTTTATTAGCTTTGTTACCGTTAATGTTCATTCTGATGTAAAATGTATGTCGTTATTTAGGCGTTTTGGATGTTTTAGTGAGAGCATTTTACGAGCATACGTTTCTTTTCTACGCACGTAGCGAGTGTGGCATGTCGGGAAGGGGCCATTAGCTAACATGTGTTAACAACCGTAACCGTGAGCATGACATATGTGGGTAACGAGTCTTATGAGACAGAGAATGGCTGGACGACATGTGTTTTCTACATATGTATACTAATGACTCATTAAAATTTGCTGAATAAAGTTCCGGTTGATTGACATAATTTAGATACTTTGATGTCTTCTTTCCGGACGGCAAAACCAATTTTTACTTATTTTGATCTTACATTTGTGGTTAAGTATTCTGTCTTATCGAAACGTCAGTGAATTTGCTTTTTTATATCTATTCATTGTTCTTCGAGGCATTGATACGGAGTTCTAGGTTCTTCACATTGTTCTCGGCTCGCACGACGTGATGTCATGCTCATATTTCTCGGAACATCGACTTGGATTTTTTGCTTTTGCATAAACAGATTTAACTTTTTGTGAGCCATAAATTCTACTACGCTTAATCAAATATTGACAAATGCTATGCCACGAAATGAGGCCATTGGCCTTCGATTGGACGCAACGCAATTATCGTACATAAAGGACAGCGGGTTAACGGAAATAACTGAAATAGATTAACGACTATCGAATAGTTGGCTGTTTATGACTTTACCATGGTACCTAATAATAATATGACTTTATCTTCAAAGTCAAGGGTTACTCGGCTAGGCTAACACTAATGTCACGAGGAAGAAGCCTAAGTCTATTGCGTTCATCGATTTTAACAATCTATTGTGGTTGCATATAATTTTATACAACATTCCATTAGTACAATAGACAAATCAACTAACTAAACAATGAATTAAACATTGCTGAACTCATTTAGATTGACAGCAAGTTAAATAGTTGCTCTATTAAACTTTTAAATGTAGTTTAATGGCGTGGAACGTTTCAATAAAGTATGTAAAGTGAGAAGAATCGGTTAGCTATTTGCCGAGGATGTGTGTCACGGCTAAACCCGTGCGTGTGTAGTGTTCGAGTGGCTCATAGCCTCATACATATTCAAGCGGCGCCGGACCCGATCATAGTCGCTCGCCATTGGGCCGCAAACTCGCTGAATACTAAGCGAACGCCTTTGCAAGATCTGCATTGAAATTATATTCAATTTCGGTTTCCTGTAGTACGATCGGCTAACTAGCAGGAAGCCATCAAATCTACACGTTACTCTATTGAAGTTTAATACGTTGCCGTTGGCTTATTCTATTTATACTTACGTCCTTATCTTCAACGGATTAGAGTTGGTATGTACTTATTTTATACGAAAACAACATTATTATTACCGAAGTTCCAATATGTAGCACGTTACATGCTATTATTATTCAACATTGTAATTTAACATCGGAGTTAGGACTGACCTACTTGCTTCAGATAAGAGTTATCAATTCGTTATGAGTGTGATGTATTAGTTGTGCAATTTTGTTATCGACTGTTTATTGCTCTATTGATAACATTGTTGTTTTTTTCAAGTTCATCAAAATCCTTTGTTCTTATACTGAGCTCTGTTAACATTGCTTACTGTTCCGATGTTGTTTAGTAATCAGTAGACTTGTTTACATAAATAATGACGCACTTCTTTCCTTTCGTGTGTCATGTAGTATGAGAACTACATATTTATCTTTAAACTTTAAAGACTTAAGTACTTACTTATAGTCGCAGGTAAACTCGTTTCCTTCTTAAATATTCACTCCACTAAATTGGGACTAATTAACATAATTATCCAAAACGTCAATTAAACACGGTTTTGTGAATTTCAGTACGTACCTAAATATTTATCTAAATGCACTCCATTCTAAAGCATTACCAATTACACATGAATACGACAACTGATAAGGTCGGTTCGTTAACATCTTTAATAATGTGTTATTTAGGAATTAATCATTTAAGTTTAATTTAATTCTAAGTTATTCAGTCAGCAAGACAAACTGCCGCGCTTGTTCGGTCAAGGTGACCTTCCTCGCGTCCAGTCACATCGCAACTTAAGGCTCCCTATTCAATGTAAATTATGAGAGACCTTGTTTGCAACTCGAGCTCTAAATCAATATGAAGTTACAACTAGTGAATTTCAGTATCTCGGCCGCTCTTATGCATCAAATAAATTATTTGCACATTCTGCATTTGAAATGCACGAGCGCCAGTTTCTTTAAATAACAAAAGAACACGTGCTGTTCGGCGTCCGCCATTTTGCAATATAAATAGCAAGATGGCGGCGGGCGGTCGGTTGGCGAAAGTAGTCGGTAATTATAAGCGGCGCGGTGCGGCGCGGCTGCCTGGCGAGCTGAAACTCGAGGATCTATGGCGGCCCGATGCACGCAATGCTTAGCTTGATTTATATCGCTCTCTTGTTTCCATTCGCCCGATTGTTCTCGGCTTTATGCGCTCGAGTCTCGCGATTCTGGTATTGTTTCCGACGGCCATGGGAACCGAGTTCGCGTGGGTTCTCAATGACCTTTATTGCTTATGCGACTCTCGGCTAAATGAATTTTTGTTCGCAGTTCAAGTTCACGTTTCTTTTCAATGCAAATAATATTATTTTGGTAGTGGCAAACTGGTTTTGAATTCGATTTAATATTTCTTACTTAATGCATTGTACTTACATGGTGTAGAATTGTAGATACTACCTAAACTATCATAGATTCATGAAATTCAATTGTATCAATGACGCAAATTGATCGGATTATTCAGTCAACAACCGGTAAGATAATATATACTGAATAAATTTCCTCTACCTTGATCTGTTTCCATACAAGAGTCGATGTTTATAACTACAAGCCGTTTATAAAAGCCTTTAGCAAACACGTAACATATGTGCGTCTTCCACGGTATGACAGAGGAAAATACATGTATAAACATTCATAAATAATACAGAATTATTACTAGCTGTGCCCGCGGCTCCGTCCGCGTGCATGTCGGATAACGACATTGCGTTTATTGTTTCCAGCGATTTGAGCAATATTCATTATGATGAAGCTGGCGGGATACAGTTGAATCCACGGTTGATAAGGAACATGCTCAAGTTTTAAGTAAGGTTAATACAACAGTAAGAGTTACACTGATATTCATCAAGTCGTTCTCGTGTGATGAAGCAACAGACGTACAAAACTGCAGACAGGTACCTAGACAAAATTGAGAAAATGAAAAAAAAAAACAGAAAGTAGTGTTGCCTTTTTCGTTTTTTTTTCTAGCTAGCGAAATATTCTAGAATATTTCGATTTTCAGTGTAGGTACAGGACTTTTGGACCAATACAATATTTTTTAAAGTATAAGTAGATACAAATGTGCGTTGGCTATTAAAGTATTCTGGACAACAATTTGAAAACGTGAGCATATAATGTATGTAACACCAACATGTTAATTTAAAAATTTTATATGCCCATTTATTACGACTCATCATCACAATATCATGTGTAGGAGAATGATTGTCGTTTACGTAGAAGAGATTCGTTTCTAGTATGCACTTACGTAAGTATGCAAACGTGTATATCCGTAATGTGATTTGCATTCCAATATGTAAACACTTTATTGATCAATAGGCACGCGGCGTTAACGTAACATAATGTTGGAAAACAAATTGTGCTGAGGTCGGGTGGCTGGCTACGGAATAGTGACGCCTCTCGCCTCGCAAATAGCTCGATGACTTATTGGCTTCCACGAAACGCCAACATTCTCTCGTTAATCAATATGTAATCAATCCCCCATTTCCGCTTTAAGATTATTTCAATTTACATACTTTCAGGTCTTTGAGAGTTGAAGTTGTTAATTTTAGTTTACAAAGTAGAATTTATCGAATTCGCTGCGTGTTTTGAAAACCAATTCATTTCAATACATTAAAGTTCATGTCTGTCTATATTTTACTAACTCTTTTTCTGGACTTAAACGATTCTTCGAATTGCTTTCAAGCATAAAAAGAAACGATTCTTGGGTTGTTATTGAGATTTTCGAATAGTCATCTTTGTTCCATTTGCATAGCAGACTATCAATATTTATTGGCATCTAAAATGGCTGCATATTTCCCAGATAACAGCAATCGAGTCTACGTTAAATTTACGACTTGATTGCGACAGCCACACATGGTATAAATGTTACTGCACAAATTTATTGGAATTCATGGCCAGCCAGTTATTATTGGTGAACAAATAAGCGCAGATAGTATAGACAGAGTGGGCGGCCTACAATCGATGCCTGCTGTAATGTAATGGATCGTAACTTTTACGACGCGTGCACATCACTAGAAGATGTAAAGTGACCTCGTTTCCAACATTTTTTATTCATCTCACTACGCAACAGTTGTCACTTGAAGTGTTTTTTATTCGCTGTACAGAGGAAGAATCGCTCGAGACGGTCTCTGTACAATCGATTAACGTTTTTGCTCCATTATTCGGTCTGTAAAATAAAGCTGAATTCGACACATTTGCAATGGCTTCCTTTTTCGACCGACCGCCCGTGAAGGTTCGCTTCGACCCGGAAAATAAAAACTCCTTTCAACATGACCCATGATAGCTTTGCCAGAGCTACAGAAAACAAACAAAAAGTAGCGAAAAAAGCTAGTTGCTATCGATTGTTTTTTAGTCATGTTTCATTCCTAAGGAATTATACGTTTAGTGATTGTTTTAACATTGATAACGTTTAGCAACTTTATATAAGACAGTGACTACGACATATTTATTTCACTCTTCAGACGATATTTCAGAGTCCGCAATATTGGAAGTAAATTATCGTTTTTCACCGAAAAATGTATATAAATCACGTTGTTACCCTCGTTCCGAAGTTTAATGTTACGTTTTTGCCGATATATCGTCGAGACTGCAACGTGATTTATAAACAAGTTTCCATTCAAGTTAATTACAAAGACGATAAGGCGGTGCATTGAACGACACGACACGATTGATAATAAATGTATAATATAATACTCCTACTCGTAACACGATTGCATTTCAATTGCTATTGTTATCGTAATGAATGTACCGTCACGTCACGTATTTACGACCTCTACTGCTGATTTAAGCTGTGTTTCTAGTTGAAAATCCTGAATAATCATTTATGTTTATTTCTTTTCAATTAGCATAAAGTTTTATTTAGCTATGAAACAATTGGCGAATTTGCAACATTCAGTTCCCGAGTTTCTCCAGTGGGTGTTAACATTAAGATGCCAACGTATTGTTTATTACCGTTGGCATATTTCAGCGGACCGACAGAGGATCGCATGCCAACTCGTTTGACCTCATTCCCGAGACTAGTTCTGCGTAAACTCTCATATCGGGTTTATGAAAACATACCTATTTTAAGACTATATAAAGCGGCAGACCGGTCCAACATATTATTTGTTTGTGTTTCAGCTGGAACGTGTGCCAAGTGTATGCGTGTTTTCAATGTTCGACGTTACTCAGTCTGATTTAGTATTAACCAGACAAGAGAAAGGCACCGATGAAAGATAACTCGTTTTTTTCCGACATCGATTCATTACACCATTCTCGTAACATGTAAAATATTTATACAGCAATACTCATACATTCCAGTAACTGAGTCCGATTATGTTTGTGCTCGTAACGTGAACTGTTTCGACATGTGAGCCAGAATTCGTGGACCATACATTATGTATTGTGGTTAATTCTTCACATAAATTCAATGAGCTTCGTCCGGTTTGGCAGGTTCGGTCCACTGGTCTCTGGTCCGAGGACTAGGCGACATCCGCTAACTAGACGACACACAACCAGTTCTTAAAGCATCTTATCTCAATTAGAAAGTTAAACATTATCTGACAAAAGTGACGTTTTGATCGATGAAGGTAAAATTGTTTTTGCCATTAGAATTAGATCAGACGTTCCATCTATTTTCTATTGAACGACCCCTTTTAGTTAAGATATGATACGTAGTTTATTGCACAGATAAGTTTGTTATCTGATGAAATTTATTTTGCGAATGGTTGCGGATAAATTAAATGCATTCTGTCGTACTTTATGTAATTTGAACTCGTTTTTATTAGTTTTTATTTATTTATTCGATTTACACGGCTTAAAAAACCAATTACATAAATCATAGTATTTAAAAGTACAAACATAACAACTAAACTAATAACAAAAATTAAATACATTCTCACGAAAATATAGGCACATAACCATTAAATTGGCGAATTTCGATCGCAGTCTGGGTTGGCCTCCACGAGCTTGTTAAGTCCAGTCAATACGCGTGGTACGGGAGACGCAGCACGGGCAGCTGTCCGACACGAAGGCACGTCTAGCAATCGATGTTTTCTGCTACAGAGATAATTGTTCGGTGTGTAGAGTCGAATCAGCTCATTGTGGATGTCAGGCGCATCCGTCATACCCTTCCATACTTTGAGCATAACGCCTACCCGGCCACATGCCCTTCTGGTCTCCAGCATATGATATCCCAGACATCCTAAGAGAGAGGAACTTGGTAGGATAGAGATAGGGATAGTAACCGAGAGTTCTTCTGTAAAGAAAACGCAGGAATATTTTATGCCAGACATGATGAATCATGCCTTTCTAGTGCAGCTGAGACATAGTAATTACGTCGTTTCTTAGTAATGATGTTAAACGGATGCTATTTAAAATAGTTACCACAGCATATAGTATTTACAAACATTAAACTCAAACAACCTCCCTTCTCAGCAATAATTTATGAACGGTTCGAGCTCTAAACATCACAAATTAATTCGCTCGTTTCGGTCGAACAAATTGGCCTGTAATGGGCGCAGTATCAAGCACGGGGTATATCGGGCAACGAACGCAGTCGAGTCCCCATTTCTCACGTCCAGACCAGTTGCAGACTAGTCGGTCGGCATACCAATCAAGAAAGGCTGCGCGGTGCCATAAAGGGGAAAACGGCATGTTTTTTTGCCTCTCCGGAGTATGCCGGCCGCCATTACCATTAACCCGTGCGTGCGGCTCAAATAATGATTAGATTTAGCCTCGCAACCTCTCACGTGTTGGGTTAGACAGATGTGAGATGTTAGGCTGGTGACACATTAGGATGAAAAGCAGGTAGGCTATTAAACAATTTTTATAAGTAAATAACATTTTCTTGATCATTTTATAGTAGAGGCAACGCATTCCTAGAAATCGTAGGGTAGCAAATTGCTACGGTACGAGTCTACGACACAGGAATATAGTACTTTTTCTTAGAATCCCAACGGCTACGCTGCGTAGCCACCCCGTAGCAGACCGTAGGGGCTGCTACGGGGGGATAGTACAGCTTTACAATTTACTTTTAAAAGTCAGTCTACCCAGTGCATTGTCTGCCTTAGCGAATTAATTTCGGCAGAAAGTTGCTGTTTTTTGTTAAGACGGCAAGACGCGGTTATTCGCTTCTGAATGCCTCTGAAAATATGCGTATAAAAAGTAGACACTATTACAATAAATTGCTATTTATTCTTAAGAATAAGGTTTCAGAAAATTATATTGTAGGCTTTCTGCTATAATAAGAATGAAAAGATTACTGTGTTGCTACGCGAAATCACTATTTTTAGTTTAGGTCTTAAATTAAACTTCTGCTTGATTATCTCTTTAATAGAGCATTAAAAATGCTCTATTATTGCTTTGGCATTTAAATTAAAAAGCAAGTATGCTACTTGCATATGTAACATACGTATACTTACGTACGTAAAAAATAAGTCAAGTAAGTAGTAGTTATGTCAGTTGAACGTTCAACTGACTTAACAAATCCTAACTCAATTCCTGTTCATTTGTCAAATATAGTCACGTACAAACTAGTTTCAACAATGTAAAGTTGTAGATTAACCCTGTGAACGGATTACCATTTAACCCTAAACTGGTTTACGTAGTAGCGTTGGCTGAACAGATCCGACACGATAGGACCCACCAATCACAATTTGTCTCGCCTAAAGGTATTTTATGTCGGCTAACTATGATTAATTCATTTACTTAATCTAGTTTACTTGCCACCTGCGCAACTCGGCCTTGACTGAACATGCTAGAGTGGTTCATTTGCCATTTTAAAATTCTTAAACCTCCAACCAAATGAAATGCTTAATGAACTATTAAATTAACTACAAGAGATAAAATCTCGTTATTGAAATTAAAAATGTTACTAGCATCTTATCGGTGTAATTTCTGGAGACCGTAACGATAAAGTAGAACCAGCTGTGAACATATACGATGTAGGTTTATTTATTCATAATAATACAAGCTACGCAATACCATTAAAGTCCAACCACAGGACAAAAACCTCCTAAATCTATGTAATTACAGCGCACCTTATGTATTTCACTACAATTGACAGGTGATTATGCTAAACAGCCAGTCGCGCCGGCATGCCATTAACTGGATAATGTTTTCTATTGCATAACTTAAAAACAGGTTTCCGATCAAATGTCAGCCGAGTCATACAAGCATTTATACTCAGCTGTTTCTTATACACCCACAATTATGGAAGGTGAATTGATTGCAGAATGATTGGTCCACTTTCTTAATTTAGGGTTTTGTTTACAAAAAGAAACCATTATGTAAGATATTTCGATGATGTGAGCGTTATTTTTGAAGTAACGGATCGTATAAGAATTAAGCATCATTTTATGCATGCAAGAAAAGTCAATGCTCATATTATGAGGGCGTTTTTACATTTAATTAGGGATGTTTTAACATAACTTGACATTAAGACGCTTGACCACCCAGAACGAAAGCAACCAATAAAGGATGTAAAAGAAATCGAATCACAAATCCATTAGGCGTGGCCACGTCGAGTCGCATATGAGTCCGCGGGTTACTGAACCGGCAGCTGCAAGTGATGGCCATGCGGGCGAATAGAAAACAGAAACAAGAGAGACTGCCACTCGCTCACCTGCCACACACAACCACCCTCGTCTGATTTGACCAGCCGTTCTCCATATTACTCCGCCATTAATTATTTCTGAAACAGCAGATAATCGCTACTGCAGATATCGTTGACGTGAACATATTATATCGAATTAAAGTTTAACATTTCAAGAAATTACCATTCCCTTTCTACTGTTCCACGCCATTCCGAATGCTCCAAATCATTCCGAATCGATAACTCATTATGTTATTTATTCGACTTAAAATTCAGCTTCGAAAACTTTGCATGGACACGGCCATATTTAAATACCAAATTGGCCATAATAAACTTACTTATAAATAACAGACCACTCCATATATTTTTTTTTATATTAGTGACAAAAAATAAGGTTGTTTGGCATACCTTTTCCTCACCGAAACGGGTTATCGTAACCGGTTCTTGTCTGCTATTCTGGACAGCGTTATAAATATTCAGTGGATAATAATTGACCTTTGAATCGAAAAGATTCCGTTTTGGCGGCAATACAAGTTAATATCTTTGGAGGAATAAATTTAATGCAAGTTTATCTAATTAAAACGAAGTGCTCGTAAATTGTATTCAACGGCTGAGGGTGTCGTAACTTTGTATTTCGTTTTAATAATTCCGTGAAACTCTATAACAGTATTATTCATAGAGTTTTGAGACTTAATTTCGTGTTCCTGTATGTTAATTTTTATGGGTATCGAATGTTTGAAAATTGGTACAATAAAAATAACCTGTTTTAATATTAGAACGTGTTTTCCTCCTTTTTATTAATAGATTCACTATTTATTATTCTGAGATTTTGTTCTCATATATAACCCATCGACACTGACGATAAAAAAATGTTTGTCCGTTTCTGAGAGTTAAGATGTTTTTACCGACAGCCAAAATGATTTATTTTTATCGTAGTAGGTAACAACTGGTATAGTTTCTGAAACGCAGGCTTTATATGTATATTTCATAACGAACAAACTGTAAAAATTCGTTTCATACACAGTTTTTATTCATATTTTGCATCTCTTGTTTCAGGTTCATCACCGGAACGTGAATCCAGTGAAATTAACAAAAAAGGTAAAAAAAAACAATGTACACGTTTTTGATCACTATTCATTCAAACATGTATTCAGTGGTACATATCGATCACAACGTTCGCCTGATTTCAATACCAAATAACCGTACCTCAGCCTCCATAACGCAACTGTTGTTTTTCAATTTAAAAGTTTAGTTTAGGCTAATGATATACTTGCTGTTAAAAATATAAATATGAAATTGATAATAATAGCCTACTGGATATAATGGAATCTGTGGGTTCCCGAGATAAGCCACCTGATGTCAAGATCGATGACTTTCATAACTACATAAGTCTATTCGTTAAATCTGACATTGATGAAGTGAGTTGTTTTAAATTGAACCTTAGTGAAGAAAAGCACAATTCATGTTTAGGCAAAAGCAAAACATGAAATCGATGTTCCTCTTAAAATATCCTATATTGATAATTTAGTTTACGAAAAACCGGAGTATACAGATTAGAATCTTTATTAGCGGAATAATTTAATTTCTGAAAATAAAACGAGAATGTTGTAATCAAGTTTGTAACCCATTAACGACTTTATTTTTATTGTCTCTTAGTCTGCCGCCACCTTCACGAGAATCATAAACGTGTTTACGTTGAAAAATTTATATCACCATCCTTAATTTCACATTCAAATCGGTATCTTTGTTTGTCCAGCCCTCATTTGCGTATGTATGGAGTATTTATGCTCCACAACACGAGTTTTAAAACCCAGAGGTCACAACGGACGACAAATACATTTGTTATTATCATTTCACAATCTGAATTTCAATTCAGCATCCGAGTAACGGGGTCACATCGTTTTCGATAGATGTTTCTACATAATTCTTTATTCGTGCGTCCGTTTCATTTATGGTAAATAGGTTTACACTGTATACTATTTTATGCAACGGTACGTGGCTAATTGTTATTTATGATATTCATGTATCATAGAATTCGTGTTCGTGTATATGTACTGAGTCGTCTCCAGTTGGATGTTTTATTTGTCGACGGGGCTCTTGTTTGGAGTAGGTTAAAACAACACGTTCCGTTCTCCCTCCGGCTGTTAAAGGCCGCCACACACGAGGTGCCACCCTCGCTGCTTTAACTTTATTTTCTTTTCACCACGTTTGCCGCACCTTTTCGAGCTCGAAAGTAATAAAGTAGGTACATACACACAGGGTCACTCGAAACCGAGCTGAAACTTTTGTTTGTTATGTTTGAGAACCGGCCTTAACTGTCGGAGCCTTATTTCTCGCTTATTCGTACCTGGTAACAATAATATCACGTATTTTCATTGAGATTATTAAACGCCTGCAGAACGTGTTTATGGCTCACTGCGCAGTATTCAATTATGAATTCCTGTCTTGTATTGAAACCAGAAAATTTATTGTTCAAGTAGAGTTAGGGATAATAAAATACCAATTCAATTTAGAGTATAGAGTCGGCGTCATTGATTCCACGAAAACGTGTTGTTACTTTATCGACCTGTGCTATAAATAAGAATAAATACGATACTAAACCGGTAAGAGCTCCGGTTAAGTAGGTGTGCGTCATCTTGAATCTCGAATACAGATGTATGTATAATTAAATGAATATTCATAGCCGGATCAATTTGTGGTGGTGCCAAGCTTTGGCCTCTCAGTTTTTTGCTGGCCGTTATTTAACTTGGTACAGACGCCAGCACATCAAGCTACCCCAAACTGTCAAATTTTTCGAATTGAACATGAACCTTAAACTTATGTAATAAAGTTGAAAATTGGGGTAGCATGATGTGCTAGCGTCTACATTGAGAATGAAATACAAGTTATTATAACTGCGTGTGTATCATAAAACTCATATTTATTATTTAAACACTTGCGTGTGCACTGTGTAGGCGCGTCAGTGCGTCCGACGAGAACTGGTAATTAATGGGAGGAACGCGTTCATACCGTGTGATAGCTCAGCTATTTGATGACGCACAGAACTGTATCGGCGATACCTGTGTAATTAGCGATCACACGACGTTATGTAGAATGTCACAGACAACAAACTTTAATTGTTTGTTAACTGTACAATTTGTCATGACAGATGATAATGACGGTGGATTGTTTCATATACATTTAGAGTTCCATATACTGTATATGGAACGCTATATGTATATGACACATTCCATGTATGTGGTATACACAATAGCAGGTTCAGAATTGGCATAAACTCAAAGCAAGTTGCGCCTCTGCACTGCTTGAATATTCATAGACATACACACGTACAAGACAAATAATTGTATAGAAATTCTAAAAGATAGATCACCACTAACCCTTTTTATTTAACTTTTAAGCTACCTTCTAAGAATGGTTCACTCTATCAAAGGCTTATGTTGAATACAAATCCTCCTAAGTTAGGACGTTAGGAGTCCTAACGTTTTTAACTTTGTATCAATGCATAAATCTTACACTGCATCTGCACTTCACAACTGAGGCGTCAACTAAGGTTATAAAAAAACGACGTAAATTATTTCGAAGTATCTCTACAAATGTATCTGTACCATTGTCATTGACATTGACAGGCGTACAATTGATCGCGCATTTAGATTGACAGCGAACAAAGAGATATTCGGAGATATGAACAGTGCCGAACAATACTTGAGCCAGAGGAGGTCAAACGAACAAGTCAAACGAGTATTTCGTGCTGTATGCACGAGTAAGAAAGTCGCTGGTGAAAGTACCAAGCCACAGCTAATTCGACCGACAGAATTATTAAATGAGTTTCATAACACCGCTCATAACTAAACCGGTTCTTAAAGTTCAGAATCACAAGGTAATCTTTTATTATTATTGTAATATAATGATGGAGGGAATAATAATAAAGGTGAGATTTGTAAAGCGAACCTGTCCCTTTTGTTAGGATCGACCGGGACGAGGGTCTGGGTGGGGTCGACTATTATGTCATTGAATAGATTCGGGATCTCCTTTGGAACCGTTACTGTTATTCTTGAGTTACCTGTTTGACAGATGGGGTGTCTTTAGATAGGAATGTAATGTCCTTGAGTTTTTGTTCATCTTATCTATAGATTCATTTATCGTGTACGATAAAGGTGAAGAGACACCCGAGAGTGTTTTTATTGTTTTTGGTCTAGATTCTTTAGTACGTTCTTTTTTATGTGCATACATTTATTTCACATTGAAATTCAAATGTGGACACAAGGGTAGTTACCAGTAATAGTAACCAACTCATTACCATAAAAAGGGAAATTTCTCTTTTGACATTATACCCACAAATGATACCCTTTTGCATAACGTTAACGATCCGCCATATTTGTTGCTCATAATGAAACGGGTGCAATTAACAAGCCCGCATACAGATGTAAGCCGATTATGAGTTTCATTTTGATAAAGATAAGCTCGCTGTCACTGAATTAAAATTCGACTCTTAACGATTTCATGGCAGTTTTAACGATTAAACATACATTTTACTAGCGAATAATTTCAGCCTGGCTACAGATAATGAGAGCTCAAAATGTAGTGTATAATGACGTCATTTAAATTAATTCGCCCGCATGCGTGTTTATAGCGTGGCGGGTGATGGAGTTTCCAGCACATTACCCGAGCCCCGACCGGTTGTGCATAACATGCAATTTTGCACGACTTTCTATCGCACTCCGGACTTTGCCTCACGCTACTCTGTGCTGGAACCGCGCGCATTCACGTAGCACCTCGGAAATTAACCAGTTAACAAAACTTGAAACGAACCACAAAATGAATGTGAATTCAACTGACACAAACCACTTTTTAAAGAAGCGAAACGTTTGAACGTTTCGCTTCTTTAAAAAGTGGTAACGAGGTAAGTGATAACGAGAAATGTAGCAACAGAATACAAAGTTAATTTATTACACGTGATCACGGAACATTCAATTGTCATTTGTTCATGGGGAAAATATTGTACGAGAACTATCGTGGTAAATACACAAGTAATACATGAATAGACAATCGAAACAAAAGAACAAGGTATATGATATCGAGCATGTGAGATGTTACTGAATAATGATTGTATGATAATGCCTCGTTGTGATTCAAATTGAATATTAAACGAGACAAGGGGAAAACATGAACTCACTCCATAGGTGTATTCATACGTCGTACTGGTAACCATTGCATAGACAATTTACGACCTAATGATTGTTTTATTGCTTCCTGGAAGGTGAATCGAGTAAACCTTACTTATCCTTTCACTTGCTGTGGAGTAATTGGTGTTTCAATTCATATACCATCGTAAATGAGCAAGAAATTACTGGTATTCGAGTTGCAATAGAATAACTGATAGTGCACCTACTTTTACAAGAAATGCCTCAGGAAACTCAAAAATTACTTCACGAAAACAGTAACTACAAAAACGGCGTCAAAACTGCAATAACTGTATAAAACTTTCAATAAATATCTACCAGATAAATAAATTATTGGCAATAATTGATGTGGCCTTTAAATCGAATGCTTGACCAAATTTTCCACTGGTTCGTGGCGTGGCGTGGCATACTTGGGATTTCAACGTAATTGCTCCTTCATGCGGTGCAGTAATGAGCAATGCAGTTGTCAGGGTCGCGGGAGGCAAGTGTCAGCGCGACGCCCGCGCCACCTGCACGACAACCGGTGGAACGAGTTCCGATACCCGTCGGCGTCTAGTGCCGAGTCGTGTAGTTATGAAACATTTATTTATCACCGCCATGATTTTATTTTACCGCTTGCGCAATAATTGCTGAGAACTCCGCCACGCCTCAATGTTGAGTGGCATCGACCAACGTGCCTGGCTCCTACCGTCGATCTCCCATAATAAGACCCTGAGCTTCATAGGCGTTTTATTCAGGTTTAATGATGTATCATTTTAACTGAACAGAAGCGGCTGTTAAACCGTAGCTCGTTAGAGGTACTTTATTACAGGCCTACATTATATCAAGGTGTTCCATGTGTTTGTTGGAAACTAGTTGCAGTATTGGAGCAAAAACTGTTTGGATGGAATAGAGAAGCGCGATAATGTTCACACTGCTTCCACGAACCGTAAATAGCAGGAAAATATTGATTAGCATGAGCATCACAAAGCGTTGACTTCAATCAGCGACATTCAAGCAAAAATTCAGCACTTTTGAGCAAATCCTGTAACAATAAGAGATGATTGACGTGTTTTTTGCCAAGTCACAGTCTAGTGATTTTTCAATTCTTTGTTCCCCTTACGACAAAAGAGAGAGTAATTTCCGCCACTATCAACATAAGCTGATGTTTGTGTCCATTTTTTTCAAAAGGTCGTTTCATGAAGACCTAATCAATTAAGAATATCATGATAAGCATCAAAAGCTTTTTTGGGCCTGAATGTGGAAGTCGTGATGTAATAATAACCCGTCATTTGTGTATTGTGCGCGACATAAACGGTCCGTATTAGGTTTGTCACGATAAAATCGAATTGAATGTATCTCGTAGTCGGAGGCGGTCGGTCCAGTGCTCGTCACGATCCATGCGCCGGAGTGTAGGCAGCTACTTTCTCCTAACGGGATTTACCTCGTCGCCCTCCCCTCAAGCAGCTGCCGGCTGCGCAGACGCCGATTACGACATCCATTTTGAATTTTATTAACTACGGAATCACGATGATGATAATGTTACACATTGTGAAATAATATTTGCGCCACAAATATTTGTTAACCTTTATTTAATTGAAACTGTTCTTGGCTACAATTTGCGTTTTCCTCTTTTTATTAAACTACCACATTTATTGATTTGTACTACAGCTTTTTAATTGGAGCTATATAAACATTTATTTTACTAATGTTCCCTGGTAATTTTTGTGCAGTAAGTTCTGTAAATGTCAGAAAACTGTTTGTGAAATATCTCTTTAGAAACACTTATTATTAAACAATGTCTGATTCCATCATGATACAGCTGGAACTTTGGAAGGGGGTTTACAAGAACGGTCGTGAGCAGACAAGTTCTTCGCGCCCTCGTTGCCCCAGGGGACCCGTAGTCAAAGGCCAGGAGTCACGATCTTTGCTTCTCTTGACTTTAGCAATACCTGCTGGCATTCATGTCTCATTGTATTCTACAAAACAAACTGTCATTCCTATGAAGAAATTAGTTTATACAATTTCTTTTTTACCACCACTTTTTGTTATTAAGTCACAGTTGTTGAGCACGGCTACGTCAAGAGAATTAAGGTCGTCTTTCTTATTCAATACAGACCACAGTTTTGTTTACAAATCAGTAAACACTAATGATTTATTCTCTTCTTGTACAATAAATCTGTCTGATCGAATTTCTTATTACAAATTCGTGTCCGATAGTTTCGTTTATCTTGCCTTAAGTCGGGGCAGTCCAACTTAATTTCATGAGGCTGTCTGGATCAGTTTCGTTTGTAGAATTTAATTAGTTTACTGACTATCTGAATATAACAATATTTGCTTCAAATAGTCTTCACTTTGCTCAGTTACTTTGTTAATAGATTTGTTTGCGATTTGCGCAACAGCTGCCAGTCTTTTAATATGATTCATCTTCGTCATAACCGTTGTAACACAATCTGTGTTTATTCAAGTGCCACTTTTCTCCTCCCACCTCACCGCAACTCTGGCATCGATCCAATATGTGTCGATCTTCTGAGAAATGCATCGATCCACTAGCGAGGCATTCAGCATTTCAGCGCCAACTTGCTAATTACGCGTATCGACTACGATGTATTTTTGTTACGTCACCCGGACGACTGGTGATCATACAAATTCTAAATGTAACTCATTAGCACAACATGTGGTTGCTAATTTTGTAACGATTCGAAAGCAGAGCGAATGAAAGTAACTATAACTTCAGAGCTCATACGTTCAAATTCTCATCACAAACGTCACGAACGTATTGATTTCCTTTCTAATAAAAAAAACCTTTGTCCGTTTGAAAGCTCGCGAGCACAAAGCGTGAAGACTACAAAAAGCTACTGCACAAAAAGGCTCGACCATATCGGTGTTCGGTGGTTGCTCGCACCACTTGCATTATTCCACTATGAAACGAACGCACATGTGTGGCAGATGTTTGGGGTTCTTTTTTCTTTTTTGCTGGTGTTTTTGAATTAAGAATAGCTAGTTGAGTTTTTATTGTTTTTAAGGCTGCTGGTTTCCTCATTGTTTTTGTTTACGAAACTCTGTATATATTTCAGTAGGTATTACTTGAGCAAGTTTATAACTTTTCTTTATGTTTTCTTCATTTTCCATTTTCTTGACTTGCGTAATAGGTTATGCGTCCATGTAATAGACGTTGAAATAAAATGACTATTAATGTGCAGTGACTTGCTATAAATATTCTCTGCGTTGATCGACCACATGTGTTATCCCGTGGTTCCTACCGAGGTTTGATCACCCAATAGATGTAGACAGGTTCCAAGGTTGTTACTGACAGACAAACAGCTGTCTGTTATTATGTTAAGTGACACACTATTATACTTCTATTATTAGGTGACATTATTATTTTATCTTCCAACAAAAAATATTTGGAACATCGCCCTTGTTTAATATTTATCTTGGCTGAAGTCATAAAGAAGTATTGAATTCTAAATATGTTTGGATTTATGACTTGTATAAAATACTTTGTGTCGAACACTCGAACCTTCTTGTCTTGAGTTGTGTTGCTGGGCCATTGATCCGAATTCCGGCAAAATAACATCTTGACTGCTTTTTTATTAGCCCGTAAATAGGTAGCAATCATAGATTAGAGGATATAGATAGATTAGAGGTTTACATTATAATATTAAACGAATATATCATTCGCCATAAATAATGTAAGAAGTATAAAATAATCTAAACTACCAAGTTCAATGCTCCAGTAATCGTTTAGCGGAGCAATCAAGAGCCAACTCAATAAACGCAAAATAACCTCTCGCTCGAGGCAAAAATGTCGAAATATTTACGAGATTCGAGACTTTTTGTTTCACTGCTATATTTAGATGCATAATGTGCGAAACTTGATCAAACGAATTCCAACTCTACAGAAGTTGTGTATATTACATTTTAAGTTGTCAGCGTGGGCGGTTACTCTCAATTATAGCCAGGCAAGTCGCGCGACCGACGGACCAAATCGTGCGTTCCCCGTGAAACGTGTTTGCCGAAGCTATAAAGGAACTAGTAAAACTTGTATTGTGGTCTCGGTCTCTTTTTTGCTCGTTTCGAGCATTCTTTTTTTTTCTCAGCTATGAATTCGGCAGGTATATGAATAAACATGACCATTGAAGCCATTTAATCCATCGTTTTTTGTTACGAGGCTGCCAGCATTTTAATCTAACGCGTTCTCGTGATGTTTAGCGTTTAGAACCTGAAGAAATAAAGATTTCTCTGCAACTTGCTCATTTGAAATAACAACGAATTTATAAATCAAAAATTCACCAACCAATACTCCGAAATGAGACGATGGAATGAAATGTCTTCCTTGGAATTTCATTCCGAGAACCTGTTAAGAGCTTTTTGATCCACTAAAGGGTCTTAGAGCAGGTAGAAGGGAACTTTCATGTTTTTGCCGTTTCATTGTAGAATACGAAACCGTGTAATTTATTTTTTCCTTTACTCTACTTAAATAGATTAGTTTTGTGTCAGAATCTGGGTTCTTTATGCTTTATTTAGTATTTCTCTCCCACGAATATGGTGATGTGCTTGTAACCGGTCGGTTTATCGATACCGGGGCTGTCGTTTCGCTCGATTTCTTCTTTCGCGACAACGAACCGGACGGTCGACTCATTCATCAATTATTTATACTTCGATTGACTTTTAAACGGAGTATTTATTTATGCTGACAGCGGACTTGGCTTTACATCATAACAGTAATGCAATTCGACTGCTGTGTAGCATCCAAACTGACCTTCCTCGATAGTGAAACACAGAGTCGTATTTAATAATTATTTAGTCCAACAAATATACACCAAGTAATGTGTTATTTGCTCTGCATTATAATTAAATTAGATAACTAAAGTAGAACGTGCGTAGGCCACCGCACCATAATGTAATTTTGAGGAAGGAAAATATTTGCATGTTCAACATTGAGCACTATTTAATATTTATACAACTAAACGGCAGTAATTGTTTAACAATATGCTAAGACTGTTTGCTTAATGCAAACGACTCTACAAATCGAGAGAAACAGCAAGAAAATATTACTGCGGGGTAGGTATACCAAACAAACGCGCCAGCCAATCTCTTTTGGCACAATGTTTACAAAATCTCGGGGAATTGAATCGACTCTGCGCTAGTATTTGTAAACAGGCCGGCGGCGGGCGCACCGTGAACGGCGTGCGTGGCTCCTAAAATACTTCAAACAGGAATTGAACCCACGCCAACTGGTGTGCGTAGACGGCGGCTCGCGCGCCCCTCGTAAACTATTCACTATACGACATCTCATTTTATTCCCGTTCAACTGTCCTTTTATGTTCGTATAATTTATATCAGCCCACCAACGAACGCGGTCTGTGGTCAGTAAAATCCTATATTGCGAATAATTCATTACAGACTTCACTCCATCATATCCATAATCTACTTAAGGTCGTTGCATACGTAACGTGTTTTTATCCGGACGGAACGGGACGTGAAGTTTTGGAAATATCGTTTCATAGAAAATGTAAACGAAAGACCATACGTCACGGATGCACGGACGGGACGGGAACGTGGCGAAACGTGGTAAAATCCCCGTCAGTGTTTACTAACCACGTTCCGTCCCCGTCCCGTCCACGTTACGTATGCAGCGACCTTTACTGTCTGACACATATACGCTCAAAATTAATAGTTGATATTTTTTATGTTCCACTATTAGTGGAACATAAAATGTCAATTATAATTGCCGTCCATGTTCTCCACAGCCGTTTATTCTCAACGAAACATATTTTCCATTGTATATAATAAATATGTAGATACGTCATTTATCAAGATACAAACAGGTAAATCCGTTCGCTATTTGCATTGAGAGGTATTTATAGTCACGCGGAGCACGTTGAATTTACATCGTCAGTAATCTATTAACCTTGCTTGGATACCCTGACGAATATCGACAGTACGATGATACATTGCGCAACACTATTTAAACAATTGTCACTGACTCCTTAAATACTTTTGTTTTCGTTAAATATTAAAACAATTTATTCAACTTCTGCTAGTTTTAAAACGAAACTTGCTGTTTTTGCTACAGTTCAGGTTAATTATTATATTTGTCACGCTCCCGTCTAGACGGCATTCTAAAATAACAAAGATGTTTAATATTTTCGATTATGTCCGCTCGTTCACCTTCAAATACTCTTCAGGCTGTCTAGGAGGACACGCTACCTGTTATAATACGGCAGATGGCCATTTTATTATTATTAAATTCCAAATTATAGATCGGTCAGGTTATAATTAGGAATGGTCGTAAAATATGTAAATGATTAAATAACGTGGAATGAATATATTTACGGCCATATTTTACGTGATATTTGCTGTTTGAATTAACAGCCAATGAAATATACGCGGATGTAGCGTGTTCGCCACCGCACTTGCTCAATAACTCTCGTTTTATTTGCCTCCCGGGTGACCTATTTTAATCCTCCGATTATACGATACGTTGCAGTGGATTCAAATATTAGTTGAGTACCGCATGGATTTTGTTACATTTCAAATTTGAATGTTACTCACGAGTATGTAGGTCGCGTGTGTTCACGTAGTTTTCACAGTTTACGTGTAGATCGAGTTTGATTGCTTTCTCAGCTTCGAACCCGTTTGTAGGGGAATAAGCTACGACCGCAGGATGCACCTTCTGAAAGTGTACTTACACAAGGTGTGATGTTATTGCAACACGCTCTGAACTAGTTTCATGGCTATTAATAAGATTCGTTTTAACGTACGTGTAAACTTTCGTTATACTCGTCAATATTCCTGCTTACGCATACACGTATATTGTCGCAATTCTCAGTATTTTCTGCAGGTTTTTATAAATAAAATGGCGAGCGGGTCTAAAATTAATGAAAAGCATTGCTAATGCATTGTTTCTGCGCGGTGTCGTGTAACCGGTTCTCGGTTCGTCACGCGTGTCGGCTTCGAGGAAACCAACAGTAAAGTTGTTTCCATTGGCATTCTTCGCACGCCCGCTATCGCTTGCCACAATGTCAGCGAGACCCGACGTAACTACACGACGAGAGCCCCATCTCCATTCTCTATTGTTCTCGCTTAGAACGCCCTCCTAACTGCTTGTTGCCATGCCAGTGGAAACCGCGCACTATTTGGCACCGATATCGATTAACGTGGCTATCTTACAACGGCCACTTTCCTTTATTGCTTCATCGACTAAATCTGGTCTAATAGTCACACGGATACGTCTTCAAGGTTTCAAACGGAGCGCGTCTGTGCCGGATCAATGCGTATAATTTATTTATTTATACGGCGGATGCGAGCCTATTTACGTCCGAGCAACCCGAAAGAAGGTTATTCGCGTTTACACAACCGATGGACGTATACAAAGAAGAGTTAAACGAACGCTGTGAACATTAATCAACGTTGTCGGTAACCGTAACCGTCTCCGGGGGATTAGCCGGCGAGATATTCTATTCTTCGGTCGTAATTAATAGCTTTTGGCAAGTGAGCGTCGGCGGGCGGCGCAAATAGATATTCGTGACGAGACGTTGCACTTGCGTAATTAGTTAATTAAAACACGCGATACGAAAACAATGTGGGTCTATATAAGAAACGTTAGTTACACGTAACTGTATCCTCTGTGATGTGGCATGCACATAATACGCGACCCACGCCGTGTAAAGCGGGCCAACGGCCTTTTGACGGGCTAGGTGTCGAGTCTAGATGTAGATAGGCGTCGGCGATGCACGGAGATGAACGACTGATCCCGACCATCACGAAATGTCGACATAACAATATGAATAATGGTAGCGTCGGGCGTGGGCCGCCCGTCGAACACCATTCGAGGTCTGTCAATACGAGTTATTTTGTACACGAAACTGGGCTCAAGTGGCTCTCCCGCGCATGGTATTATAGCTATCGAGTCAAGAACCTCGACATTTAATTAGGCATGAGTTATGAACGCCCACGGCTGTCAAGGCAATGACTTCTGGCTTTTTGATTCATTACCATGCAATTACACACTTTGAAGTTATACACATATTTGAGTAAATATCGTGTTATTTGCAATGTAAAAACGAATAGCTTCCAGTGGAACTTGGGTAACATGGATTAAATGGGCTATCGTTTTCCCACATTTCCTCGATTATTTTAAATTCCAAACGGTATCTTAATGCGGTAGTCTTCCGGCGTTAGGTCGGTAATCTTGATCCCGGCTGACCGGATGTGTATTAATTGCTATTAAAGCTATTTAGCCAAGTTCCCAAAGGAAAATGGCTCGTGAATTAGCTACTAATTCCCCGAATCTATTACAGTCACAACAGACAAACCTGGATTTGAAATTACTTTTTTAAAATTTCTCTTCTAATTGTTCTATTTGATAAATGATCAACCAATTCTAATGCCAGGGACAGACATTGTGTTTTTCTATTTTAGGTGTCTTTGTCATATTTCTTTGTCCGCTAAAAGCTTTGACTGGAGCGTCTAGCTACTGGCTAGGACATTGTTCGCCATGTTATGTGCGCAGTAAAGAAGCGTTTGATGTGTATGACATTGGACAAAATACGAAAGACGAAATTGTACCAAGAATAATGTGATGAAACTTCAACGTGAACGTTGTACAGAATCAGGGTTTCCTTCGCGATTGTAATACAAATGACATTATTATTAATATTAGCAGTTGTGTCTCAAGACACCTTGTTTCACCTCGATTTCTTTTCCTGTTATTGATCTGTCCCCTTCATTTACATGTTTAAGCGAAACTATTACTAAACCTGTTAATCCAAATGTTGATTTTCCTGCCTTATATTATTGACTGAATCATTAATGTTAATAACATGTTTATAAATAAAACCGGCTTATGAAAGATTTATAATAGTGTCAAAATACGTTGCTGTGTTGTTTGTCATTTGGTTGAAGTCAGCTTTATAATGTGAGCCTTCCTCATAAACGTTGTGTCATTCAATTATATTTAGAATCCGAGACTAAATATTTTGTAATAAACTAAATTATATTATAATAACTCAAAGTTTCTTGTATTATCGATGTTCGTCTGTTTGTCCTAGCCGGTCTGGATCTTAGTGCATTTTCTCTTTTGTTAGTAATTAATTTTATTAAGACAAATTAATGATTGTACCATGTTTTATTATCATTGAAATGTTAGATTTTTTAGAAATTAGAGTATTTCTTATCATCATCACCTCTTCAGCCGAAAGACGTCCACTGCTGGACATATGCCACCCCCAGGCACCGCCACTTCGACCGGTGCTGTGTTTCTCGCATCCAGCGGATTTCTGCGGCCTTCACTAGATCATCAATCCACCTTCGGAGGTCTTCTAGAACGCGGTCGCCACTCCAGAACCTTTCGGCCCCATCGGCCATCCGTTCTGCTAGCAATGTGCCCTGCCCACTGCCACTTAAGTTTCCCAATTCTTCGGGTTATGTCGGTTACCTTATCTTCATGTCTGATTCGATCGCGTTGGGAAATTTTGGGTGACTTTCAGCCTTCTTATGAGGCCCATTGCGAGCGACCACGAATATTTCTTATTTGAGTCCCTAAATCGCGAGGCGATAGACCTCAAGAGACATGAATAATATATTTTTAATACAACTGAATTGATCATAAAACACAATTTATTATCTCGGTACAGTACCCATCCATTCCTATCAGGTTATATTAATAAAGCGAGAGACATTGAGAACAGTACACAAGTGATTGATGATCAATATTCGAGGACGCGTGGAAGTATACCTCAATGCGCCTCGCGATCAATTTGTTACAATGATTGTGATTAGAGAATAACTGCTATTTAGAGATTCATTGTCTTGTCTATAAGTTTATTAGTACACTACCTTTTGCCAGCGGCTTCGCCCGCGTTAAGGTCGATCTTATCCCACGGAAACGTACTACCGGGATAAAAAGTATTGTATGTGTTATTCCAGGTTACAAACTATCTGTTTGCCTAATTTCATCCAAATCCGTTTAGCCGTTTTTGCGTGATTGAGTAACAAACATCCAAACATCTAAATATACAAACTTTCACATTTTTATTATTAGTAGCATCTATCATCACTTCTTGTAGGTAAGCAATGGGGTTAATTAATGTGAAATGGGTTATACTAGCCACATCATTGGGTGTTTATTGCAGTGTTTTGGAATATACAGGGTCAATTTTTAAAGATCTGCCAAATTGAAGGGTTAAATGTTCACTCTGACGGTCTATATCACGGTATAGACGATCAGACTGAACATTTTCTCCATGGGACCAAGACCGTAATCGCGAAATTAAAATTCAGCCGTCCTTGTAGGTCGTGTTGGTGTTGAAGTTTTCGCGACTACGATATTGGTCCCATGGAGAAAGATGCTCAGTTGGATGGTCTTTGAAAACTAACCCTGTATCTAAAGGGTTTCTTTCAACAGAAAGCATGTCTCGCTCATTACGAGGTTTTCTGTAATACCCAGGTACTCTAATTTAAAAAAAAGGAGACATTTTAGATTTTCGCGAGGATTATGAGACCATCCAGATACCTAATGAAAATTTGTTTTTATCATCTCAAAAAATACTGATATTCAAAATGAAAAGGCCGTATACGTCTATGTAGTTCTAATTATTAAAAATATTATGAAGTTTTCCGTTCGAAGTTTAATGATTAAACATTGTTGTTTCGTATAATTTACATTATTTATTTACCTACGGCGTGTACCAGGAAGGAAACTCATTTATTTACACACAAGAACCTACTTCTAATTACTATATTGTACCTAACGTTTATACATATTATCCTTGTTAGGTATGTATATGCCGTTTTAACGTTGTAAGTAAGTATGTCATTTTTTTTTTATTTCAAATGGGTATGTAGTTATGTACCTACATTGTATAACTTAGATAGTTTTTAATTTTTCATGAATAGAGTAGGCTTATTTATTTTTTCATGGAATAAACATAATTATAAACTGTCGTAACTTCGTTAGTCATAAACTCATAACATAATGATGACAAGTCATTATTTATTATCTGCGTTTTTCCAGAGTTATACATAATTTTGCTTATTTTGTAAGATCGTCTTTAAAAAAAAACCCCGAAGGAAGGTTATCAGTTCGCCACAACAATTTTTTTTTGATACCAAACTTCATCTTATAAAACAATGTAAAAAAAAGACTATTTAAATAAAATCACATGCCACGTTCATTTTAGAGTAAAGGGAAATTATAAATCAACAACAACAGCTCTTACATAATCTAACTACCTATACGTAGAAAGTGTTACGAATCGTTCATACGTGGCTATGTATTTACATACGTCGATTGTCAATAGAAATTCGACAGCGACCATGCCACTAAATGCCACGAGGTCATAATCACGAGATCACAATCTTTCAATACTTAGAGGTACAACCGCGGACACTATCGGTGTATCACTTTTCACCGTTTTGCATTAAGCAATAAGGTTGAAAACTGGTTAACCGTCAGTGTCCGCGATGGTATTTATATTGTTAGCCATACAACACACAGACGGACGCACCTATTGGTAAACTATCGTACAACTATGGAATTCAATTTATACCAATCAATTTGCATTGCGTCAAGGTTGATTACTTAATAAACCTCTCGCTATTTTTGTCGAGTATAAAGTACACGATTACTTTTTGCTAGGTATTTGAATTTCACGCTGTTTTTGCGCTCGTTGAAAGGTAAACGTGTTAGTGCGGTTAACGTCTTACAGCAACATGCTTCATGTTTAGACTAACGCAGATTTAAAGTACACAACGATAAGATAGCTGTGCAAATAACTTACTTAGTGTAATTTGATTACGGCTGCAAATAAAAAGACTCTTTTTAGGCAATAGACAAAGGCTAATAAAGTTTTAGTAAACGGCCAAATGAAGATTATTTATATGTATGGAGGTCGAGAAAGTAAAGGCCATCGACGATTGAATAACAAACTCTTTGGGCATGTCGCGACGGTTGCGCAACAAATTGTCTACGGATGGTTATGGAGACCGGACGTCACGCGTCGCGGCTCCTCGTTTAGAAAAACAATGACAAACTTGCCAGGGCCCCTCTGCCCGCCCCCAAGCCTTCACTGCCAAGCGAAACGAGCCGACCTATTGAACTATCAAAGGCCTTAACTCGCTGGTTGCACGAAGCCATTTGAATAAATTTGCCGAATAAAAGCGCAAACAAAGAAGTCATCGGAACGTGAAAACTAAACTATCACGCTCGTAATTGGCTTCTGTACGGTCAAAGGAATGCTATTATGCTAGTCACTTATCGCCGCAGAGTCTGGCCTACATAAAACGTGTCGATTTTCGACCTGATAACGCTGGCCTTGCGTTTTAACCGTACTGGCATTCAAATTGCATAAATCGAATTTAAACCGCGCAATTTACTCGATGCAACCGGTTCTCATGTAATTTAATTCACGAGTTGATTATCGCCATCGTTAGTAGTTAAGAATGAGTCATTGTACAACACATGTTCCAGATATTAAATATCATAATCATAACGCATGTTGTGAATGTATCAAATTAAGTACGATATCAAATAATTCCGCGGAATGATGTCACACTGGCATACCGACATTGATCCGATTTCATCTTTACTGAGAAACGTAAACATGATTAAATAACAAAAAGAAACTAGTATTGGAATGATTCGACGTCGCTTAAGGTCTGATTGACGACAAAAAGTCCGTAAAACTTCAAGAATATGACGTGGGTCTTATTGTCTATTCGTGAAATAGAAATCCAATATGGATGTAGGTCGTCGTGACTTGATAATGGAATGTCCAAACGTGATGTTGACACGAAAACGTGAACGTAATTCGGATATTTGTGCGAACAGTGTTGTTGTTTGCGCGTTGCTCGGTATACTACATTCAATTAATTAGCGGAGTTAGGGGCGTTATGTTGTTAATTTTGTATCGTACATAACAGACTAACAGCTGTTGCTATGTTTATACAGAACCGTTATTTAGCTACGTCTCCACCTAACAAAAGAAACCAGCCGGGAACGGGCAAATCGCTCACTTATAAGAATAATAATTTGAGTTCACCCTCGAAAATGTCTATCTCATATCTTACATCAATGTTTTCTTTTATACGTGAAAGTCGGGAGGGTGAGGTAGAGGGTCTTTGTGTTCCCTCGGGGTCTCTAAGAGAAGGGTTGACGTGGCTTTTCTATTTTATCTATATTTAGAACAATTATGTACTAGGTACATAAAACGCGTTAATCCCGTTTTAATTGAACTTGATTATTTTTGTTTACTTGAATTTACATGGATAAAGATACGAGTATCTAACGTCAGCATAATTCTAACTGCATAATAAATCCGTTGGATTATGCTAGCGTAGCGGCTTCGCTGCTGCTACGCACCGCTACGCAAGTTTAGCGTACTCGGCATCACTTTAGCTACGAGCGTAGCGGCTTCTCTTCCGCTACGCGGCTACGCAACGGCGACGGTAGCATAGCGGATCTGCAGCTACTACGCAAAGCTAGCGTTGCGGTCTGCTGCTCCTACGCGCGGCTATGTGGTGGTCTAAGCGCAGTGTGCGGCTACGCATAGTCTACGCAGCGGTAACGTTGTGTATACCTTCAACTACCTCTACGCCTGACACACCTACGCCCAGTGCGTAGCTAGACTCTTAGCACCTCTACATTTTTATGTCTGTCTATACATTGAAGTTATTTTTAGAATGCTTTTAAAAAGTGTTGGAGTCATAACAACAAATAGTTCTTTGTTTATTTTTTTATGGATCGTTGAAAACTCGTTCGAAGAATTGTTCATTGTTTTACAGTTCACAGAATACGTAAGCAGCTCACTATGCAAAGAAGGCACCTTGTAAAACCCTGTCTAATCCAGAAGATTACCTGAATTACCCCAACAAACTTGGGCTAAAATTGCTCAGTTATAAAAACATACACAAAGCGCGCTACTTTCAAGTTAATTACTGTCATAAAATCCAAAAATTACGTTGTGAAGTAATTAAACTTAAAGCAATTATTTTAATGTGTACTGAATTACACACAGTTATTTTTATTATTGTATGAACATTTTAAGCGTTTTTAATTAATATTGTTTTTACGTCGCAATCGCAAGCAAAATGTGTCATAATTTTATGAGTACAAAGGAATACGAAAAATTTATGTTTGAATGGAATCAGCTGCTCGGGGGTGCAATGTGGGAACACAAAATAAGGATGGGGATTTCTGTGAGAAGGAATGGGCGTTCGTTGCCTAGCAACCGGGGCCGGATGCCCACTGCACCGTTGTAAAAGGGGCAATAACACTGAGCAAATATACAAAGCTTTGTTAGACGACAAACTGTTCTGGGTTATTGTTTTAGGGAAATAATACGAGGCCTGTTAATTAATGTACGCATAAATTCTGAGAAATTTAGTCGGTTTTGTTTCTCTATGGACCGGAATTTATTTTTAGAATGTTAAGCCCAAATTGGGATGTGGGATGATTGAGGTCACAGTGGTGAAGCTTTTAAATAATACGCGGTCTAATTTATTTCTAATTCTGACACAAGTATTTATATTTTTTCAGTATAAGTAGAAAAAGGTGGGATTTTTATACAAATCTAATCTGCCAATACATATCAATGGATTCAATGGATCTGACATAAAGAAGGAAGGTACCTAGTTAATTAAGCCGTTGATAACTAAAACCTATTAATATCGCTAGCATGATTAATTTTATGCCACAATCCAACTTTATCGTCACATACATGAGATAAGTAGAACAAAATACCACTTATCAACAAGTTTCAAAGTACAGAGATCACAAACTCGGGGCATTACTTGTACAACAAATGGCCTCTTGTCATCATAAATAAAAGAATAACTAATCAAAGTTTCGCCCCTGGATTTACTTCGATTCATGGGTGACAACGTAAACAAGCTGCGAGCGGTTTGTGGGAGGCATGCCACCCCAGAGTACCCTCTTTCGTCCCCTAGGCTTCTCAATTGTGACATTTTCCTCTTGTCGCCCCCCACAGTTCAATAATCTTTCAACGACACGAAATTTGAAAATTAAACGCCCTCCCCTCTTAATATAGGTACTCCGTCCTTATATTTTCATTTTTTTCAATAGGTTCTTATTGCGTCTTGAGAATTTTGAAGGGTCCTTCCTTTGCGTCGTTTTTAATAGCAGTTGACATATTTTCTAACACTTTTGTAAATATAGAATCGGTGACGTGATGGCGGTATTTGGGAAAACAGGTTAGTTCATCGAAATAAGCGCGTTTTTGCATAACCATGGGTTCACGTAAGCATCTGTGGAAATAATTGGGTAATTTGAATAAATTTTATCAACGTCTCTTCTAAACACGTTTTATTCGCCTACGTTAATAAATTAGTGACAAACAAATTCTAATGCGAGCTGGTTTCCCCGAAAACAGTTAATTATGAGCTGAAGTAGGGGCAGGGGGGCTGTGGGAGACTTAATTATAGATGTAGATACATATCTACATAATTTTCCTATCTTAATTACATGGCACATTTAAACCGAGAATATTAAAAGAGTAAAATTTACTTCGAATACGAAAATACGTTGTTATACTTCAGCTCTATAGATTTTCTCGGGAACGTTTAGACCGGTGGAGTACGTGCACTGCCAGCCGCACAGGTAGCCGATAACGGTCAATGTAACTCGTTGAAACATTTCTTGGCTCTGTTCCAGCACCGAATGTGCTTCTCCGAGAAAACCCTTGATAACCTGCACCAGTTAACCGTTAATGGTGGGCTTAATGCTTTGAGTAAAATAGGGGCGCGCCTTGCGGCCCTTACCCGCCCTACTGAGGGGTTTGTGCAGTCTGCTACCGAGGACTATGATGTACGACCCAATGCCACACCTAATGCCATTATGCTGTATTAGATATTGTATATCATTCTGTCCTCACATACGAATATTAAACGACGATTTATCGTCATGTATCTAGTTCTACTCAACCATAATTGATGTCTAATGACGTGACATATACAAGAATAGACACCATTATGTAATCTAGACACACATTATTACCTCTTTGTCATAGTAATAGGTTGCTCCATCATTATTGACTTTTCATTCATACGTTAAAAACAAACAAAGCGTCCGCCATTATTTATCAATGGTATTTTCCACAGCTATTATTATAATAGCAAACTATATGCTTGATGTTTTGATATCTTGCATTACCGTATTGAGCTCAAGGAAGCGATTGTTATGTGTAGCGAAAAGTATAAAGCATCTCGGTAACAATGGAGTCATTGTGGGGTTTGATTAGTGAATTGAGGCACAGGGGCGTCGCGTCGTGGCAGAAGATCACGACTTTCTGATCTCACGCCTGCCAAGTTCCCAGCGCTTCGCTACAAATTGTTTGAACATCACTACTCGTATGTGCAAAAAATAAAAATGCATCCCTATTACCGGTTTGCACGATACACGCATACCGAGATGAAACTACCAATAATGATTTTGATTCATACAAGTACATAGTTATGTGAAAGAAATTGAAATTATACATTAAAATTCTTGAGATAATGTGCATTAAATTGGCGTAGCGTCGTCGGTTTGTTTATTCTTTTGTTCTGTCTGGGTATGAAGATATCAAGATGTTTGAAGTGAAATGTTATCTGAATAGATAAAATTTTGCTGGCGAGATATGAAACGGTGAAGAAAGGAGATTGTTAAAAACGTTATTTGTCACGCAGATAAAGTGTACAATCTTACAATGTCATATGATCGTAAGAGCGAAGTGCTAACGTTGCTATTCTTAGATAATGCGTCATAAAAAGTATGTAGTGTGGTGTTGAGTGGTAACAATGGGTCGTTGGGTTTACAGGAAGTGCGGCTGTAGCCCGCAGCTGTCTGTGTACCCCACACTATTGCTCACCTTCGGTACACACGGCCGACATACAAGATACGTTGTAGATACGTTTATCGCATTTATACACCTTGCTAAAAGCAAAATGTTCACTGCAGAAAAGTAACGATGCGTAAGTGAAATTATCATGTCGGACTTTGAAATCGTAAGTCGATTTGCAAGATTCAACAAAACTTTTCTACTTCCGGAAAATAGAATGCTGTTATAAATCTGTGTAGGTATCAGTTCTATTAGAACGACCCATTTAGAGTTCAAGAGAATTGATGACACTCTTCATACCTCATTCCCACACATATTGAAAACACGATACTTTTCCTTATTTACGGGATAAATGGTTGAACAATCCCACCATGTTTTTCTATTTCTAGATGACAGGAAAAGCGCGGTATTGATCGAATGTTTTTTCTCAATATTTGCTCAAATGTTTGACTCAACAAAGAATGCCTAATGTTTTGCTTAGGTATAATAAATACGTTTACGTTATGGTCATATTTCTTTACATCATCAGATTTCTGATTCGTTTGAAACTCGTAATAAAAATGCATGGAGTTAATTTTGCATGCTGACGCCGGTCAAAAAGTAAAATATGAGCACATTTCTATTCAGAGGCGAGTTTTGTATTTTCTAGTAAAAACGCGATGTAATAATTCGTAGTTCACGGTTACGCATTCGCTTATGTTCACGTTAGCGTGTGTTGGCCCACACTTGCGGTCGTCGAACACAGACGGACGGGCGCGGTATTTCATTTCACATTATTACGAGTCGTCGGCGGTAGACTTTCATCAGTAATGAGTGCTCCGCCGTAGGGTAGGCCTCGACCGCAAACGTATTCAACGTTAATTCAAGAGCTGTGCGAAAGGAAACACACCTTTATAGATGAGTGTTTACGAACGAAGAACAATTGAATGTTATTACTAGTTAACTTCAAACGGAATAACTCATCATCTCGCAACCAACGCTTGTGTAAGAGCTCAGCACAAAGGGTATCGCTCATTAATCAGTAGTTCCCGAGTTCTATTATTTAGTTCCACTGGTTACCCGCTAATTGTTGTGAAACGTCTCTATTAATGATGAGTCTTTCGTTCCGAGAGAAAATACTTTTGATTACGATTACACGGTACAATGGCCGTGCGTGAGAGTTGGACGCGTTGCATTGTGCCATTAAAATTATGTATTACACCGGCGCATGCTCTATTTAGCCAGCCGGTAACAATAGAAACTAATAATGATCATTCCGTATTAATTGCACGTTGCGTGCCGCAGTAAAGACTGTTTGCAATACTTATCGTGTCATGATCGTTACGTGCGATCGATGGAGCGCAGCGGAAGCTAAACGGACTAGGAAAAAATGAGTTCTTTTTAAATTGGGGTATTATCTGAGTAGTGTGGAGCGTTCATCATAAGGTCGTATTAATATTCACGATGCGGCGCACCCGGGGCGGGCAGGCTTCACAAAATGGCTGCCGGAGGCGCGCGGGCCGACCGAGTCGTGACCGCCAGGAATCCACGCGCTCGTTCCGAACCCTCATCAATTATGCATGAATGCGGCCGAACGCCGATGTTTACTCTCCATGAGACAACAATTTATTGCGTCGTGCGGTTTTTGACATCCGATCGGAGACCGGTCCGGCGATCTCGGCAACGATGACGAAATACTTACGATTTACGTCCGCACTGATTAAATGTGCGAATATAATATCATTCGTTTTGATTATAATGTTCGAGTATGGTAGGTACATCAGACGGTCGGGGCGATAGATCTTGTATGGCGAGTTTCCAAAAAAGATCTCAATTTAATAGAATATACTGACTCTCATAATTTCTATTTCGATTCAATTGGTTTTTTTTACTTACTTCGATACTCCCTCGCGTCGCGGCTAGTAATAATCATACAATCAATTCACACACAGTTCACAAACAATACAATAATAAAAATACGTCGTCTATGAATGCCAAGTACCTACTCGTGTGTCGTTGATGTTCATAAAATAAAGGCGTGAGTCACATTTTATTATTGCATCAGGCCATCGGGCAATCGTCGAATTAATTTAATCGTAATAAACCACGACTTGTCGGCAGCTGAGCAATTATTGATAAGGGCTGAATAACTTTGTTATTATCAAAATATATGTCTCTTTACCTATACATGTATCTGTAAATTACTACTGGGGAATTTTACCGCCATTTCTGTAAAATAGGCATATTAGTCGATTCGCAGGATAGTGGTCGATACGTCCACAATAAAAAAAAACTCCGTGCAAGTCGGGTATAGTAAATTATTGTTTAAAAGTGTTATTCGCCCGATTCGGTCGAGTAAATTCAAGGCGTAAAATCTGACGCCCATTCCCTAAGTGCGATCTGAGTCATGGGTATCCGGAAAACCGTTTCCCACATAAGTAGGTAGTGTAAAATATTTCATTTCTAAAGGTGTACCTAAGGATGTGTGCACACTGCTCAACTGTGTGTAACCTCGTAACAAAGAACCGCGAGTTCGTTTGATAACGTTATCTATGTCACACAAAAGTGTTTTTAATCAAAGTTGTTTACCTGAATGGTTCGTATTTTACATTTTTATGTACATTTCTGTAGGTATGTTTTAGTTATCACTGTATCGGAATCTTTCTTGCTTTCAACGTATCAATACAATCTTGAACGTTGAAACTTGAATTGAATTGGACTGTAATGTTCCAAACTACTTGTGCAGTCTGAGAAAATATGATTATAATATTACACGACGGCTTAACCCGCGTGGAGGTCGAAAATTATCCCACGGTAACGTCTTACCAGGATAAAAGTGTCATATGTGTTAATCCAGGTTATAAACTAAACAGGGTGCCCATCGAAATCCGTTCAGCCGTTTTTGCATGATTGGTAACAAACATCCATCCAAGCATTCATCCTAACAAACTTTAACATTTAGAATATTAGTAGGTTAGGATTATTAGGAGCCCAGCGTGTCGTGTTGTCAGCACGCGTGCACGCTACAGGAGTTAATGGACGCTACAGAAAGTGCCAACCAAGCTCGTAGCAAAATTTTGGGCCGACTGTATGTAGATTGCCATCGACACGCTAAGAAGAAGCCGGAGATAGATCATAAACCGTACAAATACACTTGGAAAACATCTTTATAACTTGTTTGAGTTTCTCAAGCGTAAATGAAATGAAACGAAGCGTACACCTATTGAAATTCTGGGAAGTTCACAAACGCTCTCTGGTTATTTATACAGGTATTTGTTCAAACAGGCGGCTGGTAACGGGCCCCTTATCAGTGCCTGCAACCAGGCTATCGACTGCCGTGTTTGTATTTTGTTATCTACAAATTCCGCCCTCACTATGCAAGTTATCTATGAACGCAAACTATTGTATGATAAAACACCTATTTTTAGTAGATTATCTCAAGTCGTGATGTTGTGTTCGTTACACATATCTTGTACGTGATTCTGTGTAGATAAGAACGCAGCTATCTCAATGGCATTAAGTATTTATCATTGTTATTTGGAACGCGAGACATTAGACTCACAAGTAGGTGGTTACGAGTCACTTAACAAGAAATGAACGCGTTCCACTTGAAATATCGCCGTTTTTTCATCGCATTGTATGTCAAATTACACAGCATTAGTTATTCGCCTGTACCCGCTAACTCGATTAGCACAAGGCCAAAAGAAGGTATGCGACCTCTTCGCATGGCTTAACAAAAACTCCGCGAACGGGTTTTGCCTGCCATCTTACCTATGTATCCGCTCGTATCCGCCTGCCCGCGACGAGGCAGACCGATAAAAACAACAACTAATGACGACACGATACAAATTGTTATTGCATGATCTACTTAACAAAAAAGTAATTAGGTTTTTTAACTGTGCTAGCAACGAATCGTCCGGCAAACAAACAAAAAAGCTCCAGCTTCTTAGAAGAACTTTATCGTTTTTTGTTATTATCGCATCTAATTAGTGTAAATGTGTTTTCTGTCTGTGAAAAACAATTATAGATTGATTTAGTTTTTTTTTTAATGCAAATTCCGTTGGTAACATCAATTTTATTTACGTGACCTGTGAGCTGAACTCTTTGTGTTATTTATAAAGCAAACGTAGAACGTATGTATAGCTTGTCACGGAATACTTGGGAGTATGCCAAATCGTTAGCGCGTTGTAAAATGTTTTCGGTATGTTGGTCAACGATCGCTATTTGTTTATACCTATTATATTATAACAATGCCTTTTCGCACAGCACTTACGAATCGGAAGTTTTCATAAAAATAATTGTTCTACGTGTGTCTCGTCGCGCTTGTTTGCAAGAGCCTTTACGCAAGTTGTGTGTTTCCTGGGTTAACGGCAAATTCAATAGGTACTTTAATATCTCGAAATATAATATTTTGTGACATTTTCCGTCGAGCAAAGCCGCAGGCAAAGTTAACTTAACCTAATTTAACAATAATATTACTAGAATAACCAATAATGAGTTTCCTTTGTTTGTTATTCGGAATGTGTTTATTCCCGCCGTTAAATCATTCGGGTGTGTCAAATATTTAGAAATGATATGTAAATGTTCTGTTTATTTTAATACGCTTACGCAATCCTTCATTGTTTTATCAATTTCATGAAGAAGTATGTTTTCTTGGAATGAATTTCATTTCCGTGTTATTGTCATTCAATTTCGTTAAATGTTTTTAGTAACAATGATATTTTTAGCACATGTTCTAACTGTATTATTGGATGACAGTTTGACTGCAAACAAATTAAATCAAGTAGAGTATTTACGGCAGTTAAAATCTGCCCAAGCCTTCCGTTCTATGATCAAAATGCTTATACATATATTTACGTAAGTAGGTAACCATACATAAAAATATTTATTATAATGAGCTAATGTTTATTTGTGTCCACTTAAACGTTTCGCTATCATTCAGCTGTTGCCTGTTTGATTATGTAAATCGTGAGTCGAGATTAGCGACATCTGCCCTTCCTGTCGTTTAATTTGGGGACATGGGGTCCTGTGGAACTGGAAGACAGGACGGGTGCACATGAGCGTCAGGTGCTAAGTCCGCGAGGGGGCGCCGTGTCCCCATCCTCCCCATCTGCTTACCCCGCAACACCCGCGCCGTTCACTTGTTGCTACGTTGTGCAGTGTGCTACGTCGACGCCGCTAGACTGCCGCACACGTCCCCCCGCCCCCTTTCCTCCGTACACCACTTCCCCGCGCATTTCAGTTCTTTGTGCGCCACAGAGGCTTTCGCACGTCCGTGCTGTGCCACTTTACGTTCGCAACGAATCATTTTGACATAGTCGTGAATTGTACATAATATTATTACATAGATAGCATAGCCAACTGGAATTTGTGAGTGTGTGCTGGTGAAAACCTGAATTCTGCGACATTTTAACCGCAATTTAGTACACCTTTGGAAGGATTTCGAGCTGATTGGAATATCCACGAGGATTTTTTGTGAAAAATCTGTGATAGTGACTTAAGTCATTTGTGTGGTTAACGGGCACCGAAGAATATTGTGTCTGAAAAAGAAAGTGATTTTATTGTAAATTGACGAAGCTGTTGGAAATTATAGCTGAAAGAAGATAATTTTAACTTAGTGTTTTAAATTGAGACCTGTAAGTACTTTGATCTTTTAATATTTTATAACTATTATGCTCCGAACGAACTACAACTACAATGATAAACAACCCATGTGGCAGTTCAATTCAATTTTCTAGAGGTCATGCACCTAACGACTTTCGTAACGTCTTTGTGAATTTGAAAATTTGGAATCCGTGATTTGAATTTGTAGTGGTCTCATCACCGTTAGTTATACCACAAGACGTGCAATCAACAAATCGTTGTTAAAAATCATAAAGTAGAAAAGCTCCTTTTTAGTGTGCCCGAATAAAGTGATTCTACATTTACTTGGCAATTACTTTAAATAAACTCGAAACCACTGACCGGTGATAATTAAATTGGATATTTTTTGTAGTTGCAGCTAGTTACAGCCAAGATTATCATGTTTAAATCCGGCGACAAAGGAATTAAATACATACCCTACCCTCTCAATGTGTATTTTTGACGGAGAGGGATTAGTCGAATAACCTACCTACGGCACGTATTTAATTACTTGTCCGTAGAAGGTCAATGCGAACTCATTAAATTCTTATTAACTTATCTAATCTAAAATTACAGCCGTTAAAAATCACTAACACGCAGCGCATTTAGATTATTAAGTTAAATGCGCATTATAACAAGTATCTAGGTCTACTAACGTCATTAGGTAGATGACATGCCTACCCGCTTATTAGCTATGAGATAATGCAGTAAAACTGTGTTAATTACCTTGTATACGTTGCTAACATTACCTGTTATATAATCGCATACCTAACGAGCAGGCAATCAGATCATCGTGTTGTTCTCGCACGATAAATAACTAGTTATTTATTACGTTACGTTATAGCCGCTACTCCGCTAGTCGTGCACCGAATGACCTTTCATATCGTCTATGTTATCGAGAATGCTTTCCGAGTGTGCATTGTTACCGTAAACAGCGATTCGTTATCGGATCGCATGTTTTATCGCCCTATTGTTTATTGTCAAGTGACCCGTAGTGTTTGTTCTAATTCCTCTATAGTCGTAATCAGTTATTCTTAGCTTTTCCGCATTTCAATTTCACGGTGCGTTTTTAAACAATATGTTCGATAGACCTCGACTAAATTTAATTGCAAGTCATGACCGCAACTACCTCAAGCTAACTCTTATAAAGTTACTGGTATAAATTGAAATAGGTATGTAATTAAATTCATTTGAATGCTACACGTGATAACATAATACAGGAAATACCGAAAATAGCTTGCGTCATTGCGTAATCAGTTAATTAACTACACACACTAGTCCATTTATAAATAGTTTTAAATCTTTTCATCGTAGCTTTCAGGGTCGTTGTGTTTGTCAAAGCGATAAAAACATTTTATATAGGTAGGTTGTTATATTTTTTATGTATAAAAGTATGCGATACTCGTGTATTGTCTATGCTGGAAATCAAGAATTCCGGTCACGAACAATCGGGACACGTCGTGAGATGCGAGGGAGATTGCAGCGCGCTACTCCGTGCGCTTTCAATAGCACATTGCGCAACTTACTGCACGAGCTGCGCCACTCGTGATATCTGACTACACTACATCGTATCTTCAAGGTGGTATTGCATTCTGTAGTCACGATAACTGATGCGCCACTATACCCCGCTACATTGTACCCCTACACGCTATCCAACATTTAGTTAGAGCTATAAAGTAAATAACCTAAAAGGAGATCGTTCATTTCAGCTGTATATGGACGAGACCGGCTTCCGTATGTGTCGGTCACACGCCTAACGATCTAAAACTAGGTTGATATTTCAAAAGCGAATGTTGACTCGATATTGAATAAGTAATTTCCGAGCTTCGTTTAGAAAGTGAGATTCGGATGCGGTTTGCGGCGGACCTACTCTAATTTGAAGCGATTCAGACAATCTTACGTTAACACACGATGCTTTATGTAACTTGAGGTAGAATGTTTAATTGCTACGTTACGGAGAAAGCTTTGTCACAACGAAATGTCCTATTAACGGTTATTCTCCGAGTGGAAGTGTTTCATTACACGGTCGGCGAGCCGAAACGCTCCAGTGGTTTTAACGAGATGGCTTTGAGCCTGCAAACGCGCTCAGATAACACGGTAACAGGTTATTTGAGATTATTGACGTACAACCGCTTCGACTACCACACTCTCGTATTACTTGGGCGTGTAATTTGCACAAAGCAGAACTTGTTCGCGTGACGTTCGGCACGCGTTAGCATAATTAGTTTAGTTATATTACTACTTGACCTTTACACGAAGTCAATATTATTTCAACAATGTAGGTATTTGAGAACAAAAACGTTTTGTTTGATTTCACAGTCCCACACATTGCATTCAGCGATGCGTTTAATGTTCCACGGTCTACATCTAATAGGCTTTTACGTAACTTCCCGTCATTAGTTGCTTGCTTACCTGTATAACCCGCGATACCGATTCCCTGGCTCAAGCAATATTGGAACGTTTGCTTGATAGTTGCCAGTCACGCGCTCGACTTCCAAGTAGTCACGAGTACCTTATATATTCTACCTACATAATAAAACGCCTACATCGCTACGGAATGGTCTGATGATTTTGACCTTTTGACCTCATCAAGCCCCGTCATAATAGAATGGTGAAACTCAATTGACGCGTTCTTGTTTGAATGAACACTTAAAAAGGTTGACGTAATTGGTAACTAAGGGCTTGCGGTTAACTTTTCCTGGAAAATATGCAAACGTAGTTAGCTAATGGCAGTAAACGGCATTGCGCTTTTATGAATAATTCAAAACCGCGCTAATAATTTATGTAGTTATTTACACGAGCTTAGATACTGAGAATCTGTAAAGTAAGTGGTTTATTGGAACGAACTGCTCTGTCCGGCTTCTTAGCATATTATTTGGATCATCTTTGCATAAGAGTGCGTGGAAAGAGCTGCTGCAAAGTTTTTGTATAGCTGCAGAATGTACCTATATGGAGATAGGTTGGAGCGCTTGGTGCAATAGTCGGTCTGAGTTACGACTGCCGGGGCCCGCCCTTCATGCATAATTCAAATTGTCGTGGTTAGGATTTACTGCGTCGAGATAGAGCGGCGAGCGGCCGCGTTTCTCAGAGCCCTCGTGTCAACTTTTTGCCCTTCCTCTCCATCTAATGAAAAGCTCTCTCACCGGTTCCGCCTCGGCGTTTGTCTTGTCAATCAACCGTTGTCGTTCTGCGACGTTGCCGCACTTCCCCATCGAGTTATTTGTTACCCCATTGTCCCCTCCCGCTGATCACTGTCGCATTGTTTCACAACTTTTGTTTACATTCGTTCAATGGTCGTTTGTTTGTAAAGCGGCAGGTTTGTTTTCTCCGCCTCTTGTATTCTTTTAACATTGTAAACAGCTGGGGCTTGTTGAATTTCTTGTTATCGAATATTGTTGACTAAAACAACTATCGTTTCATTTGCAAGCAATAAGTAACGCTAGTAGCCATTGTGATTTTGCAATTCTTTTTATCTACACGCCTACTAAAGCGCATTTACGTATCGTGTCGTACCTTTTGTATTACGTCACCATGTTTGTTCTTCGATAAGATTAGCATTTATTTTCGCTTGTGGCGGTTAATAATTGCTTTTCCAAGGTTTAGATAACGTCTACATGGCATATTATTTTAGCAAAGGTCGTACGTAGCAGTTCGGCTAATTAGAGTAGGTCGGGCGGCGATTAGTGTTAAATTACAAAGTGCATCCAGTTCAGTCGGATAATTAATATGGTGTAGATCATGCGTCACCATAACAGGAAAGGAATGTCGCTGGGGGCTGGCAAGGCGTAGTCTGTCTGGATTTCGCTGTAACCGGTTCACAGCGCGGCGCGCCGGTGAGTAAAGGGTGCATTAAAAATGGCGGCTCGACCGCAACCGTATCGTGATACATTATCATATCATTATGCGCCGGCTGAGATGAGATCTCGGTACTCACGCACCCAGTGATTAATGACCAGCTGTAGGCAGCACACAATCGCCAGTTTCTTCTCTGTTTATGTTTGTTATGAATAATTATTTATGCGATTATGCAGATGAGGATCCTCGCTAACAGCTCTCTCATTAAAATTCCATTGTTGTTCGCTCGACATGCAGGCTCGCTCTTTTGTGTAGGTGTCGTGTCGAATTATGTGCTTTGGTATTTATGTACGTTCGTATATTCATGAATCGGCTACGATTCTAATTGAATCGTTTAGAGATTATCTGTCTTTCGTAATTTCCTCAATCTGAATAATGATGTATATTATATGTATCTATGGCGACTGTCTAGGTTTACATCTACATACAAATAAATAAAATTTAAGTTTGTCTGTAATGTGACAATAACAGCTTTTTACTAAATGAAAGTATGAGAGAATATACAATACAAAAACATTTTTTTAAATGTCTTGTCTGTTTGCCTTTGTATAGGCAAATCTCCGTAACGGGTGGACCGATTTTAACCGGACTTTCACTGGCAGATAGCTAATGTTTTAAGGAGTAACTTCAGCTTGGTTGCTTACCTTTTTTTAGATAAATAAAGAAAGTCAAAAGGTATTAATGTCGTCTAGTGGAATATATGAATCACCTTGATGTAGGTACCTACTTATTATCCAGCAGCCTTTACTTTTATCGGTCGTTTTTATGCATGTTTATGGAAATTAAAATGCATTCGCGTGTTAATAACAAGAAAAACCTCGAGAAATGTGCGCTTGTAAGATTAGTACTTAAAATGGAATTTATTTTTTGCTCGTGCGGTTTAAATTGAACGCTGTTTCTGTTAATTTTATTTACATGCCTCAGGAGTTTTTCAACCATAACAATGGGTAGTCTTCTTATGCTATTTTCTTTGTAGGTTAAAGTTGGTGATGTCATAAATATTCCAGTGGCGAAGCGCTAATAAATCAAAACTAGGAAATAAAAGTCATAGTGACGTGCCTTCTTCAAGTTATTGTGTTAGTAATTTGTATAAGTATGACGCGTCACCCTGGGATTTTATCTCATTGCCCTCGTTCTGGTGGAGCGCCAAATGTCAGGGCGCTGGCGGCACTGCTTGGCGCTCCTCCAGACGTCATTCACGTGCGGCTCGACGGGCCTGACTGCCAACAGCCAACATGTTACTTCCACCCACGCCGCCAAATGTCTTCGTGAGCTTATCTTCCTGTTCCGGTTACTAATAAACCACTCATTTGAATAATTTCGTATTTGTCATGCAGTCGACGTACAATAATAGCTTGGCTCGCTGTTTATCACTTTTCATGTAAATCATTCTCTTGAGTACCCAGCCAAGTGGCAGTTGCTCAATTGATACTGAGTTGATTAGTCACGCGGCATGCATAGCAATTTATGACTTCATAATAAAGTATTGTTTACTTACTTCAGCTAAAAATTGTACGTTTATTTTCACGTGTTGCAACATTCTTTTCTCAGAAGCTAATGAAATGTTATCGCCCATACAATACATTATTTTTTACGTACTTATATGCGTGGGTGTAGTGTGAATGGGCTTACTTTGGCTTCGTCCCAAACGTGCCGACATGACCGACGGACCGAACACTGACGTCAGCCTTTTCAAAATATGCAGCTGGCAGCTCGTTGATAACACATTATTAATCCGTTTTGACAGGGAGACACGGCTTTGATAAATTATTTGAATTTTACTCACCATCCCGGATGATTTGCTACTAATGTAAATTCCGTGAATGTTTCGGAAATTCATATTCATCGTTGAGTTGTTATGAGTATGTAATCCTAAAAGTTTGTTTCAATTGTTCCAGGTGTCGCTGAAAGTGTGAGTGCAAGTGATGTCGTCGAGGTCAGTGAGGAAACCGACAAGTGCGTGAAACAGGAGGAAGTGAAGGCAAGTGAGTGTGAAGTGAAGAGTGAAGTGAGTGCGGTCGCGGATGGTGTTGCCAGCGCCGTGGCCTCCGAGGAGGACGACTGTGTGATAGTGTGCGCGCGAGATGCGGACGATAGGTCCGACTCGGGAGTGAGCGGAGTCCGGTCGGGCGGCTCGGCCAGTTCGGTGGAAGAGCGCGAGTGGCGCGGCATGGCGCACGGCTACGGCGGAGGCCCACCGCCGCCCTTGCTGCACCTGCCCCCCCCGCCGCCACCCACGCTGTACCCCAGCGAGCTGCTGTGGAAGCAGCGGTACCAGCCGCCGCTCCACGCGCCGCTGCATCATGCCATCGCGGATGATTACCTCGCGGCGGCGACCTACGATAGAGAGAGACATGAAAGACTGCTACGGTGAGTCCACTATACACATTTACTTTGATCCCCACCTACCTAGTAAAGTCGTATCCCAAAAGTAAAGTGCATGGATTATGTATTTAGGATACGCTGATAGTTAGCAAAAAGACCCGTGCCTGAGTGAAGAAGAGATATTATTAGGCCAAATCGTCAGCGCTATAATTCAAACATTCCGTTCGTAAACAGAACGATTCAATCGAAATTAATCTTCATTCATCGTTCTGCTGTGGTTCTGAGAAATAAATGTTTTGCGATCCACATTATAAACTTCCAGTAAAAAATATTCAAATCAATTAAGTAAAGTACCTACAAGAAGTTGTTAAGGAAATTAGGTAACAAAACCAGGGGATAACCCCATTCCATAAGTGGTCATTGCCTTTTAGACCGTGGACCTGTATTGAACAAGATCAATATTGGTATCAATAAATACTATGTCACTGACCTTACCTACTATCATTATTGCCTACTCTACGATATTAGAGGGTTCAATGAACTTAAGATGATATTTTATAAAATCGTATTGTAAACTACCTACTATGTAAATAATATCCACAAAAACGAGGTAGAGTTTCTTGTTAAAGTGGAAAACAACACGATTCTGTTTAAGCACTATCCAAATTGCTGGAACACAGAAAAAAAATAACAGATACCTACAACAAAATCTACATTTCCCAGTATTTACAAACCTTAATCAACTGGAATTTCGCATTACGTGCAAAATAGTACTGCGTTTTTTATGAATGAGACCGTCACACCCTGCTACATAAAACCGCTAATGACAAATGCGGTTTAGGTAAAAATCTTTAGGTTTTTATAGTTTATTACAGCAATTAAATTCATTGGCTACCACACCCATGACTAACCGAACATTTTCCTGTAATACGGAACGAAGAATTTGTTAGATTATTTACCGTGACTCAGCACTTAGAATAAAATTTATGTTACAACAAGATCTACCTAATTTATTTTGTGAGTCATGGATTCAAAGCGTACAACGTAGTCACAATACTTCTAAAAACTCGAAACACTTCAGAAAGTACTTAACCTGATTTTATCTGTTCGCTATCTCGAATACTCAAGATTATTTATTGTTATATTCAAACGTTATTTATGTTAATAAATAGAGCTGTTAGACGAAGTGTGTTAATTTCCGATGTTACCAGACTGCTCCAAATACTCATGATCTGTTAAGCTTTATTTATGGCACGATTTGATTTTTTTGTCGAGTTCGAATTTTGAATCGTCCTATTTTTTTTCTTAAATATAAATTCAACTTGAAGAGAGTATAGACAATTTTAGATCAGGTTGTTCTTTTTTTTTACTGATCAACTACCGGCTAATGAGACACAATTAATTATCTATTGTAATGGGCCCCTTAACTGGGCCAGTGGTACTGTTAAGGAAATGTAATAATAAAAAGGTAGGATTAACTAAATAAACCGCGAGTTGGTATTTATTGTTGTTCGACGGCACGGTTGGCGAAGTGGTTAAGCGATTGACTGCTGCACTGCGTGTCGCAGGTTCGATTCCCGCACGGAACAAATATTTGTATGACCTATAAGTAGATGTCCCGGGTCTGGCTGTTTGTGTATGTGAGTTTAAATGTTTGTAAACGCACCCACAATACAGGAGAAATTCCTAGTGTGGGGCAACGTTTAAAAAAAATCGTTAAGGAAAGGAATTCGAATTTTGTTACAATTTTACATTGTTTTTGTTGCCCTTTAGCGTACTCTTTACAATAATACCTATGTTCGATGAAGGAGAGGTGTTTAATCGTAAAACAGGCGCGACGCGACTCATCATGGCAATTGGTCTACAAAACTCGCCTGTCTGCGGGAGCCTAAAAATGCAATAAATGGCAAGAATCTATTGGTGGTACGTGCCATAATTTGAATCATATCGTTTTTCTCAGAAATCATCGTGGGCATTTATTCATTCAATTACACAGAAAGATAATCTTAACAAATTAATGTGAATCCATTCAACGTGGTTTATCATCGTAATTAATCAAGTACCTACCTAATTAAAAGTAGATAATAAATGTAAGTGATCAAAATTGACCTGCGGGGCAAATGCGTAACACACTAACATTAGTTATAATGGCTTTCATTTTGACAGTTCAGCAAGGCGGCGTCCATTAAATACGTGGCAATTTTGGCGATTTTTCGACCCCCACCCCCGCTCTGGTGAGATGTCGTGAGATTTGGCTCGACATAATCTCACGTAAGTGAGATATTTCATACGTGTTTTTAGTGTAAAAACGTTAATCTTTGCTTATTTTCGTTGGATTTATGCGTTGCATTTGGCTGGCTTGGCTGGCCGATGGCGCTTTAAGCATCAAGGAGCTACTGTGCTACTTTGTGGCGTTCGCATAACCGCGATAAATATTATTTTGTAGGATTTAGCTATATTGGCGGAAAAACATGTTTTACATCATTACCCGGTTTTCTCGTAATGTTACATTGTTTCGTTGCAGAAAAAAAAATATTACGTGATATTTGCCGAGACCTCCCCTCTCCCCCACGTGAGATTGAGTGAGATTTGACTCGACCCCCTCCCCCCTAAACGCCTTACGTAATTAATGGACGCTCCCAAGCATTCATTGCGTTATCTACGTTGTTGAGGAGAAGATTCTTTTTTACATATAAATCAATGGATTAGCAATATCTTTCAAAATTATTCAGGTTGTCATTAACAGTGTGTTACGTATTTAGGGTGCTGGTGGTATTTTAATGGCAAAGTACGAACGTAAATATTTTCTCAGGAAAACTTAAGACAGAAGTGTTTGATTTGAGCAAAATCAATAATTAGGTACGATTGTAAATTATGATTCCTAATACGGTATGATATCGTCTTGTTACTTTAAAACAGTCACATATTATACTGTTTTTTAGGTAAATCATATTTTATTTATTCACCATGACGCTAATGTACCCAATTACTATGACTAGGGTAGTTACAGTAGTTAACTTTAGTGTAGTCTGCGCATGTACACGATTAACCTCACTTAAATAATCTATACTACCACTAATTAAGGTCAAAACTTGGTTTGAACGCGCTAATCTCTGAAACTATCAGTCGAATTTCAAACATTCTTTTTGCATTTGGTAGCCCAATTCTTGACGAAAGTTATAGGCTTCACGCTATGATCCTTAGAAGCCGAGGAAAAAAATCAACGCAAAGTCAAACCGAAGTAATTGCGCATTGGTTCGGGGCCTCGGGGGTCGGGGCAGAAATTTCACGCGAAGTTGCGGGCTAAACTATTGTTAGGTATAGTGGCAAAAATTTAGTTTAGCCTTAGCCTGTACAGTCAGTCAGTAGGGAATAATTGCGCCTGTAACACAGGTTACAAACAGATTGGACAAATAGGGTCCTATCATAGGGCCAAGGGCGATCCAATAGTAAATAGGCACTGGAAGCAATTCCGACCCAGATGTATCGCTAGCAATCTAACAGACAACAAGTTACCTAATAATTACCCTGGAAAAAAATATCCTGAAATACATTTGCCTAGGGTGTGTTCACGAAATTTCTTAAGGTGCTCTTACACGGGTAATTTTTTGAGCAATTATTGCTCGGCAACACTAATGGATCAATCTGGATCAATTAAGTGGAGCAATCTGGAGCAATAACAATAAATTACGGATATGTTTCGGGAAAATTGCTTCTGATTGTTCCATATATTTCATGAGTTGTCGAATATCCAATCAGGAAATTTCTTTTTTATTAAAAACGGTTTGGTTATTCGGCAACTCGTGAAATATATGGAACAATCAGAAGCAATATTCCCGAATGATATCCGCAATTTATTGTTGTTGCTCCAGATTGCTCCACTTAATTGATCCAGTTTGATCCATTATTGTTGCCGAGCAATAATTGCTCAAAAAATTGCCCGTCTAAGAGCACGAATACATTAATACGTTTTTCCTACCCTGTCCCATCATTATTGACATAGTTACTAGTTATTAAGAGGTTTATTACATGACATATAGGAAATACGTTTAGGCGACAAAAGTTTGTTCAACCAGACCTTCAATACGTTAGTATATAAATATACGTTAGTCTAAACAAACAATGTAAACGGAACAAAACTTTTGTTATAAAACAAAAGGTTAAAATCACGAGAATTCGTATTTCAAACATGCAAGGCCGGCGCAAAAATAACAGCATTTCGCAGACAGATATAGTGCTGTCGACATGCAAGAAAAACTTTGCAATGATAAACACTAACATAATTGGTGGCTTGCCAACTTTCTTGTTATTCTTCTACAATGTTTAGGAAATGGGTACTTTATTATTTATACGTCTTGGCTGCTTTAAATACTTTGGAATGCTGCAATAAATTATCATTTAAAAGTCTTGTGATTATGGCAGTATGTGGCATTATTGTAATCTGTTCATACCTATAATCAACTGTCGTTTAAGTCCATGGATTTCTAGTGTGAAATCGGGGCTTATGGCTAAGTAAACCGCACGGCTCGATCCTTCAGGCTAAGCTACGATTGCCGCGGATGATCCGTGGATGGGTGACCATCTTTACATACCAAGACAAAGCACGTTTAGCTTTTGGTCCCGGCTGTCATTCGTGGATCTTCGACAGTTGTTACGGGTCGTTAGAAGCCCGAAAGTCTGACGACCAGTCTTACCAAGGGGTATCCACATGTATCGTTTTACTTAGTAACTAGGTTGTGTAGGTCAGATAGGCAGTCACTCCGTGTAAAATACTGGTATTCAGCTGCATCCGCTTAGACCAGAAGCCGACCCGAACATACTCGTAGTTGGGTTAAAACTAACCAGATGATGAGTCTAAAAACTCTGCCCTGCAGCTGTAGACAATAAGAGAGGCTGTTATTATATAACATATATTATCAGCCTATAATGTTCCCACTGCTGGGACACAGGCCTCCTCTCGATGAGAGACTGTTATTAATAAATAAATAATTAATTAATATTATTTATTGCCATAATCGCCACGCTTGGCAGGCGGGTTGGCGATCGCAGTACGGTTTTAAAAATTGAATAGAGAATGCTGCTGTCCATTCTCTAATAGTTCCCTTGTTCCCTTAGTCGCCTTCTACGACACCCACGGGAAGAAAGGGGGTGGTGCTGGAGGCCTATGTCTAGCAGTGGACGTCTGGCGGCTGAAATGATGATGATGATGATGATAATGATGATTATTTATTGCGTTATTTATAATTGCCAATGTTCGAGTTAATTTTGTTATAGTAACACATTTTTTTTTTCGGTGGGAAATCATCAAATAACTTCTCCCGCTCCGGGTGGAGCGGGAGGGTGTGTCAGACTTTTACTGACTAAAACCCACCCGTGTTCCCTCAGCTGCCTGTGTGCCAGGGGCCGCGGTATCTCTTTCGAACAACCCGCACCCCTGGCAGGATAGTAACACATTATGTTGTTAAATTGATCGCAATTTCGTGGTACGAATGTTATGTTATTAATTTATGACCAGACGGTAAGACGTTATTGCCTTGGAAGGTGGGTATACCTCGGGTGTGGGATGCAACCTGTGTCGACACCCTTGGGCCATATCATGTTCCTAGCACGGCGGGCTGTGCTGGTGTCGCTGCTGCGGCTGCTGAAACCCTCAAGCGGCGTAAATACTGTAACCTTATGGGTAACTACAGTTTTGAGCCGTTTAGGGTCGAAACGCTCGGATCATGGGGCCGGAGTGCACGTCTCCTCTTTAAGGAAATTTCTCGCCTGCTGGTCGACACTTCACGTGCCCAGAGGGGTGGGTCGTTCTTTGGCCAAAGAATTAGCATTGCTATTCAACGTGCCAATGCTACCAGTTTTCTGCGCACGTTTCCTGATGACAGCGTTGCGGACGAATAGTTCGACGCATAAGTGTCCTTTTGTTTTTGTATTTATTTGTTTGGTTAGTTAGCTTACATTTTTTGAAAATTAATTTATTATTATAGATAGAGAGATAATAATTATGTAGAATAAACTGTAAGTTGAAAACGTTAAACGATTTATAATATGCATGCAAATGGCCTGCAATTTAAGCACTTAATTTCATCAGCGAAAGCTTCAGAAAGCAATCGTAATAAATTTTAATATAATTTAAATTAACTATTTGGTTGAAACGTTGCAATATGTATAGTTAAAAACCTTTTGATTGTGCTCAGAAGTGGTTGTTATTCTTAAAATCTCGGATATACCTCAAATGGTATATCTAATGCCTATTTTATTGGGGAAAATAAACTTGCAAATAATACTATAGGGTAATCTGTGATATAGATACCTAAGTAAGTTATCGCTCGTTACAAAATTCTCCTGGGGTTAATTTTATGTAATAAACAACAACTGTTGTATGGGCTTTTTTGTTTATTGTTCGATGTATTAATAAAAGTTCAAATTACAATCCACTTTCCTCAACAACAAAAAAACACTATTTAACTTACTTCTTTCATCTACACGGCGTATTCATGGTCAAGGTCAGATAATGTTAATTTTGGTTAGGTATAGTAAATGTAAAGGTCATCGAACTGAAAGTAGACATACAAGCATAACCAAATTAATGTGATTGTAATTTTCGTATACATTTTAATACATTAAGTATTCAAATCGCAAATTATAATATGCATGATAAATAAATATAATACCGTTTTCAATAAATTTATTACAATGATATGTCATTGCAAACATTTACATACTAATTCGTTGAGACATGTTTCTTGAATAATCGTGACGGACTTACGGATGTAGAAAAACAATAATTTACAATCGCCTAAACGTGCAGAGGCATACAAAGAAGCACAATTTTTCAAGCCTTCTTCAATGTCCCACTCACCGTACAGACTTTATTCACTCTTCCTTCTTCGTTCAGTCTATATCTCTGTGGAATGCGCTCCCCTTGGAAATCAGGATGGCAACCAACCGGTTGTCCTTTAAAGTGAAAGTTCGCGAGCACATTCAAAAGAAGCTGGCAGTATCTTCACAACAATAATGTTTTCCCATTGTTTGTCTTATTTATTTTATTAAATTTATGTGTATTTAAGTATCTTTATTTTTGGTTATATTTAATTAAGTATGTATATCATATGTATGAGTATAATAATATTAGTACCTATATTTACTTATATTTGAATAAATATTCAAAACACGAGTAATTGCACCTACCACTGTTTGTCTCTGCATCACCCAAAGGTCGACTGGTAGAAAATGCCTTTGGCATTAAGTCCGCCTCTGTACATTTCTGTGCGTGAAGTATTAAATAAATAAATAAATTTATGATATTTCTTTCCCTACGTCATAAATCCGTCGTGATTACCCAGACTGCAATGAACTAATTCATTTGACCTCACGTGACCAGCTTGTTAACAACTTCATGACTCCATTATAAGGAAATATGTATGCTTGACGTAGCAGTATTTTCCCGCTTATAATACTAAGTAATAACATAAAATGGTGCTAAATATTCATCGCTCCCTACAAGGCCGTTGTAATTACTTTAAACTGCTTACTTTTACTGCCCCAGCTGATTTTGCGTTTTTTTTACCCTTTGTAATAGTTTGTAGGTACTGCAGCTGATACAAATTTCTTTGAACATAGCCTTTTGTAATCTGCTTAAGACTTGTCATTCAAAAGATAGGCCTGTGAACAAGTTATGGCCCCCACAATTACTATTACAAACTTTACGTGCTATTGTTTTTAGACCTTGCAGACATTTGCTCCGTTTATGGCATTAGATCGTGTAGTAGATAATACTCCTTGTGGTATTATTATTATAACACCCATTTGAAGTTTTTTGTTAATTTATAGGTAGAAACAAAGGTTTCTATATAGGTATAAACCAGTAAGTAATTAAGTTAAAAAATGGACATAAATTGAACTGTGTTAATACATAATATCTCTGCTCAATCTTGTAATGTAAATAACTAACAGGTTTTAAATGAATACGTAGAGGAAAATCTATTTACGTCCATAATAATGTGACCTTGTAGGTTTATCCGGTTCTTATTGTTCATAACTTGAATGAATAATGAATTTCAAATTATAAAGATGTTGTTTTTAACCTTGACTCGTCGTGTTAAATATTTAGGACGTGATGTTCGTGTGTTATTAAAAGTTATATCAGTGGCAGTCTTCATTGAGGTCGGTGTCTGTATAAATAAGTGATTAAATACAGGATATCCTATAATTTCGTTGTTTGAGCTTGATATTCTTTAAAGTCTTTTGCCATGAATTTCTGGCTATGGATACTACCATTCTATAATTCCCTGTGTGAAATGTTAAAATAGAAGAATGCATTTATACTACTATAGTTTATTACAATGAATACGATGTCCTTTCGTGATCGATAATTATGACAGATGATTCAATTGAAAACTTTATCGTAATCCAACTTATCGTTTCTGCCGTGCCAACCATCAATTAAGGTGAATGCGCAGTGGTAGACCGCGAAATTCAAATTTTCTTACGTTTTTGCAATTTTCAGGTCAGTATCAGGTTGCATCCTGATCAAAATGTGATTTGCGAATATAACAGGTACGTGTTTACAGAACTAAGTCATTAGAATGTCTAATATATCTCTTATAAGTTAGATTTCTTCCACAAGCACTTTTCCATAAGAAATTTGTTCTTATGGAACAAATCTAACTTAGAAAGATGTATTATTGATTCTAATGATTATAAATCTGTAAATACGTACATGTTATAGTCGCAAATAATATTTTGATCAAGTAACAAGCTGACACTCACCTGAAAATTGCAAAAAACGTAACAAAGTTTGAATTTCGCGCTCTACCACTGCGCATTCACCTTAAGAATTTATTATTATCAATTAATTTCTACTTATCATTGCTGTCTCAAGAAATAAAATCATAAAAATATGATATGATTAAGAAAAAGTATTAAATTCCTAGTGACAAATACTTTGATAACGTAAATGTAATAAGATTATTTCATGATGAGTCATGTTATAATTGTACTAAAATGTTAGGAAGTAGGTACAATTCTTGGAAAATAATAAGATAGGTAGATCAGATAGGATCAGTCCGTAAATGCCTCTGATAAAGGTGTTAGATAGGTATAAAAAGAGCGATAAAAACAAATGCATTACTACTACCTTGGTTTGTTATTCTGTCATTAGCAATAAATTACTGCCTTTTAAAATTGTTTTAATTGTTACAGAATTTTTTAAATAATGTTATTGTACGATTTTACTCTACGTGTAATTCCCTAGGTTTTTCATTGTTAGAGGAGGTACATTGTAAAGAACTGCTATTAGAACTTTTTTATTGTAGTTAAATACTATCTGGGTCTAACTGTTTGTGAGAAATATACTGTCGTTTAAAACATAAAACAACGTGATTCACGTTTGATTGTAGTATATAATACATAATATGTGTATGATGTATTACATAACGTAGGTTAGTATACTACAAAGATATCTACGCATTTCGTACTTACAGGTATATTTACATATATGTCACTCGCATTGTTATCAGGCTCAATATTTTGCATTATTGTTTAAACCTTCATTTGTTTTTCTAATTGGTCATTGTTCAAGTCCAACATATTGAAAAACATTATCCGATTTCGTAACCTCGGAGTCGGAACCGTTCCTAATGAATTATCCACGTGTATGACGAATTTATAAATAGATAATTTTACGTGGATTTTATACGCTTTTCTTAGTACAATTTCGTAAATATCTGGTCATTTGAAGCCTGAGGTGTCAACAATGTAGTGCCTTCAAGGTTGCCAATGACGTCAGCAACCAAAAGTCGCTGTAGGCCAAGGTCAACGAACGGTAATGGCAGACAGGCGTATGCGCATAATCAATATGTGCTTGATTTTATTTTATTATCAGTTTTTCTCATTAGCAATTCGTGCACGAATTTATTTTTAGGCAGGCTACATTATTTAAAACATTATTTTTGTAGAATATTTAAATGACCAATTATTATGCATCAAGGAAGTAATTTTTTGCTCAGAATTAAATTAAGAAGGTCCCTGATAGAATTAAGTCAACACTGGGTCTGGTATAAGTCACGGACTTATATTTCGACTTTTAATTGTATTTCATTTTAAATTAAACCATTTTTATTATCATTCGTTATAAAACTTTAAAAAATCGTTTGTTAAATGTGGAATATAAGAATAATATCTAAATAATTTATTAATAAAAGTAATATACCTTTTTAAATTTCTTCTAATAGAAAGAAACCAAATTAATAAACCTTACTACTGAAAAACAAAATAATATAACAAATTCTATAATTTTAATAGTAGATATCATGTTTTTAAGAGAAATTCTTAAATGAATAAAATAAAAATTGCATGTAAGTACATAATTTCTAGTTCGTTCTTACACCATCTCTCTAGCTTTTTTTTGTCAAAATCAGGAAACCCTTCAACTGTCAAGTTACTGAATACAATTAAAAATCAAAGTATAGTTATTTTTCGGAACAAGACAGCTTTTCCTATCCTGAATCTCTGTAGGAATGTTTTTCTTTTAATTCATGGTATTCCCCATTTAATCTTCATGACTCAGATATAGGTAGGTGTACACGCCATCGTGTACACTAAGATTCTATAATTAGGTATAATTCTTTTCATTATATAAATCACATAAGCCTGTTATTGTTGTAAAGTGTTAAATTATTGATAATCAAAATTGATAAAAATGTCATCCGATTTCAGGACTATGTATTTGCAAAATTGCGTAATATTCATGATACGTGGAATTAAAAGATAAAATCTCAAGATAATACATGACTGGGCATGGCTGTTACTCAATTTGAAGAGAAAAATAATAATAATATCTGGAAATCAGATAAGGAGGATTATTGTTTTTTACTACGAACGCTTTTATCTTTGTTACTGGCTGAAAATCGTGAAAAATAAAAATAAAAATCCTTTTGACATTGAACGAAAGCAGTGCCAAAGTTAAAGATAGCACTGAGAAGCGAAACTTATTTTGTTGTATTCTTTTATTTTAACACCATATTTTAAATCTTTAGTTACGAAGTAAAATACGAAAATAATTAATCGGCAATTAATTTAAATAATAAGAACAAGAGTTTTCATTACATACGACAATTGAGGTACGCTCTAGACTTTGTTTTGATAATTTACAAAATATGTGAAGCAGGCATTGCATGGATTTTGGTTTCGGTACACGGTCCTTTGTTGGTGTCGTAAGTTTTTTTATTTCAAGAGTTAAATAATTGTCCCAAAATATTCACGTTGCCCATAATATTACCTGCCAGGGGTGTGGGTTGTTAGAAAGAGATACCGTGGCCCCTGGCACAGAGGCAACTGAAGGAACACGGGTGAGTTTTAGTCAGTATAAGTCTGACACGCCTTCCTGCTCCACCCAGAGTGGGAAAACTTATTTGATGATTTCCGACCCTCAAAATAATAACCCATGACGTAGAAATATTTTCCAACCTATTGCTTCTGAGGTGTCTTGTTAGATTCAGCGTTCGGTCTTATCTAATGCACAATTTCATATTTTAGGGGGATGCGCAGAGGTAGCTCGTAGAATTCAAATTTACTTATGTTTATGAAATAGTACTTTAATGGGATTATATCAACTGAAAGGGTTGTATTGCTGCCAGGGGTGCAGGTTGTTCGAAAGAGACATTGTAGGCCCTGGCACACAGGCAACTGAAACACGGGTGGGTTTTAGTCAGCAAAAGTCTGACACGCCCTCCTGTTCCATCCAGAGCGGGAGATTTTTTTTGATGATTTCCCACCCAAAAAAAAGGGTTGTATTGACAATTTTTAATAATTAGTTAGATACGTACTAGTTACGGTCGCGAATCATTTATTTAGTTCAACATTTACAACCTGACCCTGCATGTTACAAAAACAGAAGAAAGTAAGATAATTTTAAATTGGTGGCTAACCTGGCGGTTTTACAAAATCACAGACGTTTTTATGTAGTCATTTATTCTTTCAGAATTTATGTAGGTACACTAAAAATACATAGCGATAAATAAAAATGTCGCTCTGTGTTCTTATTTCAAAGAAGCCAGCGTACCTGCAAAAGAAAAACGTACTTAATTAGTTATTAGAAATGGTATAAGTAAAGTAAAAAGAGTAAAAGAGTTATCTTATCTATCATGTAAAAAGGTTATTTTACGAACATCGAACTTTCAAAGGAGTGTTATTGTCAGGCAGTTCTCAGGCTACTGCTAATCATAGAACTTTTTGTCTTTCAAAAGCCATTTCGTCACAAACCCTCCAAATCTAATTAGTAGTATATTCATTCGAATTCTTTTTACAAACTACTTTTATGTAACGTTTTATTATTATTAGGTTACCTACGTTTGTAAGCCGTACCCCTTAAGGTCGAAGGTCGAAGTCACTAAAACCTTTCCGTAAACGTAATCGGATTCGCGTTTCATCCGATTACAATTATAGCTCTACTAATGTTAGTAAACAAGTTTGCATTTGATCAATAAGCCAATTAGGTGTATACGTTTGTGACATACAATACTCTATAATAAATTATTTTATTGAAATTCTATTATCAATAATCATTGATAATGTAATGAAGAATGTTCAAAAATTTTTGCAAACGTGTATATATTTTCTGTTTGTTAAATAACTCGTCTTTAAGAACGCATTTAAAACGTTTTTTTTTCCAGAAATAACTTAAATAAGTTTTGTTTAGACCTATTAATGTTTTTTTTAATACGTAGACAATGTTGAGAGAACAAATCAGTCGTGCTTTTAATAAACTAAAACATGGTATAGTAAAACAACATTGATATGTAATTCTTACTTCGTGCTTTCATGAGTAATAAATACTGGTTTGGTCTGAATCTGACTAAATTAAGTTGTCAAACTCATACTATGATAAACTAATGCGTTTAAAAATCTCTCCTAATTGGTTGAATTCGGAATCTGATGTTTCTTTTATTAATATTTGCTGTTAACGAAAAAAAATGGCAAAAGATTAATACAGAATTATGTGTATAAATTACATAAATAAAATTGAATGACCTTGACCCACTTAAATCGCGCACAGATCACTTGGGAAAGTTGCGTATACGCAGGTTACATAACAGCTAACGTTACTTTATAATTGTTACGTACTTAATGTGTACACGATACTTACTGTTATGTAAGTTTATGGACGTACTATTAAGTATAATTAAAAAGAAATTAGTTACAAATAAAATTTAGTTAATTGAGGCCTTTTATTGTTGTATGTTTCCGGTTTCTTTCCGGGTTATCATCACCGGTTTTTTGAGAATATTACAATAAAATGAAGATCGAAAAGCTTCCTTTTGTTATTATCACCAATTTGTGTTAACCACTAGTCCTTATTAATAATCCTACAGTTCCCTTATCTTGAATTTGTTTTATTTCTTTGTTTCTTATTACTTATCCATATTTTTTTCATTGTTTACAGAGATCGAAGGGAACAGGAGCAACGAGAAATGTTGGAGAAGCAACAAAAAGAGAGAAAAGAGAGAGAACGGATAGAACAGGAACGTGAGAGGGAGAGGGAAAGAGAACGGGAGAGGGAAAAACAGGAGAGGGAAGAAAAAGAACGGAGGGATCACGAGAACGCTGCCTCAAAACTAGTGTCGAGGCATTTCGAAGAATCTCTCAGGCTTGCTAATCAAAAGGTACTTTAATTTAAGGCTAAGGGAATATTTAGATTTTTAAAATTAATACTCATTCTTAGGCTTGAGGTTTGCAAAATTTTAAAATTACAATAATATAGAAGACGTAAAAATCAGTATGCCCCATAGCCATGTTACAGTTAGCCTCATTTCCCATACAAAAATATTCACGAAAGTTTTGTTTTTGTCGCAGCGGGAACGCATGTCGTGGTCGCTACTGCACAGCCTGGCGCCGAACCGAGGGGCGGCGGCGCAGGAGCACGAGCGTCTGCGCGCGCCGCCGCCCGACCGCGCCTACTACTCGCCGCCCGGACACCCCTCTCATCCCGCGCACCCGCCGCACCCCGCCACCTCCCCCGCAGAGTACCACGCGCAACACGCGAGACTCAATCTGCCCTCCAAAGCAGACAAACAATCACATCCCTCCCTACCTAAAGGCGAACCTAACTTTGGCCCTTACAATTACCCCTATCGATACGATAAAATGAAAGACCAGCACTTACCGGCGCCGCCGCCGCTGGTCCCAGAGAAAAACTCTGTAATAGTCAAACACGATCCCAAACAGATCCACCTAGAACAAAAACACCCTTACCCGAGCAAGCCCCGAAATGAGCCCAACCCCCACTACCTGCCGTCGCGGACGTACCGGACGGGTCCCTCGCCGCACGCGCCGCCTCATCCGCATCCCACGCTGCAGACGTCACCGCACGCGGCACTCCCAGCTCAGGATAAGAACGCGCGGCGGATGTACCAGCCTCCACCTCCACGGTCGCCGGCTTACTACCAGACTGCACAGCCCGTGAAACCAAAGGTGTCAAGTCCTGCGCCACCCCACATCTACGGGAAGCCTCCGTGTAACTCTCCGGGCCCCGGGCCGGGACCCGCGCACTATGCCGTGGCCGTGGAGCAAGCTACCATGCCGCCGCACAGCAAGGTGGAGCAGCCGCCCGTGCCCTACCCGCCGCCCTACGCGCAGCGCACGCGCCCCCCGCCCCCCGCGCACTCGCGCACCCCCGAGCCGCGCCCGCCGCAGCGCGCGCTCGTGGACTCCAACTCCACGTCGCCGTGCCAGCTGCAGCCGCTCGACCTGGGCGTTACGCGCGACGACCCCGACCGCCTGTCGCCCCGGCGACGAGGCGCGTCGGACCCTCCCGAAGCTGATGCCAAGCGGCGAAGACTCGAGGAGCCCTCCGCGCCGGAACCGTTGATAGCGGCAGCCGCCGGCACGGGACGGACGCCGCACGGCTCTGAGCCTGCCCCACAGGCGCCCGGCCCGCCCTGTGATGTGCGCGTGCCCTCCGCTGACGGTAGCGTGGCGACCCCCGAGCGGGCGGCCGGCGCGTCGCCCGCGCCGCACCTCACGCCTGCTGCTAGCCCCGCGCCCTCGACCCCTGTACCTCCGGTGGCCGCTTCGCCCCCAATGGCCGCGGCCCCTCCGACGGCTCCCACGCCGCCCGCACCTCCTGCCACGCCGCCCGTATCCACGGCAGCGGACGGCGACACCCCGGGGAAGTCGGCACAATCACCACGCGACAGCGGCGGTGCGCCCGTCCGACACCTCGGCAAGAAGGCGTGGCTCCAGCGACACGAGACCGCACCGATCGGCGAAGGTGACTGCTCCGGCGGTGGCGGAACTTGTATCACGCTACCCATGGCGATCAACCGAGTATCGGAACCTGACGATTCTGGTTCAAACATAGTCGTGCCAGTAGCTGCAAAATCAATCCAGCGCAGCACGCGGAAGACGACGAAACCTAGGAAGCCGAAAGAGGCCAACGGTCGCGTAGAGGACGCCGAGGAGGATAGCTCGAGTTCCGACCGCGAATCTGCTGCGCCTCCGAAGAGGAAGCCACCTAAGGCGAAACGGAAAAAAGGCGCCGTGCCACGGAAGGCCGGAGACGAGCCGAAGAGGAAGAAGGCTTCGGAGAGCGGGAGTGAGAGCGATAAGGAGAGTGACGACAAAGACTCAGATTCTGCCGGCAGCGGCAGCGGCAGCGGCAGCACGTCGAGCCGGCGCGGCGGCGCGGGGCGCGCGCGCGGGCGCCGGGCGCGCGGCGGGGGGCGTGGCCGGCGCCGCGACGAGCCCCCGCGCCGCGCCGCGCAGGCCGCCAACTCCGCGCGCGCGCAGCCCGACTCCTTCCTGCAGAACGGGCCGTGCTTCGAGGTCGCGCCGCGCCTCGCCAAGTGTCGCGAGTGTCGCTGGTCGCCCGCGCAACGCGACAAGGACATGCCGAACATCTTCTGCCGGTTCTACGCTTTCCGAAGACTGAAGTACGCCAAAAACAGACAACTGGCTATAGCTGGCTTCTCGGATCCTTACAAAGACGCCGAGGAGGTGATTACCATTATTTTACTACTGCTCGTTCTTTTACAGTGTTAAATAATGTTGCAAATATTAACGAATTCTCTCTTTGTCTACAGGATGATAAAAAGCTATGGCTGTCGTCATCTGCTGGTGCGGCTGAGCTAGATATCGAGATGAGTTGCTTCCTACTGAAGGAGATCGGAGACCAGTTCTGTAAACTCCTACAGCAAGAAAAGGAGGCAGAATCCCATCACTTGAATGATGGTAAGTTTCCTTTAGGTACATGATGACAAAAAATATTTAGCTATACAAGTTGATTAAAAACTTTCTGTGCCGTGCAGTTTCAACCGTATTTCGTAATAGCTTCAGCATTTCTGGAAGTAAACTTTTACAAACGTACAAACAATTTTACCTCTTTATAATAACATTTCATATGAGATTTAGATGGATGGCTTTTAATTACTATTTACTTTCATTTACAGATAAGACGATAGCATGGAAACGAGTGGTGCAAGGAGTCAGAGAAATGTGTGATGTGTGTGAGACTACACTGTTCAATTTTCATTGGACGTGCGGTAAATGTGGCTTCGTTGTGTGTTTAGACTGTTATAAGGTAAATAATATTATGAAAACTTATACTTTTTTTTTAAATAACTTTGTAAATGTGTGAAAACTCTTACTTAAATTTGTTTTTTTTTTCATTACAGTCGCGGACATCCGGCACTGAAACTCCAACCGTTCCAACTGAAACGAACAACTCGTCGAACGCCAACAGTAACGGCGAGAGAGATTCCCATGGGTGAGTAAATTGCAATTCATCTCTCTTTATTTTTAGCTAAATTGAATGAAAGAACTAAATTATTGTTAATTTTAACCCTTGGAAGGTTTGTAGTTGCTACAAAAAGTAAACGGCTTCAAAAGTGTCATTGTGTTAAAATAAAATAAAAATATTAAGCTCGCTTATACTAGTCTTTGGTAAGGCAGGTTAGGTTTAAACTGTGAAAACTTCTAACGAGCCGAGAAGTCAGTTCGCTTACCCTATAGAAGAGCGAGCGAAGCGAGCACTCACACAACATAGTGAGTGACACGAACGAGGAGAACGTGCTTACTAACAAGATAAGCAAGCACAATACTAGTGACTGTAGCGAGCCCATCCTCGACAGAAGTGAGTCAAGTGTGAACATGACAAAAAGCGAAGCTAGCCCTATGACGCCACGATTGAGCCGAGCGCGCTTGCAAATGACAAAAGCGAGCGAAGCAAGCCCCCTCACAACACCCGCATGTGAAACAAGCCCATTACCAAAACAAGCGAGTGGAGCGAGCTTTTTAATCCTCACGAGTAGGTGGAGCACCCTTTCACATGAGTAGATAGCGAGCGAAGTGAAGCCTATTATAAGAAAACCGAGTTTAGTGAGCACTTTAACTACGAGCGAACGAACCGTGCACACTTTACAAAATTGTGCGTTTCGCTCACTCGTGCCGAAGGTAGGCTAACTTCGCTTGCTCGTCTCGACAGTCGTTTTTCTCCTCACGTTCGAGTGGAGAAGGCTCGTTTATCTGGTGTGAAAGCTGACTCGTGGTGTAGGTGGGCTCGCTTCGCTCGCTCGATTTTAGAATATTGCTTGTGCGTTGCACTTGCTTGTCTTGTGGGGGGCTTGCTACACTCGCTAGCTGCTTGAATAAATGTTCTGCTCTTTCGTGTCATCTGTGGGCTCGCTTCGCTCGCTCGTCACGAAACTTTGCTCGCTACATTGGACTGGGTTAGAGAATCTTCATTTATAGTTGGCATAGAGCAAGTTTGGTATGATTGTGCCTGGAAAAACTTATTATGGATTATTATGGGAACTTATCGCACTAGGTTAGGTCGGGTTACAGTTGTGACTAAACGTTTTCCCGTAAACAAACGGCGCGGACTCGTGCTGCGTCTAAGGTAATCTTTTTACGAATGATTCTAATAACCTGTCCTTCCCTTAGCTGGCTGACGTGCACGCTGGGTGGCGCGCACCCCGCGCGGCGCCTGCTGCTGACGCAGATCGCGGCGGGCGGCGCGCTGGACGCGGCCGCAGCACGCGCGCACGCCCTGCGAGCTGCCTTCGCGCTGCCCGCCTGCGCGTGCGGCGCCGCGCCCGCGCCGCCCGCCGCCACGCGCACTGCGGCGCGCAGGCTGCTGCACCGCGCGCTCATGAAGGTAGGCCGGGACACTACATATATCTGTCGCGCACCCTTCGCGCTGCCCGCCTGCGCGTGCGGCGCCGCGCCCGCGCCGCCCGCCGCCACGCGCACTGCGGCGCGCAGGCTGCTGCACCGCGCGCTCATGAAGGTAGGCCGGGACACTACATATATCTGTCGCGCACCCTTCGCGCTGCCCGCCTGCGCGTGCGGCGCCGCGCCCGCGCCGCCCGCCGCCACGCGCACTGCGGCGCGCAGGCTGCTGCACCGCGCGCTCATGAAGGTAGGCCGGGACACTACATATATCTGTCGCGCACCCTTCGCGCTGCCCGCCTGCGCGTGCGGCGCCGCGCCCGCGCCGCCCGCCGCCACGCGCACTGCGGCGCGCAGGCTGCTGCACCGCGCGCTCATGAAGGTAGGCCGGGACACTACATATATCTGTCGCGCACCCTTCGCGCTGCCCGCCTGCGCGTGCGGCGCCGCGCCCGCGCCGCCCGCCGCCACGCGCACTGCGGCGCGCAGGCTGCTGCACCGCGCGCTCATGAAGGTAGGCCGGGACACTACATATATCTGTCGCGCACCCTTCGCGCTGCCCGCCTGCGCGTGCGGCGCCGCGCCCGCGCCGCCCGCCGCCATGCGCACTGCGGCGCGCAGGCTGCTGCACCGCGCGCTCATGAAGGTAGGCCGGGACACTACATATATCTGTCGCGCACCCTTCGCGCTGCCCGCCTGCGCGTGCGGCGCCGCGCCCGCGCCGCCCGCCGCCACGCGCACTGCGGCGCGCAGGCTGCTGCACCGCGCGCTCATGAAGGTAGGCCGGGACACTACATATATCTGTCGCGCACCCTTCGCGCTGCCCGCCTGCGCGTGCGGCGCCGCGCCCGCGCCGCCCGCCGCCACGCGCACTGCGGCGCGCAGGCTGCTGCACCGCGCGCTCATGAAGGTAGGCCGGGACACTACATATATCTGTCGCGCACCCTTCGCGCTGCCCGCCTGCGCGTGCGGCGCCGCGCCCGCGCCGCCCGCCGCCACGCGCACTGCGGCGCGCAGGCTGCTGCACCGCGCGCTCATGAAGGTAGGCCGGGACACTACATATATCTGTCGCGCACCCTTCGCGCTGCCCGCCTGCTGCTGACGCGGATCGTGGCGGGTCGGACAGTTGGCTAATGCTCGCGAAGAGGGAGGCGGCGCACGAGGGAAAGGCATATGCGCACTCACGGCCCTAGTCACCGCAGGAGAGGCCCCCGGGCCTCTCCTGCGGTGACTAGGTCGGAAATCCCAGGCTGATTCCCGGCCACCGTAGGCGCGGGCTTGCGGACGGCGAGTAATGGGCAGCTCGCTGTCCGGTAAGGACCAAGCCCGGGTCGACGGCGCGTTGTGTTCCACGCGAGCCTCAAAGATATTTCAGCACCAACTGGTAGGGTCCGCAAGCGCCGATGCCTGCCAGGGGTGCGGGTTGTTCAAAAGAGATACCGCGGCCCGTGGCACACAGGCAACTGAGAGAACACGGGTAGATTTTAGTCAGTAAAAGTCTGACACGGCCTCCTGCTCCACTCAGAGCGGGAGCATTTGTTTGATGACTTCCCACCCAAAAAAAAACACTAGCTCTTTTTTAATCTGCTCGTTTTTGAATACTTTAATTATTACTTATGTCCAGCAGATTTATGTGATAATCTGGACAATAGTAACAGTAAATGTCACAAATGTGTCCTTATTCAACAAGTTTCTTATTATTATTTATTTTATTTACAGAACGTCAAAAAAGAAGACGTAAAGGAAGAGACATCAGCAGCAAATGGCTCGTCCCCGGTCAAGTCCGAAAACGGCAAGACTGGCAGCCCCGCCGTCAGCTGGCTGTCCGACATACAGCTCAAGACTGAGCCTGAAGAAGAGAAATCTGAATCCAGCTCGTCCGACTCAGAGGAAGGAGGCAACTTCTCAACCTTACGAGAGTTACTCATCAGACCAGCGCCCGAAGGCGGAGATACACAACCTAAGAAGAAACAAAAGAAGAACAAAAGCGATACTCTCGATGACGTCATCTCTAGCGTTGTTGATGAGAAGAAAGATGAAGACGGCGAAGTAAAACCCTTCGCGTTGTCCAACGTGGTCAAGCGGTACGATAGAAGCGGTCGCAGTCGCGACGAGCTGCCCACACGTATCATGACGCTCACGGAGTCCAAGATACTGTATCCTGACGTGCCGCATGCTTGGCTGTGCGACGGCAAACTGCTTCATCTCACAGACCCCATCAATCCTGGCAATTATAAACCGTTCCAGGTAAATTGTTGTGCCATATCTTATAGCTGTAAACCAGAATTTTATAAATATTTAAGTTTGTTTAATAATTTAATCGAATATTTTATTAATGAGTATTTACTTTTGTTACAGGACCAGTGGAAACGCGGTCAACCAGTTCTAGTCTCAGACGTATCGACTATTCTCGATAAAGACTTATGGAGTCCTGAGAGTTTCTCACGTGACTTTGGTGAAACGAGAGTCGACTTGGTCAATTGTGCGTCCGGTTTAGTGGTACCGTACCAACTCAGTAAAAAGTTTTGGGACGGGTTCGACCTGGCCGCTAAAAGACTGCGAGACGAACGCGGCGCTCCCATGGTGCTCAAACTAAAAGACTGGCCGCCGGGCGAAGACTTCGCGGAGCTTCTCCCAGCGCGGTTCGACGATCTCATGCGTGCGCTACCACTCAGTGAATACACATCTCGCACCGGAAAATTGAATCTGGCCGCGCGGTTACCCGAATGTTTCGTCCGGCCGGACCTCGGGCCCAAGATGTACACCGCGTACGGCGGCGCCGGCGGCACCACCAACCTGCACCTGGACGTCAGCGACGCCGTCAACGTCATGGTGCACGCCAGCGCGCCCGCCGACGCGCCCGAGCGCGCGCGCGAGGCGGCGCGTGCGCCCGACGACGCGGGCGTGGACGTGCTGTCGCGGCGCCGCGCGCGCCTCAAGCCGCCCGCCGCGCTGTGGCACATCTACGCCGCCAAGGACGCCGACAAGATCCGCGACTTCCTGGTGCGCGCCGAGCTGGAGCGGGGCGCGCGCCCGCGCCCGCAGCACGACCCCGTGCACGACCAGACCTGGTACCTGGACGCCGCGCTGCGCGAGCGCCTGTACCGCGAGTACGGAGTGGAGGGCTATGCGATACTGCAATGCCCCGGGGACGCCGTCTTCATCCCAGCCGGAGCGCCGCATCAAGTCAGAAACTTACTAGACTGCATCAAAGTGGCCGAGGACTTCGTCTCGCCCGAGAACGTCTCGCGGTGCTTCGAACTCGCGCAGCAGTTCAGGCGGCTGTCTCGCCAGCACTCTAATAAAGAAGATAAGCTTCAGATAAAGAATATCGTGTACCACGCGGTCAAAGATTCTCTGTGCTGCCTGGAGGAGGCGCTCGCCGAAGCCAAGTGAAGACGAGCGGGCCTCCCGCATTTGATCTCAACCTCGAACGTAACATTAATTGCTAAGTTCCGCATTTAAACGTAAGATTGGGAGCGAGTATGATACGCGCTGTGCGCCGTTTCGTGTATAAGATGCCATTGTTAAGCGTCCGAGTCGATTGTGTACCAGTTATGTGTGTAAGTGTACTCGAAATGTGATTTAGTCCGACGGTCGCGATCGGAGTATGTGCAATGTAAATTAGTCTGATTATGGTGATATCGTTGAGATGTGGATATGTTTTATGTTCCTTAATTGAAATACAAATAAAACTCTTCAGGTTATTTACAGCTTAATTGTAGTTATAGTGATATGTATGTATTGTGTAAATTTTAATTCGAATTCCATCGAGTACATATTAAGAATTGTATACTTTTAAGTTATTGTATTGAAGTAAAACAAACGTATTCGCTCGAAGCATTGTACATTACAACACGGCATGTAGATAAGTTTATCCTATTACTAGATTTCTCAATTTGGTTATGTTACAAAATGATAGTTAAACAAAGTATGTGACAATTTCTTTTTGTCCTTATTGCTGTATTAGGAAGTTTTTTTTGTACTGTGTATATTATGTATGGTTATAAGTTGGAATAAAAAAGATGTTTATATGATATGGTTGTTTGAATTATTGATAAGATCGGTACCCAAGAAACTAAGAAATGTCTTCATGAGACTGCAAAAAAGTAGGGTATGAAGATGCGTAGCTAACAAGCTCTATCTTCAAATATTAAATCTAGTTCTGAAACGGTAACATTTGAAAAACAAATTGTGCGAATCGCAGTCACTACAATCAATTTAGAAATCTCCAAGAAACCCTGAGGATTCGCCAATAATTTTGTACTGAGGGTTGGGTACCTCTACACGAGACCCTAAATATAAAAACTAGATATTACCACAACAGAATTAAACATGGTATTACCCTGCTAGTCCTGCTACAGCCAATATTCAGGGTATATATTTTTGATGTTGTTTTTCTAGCCATCGTCAGTGGAATTGAATAGGTTCTGGCACAGACGGTCAATTATGATAATACGCTGACAAACGCCATGAATAACAGTATTTTTTTAGGTTTTGCTAAACAGCGCCATCCTTCGGTATTTAGTTACAACGTGTACACCAGATGTATTTTATTTCATCGTTTCGCTACTCCCCAACAGAGGTCACTATAAAGAATTATGGAGTTCTCCTATTTTAAAAATACTTTTGAAACCAAATTCTTTTACATTACTAATTAATATTTTTGTCATAATAATATTTTTGTCTTAAAAAAATAATATGTTTTTTTTTTACACCGATACTTCGAATGTTGCCATTGTTGACACAAGTTCAAATATCTATTTGAAGTTATTGTACTTAGGTACCTACCTAAGGCGCACTTATGATTAAAAATAATAAATCTTAGGTATGAATAAGATATGGCCTACTGATTCGGAGAATTTGCTACAAACAACGGAAAGTTTGCTTGATAAAGTACTTAGTTTCATTTGTAAAGTTCATCAGAAGTCAGGAACGTAGAATAAAACCGTTGTTCAAGCGCGAATCAAATTGCGAGCTGAAAGTATCCAATACTTCTGGCTAAGGATAGCCTGGAAGCATTTTCCGAAAGCGAGCCTACAATTTAACAATAGTGTCAGGCGCGGGGCCACCTAAATCACTATTGGAAAGCTAAAGTTCTGGCCTATAAAACAAAGGGAGCTACAAATCCCATAACATCCCATATACGTACTACACACGACAGGATAATGCGCTAGTACAAACTTGCGGAGTCGAAATAACTTTAAGATTGAACATGTCAGACGCGGGTGACCAACTTAAGCCTAGAACCTTGTGCGTATCATCACCATCAAATTCCTTCACCGAAGATAATTGGTGTACGGATTAAAGAGAATCAAATATAAATATGAAAATACGATTACATAAATAATAACATAATTTAATAATAATGAAAATATTATACTTGCATAGACACAACCTAGTAGCCAGGATTATCCACCAGCAACTTGCTCTGAAATACAGCCTTGTGGAATCAGAAGTGCCGTACTACAGGTATGTGCCCGACCCAGTTCTCGAAAATGGACATGTCACACTGTACTGGGATCGATCCATCATCACTGACAGGACTATTGTTGCCAATAAACCTGATATAGTGGTGGTGGATCGACTAGAGCGGCGTGCAATGATCGTTGATATAACGGTCCCGCATGACGGGAACCTCGTGAAAGCCGAGAAAGATAAACAAATCAAGTATCTTGACTTGGCTCACGAGGTTGTCGACATGTGGGATGTGGACTCAGCGATCATTGTACCGATAGTCGTTACAGCCAATGGCTTGATAGCCAAGAGCCTCGACCAACATCTGAGGAGGCTCTCGTTGGGCAGCTGGGTCAAGGGCTTGATCCAGAAAGCGGTACTCCTGGACACGGCTCGCATTGTCAGGAGGTTCCTCTCTCTGGAGCCCTGACCGCCGGTAGCTTGGACCTTGTTCCCGATACCGGTGGGCCACTATTTTTTATATTTTTAAATGTTTTTATATAATTTTATACTAATATTTAAAAATGTAATTTATATGTATATTGAAAGGAATAAATGAAAATATTAACTACAAATAATAATAGATACCTAATAATCTTAAGCGGCACATAAAATTAAAATATTAATTATTGATAAATAATAATTACCAATTGTTCATGCAATACTTACATAAAATTAAAATAACAAATACACTATAACCTCATTAAATACCTGTACATAATTTTATTTTATTTTATTTAATTATTCAGGGACAATAAACAGCTACAATATTATGTGTTGAAACAAAGAAAAAATAATACAAAATATTAACAATATTGCAGCCCACTACATTATCCGCATATTAACAAAAGAAAATTCATAATGACAATGAGTGTCACTAGATAGGTACTAAATAATTTAAAACATCACAATAATAAAACTTATTAATTACATCATGCAAAATAGAGATTCCGAATGATTGATTGCTTGGAAAAAGAGTAATAATTAACACTAATAAGTACTAAAAACGATAAAAATAAAAGTCTAGACTAGTTTACATTCCTAATAACATTATTGGTTAATAAGAAGATTAATAACATTACCTACACATACACATATACCCAATTAAACATCTAATAATTTTATAATAATAAAATGAATTGAATTGCTTGAATTTGTACGTAGTCCTCTTCCTCTCTCCTAATTTCGCTGTGCCCGACAGGGTCCATATTGATCTCACTGTATAAATACCATTTATGTAAAACATATGGAATGCAAAGTATTGAGTATTGTATAGTGGAATCGAATCTAGAGCTGTTTGCGAGTTACTTGTCCACTTCACAAGATCAAACTGACCGGCTTTCATAAGACTTATGACTTGAGCGGCGGTCTCAACGGCCTCTGCCTCGCTGGCTACATTATAAACAAAGTCATCCATGTATAGCCCAGTCTCAATAGTATCTTTCGCTTTTGGGAATCTTTCACCCTCATCAGCGGCCAATTGCTTGATAGTGCGAAGCGCATGGAAAGGACTCGACTTAAGAATAAAACAAACACGATTAAACTCTCAAAGGTTCTTGAGGCGAAAATCAAAAAACGTTGAAATCTGCGGTCGCATTCGCGAATACCAATAGAAAGAAACATTTGCCCTATGTCGGCGGAAAGCGCGACAGCAAACAAGCGGAAATTTACAATAATATCCTTTTAAGGTTTTGACCACAATACAAAATATCATTGGGCGATACAGAAGTGCTAGTCTTAGCACTGCCGTCCAAAACCACGCAAAGCTTAGTAGTAAGCTTGTCTTCTCTAAGAACTCCGTGGTGCGGGATGATGTAAGATGGATGATCGCGAGTCTCGTCAGTCTCGGCGGTGGGCGCAGGTGAGATGTATCCTTTATCTAGGTATTCGATAACAACATCATCATAGGCTTGCTTCAACTTCGGAGATGCTTGCATCTTACGTTCTAAACAAAAAAAAGCGTTTTTCAGCGGAAGCGTAGGAGTCACGGAGCGAAAAAATATCCCCCTTGAATGGAAGGGCGACAACATAACGACCATCATCATCTCGAGTAGTCATGGGACAGTAAATCTCCGTAGCCACCTTACCATTAGGGTTTAGGATAGGCGGGACATTGACTTCTTCAATTTCCCAGAACCTGCGGATGGTAGACTCCAGCGGCGGCTCAACAGTGCAGCATTGTGACACAGTCGAGTAACTATCTAAATGTGCGGGTGCGGAACCAACAATAACAAAACCTAGAACTGTTTTTAGGGCGTGCGGTGCGGGGTACGACGAATGACCTTGAACCTTACGCGATAACTGGAGGTGCGGGAGAATCGATGCGCCGATCAATATATCGACGTCTCCAGAGACACCATAAGATTCATCTGCCAACGGTAGGTCTTTAAATTTGGTCAGTAAAGATGTGTCAACCGGGACAGTAGGTAATTGTTCCGTAATTTTATCTACTACAAGCGTATCCATATCAAAACAGATATACAAATTAAAACGCGACGCAAATTTAATTTTAATCGAACCATGTATGGTTGATTTTAAACCACCGAACCCCTTAACTACTGAGCGGGCTGGCCGGTTATTAATACTAAACCCAACAATTTTGAGTTAAGAAATTACTCTGCGAAGCGTTATCTAATAACGCTCGAACAAGACACGGATTACCTAAAGCATCATCAATTCATCAACAATAACGTGAGCGGTCGCAAGCACCACGGTAGTACGCGCACTGCTTCTGGACATCGAACACAACGTGACGTCACTCACGTCGGTCTGCGGGCGGGTAACGTCGCGCGCTGGCTGAGCAGCCGCAGAGTTCACACACTGACCGGCGGTGACGCGTCACCGCTTGATAAACTAACTGTGCTCACATTGGATGCGGCATTATTATAACCTTTCTCCATGTGAAGTAAAGTGTGGTGGTTTGAAGGGCACTTACGACAACTTTAACCCGATGTTTGTCCCGTGTGGTGCCGGGCGTAAAAGAATAGCACCATCCCATTTCTTCCAGTGGGTGTCGTAGAAGGCGACTAAGGGACTTACAAGAGAATGAGCAGCAGCGTTCTCTATGCATTTTACCACCATACTGCGATCGCCAACCCGACAGCCAAGCGTGGCGATTATGGCAAAACCCCCTAATAATGACAAATAGCCCTGTAAAACGGCCCCTACCCTTGGCTACGGTAGCGGACAAGGTTACGATGAGGCAAGGCGTGCTAAGAATCTTCAGAAGAGTTCTGGCTACCACAACAAACAAAAACTGCACCTGGCAACTTACAACACGCGTACATTCCGGACCGACGAGAAGAGTATCGAACTCGAGGAAGAATTGAGCAGGTTACGGTGGGGTAAGTAGGGTTATCTGAAGTCCGAGGAGGGGGAGGTCTCAATAATCCTCAAATCCGGTAACCTGCTCTATTTCCGGGATGGTGACCAGTAGTCCCAAGGTTGTGTCGGGTTTATTGTCCACTAGCAGTTCGCCCGCGTCTTCGTCTGCGTGGATTTCGAAAAGTAAAAGGGAAAAGAGGCCTCTATTCCCTTTTGCTATTTTCCCTGTCCCGGGCTAATCTTCGCTACATTAATTTACGACCCTTTACTTATGAAACAATAAACGTTTTTCACCAAAATCGTTTCAGAAGTTAAAAAGAACCAAACCAAAACCAAACAATTAAAATTATAATATTTAAGTTAAAGTTCATATGTTACACATTATGTTAAAAAAAACACAAGGAATTATTTTCTATTTAATGCAAATAAAAAACAACATAATTATACCTATTACGATACAAAACGAATCAGTCATTCTTATACGCTACATAACGAATCGGAATCGAATACAAAACTATACTGAAGATATCCCGGACGTCAGCTTGTACGAGATTAGGATGGCTCTGAAGCAGCTCAAAAACAACAAGGCGCCGGGTGATGACGGAATTACGGCTGAGCTCCTAAAGGCCGGTGGAAAACCCGTTCTTAAGGCCCTCCAGAAGCTGTTTGATTCCGTCATACTTGAGGGCAAAACGCCATAGGCATGGAACAGAGGTGTGGGGGTTTCTTTAAGAGGGGTGACAATGCCCTTCTTAAGAATTATAGGCCCATCTCACTTCTGAGCCATGTCTACAAGCTGTTTTCCAAAGTCATCACGAACCGTCTAGCGCGCAGGTTTGACAACTTCCAGCCTCCCGAACAGGCCGGGTTCCGTAAAGGCTTTTAGACCACATACATACGCTGCGGCAGGTTATACAGAAGACCGAAGGGTATAACCTGCCTCTATGTTTAGCGTTTGTGGACTATGAAAAGCCTTCGATTCGATCGAGACATGGGCTGTACTGCAGTCCCTCCAACGATGCCAGATCGACTATCGGTACATCGAGGTGTTGAAGTGTCTGTACGAAAACGTCATTATGTCAGTCCGACTCCAGGACCAGACCTCGAAACCTATCCTTCTGCAGCGAGGTGTTAGACAGGGAGATGTTATATCTCCGAAACTGTTCACTGCTGCAATGGAGGATGTCTTCAAGGTTCTGGACTGGAAAGGGGCTGGCATCAACATCAATGGCGAGTACATCACTCACCTTCGGTTTGCCGATGATATAGTTGTCATGGCTGAGACCATGGAGGACCTCAGTACAATGCTCGATGACCTCAGTAGAGCTTCCGAAAGAGTGGGTCTTAAAATGAACATGGACAAGACAAAGGTCATGTCCAATGCCCATGTAACACCCACTCTCATAACGGTCGGAGGCGCAGCACTCGAAGTTGTGGACGAGTACGTTTACCTAGGACAAACTGCCCAGTTAGGTAGGTCCAACTTCGAGAAAGAGGTCAATCGTCGAATCCGACTCGGTTGGGCAGCGTTCGGGAAGCTTCGCAATATCTTCTCGTCCCACATACCGCAGTGTCTTAAGACGAAAGTCTTCGACCAGTGTTTGTTGCCAGTGATGACATATGGAACCGAAACGTAGTCGCTCACAATGGGCCTCTTATGAAGGCTTAAAGTCAACCAAAGGGCAATGGAGAGGGCAATGCTTGGAGTTTCCCTGCGTGATCGAATCAGGAATGAAGAGATCCGCAAGAGAACCAAGGTAACCGACATAGCCCGAAGAATTGCCAAACTTAAGTGGCAGTGGGCAGGGAACATTGCACGCAGAACAGATGGCCGATGGGGTCGAAAAGTTCTGGAGTGGCGACCGCGCACCGGAAGACGTAAAGTTGGAAGGCCTCCCACAAGGTGGACCGATGACCTTGTGAGGGCCGCAGGAGTCCGCTGGATGCGGGAATCACAGAACCGGTCGAAGTGGCGGAGCTTGGGGGAGGCCTATGTCCAGCAGTGGACGTCTTTCGGCTGAAATGATGATGATGATGATGACATAATGAATCTGTAATTAAATTTAACCAAATTAGGTAAATATAACATTAAACTCTACCTTGTAATAATTAAAATATTTTTCTTCGCACTTTTTATTTCTTCTTCTTTCTTTCGGCTTGACTTGCTTAAGTGTTGTCTTATAATTTTCTTAGGATACAGCATTAAGAAAATTATAAAACAAGACAGTACTTTAAAATATGTTTGTCCGTCTAAGGGTTTACTATCGGTAAAGTAAATTTTTAAAAGGAAAACCTTAAAACATACTATTTTGTCGGGCTGCTAGGGATGGATGTTAATTTTTATAAGATTTTTCACTCCTACGGTTAAAATAGAGGACTTCGTGCAACTGCCCGGCACCCTCAATTTTGCCGCTCTGCGCATTTGCCCGGCTTGCCCCCCCTTAGATCGGACCCTGGATATTCAAATAATTAAATTAGCAACAGCGGTAAATAGTAGTAGGTAGCAGGTCTGAATATTACTGCTTTATTCCGACTACAAATTAGATACCGAACTACTTAAGTACAAGAAACAAACAAAGATCTCAAGGAATTATATAATTTGTAACATAGCGGAAGAATGACTCAATCTTTTGTGGCTGGGAAATGTCTGAGCAGGAAAAAGAAGATCATACTTCCAAGGTTTGAAGATTTTATAAAAGGTTTGGCCAATTAGGATTTGTTAAGAAAACCAACATTTTTATTAAATGAAGACAATCGAGTTACGTCTTCTGGAGAAAAATACATGCTTCTTGGCTAGGGTAGACCTTTTGTTTACGGGGGGAAATCGTCATGGATGTCCTCCACCCTGGGGAGGGCGGAGGGGTCTGTCAGACTCTTACTGACTAAAACCACCCCGGTGTTCCGCCTCACACTTGCACCGGAGATCACGGGAACAAAAGTGACTTCCGCGATCCCCAGCTAGTGCCGGCCCGCCTGTACGGGCCACCTCGCGTTAGTGAGGTGTTAAACTCCCCCCTTACATCATATAGAGGCGCGCGTGGAACACTACGCGCCGCCATCTCGGGTCCTAAGAAGTAGGGGGTGACGGATTTCCCCAGATCCGTCACCCATGGCTAAGGTAGACCTACCTCAAGTTGCAAACTTTCAGATTACCTCATAAGAGTAGAACGAATAAAAGGAATGTTTTAAGTACCTATGTATGTTGATGGATATAAGAGTTGGGGAAGACCAAAGAAAGTGGGTGACTAGTTGACTACCGAGATCACGAGATGATGACTAATGGTATGTACTACGAGAAGAATGGAAGACAAATACAGGTTACGACGACCCCAAATAAATTAGGATACGGGCAGGAGAATGACTAGGTTGGTGATGAAACGAAAAAAGTCCAAGCTCTAAACAGACAGACAGATTTAACTTATACAATAATATATGTTTCATTTATCATTTAAAACGAAAGAGACTGTGTTACGGTACCTACAAGCTATTAATCTTGTTACTGTTATAAAATAAGTCACTGTAAATAACTAGTCCCGGTACCGGTTTTAATAACAACACGCTTTATTGTCAATGTCTAGCCTACATAAAACTTCTTTTTAGATTGAAACGATTTTTCAGAATTCCATTTCCGTAAGTCTATCGGTCGACACTTATTTCAAATAAGATGAGTATTTCATTTTTAAAACGTTTCGGCGGGAACAGAAAACGAAAATTAAATTATTTTCTCAAGAACCTAGAAATACATAATAATTTATTTAATAACGACAATCAAAGACTAGATAGGTACTAGTGATGTACCGACTAGTCGGGAAAGCCGACTAGTAGGCCATTTTTGTAGTCGGTGATTAGTCAGCGACTAGTCGGCTAAGACCGCCGAATAGTCGGCCCATTTTTTACTCGTATTAATATGCTTAAATTTAAAAGACAGTGATTGAAAAGAAATTGAAATCTTTACTGTTATTATTTTATTACAGAATCAGTTTAACAGTTTATTTTCAGTGAAATCTAGAAAAGGAGAGGAAATTAGCATAGGAAGAAAAGCCGGCGCGCACGTAAATAGTGATAGAATTAATGCAAAGTAAACAAAAACATGCCTCGAAAATTCCGCCTGATCGCCGGGCGCCGCGCACTAGCCGAAAGCGTAGTCACGAACATTACCGATGTCACCCGAACTTAACCGAACGCAATAATCGGCTTGGCCGACTAGTGGGTCATTTTGCAGCCGACTAGTCGGATAGTCGGCCAAAGTCATTGTCGGCCCATCTCTAGCAGGTACTTGATTAAACATAAGCCCACTCTAATACCTATGTAGGTCTACACCTAGAACCTACGTTCTAATAATATTATTCTACATAGGTCCGGATTTTCCTCATAGCAAATATCTACGATATGTTATATAAACATGCATGTACTCGTAGGTGCCACGAGATTAAATCAACGGATCCAAATAAAAAATAACTGTCTCCTCTGAACAATGAACTATACACCTATTTGCGTTGATTACAATATTATTGACCTGCAGATAAAGCGACACCTCTTGCAATACGCTTTCCATCGCCGTTTTTAGCTGAAGAAGGAAAAAATTGATCTAAAAAACGAGGTAGTGGACTTGTGGTGTAAAATTTGCATCAATCACGGCTGTTCGCGAGGCTCCCCTCTATGTCATATAAAGCGGGTTGCCCTGCCCTCTGTGTTGGCAGTTATTCACGTTGAGTGCTCGAGAACGCAGATTCGTGATAAAATAACTATGAAGGCAGCTACTTTGTTTGTTTTTGGTAAGTTATTTTCATTTATCATACGTATACATATCGAAATTTTGGCGAAACATCTGGAACTTCCCGAATACGATAACCTAACATAAAAAAATTGATAGGTATACCTAATCGGACCCTGGCAGTGATCTAAAATTGATGTTGTTGTAATAAAATCTGGGTGATTCACATCAGTGTAGTTTTTTTGCAAGCATTGTTTGCCGGATTTTTTTGTGTGTTAAACCATCTAACTCATTTTGGACTGGTTAGAGGCCTATTACGGGTACCCGTACCTACCTACTTGTCGTAGTACATATCCGTATAACATTGTTTTGACAGACTACCTTCCTAAGACTAAAACCAGAAAACCTGAAGTTCCCAAGAATTGTTTTTGATATATCTTCATATTTAAACACTATTGGCCATTTATTTATACCTAAGCTAAAAGAAATTGCTCATGAATGTGTCATTTATAAATAGAGGAAGTTATTGATTATTCTTTATCTATTATCATCGTCCTCCACAGCCCGACTTCACCCACTGCTGAGCCTCTCTTTTATTGTGCCAAACCCCACGCTCCAATCAGGTTCTACCCGAGATCTTAGGGAATAATAATTTATCCTTATTCATTTCAAGCCTTCCGCTTGGGTAAAGCGTAGCCTCTTTGGCTATTTTATTTCGCGATCTTGCACTGTACGTATATCTATACTAATATTAAAGAGGTAAAGTTTGTGAGGTGTGAGGTGTGAGGTTGTAGGGGGTAATCTCTGGATCTACTGAACCGATTTAAAAATTATTTTACCACTAGAAAGCCACGTTATTTGTGAGTGTCATAGGCTATATTAACCCGAAAAATTAAAAGACTTTTTGGTGGTAGTCGGATTTGCAAAGTAAGTCGGAGAAAAAACGGTCGAACGAAAACGTTTCTTACGCTGCCTTAACGATGAGAGATATATGATTGAGTTCTAGAGAAAAGTTGTAGAACTTGATAATGCTTACAAAAAAATCAACAACAGCATATGTGTAACTTTTATATTTAAGTCACAAAAAGTAGTTTTTTTAAATTAAAAAAATCATTTAAATCGTTAGGTCATGTTTATTGGTCATATGATGCACAATTATGAATTATTATCAAAATAAGTAAATTTAGCGTCTCAAGTGTTTAAAACAAAAGACTTTTCCCTCTTACTCCATCTAATTTGGACGAATGGTTAAAGAGATAATACGACATAGGTAACCGCGACCGAGTCGTAATCTATTGAGTGATATAAAAATGTTTACCGCCCAACGAAGTGGGCACGGGTCAGCTAGTTATAAATAATTTTGTTTCTATATGTAGGTAGGTTTTTGCAAACAGTTTCTCTGAGAAGAAAGGTCGGAACTTACTCAGAGGTCAGTCTGTTATAAGTCCAGACATAATCTTGGTCAGATCACGTGGATACCGATGACGTGTTGATTGACCGATTGATGTCTGAAATGGTCTTTTGAGGAAAGAACCACCCAGATTGAGTGGACCTATCCAGTCAGTACATGCATTTGCCGTAAGTCGGTATTCACTCAGTTATCATTACATTACAGAGATGCACATCTATAATTCCCCGAAAAAAAAACAAAAATAAAAAGTCAACATCTTTAACACGACATATTAGGTATATAAAATTAGGTCTTACTTCAGGTCCTACGTCATTCACAAACCGGTGTTCATTGGTCCAAAGTGGTCCTTCTTCCTGTTATTACCTAGATGAGCACTTTACGACCTTAAATGGTCTTTGTTAAGGTCAGCGTGTGCGCCCACGTCGGTCCTTTGACTTGATTACTTGATGAGGTCTAAATGTTTCCGGTTTGTTAGGGAGCCATGGACAAATGTGGTGTAGTCTAGAGTAATCTCAAGACGCACTGGTAACGTAAAAAAAAATGAGTTTGCCTGGCTGTTTGATATGTTTTCACGGCTGACCGGAGTGATTTTGATGAAATTTTCATAAGTTTGACAGTTACTGATGTAGTCATGAAAGTCATGCCTTCTTAGCAGATGAGTAAAAAATCAAGATGGCAAAGCTGTTTTTTTTTAAGAGATACAATAGGTACCTACTACTATGAACGGTGGGCTGCATCAATTGGGTACCCGAGTTGTATTAAAATTTTAATACAACTGGGGTACCCAATTGATGCAGCTCACTGTACCTACGTAAAGTAAAATGAGGATTTGAGGCTAATGGAATTTTGGAAGTAGGGGCTACATACATGCCTACCTACCTACTTTGTGTCTTCTATTGTTATTTTATAAAATTAAACCTAATCCATAAATTAAGAAAGAAAGAAAGAAAAAACGTTTATTTGCGGTAAACATGACGCAAAAAGAAAAGGAACACAAAAAAATAAATAAGAAAAGGTTGAGGGAAACATGCGTCACGTCCACGCAAAACGGCTATCACTCAGCATTTTGCTGCGACCCTATGCAAGACAGAGCCCCAGCGCTGATTTCAGCGACAGCCGGCTTTGAAATTCGAAAATAATTCTGTGTCTGTTACCTTTTCACGCCTCAACGGCTGAACGGATGCCATGACCTGGGCTACTAGGATACTTTTATCCCGGTAGTTGATTTCTGACCACAAGCGGGCAAACACGCGGACAAAAGCTAGATATAGTAAAAAAAAGCCTAACTTAGGTGATGACTGTGATGAGTCATTGTGCCTACAAAAACATAAATTATTTTCATAGCATGTGTGTAAAATGTATGCAAACAGTTTTTTTACGAATAATTTCTTAACGAAGTAATTAATATTCAACCTCGCATCCATCTATGAAGTCTTAATTAACGCGTTTTTAGCGTTATCGTAATATTTGCAGTTTTGAAATTCTCTAAATGAGTGGTTTTTACCGACCGATAAATAAAGGCTTTGATTTCCTTAATGTACAGACGTCAGCAAATCAAGCTACGCCAAACTGTACATTTTTTCCAATAGAACATGAACCTTATACTTATGTGATAAAGTTGAAAATCTATCAAAGAAATTTGACAGAATGGGGTAGCTTGATGAGCTGGCGTCTGTACCTTAACCTAACCTAGAGCTTTAGGAAGCTTTTAAAATTTCAATAGGCTCGCCCACTAAGGGGCCATCCATAAATTACGTGACATAAATTTTATAGTTTTTTGAACCCCCCGCCGTCCTTGTCACATGTGGTTACACTTGTGAAACCCCCTCCCCCTTTGTGTGACGTCACATATTTTTCAATTTTGTATTTAGAAGTACATAATTAAACGAAAACAGCAGTTTTCCATTTTTTTTTTTAATTTAAATAAAATTATTCTTTAATAATATTAACATAAAGTCAAATAATTTAGACACAACATGTGACGTCACAAAGATTTTGATCCTCTGGCCCTTGTCACACAATGTCACATTTCGTTGACCCCCTCTCCACATGTGGTCACACTTGTGAAACCCAGCCCTGAACGTGTGACGTAATTTTTGATGGCCCCTAAATGTGGGTGTACTGGTCAGTACACCTCTGCCTTACTCTTAGGGAATTACAGGCGCGATGTTATGTTATATTATAATTGATCAAGCATTACTGACTATCCCGCTTCACCAATTTCCAGCGCTGGTGATCGTGGCAGTGACCTGCCGTCCCGACAAGCCTGACCTGAAGCAGGTCAAGGCTGAGGCGGCCCGTAAGAAGGCTTGCATGCACGACTGTACTTCCATCGCTTTGGAACCCATCTGTGCCGGCAAGCAGGGAGAGAAGTCCAAGTCTTTCGGCAATGAATGCGTTATGAACAACTATAACTGCGAACACCATGACAGTGAGTATTGTTTTCATATTAATCATCAGTGCGACTTTGCCCCACCTCTTGTAGTGCTCTCTGTGCAGCAACACATACACTATGGAGGACCTTTGAAGTAACCGAATTCTGGTCGAAGCTCATTTAAATAAATTGGAATCATTGGTAGACGAAGAAGATTAATCTTCATTATACTAATTGGTCAGCCAGGGGACATAGTCCTTCAGTTCTAAGTAACTAAACCCATAGCCAAATGAGTTCTGTTACCATGGTCTGCAATAGTCTTACAACCGGCACGTTTGGCGCAGTGGTTAAGCGATTGACTGCTGCGCTGCGTGTCGCGGGTTCGATTCCCGCACGGAACAAATATTTGTATGACCTACAAGTACTTGTTCCGGGTCTGGCTATTTGTGTATGTGATTTTAAATGTTTGTAAACGCACCCACAATACAGGAGAAATTCCTAGTGTGGGGCAAAGTTAAAAAAAAAAACCACAACAAACTCTTTGGGTGCACTTTCATAGTGAATAGAGGGAAATCGTCGGTTCTCAATCCATTTAAAATCGTCTTGGGGCTTCTGCGAGTTGGCTTCAGCCTCTCAAACCGGGCCACAGGGTCCTCAAGATATGTTTAACATAATTGGATTGAAACAGTATATCGTATTATAATGGTAAAAATGTGACGTTCCTGAAAATATTTGGAAACAATCGAGTCCAGGAAAAGTTAGTCAACGTTCTTAGTTCTGGTGACAGCCATAGAACAATGGTGCTCAGATTATATCTTAATGAACTAAGTTTTTAGAGTGAAGTCACGATCACTATTATACAGGTTGAAATTGAAAACATGCGACAAACCGAAATGGGAGATTGTACTCATCATTATGAACAACTTTTACTAAGGGACCAAAGATGCAAGCGCAAAAAAAAAACAGCTGTTCCCTACATTTTGACAAGTTATGCGAACATAAATGTAGGGAACAGCTGTTTTTTTTCGCGATTGCATCTTTGGTCCCTCAGTAAAAGTTGTTCATAATGATGAGTACAATCTCCCATTTCGGTTTGTCGCATGTTTTCAATTTCAACCTGTATATAGGTAAGTAGAAAACATTTACAATCGGAAGTTTTAAATGCATCAACTTTTGAAATCCGAGTTTAACTGGTTCAGGAAATCGGTTCGGTTAAAACCATAATATATTCAGGTAGTAGCGATATGGGCTACTAAGGGGCCATTGAAGTATTACGTAAGCACTACAGAGGGGGGGGGGTCTTTGCTTTGCTTATTTTTAATGACATGAGGGATCTGGATGGAGGGGGTCTGGATGGTGATTACGTCAGCAGAATTTATTTTTTAACTTTTGGATTTTCTACAAAATTTAGTAGATTATGGTTTGAACACATATGGCAACCCTACTTGTCTATGAATGGCTCGAAGAAAACGATGACAATATTCCAAAATCACACGAAAGTTAGCAGACACGTGTGTCTGCTACCAATGTTTACGTGAGCATGAGACGGGGGGGTAAAAGCTTTGCTTACTTTTGCTGACGAGGGGGAGGGGGTGTTAATAATTGCAAAAAAATCCCCTAAGAACCAGCTCATCAATTTAACAGGCAAGCCCACATGAAATAAAACGAACTCAATGACATAGTTCAAGGTGGAACATAATTATAAATGTTGAAAAAAACTTTAATGTACGTTCCGGGAAGCTCGGTTTTCCTTGTGAAGTTATGTTATATTAGCATTTTAGTCGGTATGATAAGATCTTACATACAAACGACTCGTGAGTCACAAGATACCTTTTAACACTATTAAAGTTGAATTGTTGTAACGCCCACAGACATTTGAGTAAGATCTGAGATTCTGTGTTTTAGTTCTTGCATTGTTTTTTTACCTGTTAGCACTTAGCAGTGTTAACACTAAGAATTAAAGTTTACCTATAGTTTTGGAGCGTTTACCTAGTTTTTTTTTATGAAAACATTTGGAAATACTTACTTTAAAGGTCAACTAAGTTAGTTGTACTCTATTAGAGATAAGTCTACTGACAAAATCTTCTAATTCTCTATCCAAAATACATATATACCTATACAAGGGTCTCAGTAATAAATTAAACTATTGACTTAACTATCCTTATGAAAATCAATAGTTTAAAAATAATGTTTCTTAATCAGAAACATTATTTTTCTTGGTTTACTGCTAAATAGGCGGACGTGATGATAAGAGTTTTGTTGAATAGTTTTATATGTACCTATTTAGGTATATGTAGTTAGTATTTTATGCTAGGAGTAGGTAAAGAATCGAATGGTCACAGAAGCAACTAGACAGGTATAGCCTCCGTGGGTATAAGTATATATACTAAGGTAAACATGAAAGGCAATATGAAAAACAACAGGTTTCATTGCAATTCTTGCACATGCATATAACAGCCACAGAATCATCATAACATTCAAATTGCACAAGAAGATAAACTTCGGCTTCCTTTTTTGGGCCGAAAAAAGAAACAAGTTTATGGATATTTATTAAAAAATACGATGACCGATCATCAATTTGAGACTGTCTTGTTTATTAAAGTAACAATCAATAACAGTCTCTTGTCGTACAGAGCTGTTAAAGAAATTAAAATATCGATTTTGTCTAAAAATACACTCAACTTCGAAGTAAATTCAACAGAATGTTGAATTACTTAACATCACACCTTGTGTCCCTGAAGGGTTGGGCAGAGGTGTATTCAAGTAATAAGGAGCGAGCCTATTATTACCAATCGTCCACAAATCCGAATAGTATATTATACAAGAAAAAATATTGCAGTCATGCCACTGCAATAAATTTTTTGTCAACAAAAGCGGTTCGGCGGCGCGTGATGTTGCAAAATCCAACAAAAAACCCCATAACAACGAGATAGATAACAAAGAGTTTCAGAATTCGATAGAAAATAAAACCCTATTGACACTGTATGAAATAGTTTGCAATAGGGCCTGTGGGCTGTGTGTGTGCGTGATCAACAAAGCGTGACACGTCAGGTAACCGTGGTAGCATGGCGTCGCCGTCCGTCGGCGGCCATTGTGCCTGACGCCCTAACCGGATCGTGACTCATGCAGTTTTGATATTATTGCTATGTATACTCAGAGGTCACTTGCTAGTTTTGGCTGGATTTTAACAGTTCCACGACAATGATGAAAAAAGGATGCTGATCGATATTGCAAATTGGAAAATAGGAATGATCAAATGGTTTTTGGCAATGCATTCGGGAGAGACAAATGAAACTAAACGCTTCTTCTGACGTAGACGGCTAAAAAGACAATGAGGTTTGAAAAGGAAATAGTGAACTATTTCTTATATTAATTATTTGGAAAAAGAACATGGAAAATAAATAATTTATCTTAATTCCACCGTTCTAAGTGCAGCTCTTGTTAAAGCAGCTTTTAACGCGTCGAATGTTTCAAACGTTTGAAGTTGTCTATAAAAATACAGAGGGCAAGGAACTTGTAGAACGAGCTTATGACTATTTTGTAACGAAAGCAATCTAGACAAATGCAAACCTGTTTTTAATCTGAGTAGGCAATCATTAAATTCCTGCAGGATGTCTTTGTCATCTGCACAAAAAAGCAAGTTACACATTTTTTAGCTTAATAACCTATCTATCGTTTCAAGAAATTTCTATAAATTAAGTACGAGTAAGTACCCATGCATCATCAATATATCAATCGTTAAAGTGATAATATAGCTATATGGAAAGTTTCCTTAGCTTTTCCAAATATTGACCAAAGTGACCATTATATAAATACGTATCTTAAGAAGACAAATATGTATTAAATAACTGGTCGTTGACATGACTGCTTTTCGTGAGTCCGAGGTCCTATTGGACCCTATGTTTTACAAATAAACTATTCTATTCTATTCTATCTAGTTATCAGGTTTGTCCATTATGAAATTCTCATTAGGTATTTCCATTAGGAATTTCCATTAGGTATTCGGTACATGGGTTCAATATACATCTCTCGTCAACCCTTTCGAATAGCTACATGCGTGAAGTTATGTATGTAATATATATTTTCTTTTTCTTTTTACAGCTCTCCACAAGATCAGCAAAGGCGAGTGTGCTGGCTCTGATGGCATCCGTCTGTCTTAAGCCAACAAGAAAACTCAGGACGCTTTATTACTGCATTTTATAAATATACAAAATTGCTATTTGCTTATCGACCAACGTCAAAGAAGCTGTGATTAATGTAGAGTTTTAGCAGAGTATTTAATTGTCAATTAATGATATGTGTGTTATCATTTTATATTTAATTATGTATTAAATCATGTCATTTTAAATTAATTCGATTGTTTGTTTTAATAGAGGGTGTAGAAGTTTAATCATACCACACGAGTATGTTGGTCTATTTATAAGAATCCCGACAAAGGGATAAGAGTTTGTTGCACAAAGGTTTTTACTTAGGTTTTTGAGGAGGCTGACAATAGCAACTACAACAGCACACTAATTAATGTTTACGTAGGTTTATATAATTTAGGTCGTAATACCTACTTGAGCGGCTTGTTGCTAAGTAGTAATAGCCGTAAGGGCCTGCGCCCACTAACGGCACGGCACGGCAAGGCATTTTTATGCGGCGAATAGAAATATAACTTATAAGTAAGACGATAAAATTCAAATTTCAATGATGATGCCTAAGGACGGCGCGGTATGCCTAAGGATACCGCGGCATCGTTGCCGTTGAAATTTAAATTTTACTGTCATACTATTAAGTTATATTTCTATTCGTGGCTTACAAATCCGTTGCCATGCCGTGCCGCCAGTGGGCGCTGACCCTAAGGTTCGATCGATCAGGTTAAACTACGCTTGCCGCCGTCGCGTCGGTTACATACCAAGACCTCTCAGTGCTTCGGAAAGCACGTTCAGACGTTGGTCCTGGCTCTCATTCGTAGATCTTTGACAGTCGTGACGGGTCGTCAAAAGTCGGAAAGTTTCACGACCAGTCTCACCAAGGGGTATTTACCCAGCAACTGGGTTGTGGAGGTCAAATAGGCAGTCACTCCATGTAAAATACTGGTATTCAACTGCATCCAGTTAGACGGGAAGCTGACGCCAACATAGTTAAGAAAACCTAGGATTAAAATAAATAATAGTTTAAAAAACTAAAAAACACGCTTTAAAAACCAAACTAAAATAGGAGAAAATAATTTAATTCAATTAAAAAGCGTGGGGTGCTTTTTGAGGTATAATGTAATAAATGTATAATCAATTAATGTCAAGCACCCCACGCTTTTTAATTGAATCAAATTATTTTCTCCTTTTTTAGTTTGGTTTTTAAAGCGTGTTTTTTAGTTTTTTAAACTATTGTTTATTTTCTATTATTTTGTTCTGCTAACTACAAAAGCGTGATTATTCCGTTTATTTATTTTTTGAAATTATTGAATTGTCATCGGTCCTTGATAAGTACCTATGCAAAATTTCGGTCGAAATCATGTTCAAAGTTTCCGTTACATAGGCACATACTAACATACGTATGAAGCTAATAAAAGCGTTTTAAAAAAGCAGACTGATAGGTACTCTTCTGTATTACGAACTTCGTAATACAGAAGAGTATCAGTCTGTTTTTTCGGGAAGAGGCATTCTAAAGAAAAGTTGGATGTATTGTCTGAATGATGTTATATGCTGCACTGACCCCAAATAAATAAAGATGAGCGAAGGAAGGTGACGATTTGTCAAAAGACGATTGTAATATTAACGGTTTAAAACTAAGCTAAGTAAAAACACGTGAACCTACCAAACACTAACATTATTAAAATCGATTCGTTTATAATTAGATAACTAGATATCTACTGAATATCTCAACCTACACTAAGCTTTAAACTATTCTGATCTTTGTAAAGTTTTCTTCTAAAGACACTGTTATGTGCTTTCTAAAATGAGGAAGAGTAATGCACTCTCGGTTTATTTTCTTTAGCTTCGTTACTAGTGGAGGCGCCTTTGAGTTAGTAGAGTGCTGGCTCGTCTATACGATCTCGCTCCTTTATACCGACCACGTTTAGAACTTAAGAACAGACTCTGCTTTAAAAAAAGTAGGACATGTCCTGGATCTAAGTTCCCTGGGGACATTATTTTGTACAGGCTTAGAGATGAGCTTTTGACCAAGTTTAGTTTAAGTTGGTAGTGTCGTGTATGTTTATAGGATTCGTGTATCTTGAAGAGCTAAAAGATCTTAACTGGCTATTTATAATTACTCAGTGTCGTAACTCGACAATAATTAATTTAACTTTAACGTTTTTTTTTCTTATAAATATGTATAAGTAGGTAAGTTTTCTGCACTGCTTCTGCTTCTAAACCTTAACTGTGCCTTTCATACTCCTCCGTCAGCATAATTTTCGTAAAAATGGGTACAAAGTTTTTGCTTAACGTAATAATATATATTAGAACTGTATAAACCAAACGATTTGAATATGCTGTTTTAGTACTTGAGAAATCCGTTCAAGTTGGCGCCACTATCTATGCTACCTTTGTAATTTCTTCTTTAGTCATATTGCACGGTTGGCGCAGTGGTTAAGCGATTGATTGCTGCGCTGCGTGTCGCGGGTTCGATTCCCGCACGGAACAAATATTTGTATGACCTACAAGTAGTTGTTTCGGGTCTGGCTATTTGTGTATGCGAGTTTAAATGTTTGTAAACGCACCCACAATACAGGAGAAATTCCTAGTGTGGGGCAACGTGTAAAAAAAAAAAAAAAAAATATATACCTTCTTGTCGTTGCCATTGTTACACAAAGACTGTTTCTAATCAATCCTGTGTTATTTTATCCATAATCCAACAATATAAAAAAAAAGAAAAAAAAGAAAAAAAAGAAGAAAAAGAAAAGATATACTTAGATGTAGGTAGGTACATCTTTTTAGTTTTAATAACAAATGGCGATGCTATAAAAGTATAAAGGCTCGTGCGTCCCGCTTGTCTGAACAAGCCTTTAGAATAGCATCGATTTTATATCCGGTAGATGGGTAGCGGTACAGTTAATAATTGTGCAGGACGCCCACGCACGGAACAATAGATAGATAGCCTAATTGAATGTATATAATGATCATTGTACATAATATTCGTGTATAGCTATAAGTTTTGTTGATTTCCTTAAGTAGATACTAAGAACCTTGTTATGATCACGCTCAACTCTAGATCAAGTTCAGAGCAGGTTCGAACTTGTCGAAACCTGTCCGGTCTTAGCCACGCCTACACTCGTTTCTGATTGGTGGATCTAGAGTCGAGCACGAACACAACTTAATCTAGAAAAATATGATTGGCAAATTTAATTGCGAAAAGCGGCGCCAACACCGCTACTTGTACCTATGTGCCCAAGTATAAGTATAGGGCATTTTGAGCTGTTCGTTCAGTTTTGTGAAACCAGTGCTTACAGTGAACAATGAACAGTAAATAATAACCAGTAAATAAGTAAAAAGTGAACAGTAACAATGAACAGTGGACTATAAATAAGTGAGCTATAAATAAGTCTATAAATGTACAGTGATAAATAAATAGTCTTCAAGTTTTCTAAAGAGTTTTAATCAGTGAACCACGTAGTAGTATCCTCCAATCCAGTGCATAAAGTGTGAGACCTAGAACCCTCACATTGTCTGGTCCTTCGAGAGCCGGATTCGAGGAAAACGCTATTAAGAAGATTCTAGTGAACCTCTTGAAGAATATTTAGAAGAACATAGACTCAAGAACAATGCCAGTTACGAGGTCTACAGGCAAAAAGGGCAGACAAGCATCAACTTCAGCTACTGAAACAGCCACTGAAGCGGCTACTGAAACGGCCACTGAAACCACTACTGAAGCTACAACTGAGACGGGCACCACGGAAACTACCAGAACAACAGCTGAAACGTCAGAAGCACCGGCCGCGACCGCGTCTACTATCAAACGCACCGGAGAACCTGAAAATAAAGAAAGTGGTCGCCGAAGTAAACCTACGTCTCAAAAAAGTGTAAAAGTGTCCAAAACGCGCCGCATAGCCAAGGCCAAAGCAGAACTAGCACAAAGGTTAGTAGAGTTAGCAAACGCGCGCCTAGCCGAGGTCGAAGCTGAATCCACTGAGGAAGACTCATCCTCAGTAGCCTCGGAAGCTGGCAATGATCAACGAGTGACTACTTGGCTACAATCAAGCCAGCTGCTCGCCATCGCCGACAGACCACATGAACCAGTAAAGTCGTCGACCGAACCTGCAGTTCCAGTAACCACCGCCGTGTCCTGGAGCATCCCGGCGACCTTACCGGCGGGAGTCAGCACCATGCACCCGCCTCCTGAAAACCTGAACATGGAACCTGAGAACATGCTGCCAGTGAGCAACGCCGCCTCCTGGCAGCCGAACACTGCGACTGAACAGCCGCACCTGAACCCACCACCTGTAGTCACCGCCTGGTTACAAAACTCAGTGAACACGCAGCCACATCCGAACCTACAGCCAGTGATCACATCTGCATCCTGGCAACCGAACTACGTGCCTGCGCAGCCACAACGAACGCCAGCGCCGACAGAACCCGTCGCACACTGGCCACAGAACTCCACGTACGTACCAACGAACACATCATGGCAACCGATCTACACTACGGCACCACATCGCAGCTACGCTCCGGGAGATGCCCCCGAAACCCGGGTGCCGCAGTCCACGCTATCAGCGCACGCCTTGCATCAGCCTTCAACACTGGCCGTCCAAGAACCTAGGACGGACATAAGAGAACTTGCTGCTGCAATCACACACGCTATGCAATCCACACAGTACCAGCAGCCAACAAGACACACTGAACTACCCTGCTTCAACGGAGCCCATCAAGATTGGCTCACGTTCCGTGCCGCCTACGTTGAAACAGCACATCGACTAACAGCAATGGAGAACATGTCTAGACTTAGACGAAGCCTTCGAGGTCTAGCCAAGGAAGCGGTACAAGGGTTACTAATAGTGAACGCAGACCCAAGTGAAGTTATGAAATCACTCGAGCTACGCTTCGGACGTTCGGACTCAATTGCAATGGCCGAGATAGAACGACTACGAACACTGCCGCGCCTCACTGAATCTCCGCGTGAAGTATGTACATTCGCTACCAAAGTAGAAAGCATAGTTGGAACTCTACAAGCACTCAACTGTGGACATTACCTCTTCAATCCAGAAGTGACAAAAGTTATTGTTGAAAAACTCACACCAACCTTGAAGAGACAGTGGTACCAGTTCTCAGCAATGAATCCAAGAACAGAACCTGATCTTCTGAAGTTTACTCGATTCATCAAGATTGAAGCTGAAATATGCAGCCCATATGCACTGCCTGAAAACATCGCTGCAACAACACAAACTTCTCAGAACACGCAACGACGCCAGCAACGAGTAAACGCAACGCAAGAAACAAATAAACCAAAGTGTAATTTATGTGAACGTCAGGGACACAGCATCATGGAGTGTGAACAATTCAAGAAAGCAGCTACTGATGCTAGATGGGATATAGCTAAGAAACATCGCTTGTGTTTTCGTTGCCTCAAATATAGAACAAAGCAACACAGCTGTAAACCGAAGAAATGTGAAATAAACGACTGTGTACATTTACATCATAAGATGTTACACGCCGACAGTGCAGTGAACAAAAAGAAAGAAGAACCTGAGTGCTCCAAAGAAGAACAAGAGAAGGTTCATTCAGCATGGACACCTAAGGTGTCATTCCTGAAAATAATTCCAGTACACCTTTCTGGACCGGCGGGAGCTGTGGATACCTACGCGCTCCTGGATGACGGCTCTACTGTAACATTGATTGATGAGAGCCTAGCCAATGAAATCGGAGCACAAGGATCATGTGAACCACTACGAATATCATCCTTCGACGGCGAACCTACAATCGACATAACATCTCGACGAGTGAACTTCTTCATCAAGGGACTCCACACATCTGAACGCAAGCTACATGCAAGAACAGTCAAACAGCTAGAGCTGGCTGCACAAAGGATACCTGGAGAAGCAGTTGAGGACTGTGAACACCTTCGAGACATAGCCAAAGATATAGTAACTGAAGATGCAAGACCCAGACTCCTGATCGGCCAAGATAACTGGGACCTCCTCATCACAACAGAAATCAAGACAGGAAAGAAGAACCAACCAGTGGCCTCACTAACACCACTCGGTTGGGTCCTGCACGGTAGCCACGCACGAGCACTGGGCCACAGAGTGAACTTCATCACACATACTAACACAGACGATGACCTGCATGAACTAGTGAAGGAATACATCACGATGGACAACATGCAAGTCAACCCTAAGAAACCCATCAATGATCCTGATGAAAAGGCACTTCGAATCCTGCAGCAGTGTACGAAGAGAACCACAGAAGGACGATATCAAACCGCTCTATTATGGCGAAATGAAAACATAAGAATGCCGGAGAACTATGACAGCGCTTTGAACAGACTCAGCAGCGTGGAGAAGAAAATTGATAAAGATCCAGAACTGAAGAAGAGGTATTCTGAACAAATGGAAGCACTAGTATCAAAAGGGTACGCCGAGCCAGCTCCACCAACCACGTCAAAATACAGAACCTGGTACTTACCTCACTTCGCAGTCTTCAACCCAATGAAGCCGGACAAATTAAGGATTGTCTGTGACGCAGCAGCCAAAACCAGGGGAGTTTCTTTGAACGACCAACTACTCACTGGACCAGACCTCCTGCAATCCCTACCAGGAGTGATCATGCGTTTCCGTCAACATTCAATCGCCGTGACCGCCGACATTACTGAAATGTTTTTACAAATAGAACTTCGACCCGAAGACCGTGACGCCCTACGTTATTTGTGGCGAGGAGACCGAAGAGACAACCAGCCGCCGGGGCAATACCGGATGAAGTCATTGATCTTCGGAGCTTCTTGTTCACCAGCTACAGCGATATACATAAAGAACACAAACGCCGAGAGATTCCAACATGAACATCCAGAGGCAGTCGAAGCTATCAAACGGAAGCATTACATGGATGACTATCTAAATAGCTTTGACACATTAGAAGAAGCAGTAAGAATCTCGCAAGCAGTGCGCAGCATTCACAGGGAAGCGCATTTCGAACTCAAGAAATGGTCATCAAACTCTACCGCCCTTCTTGAAGCACTAGGGGAAGTAACCAAGACCGAAGACACGATCAAGCTGGAAGACAACATCCAGACAGAACGAGTTCTCGGTCTGATATGGAGGCCAACGGAAGATTCGCTTACCTTCAACTTGAATCTGACGCGCATACCTCAGAACATCCTACAGAACGACACGCCTACTAAAAGGGAAGCTCTCCGAATAGTCATGTCCTTATTTGACCCTTTGGGACTATTACAGTTGTATAAAACATAGAGAACGATGCTGCCCATTCTCTAGTAAGTCCCTTAGTCGCCTTCTACGACACTCACGGGACGAAATTGGATGGTGCTATTCTTTTACGTCCGGCACCACACGGAACCCCATAAATATAATAAATCATTAAACAAATTTTGATTGTTTATATACAGTTTACATTTTCACATTTTTATGCATGAAAAGTAGTGTCCGACCGGAAGTCGATTTCTGGCCGAAGCCAAAGCCGTAGACGATGAATCGTATCGTAACCGCAACCTTCGGCCGAAGCCAAAGCCGAAGGTCAGGTGGGTTCAGTTCAAGATTGGCTAAAAATGAATACTTAAAATAATGTTTTTTTTTGTTTTAAGTTTCCCATCGCGCGTCGCTTCTTTCATTGCACTTTCACGCGTTCGTAACAGTTCGTTGAAATCGGCGCTTCCGACCTTCGGGTTCGACCAAGGTTTGGTGTTGTTTTTAGCCGATGCTGAATCTGAAGGCTCGGTCTGACACTAACAAAATCGCATGAGGGCTCTTTGCTAATATGAAAAAAAGCACATTGCTGACTAGCATAAATTTGTCTGTGGTCCAGTTTCCTTATCGGGGCTTTCACTTTTCTTCTTCGGGAATACAAAGTTAAAAGCACACATTCTATATATACCGTATTGTTAACCTAAAATCGGTGCAGTAAGTATCTCTTTTCGACCTATATACTCCATTTGAAATAAGATTAGACATTTAAACAAACCTTTTTTACAGTCTGTTCAACTTATTCTGACTTCTATACCGTAGGCATAAGGATAGCATTAAAAGCAAAAAAGTAGTTACAATGCCACCAACGAAATAGAAGTCAAAATCGGTTGATCGGACTGTAAAAAGGGTTTCGTTAAATGTCTAATCTTATTTCAAATGGAGTATATAATAGTATGTTAAAAAATTCAGCGGCTGTGCCAATATAGGTGAGGTAGAAAGTAAAAAATAAAAAAGAAAGTGACATGAAAAACTGAAACCAAATCAAATCAAGAACAACCAACGTGCAGTGTGTCATTGCGTGTCTCAAAGTAGCACCAAAGGGCAGTCCAGCTCACCATGTGCCAGTTAAAATGAAATATCCTTGATGTTGATAACCTGCTGGACTGGATCCCTGCAGTGATATTCGGACGACCAGCAGACGAGATAATTACGCAATTGGTGGATTAAATATTATCTATGTGCATTGTGCAGTGTGAAATTATATAAGCACCCGCATTTACTTGTACTTTTAACCGACGAAAAAACGGAGGAGGTTCTAAAATCGACGCGTATTTTTTTTTTAATGTATAACCACGCATAACTTTTTACAGAGTAGTCCGATTTTGATAATTTTTATTGGAAAGGGTATACCTCGGAGTTGGTCCCATATAAATTTGGGTCTAATTTCCAACCCTAAGGGTAGGAAAACAGGGGATGATTGATTGTTCACTCACAGATTTTAATGCTGAGTTGTGTATCATCTCAAAAAGTAATCAAAAATTAAGCATGTAGTAATTAGAAGATTATAGCCACATAAAATTTTAAAATAAAAACTTTTTAACAAAAAAATTAAACCGCCGAAAAAACTGAAAAACAAAAAATAATAAACCTTTTTTGTTTAACCTATTAATTAAAATAAATATTCAAGTTCTTCCAACATAACAGACAGCTGTGCTGCTGGGGAGTTTGTTCCGCCACTTCTTCTTCCCAGCTAAAGTTTCGCAGCTAAAGACGTTTTTTGGAGCCTGTCTTATGTAATTTTGACGTTCAAAAAGTGTTGACTCCCAGACTAGTTTGAATAAATGACTTCTGATTTTGAATTAAATGTTATTTTAGTCTAAATTAGAATCTTGACAAGGAACATGCTACTTTTATTTTCTTAATTTTAACTTAGTTTTTACTTTATACACATTGTTCATTTATAACATTTATGCACTACCTAGCCTGAAGCACAGGTTCAACCTATGTAGTTCAGGCAATAAGCATCTGTGCCCTATTTTAATTGTTAAGTTACTTTGTAAATTTGCCCCTTTTATTAATAAATGATTATTATTATGTTATGATTCCTCTAAATAAACGTTTGTGCACTCCTATGAGTTTGTTGCACAAACGTTTATTTAGAGGCTTTTGCGGAGGCTGATAATTAGCAACTACAACAGCACACTAATTAATGTTTACGTAGGTTTAATAGTTATTATATTCGTAATATAATACTTGAAGGGCTCGTGGCTAAGTAATATAAGCCGCTGGTTCGATCGATCAGGTTAAGCTACTCTTGCCGCTGTTGTTCGGTTCCTCTTTCCGGCTCTGGGATACCGTTGTGGCGTCACGTATTGTGAATTTGTGTACGCACCTTATTACGTGGCGTCGCCTGTACTATGTTTAGTTTCGATAAGTTTTTGTGTTCGTTTGTTAAGTGGGTTGCCACTAAGCTACGATCCAGGGCGCTATCCTTAGCGTCCTTCTCTTGGTTGTCAACCGTCACGGGACACGGACTAGATTTTAAGTCATTAGCTTATTCTGTCCCAACTAGTTTAATTAGTTTTATAACTGTGTTAACGTGTGTACCTATCTAAATCTTAACTATAAGACGTGTCTGACAATTTATAATCATACTATCAACAAGTTGGAGTTTCTATTCTGCTCTTCGACCACAATCTCACCTCCAAACAACTTAAGAGGACAGAGGTAAAAATACCCAAACCGTTCTGTTACGTCTCTGACCGATCTTCCGTTCTACTCTTAATGGCATGACCATACCAACTTTCATTTTAGTTTTTTATTTGTAAAATCACGTCTGCTACTTACGTTTGTTTATCCTCGGTCCAGTACCTTACGAAGTCTTAAAATGTGAGCGATACATAGTCAACAAACATTCCTATAGGCGACAAGCAGTCTATGCTACACAAGTGGGTCACATCGTTCGCCCTATTGACTCCCGATCTAGGCGGTGTCAGAAGTGAAGTAAATACTAGATAATCCTTAAGATAAACATATGTTTTTCCAGAACGTTATTGATGTCATTTGTTTATGTTATTGCCACGTTTTGTTCGGTCATGTGATGTAAGTTTGAATACTGTAGTGAGGGGAAGATATTGTTTTCGTTTAATGTATACACTTTGTAATCTTAGCATGTATTTGTGTATTTTCTACCTAGTTTACATGAACCTATGACCTGTAATTACCTCTTCAGATAAGATTAAATTACGTATGGTTTCATTGCTGCCACGGTTCGATCGATAAGGTTTAGCGACGCTTACCACGGTAGATCCCTGGATGGGTTGACTATCTTTACATATCAAGACGCCCCTTTGCCTCGAAAAGTACGTTATGGCGTTGGTCCATGCTGTTATTCCTGGATCTTTGACAGTCGTTACGGGTTATCAGAAGCCGGAAAGTCTGACAACCAGTCTTGCCAAGGGATATGGTATTTCCTAGTAAGTGGGTTGTGGTGATCACATAGGCAATTGCTCCATACAATTACTGGGATTCAGCTGGATCCGGTTAGACTAGAAGCCGACCCTAATATATTAGGATTATCAATGATGATGCATGTATACGGTGCTCAGGATCAAGTATTCTTAGTAATCCTGGTACATCCGTAGTTAATTTGGAAAAGCTTCGTTGTAAAACGCTTAGAATTACTTTTCCTTCGCCTTACCTACTGCCATCAGTACCTAACTATTAATCCGTTCGAGCCAAAGTGATAGGTAGATCTCAACCACAAGTTTACAAATGGCAGACTATTTCATTTGCGTAGAATAAAGCAATGTCTATAATGGCAGATAAAACCGTGCACAATGTGTCTGTAAACATAGACCACCCCCTTCTTAGGTTCACTTAAAGCTTAAGATACAAAAAAAAATATCTTAAACAAGTACTAACCGTAAAACTTATTACTACACACACATACTACATTATTGTGAGGGTTCTAGGTCTCACACTTTATGCACTGGATTGGAGGATACTACTACGTGGTTCACTGATTAAAACTCTTTAGAAAACTTGAAGACTATTTATTTATCACTGTACATTTATAGACTTATTTATAGCTCACTTATTTATAGTCCACTGTTCATTGTTACTGTTCACTTTTTACTTATTTACTGGTTATTATTTACTGTTCATTGTTCACTGTAAGCACTGGTTTCACAAAACTGAACGAACAGCTCAAAATGCCCTATACTTATACTTGGGCACATAGGTACAAGTAGCGGTGTTGGCGCCGCTTTTCGCAATTAAATTTGCCAATCATATTTTTCTAGATTAAGTTGTGTTCGTGCTCGACTCTAGATCCACCAATCAGAAACGAGTGTAGGCGTGGCTAAGACCGGACAGGTTTCGACAAGTTCGAACCTGCTCTGAACTTGATCTAGAGTTGAGCGTGATCATAACAAGGTTCTTAGTATCTACTTAAGGAAATCAACAAAACTTATAGCTATACACGAATATTATGTACAATGATCATTATATACATTCAATTAGGCTATCTATCTATTGTTCCGTGCGTGGGCGTCCTGCACATTTCTCCCGCCGTGCGCCGTCCGCCGCTGACGTCGCAGTCGTAGAGACCGGTGCAGGCTCGCCGTGGTCGATCGATAGCACCACTATCTTCTTCACTGGACGTCGCAGGATACCTCCTTTTGTAGAATTCCTTCGTAGGCCCCCGGAAACATGGCCAGCTGATGATAAGAACCCCGTCATAATCACAGGAGAAGAGAGAACCTGTAGCATTAGAGACGAGAACATACAGATCTGCGAAGCTATACCAAACGTCAATAGGTTTTCACGCTGGGAAAGATATCTACGAGCTACGGCGCGAGTTCTACAGTTTCTACACCTCTGCCGCCAATCTAGACAAAATGTTAACTACAAAAGAACCAAAAAGAACAGCAGCAACGACCCTGATTGGAGAAGGAGTAAGAAGACAGTGCCGATCAAACCCAGAGAGAAGCAAGAGATCACGAACAATCACCTGCCTCTCACAGCTGAACTCCTGCGCGAAGCCGAAAGTCTGATCCTACGATCTTCACAAGAACAATCCTTCAAGGAAGAAATAGAAGCCCTAAGAAACAAGAAGCACATACAACGAAACAGTCGCCTGCACGCACTGTGCGTAGAACTCACGAAGGGAGAGATTCGCCTGAAGAGCAGAATAACCGCCATGACTGACGTCACAGAATGCCTGAAGAAACCAATGATACTAGACGGTGACCATATCACGACGCGATTATGGATAGAACACGTACACCGCAAATTACATCACGCAGGTACCGAGACCATAGTAAACGAGTGTCGTCAGCAGCATTGGGTGCTCCGTTTACGACCGACCGTCAAGAACATTATAAGCAAATGTCTGCGATGTCGTATCAAGGCAGCCTCTCCGCCTCAGCCGATGACAGGGAATCTTCCTTCCTGTCGCTTAGCACATCACCAGAGACCATTTACCTACGTCGGACTGGACTACTTCGGACCATTGACCATTACGGCGGGACGGAGTCACCAAAAAAGATACGTCGCTTTATTCACGTGTCTGACAACGCGAGCCATACATCTGGAACTTGTGGCATCGCTTAACACAGATTCAGCAATCATGGCATTGAGACGCATGATAGCACGCCGAGGATGTCCCGCACAACTATGGTCCGACAACGGAACAAACTTCCACGGCGCTGAAAAGGAACTACGAGCAGCTATCTTCACAGCTACAGCAGAAGAAGCTTCAAAGAAGATGATCGACTGGCGATTCATCCCACCAGGAGCGCCGTTCATGGGAGGCGCCTGGGAACGCATGGTGAGATCAGTTAAAGCCGCGCTAGCCACTACACTGAACGAACGATTTCCGAGCGAAGAAGTGCTTCATACCCTACTCATCGAAGCCGAACATACCGTAAACAGCCGACCACTTACGCACGTATCCGTCAACCCCGAAGATCCTGAGGCTTTGACCCCCAATCACTTCATTTTGGGCGGTCCAGGGCGCATCGCGGCACCAGGAGAATTCGACGACAGCGACTTACGTCTACGAGCCAGTTGGCGTGCCGCTCAAAGGCTTGCCGATATATTCTGGGCCAGATGGCTCAAAGAATATCTACCGGAACTACGGAACCGCAGAGAACCGCACACTAGAGGCACGATCCCTAAAATAGGCGACCTAGTATTCATCGTAGATGGCAACCTACCAAGGAACATGTGGGTCAGAGGGCGCATCAGCGCTACGTTTCCCGGTCCAGATGGAGTAGTGCGTACAGTGGACGTGTCTACAAAAGGAGGTATCCTGCGACGTCCAGTGAAGAAGATAGTGGTGCTATCGATCGACCACGGCGAGCCTGCACCGGTCTCTACGACTGCGACGTCAGCGGCGGACGGCGCACGGCGGGAGAAATGTGCAGGACGCCCACGCACGGAACAATAGATAGATAGCCTAATTGAATGTATATAATGATCATTGTACATAATATTCGTGTATAGCTATAAGTTTTGTTGATTTCCTTAAGTAGATACTAAGAACCTTGTTATGATCACGCTCAACTCTAGATCAAGTTCAGAGCAGGTTCGAACTTGTCGAAACCTGTCCGGTCTTAGCCACGCCTACACTCGTTTCTGATTGGTGGATCTAGAGTCGAGCACGAACACAACTTAATCTAGAAAAATATGATTGGCAAATTTAATTGCGAAAAGCGGCGCCAACACCGCTACTTGTACCTATGTGCCCAAGTATAAGTATAGGGCATTTTGAGCTGTTCGTTCAGTTTTGTGAAACCAGTGCTTACAGTGAACAATGAACAGTAAATAATAACCAGTAAATAAGTAAAAAGTGAACAGTAACAATGAACAGTGGACTATAAATAAGTGAGCTATAAATAAGTCTATAAATGTACAGTGATAAATAAATAGTCTTCAAGTTTTCTAAAGAGTTTTAATCAGTGAACCACGTAGTAGTATCCTCCAATCCAGTGCATAAAGTGTGAGACCTAGAACCCTCACAATAATGTAGTATGTGTGTGTAGTAATAAGTTTTACGGTTAGTACTTGTTTAAGATATTTTTTTTTGTATCTTAAGCTTTAAGTGAACCTAAGAAGGGGGTGGTCTATGTTTACAGACACATTGTGCACGGTTTTATCTGCCATTATAGACATTGCTTTATTCTACGCAAATGAAATAGTCTGCCATTTGTAAACTTGTGGTTGAGATCTACCTATCACTTTGGCTCGAACGGATTAATAGTTAGGTACTGATGGCAGTAGGTAAGGCGAAGGAAAAGTAATTCTAAGCGTTTTACAACGAAGCTTTTCCAAATTAACTACGGATGTACCAGGATTACTAAGAATACTTGATCCTGAGCACCGTATACATGCATCATCATTGATAATCCTAATATATTAGGGTCGGCTTCTAGTCTAACCGGATCCAGCTGAATCCCAGTAATTGTATGGAGCAATTGCCTATGTGATCACCACAACCCACTTACTAGGAAATACCATATCCCTTGGCAAGACTGGTTGTCAGACTTTCCGGCTTCTGATAACCCGTAACGACTGTCAAAGATCCAGGAATAACAGCATGGACCAACGCCATAACGTACTTTTCGAGGCAAAGGGGCGTCTTGATATGTAAAGATAGTCAACCCATCCAGGGATCTACCGTGGTAAGCGTCGCTAAACCTTATCGATCGAACCGTGGCAGCAATGAAACCATACGTAATTTAATCTTATCTGAAGAGGTAATTACAGGTCATAGGTTCATGTAAACTAGGTAGAAAATACACAAATACATGCTAAGATTACAAAGTGTATACATTAAACGAAAACAATATCTTCCCCTCACTACAGTATTCAAACTTACATCACATGACCGAACAAAACGTGGCAATAACATAAACAAATGACATCAATAACGTTCTGGAAAAACATATGTTTATCTTAAGGATTATCTAGTATTTACTTCACTTCTGACACCGCCTAGATCGGGAGTCAATAGGGCGAACGATGTGACCCACTTGTGTAGCATAGACTGCTTGTCGCCTATAGGAATGTTTGTTGACTATGTATCGCTCACATTTTAAGACTTCGTAAGGTACTGGACCGAGGATAAACAAACGTAAGTAGCAGACGTGATTTTACAAATAAAAAACTAAAATGAAAGTTGGTATGGTCATGCCATTAAGAGTAGAACGGAAGATCGGTCAGAGACGTAACAGAACGGTTTGGGTATTTTTACCTCTGTCCTCTTAAGTTGTTTGGAGGTGAGATTGTGGTCGAAGAGCAGAATAGAAACTCCAACTTGTTGATAGTATGATTATAAATTGTCAGACACGTCTTATAGTTAAGATTTAGATAGGTACACACGTTAACACAGTTATAAAACTAATTAAACTAGTTGGGACAGAATAAGCTAATGACTTAAAATCTAGTCCGTGTCCCGTGACGGTTGACAACCAAGAGAAGGACGCTAAGGATAGCGCCCTGGATCGTAGCTTAGTGGCAACCCACTTAACAAACGAACACAAAAACTTATCGAAACTAAACATAGTACAGGCGACGCCACGTAATAAGGTGCGTACACAAATTCACAATACGTGACGCCACAACGGTATCCCAGAGCCGGAAAGAGGAACCGAACAACAGCGGCAAGAGTAGCTTAACCTGATCGATCGAACCAGCGGCTTATATTACTTAGCCACGAGCCCTTCAAGTATTATATTACGAATATAATAACTATTAAACCTACGTAAACATTAATTAGTGTGCTGTTGTAGTTGCTAATTGTCAGCCTCCGCAAAAGCCTCTAAATAAACGTTTGTGCAACAAACTCATAGGAGTGCACAAACGTTTATTTAGAGGAATCATAACATAATAATAATCATTTATTAATAAAAGGGGCAAATTTACAAAGTAACTTAACAATTAAAATAGGGCACAGATGCTTATTGCCTGAACTACATAGGTTGAACCTGTGCTTCAGGCTAGGTAGTGCATAAATGTTATAAATGAACAATGTGTATAAAGTAAAAACTAAGTTAAAATTAAGAAAATAAAAGTAGCATGTTCCTTGTCAAGATTCTAATTTAGACTAAAATAACATTTAATTCAAAATCAGAAGTCATTTATTCAAACTAGTCTGGGAGTCAACACTTTTTGAACGTCAAAATTACATAAGACAGGCTCCAAAAAACGTCTTTAGCTGCGAAACTTTAGCTGGGAAGAAGAAGTGGCGGAACAAACTCCCCAGCAGCACAGCTGTCTGTTATGTTGGAAGAACTTGAATATTTATTTTAATTAATAGGTTAAACAAAAAAGGTTTATTATTTTTTGTTTTTCAGTTTTTTCGGCGGTTTAATTTTTTTGTTAAAAAGTTTTTATTTTAAAATTTTATGTGGCTATAATCTTCTAATTACTACATGCTTAATTTTTGATTACTTTTTGAGATGATACACAACTCAGCATTAAAATCTGTGAGTGAACAATCAATCATCCCCTGTTTTCCTACCCTTAGGGTTGGAAATTAGACCCAAATTTATATGGGACCAACTCCGAGGTATACCCTTTCCAATAAAAATTATCAAAATCGGACTACTCTGTAAAAAGTTATGCGTGGTTATACATTAAAAAAAAAATACGCGTCGATTTTAGAACCTCCTCCGTTTTTTCGTCGGTTAAAAGTACAAGTAAATGCGGGTGCTTATATAATTTCACACTGCACAATGCACATAGATAATATTTAATCCACCAATTGCGTAATTATCTCGTCTGCTGGTCGTCCGAATATCACTGCAGGGATCCAGTCCAGCAGGTTATCAACATCAAGGATATTTCATTTTAACTGGCACATGGTGAGCTGGACTGCCCTTTGGTGCTACTTTGAGACACGCAATGACACACTGCACGTTGGTTGTTCTTGATTTGATTTGGTTTCAGTTTTTCATGTCACTTTCTTTTTTATTTTTTACTTTCTACCTCACCTATATTGGCACAGCCGCTGAATTTTTTAACATACTATTATATACTCCATTTGAAATAAGATTAGACATTTAACGAAACCCTTTTTACAGTCCGATCAACCGATTTTGACTTCTATTTCGTTGGTGGCATTGTAACTACTTTTTTGCTTTTAATGCTATCCTTATGCCTACGGTATAGAAGTCAGAATAAGTTGAACAGACTGTAAAAAAGGTTTGTTTAAATGTCTAATCTTATTTCAAATGGAGTATATAGGTCGAAAAGAGATACTTACTGCACCGATTTTAGGTTAACAATACGGTATATATAGAATGTGTGCTTTTAACTTTGTATTCCCGAAGAAGAAAAGTGAAAGCCCCGATAAGGAAACTGGACCACAGACAAATTTATGCTAGTCAGCAATGTGCTTTTTTTCATATTAGCAAAGAGCCCTCATGCGATTTTGTTAGTGTCAGACCGAGCCTTCAGATTCAGCATCGGCTAAAAACAACACCAAACCTTGGTCGAACCCGAAGGTCGGAAGCGCCGATTTCAACGAACTGTTACGAACGCGTGAAAGTGCAATGAAAGAAGCGACGCGCGATGGGAAACTTAAAACAAAAAAAAACATTATTTTAAGTATTCATTTTTAGCCAATCTTGAACTGAACCCACCTGACCTTCGGCTTTGGCTTCGGCCGAAGGTTGCGGTTACGATACGATTCATCGTCTACGGCTTTGGCTTCGGCCAGAAATCGACTTCCGGTCGGACACTACTTTTCATGCATAAAAATGTGAAAATGTAAACTGTATATAAACAATCAAAATTTGTTTAATGATTTATTATATTTATGGGGTTCCGTGTGGTGCCGGACGTAAAAGAATAGCACCATCCAATTTCGTCCCGTGAGTGTCGTAGAAGGCGACTAAGGGACTTACTAGAGAATGGGCAGCATCGTTCTCTATGTTTTATACAACTGTAATACTGCGATCGCCAACCCGCCTACCAAGCGTGGCGATTATGCCAAAACCCCCTTTTGGGGAGGCCTATGTTCAGCAGTGGACTTCTTTCGGCTGAAATGATGATATGTACTATTTAGTATGAAGAAGGTTCTGCTTTCGATCGTAATGGATGTATAATTTAATTGATGATGTTGTCAGCAGTTACTATAACAGCTTTGATCCGGTAAACACATGAAATGTTCCTATCAGTACAAGGAATAGGTACCTAATTCATCTGCCTACCCTTTTCCCATGTTGGGGTCGGCTTCCAGTCTGACCGGATACAGCTGAATACCAGTATTTTACATGGAACGATTGCCTATCTGACCTCCGCAACCCAGTTACTGGGTAACACGATACCCCTTGGTAAGACTGGTTGTCAGACTTTCGGGCTTCTGACGACCCGTAACGACTGTCAAAGATCTGACATCTGAACAAATGACAGCCGGGACCAACTGCTTAACGTGCTTTCCGAGGCCCGGAGAAGTCTTGGTATGTAAAGATGGTCACCCATCCACGGACCAAATGCGGCAAGCGTAGCTTAACCTGATCGATCGACCCGTGCGGCTGTTATTACTTAGCCACAAGCTCCACGAGTAGGTACCTAATTGACATAAAGAAAAACTTGAAATGGGGTAACAAAAACAGCCTTTACGTACATACATTTCAGCGAGCTATGCGAACATCAATCAGAACATCCTTTTCAGGTTTGCGGCAACTTCAATTACACCTTGTATAGTGTTTGATGAATTTAATAAAGTAAACAAATATTTCTTATGCTGTAAAATCTTTATTGAATCTAAATTTCGTCTAATATGATGACAACGTCACGACTGCTACTCTATAGGAGTCGAGAGAGTTCATACTTTGTACAATAAATAAAAATATTGACTTACACAATAATCTTACAATTACTAAAATATTTATTTGAACATGTGACTTTGGCGTTAATTTTACAACTACTTACAAGCTAATAAATTTCTTACAGAAATAGGAGAAATTTTGAAATTTTTGGAACTTTCTGACCAAAGTCTTGCTAATAAAGCCTAATTTACATTACTAATCGAAGTAGTTGAACAACCTTAGTTATTCATTGATATTTATTGTATTAGTTTATTCAGTGTGACCCAGTAATTGGGGTGTGTGGAGGTCAGATAGTTGCATCGGGTTAGTCTGGAAGCTGATCCCAACATACAGTTGGGAAGAGGCTAGGCAGACGGTGATAATTATATTTTTATATTTTTACACGATAAATTTTCAATTCAATTCAATTCAATGTCTTTATTGTGGATCATAGGTAGGTACATAATACAGCTCACATGTAAAGTTATAAATTATTTCCACATGTTAGTTTTAATGTATCGCTACTAGATTTAGTTTTACCTACAGTAATAAGTATCTCCAAATACAGGATAAAATTTTATCCAGTGCGCAAACTATAACCATGAATTCAGCATATCATTCTAGACCCCCTAGCGTAGAATTTTTTCGTCGGTTATACAAGGAAAATATCAGCTGTTCCATACATTTTGACAGCGTAGAAAAATCCGCTGTTTCATAGAAAAATGCAATAGCATTTTTCTATGAAACAGCGGATTTTTCTTTTTTAAACTGACGACTGAAAATTTTCTACGCCACGTATCTAGAATGATATGCTGAATTCATGGTTACAGTTTGCGCACTGGTTAAAAATTAACCCTATATAATTGATAGGTTGCCGTTTTTGCAGACATCCTTCACAAAGACGATACTGTCTCACAATCCCTTCATGTAATTTTGAAAGATGAGCGAGAGAATAAGTGTTGTTTTCATGTTTTTTTTATGTGATCTCATGTTTTGGATGCACGTGTTTCTGCGACAAATAAATCTATTATTCATTCTTTTCTTTCATAAACCAATCATAATTATTTTAATTAAACAAATTACGTTATGGTCATTCTTCTGCGATAAAACCCTGTATAATCCAATTTTCATATGGAAAATGAAAGAAAAGTGTGAAATAACGTATACGATTTTCAATACCTAATTATACAAACAGCTTTGGCCACTAAAACTATCATAGCAACTACATATATTCAAACTACATTATTATGTTAGATACTATACAAAATCTTAATTTTTACCGCGTAAGCATTATACCACCTGAATTCTTTAAATTAGACGACGTAGATAATTTTATTAGAACAGTAATATGACCTTTATCGAAACATCATCGTAACTAGCACACATAGGGCGGCATTTTTATTAACATGTAAATACAGGTGGCAGGTACATCGACGCACAGGCAATAACAATGAATTCAACACATGATTCTAGACCCCCTAGGATAATTTTTTTTAGTCGGTTATAAAAAAAAAGTGCTGTTTCCCCTACAAGAGTGCAATGTCTACGCGTTTAAAATGTATGGAACATCTTATTTTTGTTTATAATTAGACGAAAAATTTCAACGCATCCTGCGCATGCACTGCATCCATCGTAAGGTTGCGCGTCCACGTCCCTACCACCCTGCATAAACCATACTGAATAGATTGAATATAACAAACACTGACAATACATTTGTAAGTACATACTAGTATAATTTTGATAAAAAAATATTTCATATAAACAATTTTAGATCATATAGGACAGGTACATACTTAGTATATCTGTTACTATTACCACAGTCTACGTAACTCAATACAGTTGATCAATGCGACTGTTTCCCGCAACGAAATTGGGCGGAGCGGCCATATTGTATTTTGGGACAATTGACAGGTGACAGTTGGTTGGTTGGCATTTCTGTTTTAAATTCAGCTGAACCTTTGACATTTAAGACCGCTTCAATTTGTTAATGAGGTCATTCTTGACGTCACATTATTTTTGTGGCAAGGTTGTAGCGCCAGTAAACTTCAAGGCGTTTAAATATTGTTATATTTCAATGGATCCCCACTTGAATATGAATAATGTTATCGTTCTACGAATTTATAGTTAACTTTCAAAAATCATGATTCACGCAGCGAAATGGTGCCAAGAAAATGATATGACGTCAAAAAAACCTACTCATATGACGACCTTTTGGAAATGTTAAAGATCTGCATCAATGGCTTTGTACAGTCGACCAAGCTATTAAGTAAACAGGGAAAAATGTTCATCTGTCGACTACACTGCCGATATTCATTTTGATTATGAGCTTAATAACTTTTTAAATTAATAGCATAATTACGAGAGCGATGTAAAAACATTGACATTTTGCATAATCACCACATTGTTTACATTTACAAGCCGTTTCACATTAGCTGTATCTACTTATACCTAAAAACTTATTCGATTGTACTACTGTATGGAGATAGTTACACTGTGCCAACTATAGTGAATACGTATGGTTGAACATAATATAGGGACCGTCCTCAGGCAGTGCATTACGTAATGCTTACACTTGTGTGAGAACCAATGCACATTTAGTGTTCCATCGCCACATCAGCATTCTCCCAGACTCGTAATCGCATAATCTGGAAAGAGAAAATTTGGCTTATAATTTAGCGGTAAACAAAATAATATACCTATAAACAGAGTTTTTGAAAGAAGCTGAACCCGTAAAAAAATGGTTTCTAAAGGTGAATTGGTAAAATAACATTCTCTGGCTCAGGTTACGACCGAGTTATTTGATTGTATTAGCGATTATTTTTAAGAAAATGTATCAATTTTGCTCTACCTAAGAAGTTGACAAAAAATCCTCTTTGTCGCTCTTCTCGGTTTTACTATCGACTAATGGTATCTTATTTACTAATATAGGTGTGCATGTCTATGCATGTTTGTCTGTCTAGGACTGACATTGCACGATTTCTGATGATTCAGTCAGATTCTGAGTCGTTCTCATAAGATATTCCCAATACCTAAACATGAATAAATTGGAATCTAATCTTAAAAGGTGAAACTCACACGTGCTTTCGCGACACGATGCCGCTTCCAGCTCGCATAGTGTCTCAAAAGTCCTGGCGGTTCCCGTGGCATCGAAGGCACACACTGGACCCGCTGGTGGCGAGGCACATCTGCCAGCACATAGTGGAGGAGGAACGCCCTCCCTCACTCGCGCCCTCATGAATTCAACAGGAACTCTCATATCAGGAGCCTCCCCGATCTCGTTGGCGTCACCCATGCGGGACGGCAAGAAAGGCAGATTAGCTGGTTGTACTTCGTTCCATGCTGGAATGGGAAAGAGATTTTGGTTAGCTAATTATTGGTTAATTTGCCAGAAACATCTTGTGCTGTCATTATGTGGCCAGTCAGGTTCTCGAATAATCGAGTCTTTAAATATATCAGCTAAACATTTGCCCTGCAGTAAGTAGCCTAATTATATGACTCGTATCCGGCACCAATGTACCGTAGAATTAGGAATTTCAAGGTGATTATAGTGTAAGTAATGTATAAATATCAGTAGGAGGTATGGCAAATAAAATGACTATCTAAATGACACAATCCAGTTTAATTTAAGTGTGATATAATATGACCTGCAACCGAACATAAACGCAAATCACCATCATAACAATGCGCTCGCGCAGCTCACCGCCTCTTCCGAGATAACTGCTTAACCGAAGATAATAAAATTTATGGGGACATAAACGTAGCTTAATTGTTTCTTGTGTTATTCCATTATTGTTTTCAACAGTTGTTCTTGATTACTGTTTGACATTTCGTTTGACCCTTCAATCTAATCAGTGTTATTTATTTTCCTAAACTTTTCCTGTGATCTCATCCATATTACGCATTTGTATAGCGCCCTATCGGCTCGCTGCACTTTGTAAACAATGAGATGCACACGCCCCTTCTCATTGACTCACATTTGTCGAGTAAACAAGTTAGGGCTCTGTTTATTTTTACAAATTACTTAATACAATAAACAAACTTCTTGAGCAATCTCTGGGCAATGCATTTTTGTTTGTTTAACTGCAGATGTGAAATTACTTCTATATTATTTACTCTATTATCTGCTATTTCAACTTCTCGCACTAATGAAATGCGATGTAAATGATTTACTAAGCAGTTTTACCCCCTTATTTATAAACATTGCTTAAAGTTAAGATATGTTTAAACGTCAAAAATACATGGTTAAACAGACGCTAATCATTACTTAACTTTAAGCAACGTTTTTATATATGGGGGCTTTATTTTCTACTTGCTATGAAAAGTGCCTTGAACCAGAATGCACTTCATTGTAATAAACAAGTACGGTAATCTGTTTTAAAAGTCTAGCTACGACACTCTAATTAATCATCGAATTGACAAATGGGGGCATTTTTAACCTTGATCAACAAGAGGTTACGGATTCCATTAAATAAATTGAAGGAAATAATGTGATATTTCTTTATTTATTTTGAGAAAAATACGTTCATGAAAGTTGGTCATTTTAATGTTATAAATGATATTTTTTAAGATGATCCTGATCCTGCACCTAAACTGCTATAATCTACGTTTTAAAATCTGTATTTTGTCCTAAAATTATTTTAGCCTCAGAAGATTAAATTAAATTATGACCTAACTTGAAGCCCATCGCAATGGTCTATTTACCACCAACTTATCAAAAATCTGAAGCGATCCGTAACATGGTAGATAAAACACTTGCATAACCACGTATCGAAGTTAACTGCGCATATAAACTGCGTAGTTGACCCAGGATGGAGTAATTACTATGATTTTTTATCGTTTTGTGTCGGTTCGGTTTTCAGAAAGGGCAACTGATTAACTGATCTGATAGGGGCACTTCCTCGGTGACTCATTGTATACGCAATAGACCCATATTGCGCGTTCAATAATTATGTCATTAGGCTGTGTCGCCTTTAGAATTTCCCAGTGTTCTTAAATTTGTATGAGTCGTTCGTTGGTTTACTTATGTATGTACTTTTAATGTTTTTATTTCATGAACGTCATTTGTGGGTCTATTGTAAAGATACACAATTGATGAAAAAGCAGTAGGTAGCCAAATGTATTTCTTCCTCTTGTCTGTTAGGCAAGCTTATTCGGCCTGATAACAATAGAAAAGTAATTGTTTTAATTACTTGACACTTGACATCTATCTGAGGAGCTACAAAAAGAATCCTGGGAGTGTATTTAATTTAAGTCTTTAGTAATTACGTGTATTATTAATACCTAAACACGCTGAGGTAAGTTAAACTGGGTTAGCGGTTAGCGGATGTATTATTACAATTAATAACGTACTTTACACGATGACATATTTTATATTGTGTGTGTATTACCTAATTACTTATTACAAAGGTCATAGGTAATTATTATGATAACTTGTTTATGTTAAATAAAAAAAAAACTGTTTATTATGTTTGCGCAACTGCCATGTAAAACTGTAGCCAGAGCCGAATCCCCTGTCTGTCGTACCCTAAAGATGCTAAATGCCCTTCTGACTGCCCACCCTGAATGTGATGTGGTTGCGGATGAATGGAATAAAATTATGTGTACTTATATGTCTGGTGGTCTGTGAGGGAAAGTATGCAAGGGAGTCCACTGTTCCATGTTTTTAATTTAATCATTTTTTGCTACGTTACCTAATTATTTCTACGTAAATAATGTAATTGGTGTTACTGTTATAAATAAATGTTACATGAGTTAGTAATGGATTCTGGAGAATCCTTTTTTTATGCCATTATTAAATTCTATTAGCAAAGTAGCCAATCAATACCGTTCAAGAATGCAGCACTTTAGGCAATAAGCATTGTTACTACTGCAGCTGCGAATCAAATTTCGCAGGATGGGCGTCGTTCTCTTGGTTTTCGAGGGTGCTAAATCTGATAGTGACGTTAAAATGTAAATCCGAAATAGCGGCTGTGAAAATTTTGTTTTAATTTTAAATCACACGTGATCACCCAACAGCACACGTACGCGTTTCTTTTGTTTATTGGGACTATCTGGTACTATGACCATTTGCAAAAAACGGACTCTTTCGCAAATGGTCCCGTTCAGATTTAAAAATCTTTTCGATTTCTAATTTATTCCCATGGTGCCTTGTAACATTGTGCCACAAAGCTGTTTCTTTGTTGTGTTAACATTTTCATTTCGGTGAATCACTTTATCATTTCGGTGGCATTTAAAAATAATCTCTTTTCTTACGATATTTTGATCCCATCTACCATACTTCAATTAAAATAGACTGAAGAACCATTTAAAGTTAAAAACAAATACTAAAACCTTAAATCTAAAATCAAAAACACCGAAATGAGAAAAAAACACGACATGTTGACATGTTTGTAAGTGATCCATATACATTTCGTGCAGAACAACGTAAAAAATCGCGGCGGGATTGCATAACGCACTGAATTTTCAATTTACGGTATTGATAGTATAGTATCCCATAGTATCCTCATCTCCCGTTTGTATGCTAAAGCACGACTGCCGCTCGCGCCCGCGCAGGGCACCTCTGTGCCTTTATCTCAAAATGGGGATATTCCTTTGATTAATTTACAATTGTGCTTCGGCGATTCTGTGGTACCTCTAACTATCTATTTTTCAGTGTATTTTTTTTTCCAAATAACGAAGCCGTTTTGTAGGAGTATGGAATAGAAGCCAAAATATTGCGTGTTGGAAAATATTTTTTTACAGCAAAAGTATTAACCATACAAAAAAAGTACTTCGGGCAAAATTATCTATATGAATCTATAGCAAAATCATATATTTTTCAAATCTTCAAGACAAGCCGTTAATGAGCAGTACGGTTCATAAAGTGACCGTGTTACGCTACCAAACGGGACGTAGGCCCTTAAGAATCCAACAGAGTGCGTCGCAACACGTCGAAAAAACATACTGTTCAATTTTCTATTTTCTATTTTCTCTACGCTAAGCAAAGCCGACCCAGTGCAGACCCTAAAGATCAGTGGTGGCCCAGTGGTAACTGACGCGACTAACGAAATGTAGGTCGTAGGTTCGAACCCAGACAGGCGCTTTACTTTGTGTAAAATATTTCATCACCACTGCTCTCAAAACGGTGAAGGAAAACATCGTGAGGAAACCGGCATATCCTAGAATCAAAAATTCGTAGATATGTGACTTCTACCAACCCGCACTGGGCCCGCGTGGTGGATTACGGCCCACTCCGTCTCACAGAGAGGAGGCCCGTGTCCCAGCAGTGGGAACGTTATAAGCTGATTATGAAGCAATGCATTGAAGATCCAAAAACCCCGCCGTGAAATTTTTCCGTCTATGCTTACGAGGACTTACTTCGCCATGACCTATTGTTAGTTTATACGAGTATATTATCATAGCTTAGTTTGTTTGGTAAAGAGAGAAAAAACATTCTAGAAATAAGTAAAAAAATGTAAGTGTGTTAAATATCATTGTACTAATTGTAAATTTCTATTTCGTAATGTAGTTAATATTGCTTGTTGTTGATTTTTCTTTGTTTCATTATTGTCTTATATTTAGTGTCATATTGTTTTTCAAACTTTCGTCTACAATTGTTTTTTTATTTTTTATTAATGAAATGAGTGGCTCGCCATCAACAGATAAACCCTGAGAGGTTTTCGTTGTGTGGCTTAAATCACATACGTAATACTTGAAGTGTTTTGGAAATAAATAAAAAAAAAAACTAAAAATACCACGGAAAAGGTCTGTTGTAGTTATAAACACTATATTGTATCTTGCTTACATAAAAAAAAAAACAGATGTAGGTATGTCATATGGGTCTAAGCCTATAACCTATAGCCTAGGTCTAAACCTAGCCCATCTTCACGCTCACTTGATAGCAATGTTGCTGAGCTAAGCGGCTCGTGCCGATAGATAAGCTTAATGGAGTGAATATAGTGACATCTATTTTCTCTGGGATATAAGTATTTACAGGCAGCAAACTTGTAAAGAACTACTTTTTAACATTGTTCTGAATGAGCTGAGTAGTCTAGAATTTTATATGATTCTTAAAAGTTTTTCTTAAGAGGGAAGCGCCAGAATAACCCGCAAAATTCAAAGTTTCTTACACTTTATGCAATTTGAAATTATTGCCATTAAATTACTTTTTCATGGAAAAGTTGTTCAACGGGATTATATATTATGAAATTAGTGGGTTGTATTGCTAATTTTCATGATTATAATAGGGTATTTTACTGTATGTGAGAAAAAATCTAAAAATATATTTTTGAGATAGCTTAGGCAAAATGCAGTCGGAAAATTTTAGTTTTTAGTTCATGAAATAACAAAATAAATTTTAAAATTCAATTCAAACATTTCAGTTATTTTAAATCTGTTATTGAACACCATGAAATAGTAGACGCCATGATAATACGTCGTACGGCGTGTCAATTGGATAACTTTGTACTTTTATTATTTTCATAACCAAAGTAATTTTTATTGAAATTATATCTTACATTCAGGAAAAGCAAACCAACGATAAGTAGAATAATAACTCATTTTTTTATTATAATCAATTATCATACAAAATATCAGCACATTTGTTTACTTAGCAAACTGACGTCATACCCGCAGAGTAATATGGCGTCCACTGCGTTCAGCGTTTTCGTCAAATTACGAGCGAAATTTTAATGCATTTTTATTGCACTAATCGATTAAATAAAAATGTTGTGTTTTTTAGTGGTTTATTAGCACTTCAGAATCTAATTAGGACACTTTTCAAAAATGGGTGGGTTCTGTAAAGCCATAATTGTTCCAGTCACGAATCATATTTTAATCAACGAACAACCTGACACTGACCTGCAAATTGCAAAAAACATAACCCTCCTTCTGGCGCAGTCAGGTAAAAAAACGGGCTATCTTAGCGCATACTAGTTAAGGCGGAAGCGCCAGAGTACACCGTGAAATTCTATTTTTTTTACGTTTTGTGCAATTTGAAGATCAGCGTCAGCTGCAGCGCATATCCTTCTTAATTTTATTTATTATTTTATTTTATTAGGTTTACCAACACACTGAGGTTCATACTGAGGTTTATTAAACTTAATAAACCTTCTTCTCTTAAGGTGAATCTGGTCGACATTTTTTTCCATACAAACATCGGGAGTGTATTACTCCACTGTTCGAAAATCATTATCATCATTCATCATTTCAGCCGAAAGAAGTCCACTGCTGGTCATAGGCCTCCCTCAAAAGGGAGGTTTTGCCATAATCGCCACGCTTGGCAGGCGGGTTGGCGATCGCAGTATGGTGGTAAAATGCATAGAGAACGCTGCTGCCCAGTCTCTAGTAAGTCCCTTAGTCGCCTTCTACGACACCCACGGGAAGAAATGGGACGGTGCTATTCTTTTACGTCCGGCACCACACGGAACCGTTCGAAAATGTACATCATAAATTAAACATGGTATGATTTTGCCTCATTATTATTATTGTCAGGGCGGAGACAGAATATTAAAATAAAAAGCCAATAAATATTCGTTTTTCTTGCAAATTTAACCTAACTTTGGGCGTCTTTAAGTGAATTTTTTACTATAAATGATCCTGCATCTCACTCAATAACGTTGTGCGTGTAGACTTGCGTCTAACTACTCAGCACTGGTACTATCTCTGTCGGACACGGAGCCTGGTGAGACAGCGTGATTTTTAGCTAGGGGCACCCGTGAGTTCGAGCCCGCAACTAGGTTCCCCTTAATCTTAAGTAATATCATTTTATCACCAATAGCTACTTGCTTAATTGTAATCTAAATGGAAGAAATCACTGGCTTCTGAAATACAGGAACCTTAACTAGCTCTGGAGCCAAGGTCTCAATTTTTTTTGTAACCTGTTTTTATGACAAAGAAAGAAATTCATTATCATTATTATTTATTCTAAAAAAAACACATCATGAGGATAACCACTATCTGCCAGTGGCAATCTAGCTTGGTAGTTTCATGTAATTTTTTAATGTAAATTTATTTGTAGTCATCTGTCCATAGAACCTATATCATAGTCTTGGGTCTTTTCGTAGGGCCCAAAGGGTTTTTGGTAATGCCTACGACTATCTCGTAGCAGTCGTAGCACATACCTACGCCGTAGGCATTGAACCATTTTGTTTTATCATTTATCATAATATGCTTTGATGATAATATTAAATGTTTTCCCTAACCTACGTAGTTTTACTTCTAATCTATCAAGTTTTTCATAAGATGTGGTACCACGCGGCTTCACCGTGGTGATCAGGCCATGTTATAAGTTATCTCGAAAATATGAACTTTATTGGTGGTACGATTATATCATTTTATGTCATGGATATTTATTTATGATTGATGTATAGAAAACGGGAAGATAAGTTAACAATGATTTCTTAATCAAATTCAAAGCATTTGTTTCAAATAAACCAATTACAGGCACTTTTCTTAAAGACACAAGTCTTTCGCCTCATTTACTGAATATATTTAAATGTATCCTTACGTACATGATATTTTCATAGATATATTGACAAGGTACCGTAATGACGTTAATATCTTTGAACAGTTCCCTTAGAGAACAACTGACTGTAGATGGGAAGAGTAGTAATTTCATGAGATAAGACATAGGTGTACCGTTTTACAGGAATTATATAAACGTCAAAGTAAGGTGTAGAGGATTCAATAAAGGCTTTTATTATTTAATTTAAGAAGATGCCGCCGACTGCATGAGACTGCTTATGTAGTATTAAGTTTAAAAGTCAACTTCTTAATTTAAAACATTCTTGTTTCCATCTTTTTAAAAGTTCACTTTTTACGCAGTCAGGTTTTTTGATTTATTTTTTTGTGTCTGTGACCGCGTTGTTCTTCTAAATTACGCAACGAAGCAGAGGCAGATTTGCTAGCAAGTGTGTTGCCTATGAGATTAAATTGTCTGAGTGCACATGGGCGGCACTTGTGTGAGAGAACAGTGAACTCGGAGTATCCTACTAATATAATTATGTGAAAGTTTGTATGTTTGGATATTTACAGGTTTGGATGTTTGTTACTCAATCACACAAAAACTACCAAACGGATTTGGATGAAATTTGGCACACAAATTGTTTATAACCTGGATTAACATTTAGGATACTTTTAATCGGCTGGCGAAAGCTAGTAGGAAAATAATTTAATGACAAAAACCGTAGTTATCAATCTGTAAACTGAAAACTTTAGATTCAACTTGAGTCAGAAACAAGTAGAAATATACAAACATAGTACACTTGCATCCAAACTTTGGACTGAAGATCAAACTTGAAATAAATAGTAGATTACGTAAATACTATTAATTAACACGACAATGTAAACAATTACAGATAGTGATAGTAGCCGGCATAGTGCACAACAGCTCAACACTATTTAGTGGAATAACGCACAAATGTGCACACATAGATGAATTAGATACTGTCACACATAGATCAGAAGGACAATTTTACTCTCGTAATTAAAAACTTTCAAAATTTAGTCGCAATCTCATCTCGGCGACAACCAAATGTCAAAAACTTGTAAATTTTTTGAAGTGAAAACTTCTTTAGGCGCATTGAGCACTTTTTGGCTGAACAAAAATCATGGAACTTGCGTCATCGTGACCGAACGCTTTCCATGACCTATATGTATACTGTGTATATATGTACATAGATATAGGAGTGTCAAAGCGTTAAAAATAATAATCTAATAGCTCGACGATACAATTTGCAAGTTACTTAGTTTTTTTATTTTATTTAATCAGATTATGAGCCATCGCAGGGGTCTATTTGAAATGGTGGTTGGTTGAACGAGCACATAGTTGAGTCGCGCGTTGATGTCGTTTGGAAAAGTCGCTTTCTTTCCCTAGGAAATTCTAATTCTTTTATCCCTTTCTTTCCCTTTGTATTTTTATCGTAAAATTCTGTGCTGTTACCTTTAATGGCTGAAGTCGATTGCTCGTTTATAATTTTTTACCGAGAGCAATCAGGACCCAAGGACCCAATGTGAAATCCTGTATTGACAATAAAAAAACACACACGTCAAGTTTTCACTTCTGTCGGCACTCCCGGAGTGCCACTGTTTTTTTTTTAAATTCGAGATATTTTTGGAAGATTGAGACTGAGACAGAACCAGATCGTGAATTTGCTTATAGTTACATAATAGTTAATTACGTCAGCACTTGCAACAAAACAGTAGCCATACAAAATAATGTGCATAAAAGAAAGGGGAGAGGGGAAACGTATCTATATCGCAATTCGGGTTATGATAGGAACGATACTTCGGCTGTTAGGAATAGGGTTATGTTCGGAACAAATTGTTTTTTTTTTTAAGTTCCTAATCTAACCCGCGACCGGGTTAGGATTTCGGGTCAGGTTAGGAATAATCCGAAAATTTATGCAAAAATAAACACTTACGGCCTTTTTCATAAAAAGTTATCGAACATCTAAACAGTTGCTAATGTCTGGTTTTCAAAGAGAAACCAGACTAGCAACTGTTTAGATGTTCGATAACTTTTTATGAATAAGGCCGTTAGTAGTGAGTAAACAACCGTTAACCGTTAACAAATACGTATGAATTGGAAACTACAGACTCCCGAATCAATGACGAACCAACAGAGATTTAATCCTATTCAGAGAGGAAAACCAACTACTAATTGAACCATTACCAAGAATCTGCAGCATTTAAGTCGAGTAAATTCCCTCAAATTGTGAAGCACAAATGAGATCATTTTCGCAGTAGCGGGTGCAGTAGATAGCGACGTCGTCCGTATGTCTGCCCTATGATCGATTAGTCACTGCTAATAATAAATGTGCGCTGCCCTCAGTGGGCGTGTGGTGATAACCCTTGATCAAGCCGCCAAACGGTTTAAAGCTTCGCGCGTATTTCGGCTTCCAGCGTCTTTGTGTAGTTTCATAGTAAACAAAGACGAGAACTGTACATCAAGTTCCATTCAACATGTGATGAAGAAGAAATGTGGAAGAATTATTATGTTTCTGTGATATTAAAACCTGTTTGTAATGTCTATGTGTTATTAATTATTATGAAAAAGCAAACGATTGCTGAAGAAACTTTTGAAACACAGAGTGAGTTTTGGAGAAATCATTATGAATATTAATAGGTATTTAAAGAAGTTAATAAATTCTGAGGAGTAACTAAGAAGATTTTTCTTAAAAGATTTACAGATAATTGCAAACTATTATGTGCATCTGTACTTTTTTTTTGTTGGGAAATCATCAAATAACTTCTCCCGCTCTGGGTGGAGCAGGAGGGAGTGTCAGACTTTTACTGACTAAAACCCACCCGTGTTCCCTCAGTTGCCTGTGTGCCAGGGGTCGCGGTATTTCATTTGAACAACCCGCACCCCCGGCAGGCATCAGCCCTTGCGGGCCCCATCAGTTGATGCTGATATCTCTTTTGGGGCGCGCGTGGAATACAACGCGTCGTCAACCCAGGCTTGGTCCTTACCGGACAGCGAGCTAGCTCCCCATTACTCGCCGTCCGCAAGCCCGCGCCTACGGTGGCCAGGAATCAGCCTGGGATTCCCGACGCCATTATGTGCATCTGTTGGATGCATATAAACATGATCTAATAAAATACGTTTTTTCCTCATTCACTTACTTAACGATATGTTTAAATAGTGTTATTATGAACTTTAAAACTCAATAATTAAAAAGACAACTTACCAGCAACTAATACTACGCACAACAAAAACTTCCCGTTTAACATTTCCGACTAATTAAGTCGAAATAATGAACGGCACTACAACGCGACACTACAAATTCGATTAACTTTTAAGATAAACTACTCGTATTTTTTTATCTATGGCTTGTCAATCCAAACGCCTGTCAAACAGTTCGAGATTTGAATTTAAAATTTTGTTCTAATGAACGATGTTTATTGTATAGAAGTTATCTGTTCACTGGTGCATCAGTGACTGCTCCAGGATGGACGGAAGGGGGGATGGGATCACAGTAGTGGTGGCAGCGATAACCTCTGCCTCGACCGGAGGACGAAGTGCTGATATCGGCTGCGACTTTCAAATGAGAGCAAGTATTCTTTTCTTTCGCTACAGATAAAGGTCATAAATATTCTGCTTTTCGTGTACAGGATTTACCACAACGCGTCTCTTTAGATAACCACGTAGATAAAAAGTCAGGACCCCTCGCAAAATCCTCAGTGATATAGTATAGTCAAGTCAGAATGGTGGCTAAAAGAAGTTGTTTAAATAGGTACATCCGAGCTAGCCCCCAGTATGACATTAACATATAAAAATCACGACTATTCAATTAGGTAGACATTTCAACTGACACTCACGTTTATTTATTATACTTGTTTTAAATAACAGCCTCCAGAATCTACAAAAAATATATGCGAAACAATAATTGCCACTTTATAGATACCACTTTGGTTGAGAACCGTTGGCGTACTGAACCACCCGTGCCAATTTTTTTCGAAAATGAGTCACTTTCACGCACAAGTACCTTGCTGTCAGTATTTTCCACAATTTTAAGGCTTGATAAAGTGCTTTTAAACGAAACTATGGTTTTATTTTGCCACAGTTACTTTGAATGCTATCGTCTAGAATTGTACTCACTCGTAGGGTTATCTGCCGAATGCTTTGGTGTCAACATGAGATACATCATCTCTAATTATAAACTTTATAAAAATCTTAACTGCCCGATAAAAAAATCTGAAACTAGGATAAATTTTAGGGTTTCGCCTTGCTATTGCAAAATCGGAAGCCATCTAAATATGGCGTCATGTTTTCTCGAAGTGACTTCTATCTTTATACATTTTTAGTCGATAGGTTTTTCAATTTAAATGATATTTAGAGTACCGTACTTAAAGGGTGTCGACGGGACCCTGTTACTGAGTCTACGCTGTCTGCCCTCACGGAAAACATGTAATTAATTAGGTATAGCCGCTATCAATGACCAATAACTGTAAAAATGAAAAGTCTAAACCCAAGGCGTGTCTTTGCTTTTTTACTCTATGATTATCCGGCTTAGCATTGTTATTGACATTTCCTTGGTTTTTACGATTTTAAATTCCTGCAAGGAAAGACCTGGGTGTGACGATAGATGCTTTCACAATTTTTCTTGCTTATAAGGCAAGGAAAATTGTGGATTGAAATGAACTGCGTAATAATAAAACTGGACGACAATTGCGAGTAGGTAGGCCTCGCGGCCAGAGTGTTCCGTCTCAAAGCTGTGCCCGGATGCTTGGGGCTTCACTTAAGTGATACACCCTATCAATTTCCAAGACAAACATTGTTGTTGACAAAGCACTAGGAAGTGGTGAAGGGCGGGCGTTTTGGGGGGACTGTCTTATGTAATTTTGACGTTCAAAAAGAGCTGACTGTGTCTCCATTAATCAAATCCTACTCTAATTGTGAAAGTTTCTGTTAGTAAGTATGTACATAATATGTTTGTATCCTATATGAGTTCTGGTTATAAACGCGGACGTCCAAAACTCTAAAAAACGAATACTTTTTTAGATTCTTTGCCTACACACGAGGACTAAGCGCTGTGGTCAATGTCAATAAGAATGGTTTGTTGGTATAACCAGCTTTCGTCGGAAGATGCTACCTAAATCTAGCAAATATTTTAATTAACAATTTTTCCTTCCTTAATTCACTGTATTGTGATTTTTCCTAAATATTTAACTGTTTCTTTGTTAATATATATTACAGTCATTAAATAGGTTATCGATAGACAATCTTGCAAGAAACAAATAGGTTTCACATGTTCGTAACTGGTTCTAGTTTTATCTAGGCTGAGTTTGTTTACGAGCCAAGAAAAGTCCTTGGCTTTATAGATACCAGTCATTATGCATTATGCAAACGTTTTAAATACTATTATGTTACTTACCAGCATCAGTGGTGGCAGACAGGAACTTTACTTTTGTGCATTATTTCATCACCACTGCTCTCAAAACGGTGAAGGAAAACATCGTGAGGAAACCGGCATGTCCTAGAACCAAAAATTCAAAGATATGTGACATCTTCCAACCCGCACTGGGCTCACGTGGTGGATTACGGCCCAATCCCTATCACTGAGAGGAGGCCTGTGTCTCAGCAGTGGGACCATTATAGGCTGATTATGCTACGACACTTACCTATTTGGATTACGCTTTACGAAGAAACGTTGAAAAAATCTTTGTAGGTTCTTGCTTCTCAGTACGGGTAATAAACAGTTGGGTACAAGAATAAAGTAATTGATAGCTGGGTAATATTAAAAATAATTGTACATTTCAACATGCTGAAATGTCCATGGTAGTTACTATCGAAATAATGCGTATCTTTCATTAAATAAGTTATGCTACGTAAGCATAAATAATTAGGGATGAATTATATGAATTTCAAAGCGTATTAAAGCATATAGTTTTTTAAATGCATAATTTTGCTTCAGGATATATAATTTTTCTACCAGGTAAATAATTATGTCCTCGGAGTCTTGTGCGTTACAAAAGAGTCTCTAGTTTTTTACTTGCTATATAACTCACTAATTCAAGCTAAAAATAAACTTTATTATTATTCAGCCTAACTAGATTCTGCATTTTTTTTTCAATAATGTAGAAATATAATAATTAACTCAATATCAAATCTGCGTCCACGATTTTTGTTACCTATTATATTTTGTAATACCAATATTTGGTCGTTTTTAAAATGATGAATTGGCAGCACTGTGTCTTTTGTTAGCAGCCAATCAGGTAGCGCTAAATAATGACAGTCAGCCATTTTCCGACGTGCATTTTTCTGAGTGCAGTGTGATTATGCCAGTGGTGAATTAAAAATATTCTGGGCCTAGCTGTAGGCCCAAAATATTTTTAATTAGTGGCCAACCAAAAAATAAATTATATAAAGGTCTCGAATTAACTAGGAAACAGAGACTACAATTAGATATTTTTTTTAGGAAAGTACTTACAGATAAAAAAAGTACACCATAACAGATACCTGAATTTAAAAATACTCAGTTTTACATTTTTTGCTCAGAATTACAATTATCTTAGCACCGTATTTGGGCACTCTGCAGAGACTGTGCTTGAAAACAAAAACACAAACACACCGTTAGCTAATTTATATTAAACTAGCCTATGTAAGTGATGGCTTCGCCCGCTTAGTGGTCGCGGTGTATTATCTATACATATAATAAAATTGTAACAGGCCGATGTCTGTACATTAAAGATATTGAAGAAAAAATAGTATGGGGGGTCTTTATTAGAGCAACAGAAGCCAAAACAACGGTTTTTAGAATTTTTGTCTGTCTGTATGTTTGTGACCGCATCACGCAAAAACCACTGCATGGAATTGAATGCAGTTTTCAATGATGTATTTCGAGAGGTCTAACTTAAAAAATAGGCTATATATTATCAAAAAAAAAATGATTATCTACTTGATTCTAAAGTCCACGCGTATGAAGTCGCGGGCAAAAGCTAGTACATAATATAAACCTTCCTTTTGAATCGCTCTGTCTATTCATGAAAACGCATTATAATCCGTTGCATAGTTTATAAGACCTAAGCGTAAAGACACGAAAGGCGACATCGTTAAATACTATGCAAAAAGATGTTCGATATCTGTGGTTTCATGGTTAGTTATCGAATGCACTACTGTACTTCATTTTAATATTAATCTAATAGGTTTTACCACCAGTGTATTAATAAAAACAAATAATAATGTGCTAATAGATGAGATAATACACGCAAGGCAGGCAAGAGGTCAGCAGTAACTGTGAGACATTGATATACGCTGGGAGCGAATCATATTCGTTGACGTCATGCTAACATGCGAATGTGGAAACTACATTATATACTTAATAGATAAGGAAGATAAAGGTCAAAAACATACAAAGCATTTATAAGGAAACACGAATTATCGAAGAGCCTACCTTTTTCTACCAACTCCGTCCGTCTCAGGTCCTCATTTATAAAGATTATCAGAACCTCGACAAAAGAAACAGCTTCTTAGCCCACGTACCCACTGACGTCATAAAAACGCGGCGGGTTTTTTCACGCAATGGATCTTTAAGGCACTGTTTCGCGCCGAGAGTTGAAAATCGAACAGAGTGTATTTGAACAGGGTTCTGTTGGATTCTCAATGCTCTGTTCAACATAGAGAGTTTAAAATCCAGAGCGCGATGAATCTCGCTGCGATATTTTTACGTACGGGTGTACGTCAACTTTACTTCTTGAACAGCATCTTTAAATCCGATCTGCACCTAATTATTTCACCTAATACACTTTTGATCGCAATGCGAAGAATTTTGGAGGAAATTCCTAATCCATTGCTCACATGTTTTAACCATTCGTCTGCGTACAACGTAAATAACGGATGAAACTAGAAAGTTTCGTCCTAATTTGGCCTTGGCATAGCCTTTGTAAGTGTGTTACGAAATTATCCCGCAGGAGATTTTATTTCAATCTAGACTTTGGAGTCTAGATTGCCATATAAGGATTTTGCAATCATCTATCTTATCTTACCTACATTCCCGGGACCGGGTCATTTTCGGAAACCGTTCTCTTTCTCATAGGCTTGCAAACCGGCGCGTTCATTTACACATTTTATTATTACACTTAGGCTATATATATTTTATGGTGTAGAGTATGCTGAAGTGATAAAAGTTTTATTGTGTTGGTACTTGGCAGATGCCATATCGCCGCTGTTTATTTAATTATTTATCTTTTCGATAAAGTCAACGAACTTAGGTTCTTACTTCGATTAAACTTCATGGGATTGTTTTCAGAGCGTAAATACTAAATCAAATTATCCATAGGTGGACTGAAATCTTTGCACAAGGATTCTAGTGCTAGTATTTCGATAAATGGGCCATACAAGAACTGGTTCTGCATCTCGATGGTTGTTAGACAGGGTTGTGTCGCGTTACCGTGGCTGTTCAAATAGTACATGGATAGTTGTCTGACAAATCTGAAAGATGAGTGTGGATTGACAATGAATGAGTTACCTGTCAAATGCCTTCTCTACGCAGATGATCAAGTTCTACTTGCATCGTCAGTAGAACAGTTGCAAGACATGGTGACTGTTATGGACAAAGCATGTAAGATGAAGGGGATGAATGTACATGTGAATAAGATGAAGGTAATGGCGTTCGAAGGAGAAGTGACAGATAATGTATCGGTGTGTGATGTGGAAGTAAATGATAAGAGTGTGGATCAAGTAAATGAGTTCGTATATTTGTGGAGTCTGTTTAAAAGAGATAGAAAGATTGATAAACATGTGGAAAGGAGAGGAAATGCGGGAAATAAACTACCTACATGCGATCGTGGCCCACCAGTTGATGTCCGAAATGGCTCGACTGGCTGTTCACAATGGTGTGCTGGTGCCTACGCTTATGTATGGAAGTGAATGTTGGGTGTGGCCAAAGAAGCATGAAAGTAGAATAAATGCTGTGGAAATGCGTTTCTTGAGAAACATACGTGGTGTGACTACGAATGATAGGCTGAGGAATGATGTGATTAGACAACGGTGCGGTTTAAAAGAAGACGTAGTGGCAAAAATTAAAAAGAGTATGCTTAGATGGTAGTATGCAGAGTATGAATGAAGGGCGGGCAACAAAAGGTATTTACATGGCAGATGTGAGAGGAAACGCCGGAAGGGGATGCACTGGGAGGACATAGACCTTATTGGTGACGTTCTTCAGAAAGACCAGGTGCGTAGTACCTAGTCGCAACCGGCGTGCGTGTATGACCAGATGTATAAACATAAAAGAGAAACATCCATGAGAAACATTCATGAGTTTATTTGAATTAGTATGTATGTATGTATCTGTACTAAAATGTAAACCAAAAAGTCTTATACAAACTAAAAATTATTAAGACGCAAACAATTACTTTTCCGTGAAGAAGCTTTTCAACAAAAAATGCTCAAGCCGAAAATATTCCCTGAATATTTTGAAACATTGCTCTAAGAAAAATGAAACCACAACAGTCTCATTCCAAGTAGCTTGCTCATTAGCAGTCATTTATTAAGCGACCTTCCAGTTTTCCTGTGGCTGCAGGTTATGTTATAATAGGAACAGGTTCATCCCGCTTTAAAGGAAAATTGCATTATTATGGGAATTCATTAACTCTCCTGACGCACCCGAATACTTACGACAACGTGGGGTTGGGACTTAACCGATAAAATGTATAAACGATTTAGTACGAAATCTTTCTTACTGATAGGTCGGATGGTCATCATCTGCCAAGCCTTTTCCCAACTATGTTGGGGTCAGCTTCCAGTCAAACCGGATGCAGCTGAATACCAGTATTTTATAAGGAGCGACTGCCTATCTGACCTCCACAACCCAGTGACTGGGTAAAACAATACCCATTTGTAAGACTGGTTGTCGGACTCATATATATAGGTCTTATGGTAAACGCATGAATTACCAAAACCATGTTATTATTTTTTCTATAAACTCCTTATTGAAACATGTATTTCTTACAAAATCGATTCGTTCCTAAATGATTAACACAGGTCAACAAAATTAATCCGTTTTTTTCATGCAGTACCTCTGCATGAAAAACGAATTGATTTCAGGTATCGAACGAGTTGATTTTAAATGTGGTGTCTTTTTAATTTTTGTATAGATTACTCTTTATTATGTAAGTACAACATATTGATTCAAGATGTTAAATGTTGACATTTTGTCTACTCTTTGTTTTGTTACAATGTTATTTGATCTGAAAATGGTAAACGAAACGCGTTGGCATTTGTCCTTAGGTAACGGAGTTATTTAGACCACATTTAGGCGAAAAAAAAATGCAAACTATGCCTATTTTCCTCATTAAATACAAATAAATAAATCTTTATTTATCCATAAATACATTTACAATACTTTGATCTACAAATGGCTTAAGTTAGTGTTCCAGAGAGAAAAACCCTGACTTGTAAACTAGGTTTATGTAGGTACCTGTATCTTAAAAGTCAGTGTCCCTTCAGAGTGATGTCCATATAGTAAATAGAACAGTACACGTTATACACAATAATCCATTCGGGCAAGTCCAAGAGAAACAAAAAAAAAGGATGAAAACAAAGCAAAAAAAAAGATACAAGAATAAAAATTAAAAAAAACATGAAATGAAAGTGTTGTGTATGTCTCTAGTATGTTTGTCTGGAGTTATGTGTGTGTGTGTGTTTCAGCGTGTGTGTATGTTTATGAAAGAGTGTGATTGAAATATGAGTGAGTGTGCGAGCGTATACGAGAGTATAACAATTTTCACAATATTTACAACTTTACCTTTATAAAAAAAATCGTGACTATTTATTTATACTTCCCAAATTTCCCAACAGAAGATCCTCCGTATTGCGATAAGTTAGTTTTAGAACATAGTCCTGTAGCTTAGGTTTTAACTGATTTTTAGTATAGTGAAATTTTTTTAGCACTTTTTTTAGCTGGTTATAAAGTTTCGTGCTGGTGCATGACGTAATAGTGTCTCATGGCAAACGAGGTTCTATGTGACTCTTGAGAAAAAAACGTTTTTTAATTCTGCCTGTTGGCTCTGAAGACGGACGAGTAGGGTGTTTATGGAGCATTGACTAAAGGACATACAGCTGCCTGACAGTTAACACTTTATATTCTGCATATAGCTATACTGTGCAATATCTTAGCGGCCGAGAGAGCAGAACCTTCAGAACAGCTCTTTGTGTTCGTTCTAGTCGGATGAAATGTTTCTCAGTAGCACCACCCCAAATTGGAATACAATAAGCTAAGATCGATTGGCATAAAGCAAAGTAAACCCCCCTAAAGTATCCCTATCTGCAGACTTGCGTATTAAAAAAAAAAAACATAAATCAGCTTGCGAGTTCTACCAGAAAGTGCGTCTAGGTGTTTATGCCAGATGCAAGATGTTGGGCGATATAAACGCCTAGGTATTTGAAACTAGTGTACTTAGATATTGCAAGGCAGTCACATTATTTATTATATGCATATATATTATTATGATGCGCATGAGTTTATAAACAAAACCCGTGTCGCCGAGTTGACATTGACAGTAGCTCGCTGGCAAGCGACTCGGACGTTGTACTTGTATTCAACAAAGTGTATTGACAATTAACAAACGAAATGAATTTTTAAGTTCCGCTAAAAACAGACGTAACCTTAACTGCACCGACATTGACATCAAAGGTACTAAGGGAAACATATTTTTTAATGAGCGGTTAACACCAGACAACCGTCGTTTATTTCGTGAGTCTCGGCAACTCAGCAAAAATGCAGGATTCAAATACTGCTGGATTAAAAATGGTTCTATTTACATACGTAAACGGGAGGGAACACCACCCATCAACGTCACTAGCCTTGACGAACTTCATCGTCACGTTCCCGGTGCACAAGATTGTACCTCTCTACAAACAAACTCATTTGATAATGGCAACTAGTACGTATAGAAAACTTTGTTTACTATTTTGCTCTTTTTTACTTTTAATTGTTAACTATCTCATTTCCTATAGAAGTAATTTTTGTTATTTTATACATTTAACTGATAAATATCTCGCGTCCTACGGAATTACTTTTTGTTCATGTTTACTTTTAACTGCTAATAACTGTCATGTGTCTTATAAAAATACCTACTCATATTGTTTTCTTGTAATTATTAACTATTTCGTGTCTTACAGAATATTTTTCTGTCCTTGTTTAATTCTACTTGGTAACAACTATTTTCTGTGTTATAAAGATACCTATTCTTCTTATTTACCCTTAATCTTGAGATATTTTGTGTCATATTGTAATATTTTTTGTTTATTTTTAATTTTTAACTATTTTGCGTCTTATAGAAACTTAATTTTTAAAATGTTTCATGTTCATATTATGTCATCTACACATACATACACACACACTCTAAACACACTAACCGCGTCCCTACACATATTCAGACATTTCCTATCGTACAAACGACGTTTCCCTCAGTGTCAGAAAATCCTAAATCTTCCAAAATGTATTTTGGTTAATAATGGAAAATGCCTCACACTAACTTGTTGGTCACTGACAGACCCTTTAAAAAAACTTTCTTTCTCTAAATTAAAATACTATATTAATGACATTACTTAATATAGTACAAGACTTAGACGAAAATCTACAAGTAAACTGTCATACCGTTGAAACTATTGAACATTGCCAAACATTAATGGAAAATACTGAGTCAAATTTTAAAATTCTGTCACTCAATATCAGAAGCTTCCAACACAATTTTGAAAACTTTGCGGTAATGCTACAACGAACTACTGTCTGCTTTGATGTTATAATTTTAACGGAATGCTGGCTGACTGACAGTAGTATTATAGATCCTCTGCCAGGATATAGTTCATATCGCACAATGGTTCAGCAAAATAAAAACGGAGGTGTAATTTGCTTTGTTAAAACTGATTACAAAACTGTGGCAATCGAACCGTTAATACTAGACGCGGATCGACTTCTCATAACCATCGATGATAAAGTTGCAATACTAGGCATTTATAGATCCCCGTCGTTTACCAATATTGAACCATTTTTAAACTCATTAGACGCCTTACTAAGCTCACTGGTAAATAAACAATCATTGATTGTCACTGGTGACATTAATATTGATATTTGCAACTCTACCAATAGTCAGTCATCAGAGTACCTTACTTTTATGTCTTGCCATGGGCTACTTCCTGCCATAACTAGCCCAACTAGGGACAAAGCGTGCCTAGACCACATATTTATAAAAACTCAGAACACATGCTTTGGGGTCGTATGCAAGTCTTCAATCACTGATCATGATATAGTTGTTGCTAATGTTTCCTTACACAAACCTTCAACCAGTACTGCGAAGAGATGGATAAGCAAAACAGACACTGAAGCTGTTATTGCTGACCTAAACTGTGTTGACTGGTCCGTCATCACAAATGACACAAATGTAAACACCGCAACTACTGAATTTACAAACATTGTTACATCTACCGTGGATAAACACACGCAAAATGTAAAAATTGGTAGGAAATTGGCATGCATCAAACCTTGGATCACCCCGGGATTAATAAGATGCATGATCCATCGCGATAAATTGCATAATGATTGTAAATCTAACCCTGATGACCCCATTCGAAATAAAATATACACTCGATACAGAAACTTTTTCTCCAAACTTCTTTCAAGAATCCGATCTAAATACAACAACCAACAGATACTTGATAGCAAAAACAATCCAAAACATCTCTGGAAAGCAATAAAATCAATAGGTCACATATCTCCTAAAAACAACGAAACCTCCCAACTACTGAGCCCCAATAGAGAAAAAGAAACACTCAACTCTTTTAACTCACACTTCACCTCAGTAGGAAAACGTCTGGCAGATAAAATACTTGAAAAACTTAACCTATCTCATGAATCTTTAATAAATACATACACCTCAGACACATCAAACCCACAGTCTCTTCTCCTTGAACCGACAGATACTTACGAAATTATCAAAATTATATCCGAACTTAAAGTCGACAGTGCTCCAGGACCTGACAAAATTTCGGTTTACCTTATCAAAAGAGCTCTAAAATCTCTAATAACACCAATGGCACATATCTTCAACTTGAGCCTTGAGACCGGTACCTTCCCAGAGTGTTGGAAAATAGCTGCGGTTTCCCCCATCCACAAAAGCGGTCCCAAACATGCACCAGACAACTACCGGCCTATAGCATTACTAAGCTCTGTCTCTAAAATATTAGAGAGGATAGTTAACTCCCGTCTTATTTCTTTCATTGAGAAAAATCACCTCATCTCTAATAACCAATTTGGTTTCCGAAGGAATAGGTCAACCGAAGACGCTGCCACTCTTCTTGTCGACTGTATCTCTTCTCATATAGAGAAAAATGAAAAATGCCTTGCCATCTTCCTTGACCTTGCAAAGGCATTCGACACGGTTTCAACTGGCCTTCTCCTCAAGAAACTAGAATGGACAGGAATACGAGGAATTTGCCTTGAATGGTTTAAAAGCTACCTGACAAACCGAAAGCAGTACACAAAAGTAAGCTCCCTTTCTAGTGATCAACTTCCCATTGACTTTGGAGTTCCACAGGGCAGTGTACTTGGTCCCACGCTTTTCATTGTCTATATTAACGATATACTTAAACTCTCTGTGAATAATGCTGAAATAATAACTTATGCAGATGACACAGCTGTGATATTTCACGGAAAATCGTGGGAACATGTACATCGTCTAGCAGAAGAGGGATTGTCTCTAATCGCGCATAACCTGGACAGAAACCTTCTCACGCTAAATGGCAGCAAAACAAAATATATTGTTTTCTCCAAGACCGCCGCTTCTATCCCACCAGTACACCTAAAACTCCAACTACATCACTGTTCTTCTAATATTTCTACTCTCCCTTGCGACTGTCCTCCTCTTGAACGTACTTCCTCTCTTAGATACCTCGGAATTCTTATCGACAACCACCTAACCTTTAAGCACCATATATCCAAAATTTCTGGCAGAATTAGAAAACTTATTCACACCATGCGTAGACTACGAGACTGTCTACCCACAGACACACTAAAACAAGTTTACTTAGCGCTTTGCCAATCAATAATTCAATATTGCATCAACGTATGGGGTAGTGCTGGAAAGACCTACTTGATTGAAGCTGAAAGAGCTCAGAGAGCGCTTCTTAAAGTAACTTTTAAGAAGCCCTACCGGTTTCCCACTGATTTACTCTATCGCGAAACGAGAGTTCTCAGAGTCCGCCAGCTTTTCATTCTTTCTGCCTGTATTAAAACGCACAAAAATATTAAAAGTAGATTCGACTATACTTCAATAATCAGCAAAAGAAACTATAGAATCCCAACACCTGACGTCACCTCTTTGCTAGCTAGACGCTCCCCGGCCTACTCTCTGATTAATACGTACAATAAAGTCTGCAAACTCTGCGAAATTAAAAACACTACGTCATTCGAATGCAAAAAAATTGTTAAGAAAATGCTGCATATTACTGGTTATGATGACTCGGAACAATTAATATAACGACCCTGACCTGACACTGAATCAAACGAAGTATATTGTATGGGGAACAAAATACACACTTACACACACACATTTTACGCCACATACACACACCACACACACACCCCACACACACGCCAGACACTACACAAACGTTACACATACATAGACTCATAAAATACCATACTTGAAAGCACCTCTCTAGTCTCCACTGTTGTATTCGTATCCTGAACCCCAAGATACAGACTAACTGTCTAGTTTGGGGTTCACTGGCAAATAATATTTGTAACTAGCTGTAGGTAGTATTTAAGCTACTCATATGTCGTCTCAACTTGTTGTTAATCTATTTATGCTTACTGTATTACCTGGACAATAAATATTTTCTATTTTCTATTTTCTATTTTTCAATTTCACACAGACGTACGGAACTATTAATAAAAAAAAACATGGAAAAGCTGTTTGTTTTTTTCGTAACTGGTGAGTACTTCTTTTCCCGACTGTATCAGCCTATGTATGTTTGTTCTTTTGTGGCACTCTAGAGACCAAACGCGTGGCCCGATTTTGATGATTCTTACATCAATCGATTCGTCCTAATCTTGCGAGTAAAGACATGGCAGTAATCAAAACCCAATATGGCGACAACCAGACATCATAATATTGTAAAAATTAAAAAAAAGAAAGACGACGAATTATGTAAAATTGGGTAACGTTGAATAGGTAATTGAAAATAATTTTAGGGTTTGGCAGATTTAAGGAATGGATACGATCTTTGTGTTTTTAATGTCCAAATTATCCTTGTTCTGAGAAAAACTTTCTTTACTTAAATATATTGTGACAACTAAGGACATATATTTGTAGGTACCTAAGGGAATTTCCTAATATAGTAATTTCCAATTAATGCAACTGTGCCTTAAGCTGTACCTTAGGTATCATAGAATATCATGCAGTCGGAGGCAATATAGGTCTTCATTGTAATTAAGGAGATGCTTCCGACTGCATGAGATTGTTTCTAGCAGGTACCTAATACGTTAAATAGTCAACCTCTTAAAATAAAACCAAAACAACCAACACCAACACCCTATAAACAGGAAAAGTTTTTATTCAGTGCGCAAACTGTAACCATGAATTCAGCACACCATTTTAGACATCCCAGCGCAAAATTTTTTCGTCGGTTATACAAAAAACAAACAGCTGTATCATACATTATGACTAGGTGCGTACTCTAGCGAACTGACACGTAACTGCATTTAAAATATAAAAGTAGCGGATTTAGGTTTCTTTGCAAATTTTGATGTAGTAAATGTTTTCTTACGTACCTAGTTATAAGTAATTTAAGTAAATTTACTCATTATGATAAACCTTAGTAAAAACATTGTGTTTTTAGTTTCGATAGCAATAGCTTCTCTGAATGTTGGGCATTCATTCAGTCTTAAGTCTGTCTCTAGACGTGCGAAAAATACACTTTCGTAGTATGTATAATTCAGCAGCTACTGCTTCGAAATTAAGCTATGGTCATTATCGTTCATTCTCTAGTCCTTATTAAATACCAATTTTCTTGGGGTCGGCGCGGCGTAACGAAATTAAGCGTAGGTCCTCTTGTTGTAAAAAATGCGCGCCAGTCATACGGTATACATGTTGTCGGGAAACCTATTCTGTCATTCCCTCATCTTCTAATGGTCTTGTTAAGTTTACGATTAATTTTAAAGACTTGTAATTTCTTTTTAACACTATTTATTCAATCTTCTGCAGAGCGTGGCAATACCAAAAAAAATATTGAAATAATATTATAATATTATTTCTTCATGTGTGCTGAACAGTGGCATAGCGGTAACAGCCCCAACTTACGGGTTGTTGTAAGGCAGGCAGGCGCTAACAATTTGCCATAAGGAGTACTATCGAAGCATAGAGTACCTAAAAGTTAAAAAAAATATCATCAACTCGAAAACGTGAGAATCAACAGTAACACTAGAGGTCACTTCTAGGTGAATCGAATCGCACACGCCGCCGACAAAGGGAACAGCGATGCATAAATGTTCAAAGCAAAATAAACTCACGCACGTGGTGATTTTTCACAATGGTTAATCTGCCATTTTTTGTTTATAATATTTTGTTTGTTTATAAAACGGTTGTATTAGCAAGACAAAACCATTTCGCTGCGGAAAATAACCATAACAATTTCTCGGTGTATAATTTCATCACCACTGCTCTCAAAACGATGAAGGAAAACATCGTGAGGCAAATGTCTTAGAACCAAAAATTCGAAGACATGTGACATTTACCAACCTGCACTGGGCTCGCGATTAAAGCCCACTCCCTCTCTGAGAGAGGAAGCCTGTGTCCCAGCAGTGGGAACATTATAGACTGATTAAGATAATTTATTTATTTATAATTTTGGAAAAGCATATCTAAAACCCATTTAACTGACATACCTATGTAGGGGTCTCGAACTACTATGAGACTGCCAAGGAGAAGAGTAAGAATAAACTGACAAATTTTGAAAGTCAGATGAATCATTTGTGCTGATATTTATTATTTGTATATTTAACAGCTCTTTTTATAAATGGCGCTTTTGGACAAGGCCAGGCACAACAGCTTCCCGGTCAGAATCAGGTCCCTACCGCTAGTCCAAATATCGCACCAACACCGGCACCAACACTGTCTCCAACAACGGCAGCAACAACGGCACCAACACCGGCACCAACACTGTCTCCAACAACGGCACCAACAACGGCACCTACTTCTGTGTAAGTAGCCTTTGTGTAAATTAAGTAATGAGTATTTTTAAAAGTATTTCGAAGTCAAACTCTTTCTTGAGCATGTAATCCATATAAGATTTTTCCCCTAAACTCCCATTTTGATAACGTGTTGGTTAAATCACCCCGAAGGTTTCAAACTCATTAAGAAACTTCTCAACAATGTTATCATTCTAATAAGATTGTGTTGACATAATTTTCAAATACGACATTTATATGAATAATATTGTTTTTTTACTGTCACTCGTCAATCGATAATTCGATATCTATAAATATGTTAGGTATCATTTATAAATCTGCTTAGCTTTTTTCAGCAACGTAGGGGTCAGTTCCCAGTCCAACCGGATACAGCAAAATACCATGGAGCGACTGCCTATCGGATCCCCTACAACACAGATACTATTTTATAAAGTCTGAAAAACCCAATTAATAAGACGAATTTAAAAAAACATTCCAGTACCACCACAATGTCACCTGAGGTGCGTCAATGCATTGAGAATTGCCCAGTGACTTCTGAGTACAACCCTGTCTGCGGCGATAACGGCGTGACCTACTTCAACCCTGGAAGACTGTACTGTGCTCAGCAGTGTGGCGTCAGTGAGTGTATTCTGATCGTAGATATAGTATCTAATTGGTCATCTATATTTAATATAGATACTATACGTGAGACAATCAGAAAGTTTTGCGAAAAAAAAAAGCTACAAAGCACAACAAGCAGCAAACTTCATCCGTCTGAACCAGTTTTCGAAACACTTTTTCCAGTCCGCCGCAGACACCTCGTTTACAGCCTGCTCGAACGCTGACAGCGCATCGTCCCCCTATCAGTGACGCCCTGAGCCGAGGCCCGTACCCCACAGGGGGTGCCCTCAGCGTGCAGTCGCTTAGTTTGTAATTTATTTTAGTTTGTAAGCCCTGGCAGGAGGCGTTAAGTTAACTCTTAATGGCAGCCCCAGGAAAGCCCGGTTAAGCAGTCACGGCCTCTCAAGGCCAACTGCGAGATGCCCGACAAAAAAAAAAGAAGTCACCTTCTGGCCATAATAAGCCTATAATGTTCCCACTGCTGGGACACAGGCCTCCTCCCTTCGAGAGGGAGTGGGCTGCAGTCCACCACGCGGGCCCAGTGCAGATTGGTAGATGTCACATGTCTTCGAATTTTTAGTTCTAGGTTTATGTCCTGACCTTATAGAAATTCTTCAGAGATGGACTTTTACGTAGGTATACTAAGATTGCGTATACTAAATGATGTCATTCTGTGGAACTAGAACGTTTATTTAATGTAAATAAATCGCTAAACAGTTTTGCTCATTGTCAATTTTTCTATTTACAAGTAAATAAAAGAACTAATTCAAAGTTATAGCTTTGGTTCCTATATTATGTGAATTGTAGACGAACTAAAGATGAGATTTTCATAGCATAAAATTTACGGTTTTAAAGAAAAGTGACAAATGATAATATATTCTGCGGTAATATATGTTTATTTTTAGGAATGCTTTGCACATCATCTTAACAATAAATTATTAAAACGATGGCCGCAAAGACCAGACAATTATACGAACAAAGACTGTAACTACAAATTAATGACCAATTGTTGCCAAGTACCTGCATAATGAGGAAAATACATATATATTTAGAAGAAAATTAAATTAATTATTGATAGTAATGATCTTGTTTTCTATTTGATGTTTCAATTGTCATCGCTCACGTGTTGGAGATCATTTCATGGGCAATTTTCTGTCTTGTGCATTTGTACATGCCCATGATTTTGCTCTACAGGACCGACAGCTGTGATACGATGTCAATGATATTATGATACCCTAAGATACGTTGTTTCGTATACGTCGATGCTTTGTTGTTCAATGCTATCAGGAGAATCCGCCTTATGTTATTTGTCAATTACAGCATTGGTGTTATCACATCATTTTAAAGAATTATTAATTAATTATCAATAATAAATTAACGCGCGTTGTTTTTCCAATTCCAGATGTGTCCTTCTTGAGAAAAGCGCCTTGCCCGAATCCAGACCCGGTCAACCCCGCATAAGCTATTAATTTATTACTTTAACTAATAGTACTGAATTAATTATAAATTACATAAGTACAGTGGGCTGCATCAATTGGGTACCTACCCCGGTTGTATAAAATTTTTAATACAACTGGGGTACCCAATTGATGCAGCCCACAGTACCTACATTAATTACTATTTTCGGAAAAAAATTCTTGTTATTATTTATTTTTCTTCAATTCATGTTCACCTGGAAATTGATTGCATAGCATTATAAGACAATATTGTCGCACTTCTGAAAACCTCATCAAATACTCATTTAATTTCAATGCTAACCTGAAACTGATGTGCTAATTGCAAAAAAACGTGATAAAATTTTTAATTTTGCGGATTACCTTGAAGGTTTCTCCGTAAATGAATTTTACGGTGCCGCATTGGTCCTGACTCACTATGACCATTTAACGATTCCTTACTTTGAAACCACGTCAATTTCTTAGATCACACATAAAAATCGACCAATTGTCTTGGATCATAATCTAAATACACGTGGTAATGATGAAATTGTGATTCCAAAATTTAGATTAACTAAAACTAGCAAGTCATTTCTAATAAACAGTATCCGCTTCTATAACAAGTTGCCAAAGTCAGTTACAGAACTTAGCGATGGAAAGTTTAAAACTCACATCAAACGTGTCCTTATCAAAAAAGCATATTATAAGATAAAAGACTACGTTGAAGACAGGGAAGTTTGGCATTAATTCCTTCTGCACATGTGGCTTCCCTGGTACCTCATTAACAGCAAAACTGTGTGAAAGTTTATTAACTGCTCCCAAATTGCAATGTTAATTTTTATTCTTTTTATTTTTTTACAATGTCTGACATATTCTCGTCATTATTTGACATTATACATCAATTTTACTACTATTTATTATTAGTGATTGTCATCGAAATCATGTCACTTGGTTCAAATAGATTCATTTTATATAGGTAGATTCTTTTACATATTGTGAATGAGAGAACGTTGTAATTTGTGGGAATTGAAAAGGGCCGAGGTCAGAAAACTAAATATATCTTTATTAATTAAATAAACTGAAAGCAAATTTATATGAACACGTCTTCTCGTCTTTACGTCCTTCATTCAGTCCTCTGTCATTCTACCTTTTTAAATATCTTCCACGTCATCCCAAGCGTAGACCTTTGACATGCGTAATCTGACTCACTTACACCTTAGCATTCAGCTCTTTCACACATGTCATGCATTCATCAACGTTCCAATCCTACATTCGGTGTAGGCCCTAGAGACTAGATTTGTAGACGTTTTTCTATTCTATATTTTCATTCCTCTAAGTACCTGGTACTTTTGACTGGCCTGCACTGTCCTCCCATACCTATTATCACTGTAATTTGAAAACATTGTAAAAGTCAATTATTTTTAAAAGAGTAACCGTGGAGTTTCTTGCCGGCTCTTCTCCATAGGAAACGACAAATTGGAACCGTGCACCTAGCTTCTGACGTTTCATATGTGCCCATACAGGCTTATGTGAAATAAAATATTTTGATTTTGATTTTGATTTTTGCACAGACAGAATATGATAAAAAAAAATATAAACATAACGAATTGATAACCTCCTCCTTTTTGAAGTCGGTTAAAGAATGAGCGATCCCTTCTAAATATAGTCGACCTTTTAGGGCCCCAAAATACAATGTCGTTGACCTTTGGAACCAAACGGCTCGACCGGCTCATTTTGTTCATCTAGAACAGACCTAATGAACTTAATGACCAAATAATAAAATGGCGGAAATACTCGAAAATCTTTCAACTGACTCATTTGAAACCAATTTTTTAACAATGTTACTAACGTAACTGTGTTAACAAGGCGCGTAGTAAATTGACACATGACTCTCAGAGAATTGATATAATTATAAGAACACAGTTACTCTGTTAGTATATTAAGGGTACATTGTTATAGCATAGTTATAGCATTAAGATTTCAGCCGGATCGGAAACTATGAAATAGAAATAGAAAATAGAATTAGAAATAATATTTATTTGCATAAAACATGGTATATAAAGTTGTTTTAAGGTACATTATAGAGCATACATGTTTAGCTTATATCATAGCATGCAAATATTGTTGGTTACATTTTTAAATGTTTCCCGTCAGTAAATTCTTTAATGCTGTAAAAGTTATTCGTTTTTAACCATTCATATAGTTTTTTTTTTAACAATCTAAGATCTAAGCAAGTCATAGTGATTGATTGGTTTCGAAGTTATGATTTTTAAATATAGGAAAGGCCTTGATGTAATACTCCCTATTGATTTAGGTGGAACGAATTTAAAAAAAATATATATCTCGGGAATATTCTAACAGAAAACTTATCGGATGTTAATGATTTGGAACGACAGAGACGCAGTATCGCTTGTAAAAGCAACATGCTAGCTAGACGTTTTTATTACTGCTCGAATCAAGTTAAGGTGACGCTATTCAGAGCCTACTGTCAGTCGTTATACACCAGCCAACTTTGGTACCGGTACACGAGGAGTGCGTATAACACTCTTCGTGTACAGTATAATAATGCTTACCGGGCTATGATGAACTTGCCCTGACGGTGTAGTGCGACTGACATGTTCGCCGAGAGCAACGTTGCCGGCTTTTCCGCGCTGCTTAGTAAGCTCAGAGTGTCATTCTACACAAGGGTAACCCTGAGCAGGAATGAAATTGTAAAAGCTGTATACCATGCATGTCGTCCATCTTGAAAGAGAGGCAAGCAAAAGATTTTTAATATATACATATTTTAGTTTTTTTTTTTTTTTTTCAGGGTGGGAAATCATCCAATGACTTCTCCCGCTCTGGGTGGAGCAGGAGGGCGTGTCAGACTTTTACTGACTAAAACCCACCCATGATCCCTCAGTTGCCTGTGTGCCAGGGGCGACGGTATCTCTTTCGAACAACCCGCACCCCTGGCAGGCATCGGCCCTTGCGGCCCCACCAGTCCGGCGCACCAGGACACATGGCACGCCGTGACCACCCCAGGAACCAAGTAGCACAAGGGCCCCAGACTACCCTGGCACCCTTGGTTCCCTAAGCCCCCTGCGATGGGTCAGCGCAGTGGCCCCGCCGCCTACCACTTCTCGGCCGCAGGGGATAGGAGAGCGGCCAACGCCACACCGACACTCCTCTTCCCCGGCGGCCCCACCGCGTCCGCCATCAAACGGTGGCGGCCCCGTCCAGGCCACGGAAGGGAAGAGCGCTACTCAAAAGTACCGGCACTCCTCCTCCGCCGCAGCCTGTAACCCTCAGCCGCGATGCCTCCCATTCGACATCGCGGCCCGCCTCAGTTGCGGTGCACCTCACCGCAACCTACTTTTTGGCCGCTACGTCGTCGGCTTGTCGTCGGATTTTTGTATTTTAATATTCTATCTGTGTTATTATGTATATGCCTTTGGTTTTTAAGAGTATGTGTCTGAATGGTATGGGTTTAATAATTGCCTGAAATAAATGATAGACAGATAACGGAAGTCTTCAAAAAAATACAGCAAATCAATCGCGATTGCTGCTATCGCATAAATATGCATTGTTGGAACGAAGTTCCTTATCGCGCGTTGTGAAAGGGGGCTAGACGGAAAAAATTCTTACGAAAAGTTGTCACGACACTTTTTGCTATAGTAAGCTATTGTTGTCATAGTCACTAAAGGCACCATGAAAGGCACAGACAAGTAATAGATGTTACGTGGGGTGCAGACAAGCGAATTACAATATTTTTATTTGATTTTTTTTTTGTTATTTTTACACATATTTTCTTATTTAAATTTATTTACTTTTTTGTTTCTGGATCTGTCCGTGACATCACAGCGGGCCCTATCAGAATACCAGCGCTGCGACACTTTTTAAATGTCGTAGCAGCATGCTGACTTTGTTTTTTAGTTTAACTATTATTTATTTTGTTGTTTAATAATTTTAATTTTATTAAGTAGCATAGCAGTGTTTTAGTTTATTTTTTCAATAAAGTTTTAGTCCAATAAATACTTTTTCTTTCTTTATTGTATGCCGTGCGGCGTGCGCATGTTTCTCTGTCTGTCTCTCTCTCTCACTTATAGAAAGCAAGCCAGACTGGCGGCAAGTACTGGCGGCAAGTACTGGCGGCAAGTACTGGCGGCAAGTACTGGCGGCAAGTACTGGCGGCAAGTACTGGCGGCAAGTACTGGCGGCAAGTACTGGCGGCAAGTACTGGCGGCAAGTACTGGCGGCAAGTACTGGCGGCAAGTACTGGCGGCAAGTACTGGCGGCAAGTACTGGCGGCAAGTACTGGCGGCAAGTACTGGCGGCAAGTACTGGCGGCAAGTACTGGCGGCAAGTACTGGCGGCAAGTACTGGCGGCAAGTACTGGCGGCAAGTACTGGCGGCAAGTACTGGCGGCAAGTACTGGCGGCAAGTACTGGCGGCAAGTACTGGCGGCAAGAACTGGCGGCAAGTACTGGCGGCAAGTACTGGCGGCCAGTGCTAGAGGCAAGTACTGGCAGCAACTACTGACGGCCAGTGCTTGAGGCAAGTACTGGCGAAAAGTACTGGTGGCAACACCCGCTGCAAGTAATGGCACCTGCCGCCAGCACTTGCCGCCAGCAACCGCCGCCAGCCTTGCCGCCAGTAATGGCACGTGCCGTCAGTAATGGCACTTGCCGCCAGAAATGGCACTTGCCGCTAGAAATGGCACGTGCTGCCAGCACTCGCCACCAGCACTCACCGCCAGCAACCGCCGCCAGCACTTGCCGCCAGTAATGGCACTAGCCGCCAGAATTGGCACGTGTCGCCAGCACTCGCCGCCAGTAATGGCACTTGCCGCCAGCACTCGCCGCCAGTAATGGCACTTGCCGCCAGAAATGGCACTTGCCGCTAGAAATGGCACGTGCTGCCAGCACTCGCCACCAGCACTCACCGCCAGCAACCGCCGCCAGCACTTGCCGCCAGTAATGGCACTAGCCGCCAGAATTGGCACGTGTCGCCAGCACTCGCCGCCAGTAATGGCACTTGCCGCCAGCACTCGCCGCCAGTAATGGCACTAGCCGCCAGAAATGGCACTTGCCGCCAGTAATGGCACTTGCCGCCAGCACTCGCCGCCAGTAATGGCACCTGCCGCCAGCACTTGCCGCCAGCAACCGCCGCCAGCCATTGCCACCAGTAATTGCACGTGCCGCCAGCACTCGCAACCAGCACTCACCGCCAGCAACCGCCGCCAGCACTTGCCGCCAGTAATGGCACTTGCCGCCAGAAATGGCACGTGCCGCCAGCACTCGCCGCCAGTAATGGCACCTGCCGCCAGCACTTGCCGCCAGCAACCGCCGCCAGCACTTGCCACCAGTAATGGCACGTGCCGCCAGTAATGGCACTTGCCGCCAGCACTCGCCGCCAGTAATGGCACTAGCCGCCAGAAATGGCACTTGCCGCCAGAAATGGCACGTGCCGGCAGCACTCGCCGCCAGTAATGGCACCTGCCGCCAGCACTTGCCGCCAGTAATGGCACTTACCGCCAGCACTCGCCGCCAGCACTCGCCGCCAGCAAACGCCGCCAGCACTTGCCGCCAGCACTCACCGCCATTAATGGCACTTGCCGCCAGCACTCGCCGCCAGTAATGGCACCTGCCGCCAGCACTTGCCGCCAGCAACCACCGCCAGCACTAGCCACCAGTAATGGCACTTGCCGCCAGCACTCGCCGCCAGTAATGACGCTTGCCGCCAGTAATGGCACTTGCCGCCAGTAATGGCACGTGCCGCCCGCACTTGCCGCCAGTAATGGCACTTGCGGCCAGCACTTGCCGCCAGCACTCGCCGCCAGCAAACGCCGCCAGCACTGGCCGCCAGTAATGGCACGTGCCGCCAGCACTTGCCGCCAGCACTTGCCGCCAGCACTTGCCGCCAGTAATGGCACTTGCCGCCAGCACTCGCCGCCAGCACTCACCGCCAGCAACTGCCGCCAGCACTTACCGCCAGTAATGGCACGTGCCGCCAGTAATGGCACTTATCGCCAGCACTCGCCGCCAGCACTCGCCGTCAGCACTTGCCGCCAGTAATGGCACGTGCCGCCAGCACTTGCCATGCCATGGCAAGTACTGGCGGCAAGTACTGGAACTTCGTTCCATCCGGGTGTCCCTTGACACCTCTCAAGTTTTTTTTGACCCCAAGGATGATGAAACTATAACTAAAAAGTGAAAAATAAAAACTTTTCCCAAAAAAAAACAACTGACTTCCGGGAAAACACTACGAAGTGAAAAATAACTTTAATTTCGGAAGGCGGTGATTTTGGATATGTATTTTAATTTTTTGTCACCGCATTCCGAAACTAAAGTAATTTTTCACTTCGTAGTGATTTCCCGGAAGTCGGTTGTTTTTTTTTGGATTTTTTTTTTTAGATAGTATTTAAAAATTAATGCAACTATACCTTAAAGGTACATTTCCTACCTTTAAGGTAGGTATCATAGAATATCATGCAGTCGGAGGCAGTATAAGTCTTTAATGTAGAATTTAAGAAGATGCCTCCGACTGCATGAGACCTATTAAGGTCAACCTCCTAAAATAAAATATTCTTGTTCCCATCTTATTTAAAATTATTTTTTTAGGCAGTCACGTTTTAATATTTTTTTTATATTCGTTTTTACTTTATGTAAGTTCGTTATAGAGCGCTGGTATGACTAGAGTGATTTAAGTTTTTGGAATTTTAGTTTATCAATAAAGGTTAAATCAATGTTGAAGCAGTAGCTGCTAAATACTTCAAAAGTCTATTTCTCGTACGTCTAGAGACTTTGAATACTCAATATTCATAGACACTGTTGCTATCGAAAATAAAAACACAATGTTCCTACTAAGGTCAGAAATTTCACACAGTCCTACCCTTAAAGTACAAGGAAATTCCCTTAGGTACATAAAATAAGTTATCACAAAATATTTACGTAAACAAAGTTTTTCCCAGAATAGGGATAATATCGACATTCAAAATACAAAGATTGAACCCATACCTTAAATCTGCATAATTTTGATGAGTCATAATTATAATTAAATATGAAAAACCATAAACACCACAACTGGTTTATAAGACTGCTTTATAGTGCATACCATTTTGGAATTCAGACTAAACGCGCCATCTTTTAAAGTTACTTGCCAAAATAGTGTAGTACATTTTTTTTACATTACACGCGGTTAAAGTTGGGTGATGTAATAATTTTTAATTCAATGTTGGGCAAAAATCTAACATTTTATTTAAAACTGAGGTAGTTATGTTTTAACTTTTAACTGTAATTTACGTAGTATGTAGAAGGGTTATTCATGGCTACGTCACAGAAAAAAAAATGACGAAAAGTTAATATTTGTAGTCACAGGACTTGAAAGATCATCACAGGGTGACACTTTTTGAGATTTATTTTTGAATCCATAAAATTTGAAAAGTACATGTCCAAGATTTTTTTTTTATATTTTTCTAATAACAGTCACGACTTGGCCTATTGCCCGTTTTCCGCTTGACGTTGATTTCTGGGACACGTTGTATAATTATTATTGTAAACCTTCGTAAGTTGTATGTGGTATTTTAAAAATAATCAACTTTTTTAGATTTGACTGATACATACGAGCATGAGTCTGTCAGTCAAATCTAAGAAAGGTTTTATCATGTAATTCATAAAAAAATATATATTACGTAAGTTACCTTCCCACTTAAATACCTACCTACCTATTTTTGTTACAGGTGGCATTGATTTTTGCCGTGAATGGCGCTTGTCGTGGAAATGAACTCGTAAACATTAAAATCGAAGATATCGAAAAACATTCAGATTTGTTGCTGGGAAATTTGTCTGGTACAAAATCAAAGAAAGAACGGTCATTCGTAGTCCGTGGAGAATACATAAGAATTATCGAAAAGTACCAAGCTCTACGCCCCTCTAATATAAACACTAACAGATTTTTCGTAGCTTATAATAATGGCAAGCGCACCAAGCAAATCATTGAAAAAAATAAGATCAGCCAGCAGCATGCCGAAAGAAATTGCCAAATACCTGAAATTGACAAATGCCGAGCTCTACACGGGCCATTGTTTCAGGAGAACATCGGCTACTCTATTGGCGGATTCGGAGCAGACATGACCCAGATTAAAAGAAATCTGATGTAGTAGCAGAGGGCTACATTGAAAATTCTATACAAAATACGGATAAAATAAGCTGCCGCATTGGTGACAACATCAAACTAAAAACACTATTGATAAGTGATCCTTGGTCACCTTTGTCACCGCTACCTTCCACATCAAAACACTATTCATCTAGCCCGCTGCCTCAAGCATCACCTTCACCAACTTTCACGATCCAAAATGGTCCTCAGCAGACCGAAGTTTCTGAAACTTTACTTAACAGTAATATTCAAGTAAACTCTACCTCAACTTCAATAAATGTACCGAATAAAAACTTAACTTTGTCATTCCACAACTGGTCGAATGTATCAAACATTACCTTTAAAATTTAATTGTTTTAAATAGGTCTATTATCTGTAATTGTAATTTTATTAAATAAATAAATACTTTGATTCTAGTACTATTGCTTTTTATTGTCTCGTAGATGTTGTGAAAAGTAGAGTATTCTCCTCGGGGAAAAAGGTGCCTTCGTCTTGGGCGACCTTGAATCCTACGCTGCACTCAGGATTCTTGTCTTAACTCCCTTGCTTTTTTCGGGAGTTAACTCTAAACTCCCTTGCTCCGCTCGGGAGTTAACGCTAGACTCCTTCGTTTTGCTCGGCATTCAATGCGGCGCCCGCTACATAAGAAACTACTTTATCGCCTTAGTGCATAATCTACTATAAATGTTGCTTATGTCAAGTATCGATTATGTAATGTGTTACTTAAAGAAACTAATGATTATAAAACATGTTATTAAGGAAACTTATTTTATGGCAAATAAAACTTATGACTAATTAGTTGATATGACAAACTTTATTAGTATAAATGATATAGTGCAAATAAATATTACGAACAGACGGGGGTAAAGCAAGAATAGTACAAATAATTTTATGGAAAACAAGACAATACCCTCTTTAGGGCGTGGCGTTGCCAAAAAATCATTGAAATATCTAATATTATATTATTATTTCCTCATTTATAATTTTGATAAGATGGGAAAAGCAAATGTAGATTTACCATGTAACTGATATACCTATTGTAGGGGTCGAGACTGCTAAGGAGAAGAGTAAAAATACACTGAGATTTAGAAACAGATGAATCATTTGCGCAGATATTTATTATTTGTATATTTTACAGCTCTTTTTACAAATGGCACTTTTCGACAAGACCAGTCACAACAGAGTCCCGGCCAGAACCAGTTCCATACCGCTAGTACAAAAATCGCACAGCCAACAACGGAACCAACATCAGCACCTACAATGGCACCAACACCAGCATCAACAACGACATAAACAATTGCACCAACAACGGCATAGACACCAGCACCAACAACGGCATCAATACCAGCACCATCAACGGCATCGACACCAGCACCAACATTGGCTTCGACACCAGCACCAACAAGGGCACTGATACTGGCATCAACACCGGCACCAACAACGGCATCAACACCAGCACCTACAACGGCATCGACATCAGCACCTACAACGGCATCAACACCAGCACCAACAACGGCATCGACACCAGCATCGACATTGGCATCGACACCAGCACCAACAACGGCACCAATACTGGCATCAACACCCGCACCAACGACGGCATCAACACCAGCACCAACAATGGCATCGATACCAGCACCAACAACGGCATCGACACCGGCACCAACAACGGCATCAACACCAGCACCAACAATGGCATCGATACCAGTATCAACAACGGCATCAACACCAGCACCATCAACGGCATCAACACCAGCACCAACATCGGCATCGACACCAGCACCATCAACGGCACCAACACTGGCATCAACACCGGCACCAACGACGGCATCAACACCAGCACCAACAATGGCATCGATACCAACAACGGCATCGACACCTCACACCGACACCCAATCATCAAATAACTTCTCCCGCTCTGGGTGGAGCAGGAGGGCGTGTCAGACTTTTACTGACTAAAACTCACCCATGTTCCCTCAGTTGCCTGTGTGCCAGGGGCCGCGGTATCTCTTTCGAACAACCTGCACCCATGGCAGGCATCGGCCCTTGCGGACCCCACCAGTTGGTGCTGACATCTCTTTGAGGCGCGCGTGGAACACAACGCGCCGTCAACCCGGGCTTGGTCCTTACCGGACCGCGAGCTACCCATTACTCGCGGTCCGCAAGCCCGCGCCTACGGTGGCCGGGAATCAGCCTGGGATTCCCAACACCCAGGCCGTCTCCCGCGGCGGCTACGGCCGTGAGGGCGCATATACTGCCTCGCCCTCACGTGCGCCGCCTCCCTCTTCGCGAGCATTACTGCTTCGCAGAAGGAGGTGACGGCTACCCATGCACTCTCGTTCCGTACCATGGCCTGGACCAGGGCCGGACGCCGATCGCTTCCACAAGGATATGGTGGTGCTCCGCCCAAGCCGGCCAAACCTCCACCGTATGCTCCACCGCGTCCTCAGGGCGATCTTCGCAGTGGAAACACCCGGGCGTTTCCTCCCGCCTTATTCGAAACGGGAACCTCCCGAAACAACCGTGTCCGGTGAGGACCTGCGTCAGGCGGAAGGTGAGGACGCCATGCCGCCTCTCAAGCCATTCCTCAATGGGAATGATTTGTTGGTAAATCCTTTCGACTGAGATGTCTGCGTAAATCAACTACTTCGATATTTTAATTAGGTACTAAGTTTTCCTTCGTCTATTTTCTGCAATGTGATTGTTTCCAAATATTTACCTGTTTCTTTGTTAATATATGTACATTATCATTAAACAGGTTATCGAAAGACAACCTTACACTTAGCATAAAAGAACGCGTAGGAAACAGGTTCCATTAATGTTAATAATTGATTCTAGTTTTGGATAGCCAGAGGCTGTTTACGATCCAAGACAAGTTCTAGGCTTTACAGATACCTGTTATTATGCATTATGCAAATTTTATGCTATTTGGATGACGTTTTTTTTTAAAGAACCACTAAAAAAATAATTGTAGGTTTTACTTCTCAGCACGGGTAATGAACGGTTGGGTACAGGAATAAAGTATTGTTAGTTCGTAAGGCCTAGAATATTTTTAATTAGTTGCCTACCAAATGCACCGTCTAAATAGACGAGACAGCTCAGAGGATAAAGGTCTCGAACACACTAGAAAACAGAGACTAGACTACAATCAGATATTTTTCCTAGGAAAGTATTAAGTACTCTTTCTCATGTATACCATGCCTACGAATGAAAGAATGTTACACAGTTCTAGCTACACAGTTTTAATTTTTTTGCTCAGAATTCCAATTATCTTTTCAACGCGTTTGAGCACTCTGCAGAGACAAGAGATGTGTGCTTTTAATTAAATAAAAATTATAAATGAATAAATTTATTATCAAAAGCACTCCAATACTTACTTTTAATATTAACCTAATACCTAGTCTTTACCGTCAGTGTATTAAAAACAAATAATATGTGCTAATAGATGACATAATACACGCAAGCCAGGCGAGAGGTCAGCAGTAACTGTGAGATATTGATATACGCTGGGAGCGAATCATATTCGTTGACGTCATGCTAACATGCGAATGTGGAAATTACATTATATACTTAATAGATAAGGAAGATAAAGGTCAAAAACATACAAAGCATTTAACCATCAGCTATCAGAGAGCCGTCCTAAATTATCAACTCTGGCCGTCCCAGGTCCTCATATAAAAAGATTATCAGAGCCTCGACAAAAGAAACAGATTCTTACACTTCTCAAACAGCAGCTTTAATTGCGATCTGCACCCAATTATTTTGCATAATGCACTTTCAATCGCAAACCCGAAGGATTTCGGAGACAATTCCTAATCCATTGTTATAGAATGTACGATTGAACAAGTCGTCAGCTTGCAATGTAAATAACGCATTGAAAGTTGTTACTATTAAGTTATTAATAATAATAATCATTTATTTAACAGATATTAAAATCCAATTTGTTAGTAATTACTAATTACCCATCTTAAACACTAGCGTTAGTACCTACAAAAATTTGCCAAAATTTTGGTAATAATTACTAATAATGTCAAAATAATCAATAATAGTGTCAAAATCATTCATAATAATGTCAAAAATTACCATTCATAACGCTAAAACCACCATTAATAATGTCGCAATAATCTATACATATAATAAAATTGTAACAGGCCGATGTCTGTACATTAATGATATTGAAGAAAAAATAGTATGGGGGGTCTTTATTAGAGCAACAGAAGCCAAAACAACGGTTTTTAGAATTTTTGTCTGTCTGTATGTTTGTTGCCGCATCACGCAAAAACCACTGCATGGAATTGAATGCAGTTTTCAATGATGTATTCCGAGAGGTCTAACTTAAAAAAGGCTATATATTATCAAAAAAAATGATTATCTACTTGATTCTAAAGTCCACGCGTATGAAGTCGCGGGCAAAAGCTAGTTAATAATAAAATAATACAAAACAATCAAAAATGCAATAGGTACAATCAACACATTATTTCAAGGCATGGTTTGAAAGAAATACTTGTCCTGGTCCAGTGCCTGAGCATCAGACCATCCGCCCTATTGGCCACGGTGACCAAGAGGCTTTTGGGGTTGCCCCGCACCCGCCGCATCAGAAAGGCGACACGCTTTCGCATGATTGCGTAAAAGTCGTCTAGATACGTGCCTCTGCGAACATCCCTGATGCGCTACAGTGTCGTGGCAACCCCAACAGCGCCCAGTACCTAAGCGTTGTTGTACTGGACATGTAAGGCGATGTAAGCCCTCTGCGTATAGTCGACCAATAGACTGCAGGTGTAAAATGATTAATTATTGAACGGTAAAAATAAATTGCATATACAGGATAAGTTTTTATCCAGTGCGCAAACTGTAACCATGAATTCAACATATCATTCTAGACCCCCCAGCGCAGAAATTTTTCGCCAGTTATATAAAAAAAAATCAGCTGTTTCATAGAAAAGTGCAATACCTACGCGGTCAAAATGCATAAATTTTGACCAAAAAAAAAAACAAAATCGTGGGCCCTAGATTGCCACATGGATTTACATAATTACCTATAGGTACTTATATATACTGTTGCCTGGGTCATCCGGAAACAGTTCTATTTCACGTATAAGTTTGCAAACCGGCTATAGATAACGGAATAGGTAATAATAATGCGCATTTTAACAAGAAAAGGAGGAGCTTCTTCATTCGGATGTATTTTAATTATGTTCGTGATCTCAGAACTCCATCCTTACTACTTAATATTATAAACGCGAAAGTTTGCATGTATGGATTTATGGATGTTTGTTACTCTTTCACGCACAAACACCTAAAGGGATTTGGATGAAATTTGGCACACAGATAAATTATAACCTAAATTAACACATAAGATACTTTTTATCTCGGTAGTATGTTCCTGCGGGATAATTTTCAAGTTCCACGCGGGCGAAGCCGCGGGTGGAAGCCAGTCATTTATAAACTAATTTGAGAAAATCTTCTTTTTATTCATTAAACTTCTTTTTATTTTATTTTTTATTACTAAATGGGCCTGCTCTTGACCTCGATCACGCCTGATGGAAAGCGATTGGTGAGGTCTATGGTGGATCGAGCGTGCCCAGAAAATGCCTGTTCACTCTTGTTTTTAAGGTGGACGGGTTAAATTAGGGTTATTTATATTTGGTCAAGTTCTGATTAGTGCTTTTTGAGTTGGCTTAAATAATACGTCTTTTTTCCCCTTAGTTTATGTTGATGATGTTATAATAATTTCCTGCCACTGTTATTTACTTAGCAAATGAAGGTATACGAATTTGTGCCGGGTAGGTTATGGATCACAACTAAAAAGTGAAAAATAAAAACTACCTAGATATAAAAAAAACAACTGACTTCTAAAAAAACACTATCAAGTCGGTGGCAAAAAATCGAAAATAGAAAAGCAAAGACACTGACTTCCGAAGTTAAGGTTGTTTTTTCACATTGTAGTGTTTTATTTTTGACTATAGGTACTTAGCCTTAATATAATTTTATGGTGTAGCTGTGTTGAATTTTATGTTGAAGTGATAAAAGTTTTATTGCATAGGTACTTGCCAGTTGCCATATCCCCGCTATTTATTTAATTAATTAGCTATCTTTCCGGTAAAGTCAACGAACTGAGGTTCTTACTTCGACTAAACTTCAAAGGATTGTTTTCAGAGCTTATATACTAAATCAAACTATCCATAGGTGTGCAGTAGATACCTACCATTTTAATGACGCAATTGCTGCCTGTGTAGTTATATTATTATCTATCTAGTTTGAGATGATTGAGGAAACCAATTAATATTTCGTAAAGTAGGTGTTTATAAAGTAGTATAATTTTTGCAATTACCGTTTACCATCGATAATTTAAGTGTAGTGCATGCTCACATAACAGTAGTAAACAATAATTATGTATGCAGAAAATAACGCAGCACTGAGGGTGATTCTATCAAAGAGCTGTTTAAAAATATAAGGACGATGAAGGATAAACAAATCATACATGTATTAAAGTTCTGCACATTTTAAACTTGCATGAAATGAAAAAGCGCCATTTATTTTTAAAGGCATAATGAGATTGACAATAAATTACCCACGCGCATACATCTATACAAATAATAAAATTGTAACAGGCCGATGTCTGTACATTAAAGATATTGAAGAAAAAATGATATGGGGGGTCTTTATTAGAGCAACAGGAGCCAAAACAACGGTTTTTAGAATTTTTGTCTGTCTGTATGTTTGTTACCGCATCACGCAAAAACCACTGCATGGAATTGAATGCAGCTTTCAATGATGTATTCCGAGAGGTCTAACTTAAAAAATAGGCTATATATTATCAAAAAAAAATATTATCTACTTGATTCTAAAGTCCACGCGTATGAAGTCGCGGGCAAAAGCTAGTAACAATTAAAATGAAAAGAAAAAATAAAACTTTTTTTAAAACCAGCTTTTATTATTACTTACTTGTTAATAAAACGAACTAAAAAGTTAAAAATAATTTGATCTCAACTATTTAAATAAAAGCGTGTTACATTTTGATGGCAGAAGAAATAAAGAATATTTATTAGCATGTTAACACCTTCTTTATTTCTAACCGTCAATATGTCTGCCAGGGGTGGGGGTTGTTTGAAAGAGATACCGCGGCCCCTGGCACACAGGCAACTGAGGGAACACGGATGGGTTTTAGTCAGTAAAAGTCTGACACGCCCTCCTGCTTCACCCAGAGCGGGAGAAGTTATTTGATGATTTCCCACCCAAAAAAACCGTCAATATGTAACACGCTTTTATTTATTTTATTGAGATTAAATTATTTTTAACTTTTTAGTTCGTTTTATTGACAAGTAAAAATAAAAGCTTGTTTTGGTAGGTACGCAAAATACGCGCTTTGACGTGGGGTTGCGGATAACAGCCCGTATTACCTAAGCTTGTTTTTAAAAACATTTTTTTTTTACCTTTTTAAATAGTATTTATGATCGGAGTTTACTACGGCGTAGTTCGTAGCAGCGTTTTTCCGTTATGTAGCTCGTAATAATTCATAGAACCCACATATATGTGTTGTTTTGAGCACTTAAAGTGTTATGGATCTATGGCCACCCTTCCAGCTCCAGCATCAGACCCTGGTTACCATATAGGATTAAAGTACTCGTCAATACGAATCAAACGAACGCCAACTCGATGGGTTTGTGCCGTTTTATTGCAGAGTTCCTATGGCCACCTTCCAGCTCCAGCATCAGATCAGCTCCATGTATATATTGTATTGTCACGCGATATACATATGCATGCAAAATTTCAGCTCAATCGGAAACCGGGAAGTGGGTCAAATTTGACTTGCAAGATTTCATTACAGACACCGGGACAGGTGAAACTAAAAAAACTTGTAAGAACATCTTCATTGCTATAAAATCTTAAGCTCAAATCTGTTCAGATGAACAGATCTGTCTGAACAGATTTGTATGTTTGGCACACATATACAGGGTGTCCGGTAATTAATGGATAACCTTGAAATGATTCATGGTAAAACTGATGGCCATTCATAAAAAAATATTTTTATTTGTATTTAATCTTTAAAAAAAAAAACAACCGACTTCCGAAAAACACTACAAAGTGAAAAATAAGTTTAATTTCAGAAGGCAGTGACAAAAAATCAAAATACATATCCAAAGACACCGACTTCTGAAATTAAAGTTATTTTTCACTTTGTGGTGTTTTTTTTGGAAGTCGGTTGTTCTTTTTTTTTTCTTTTTTTTACAGATTAAATACAAATACAAATGTTTTTTTCTGAATGGCCATTAGTTCTAGCATGAACCATTTCAAGGTTATCCATTAATTACCGGACACCCTGTAGTTTATAAACTGGATTAACACAAAGGATACTTTTTATTCCAGTAGTACGTTCCTGTGGGAAAATTTCCGACCTCCACGCGAGCTTAACCGCTGGCAAAACCTAGTGAATACATAAAATTTGTCGACCAAAGGGTCTGTTGACAAGACCTTTTACAAATAAAAGACTCTGGTAATTTTTGTTTCATATTGATTTGTTTTTATTTTATCCTATACAGGAAACTTACAGCTAATTTATGCAGTGTTCTTAAACAATATGAAAATAAAGGCTATTTACAAGTTTCCACTGATAAATACTTAAATTTAAAACTAAAAATTATTTAGACGCAAACAATAATTTTCCTTAGAAGCTTTTCATCAACAAATACTTATGCCGAGAACATTCCCTGAATATTTTTAAACATTGCTCTTAGGAAATATAAATCACATCAGTCTTGTTCCAAGTAGTTTTCTCATGAACAAAGTTATTTATAAGCGACCTTCCAGTTTTCCTGTGGCTGAAGTTTATGTTATTATAGGAACAGGTTCATCCCGCTTTAGAGGAAAATTGCATTATTATAGGAATTAATTAACACTCCTGTCTGACGCACCCTAATACTTACAACATGGGACTTAACCGATAAAATGTATAAACGATTTAGTGTGAAATCTTTCTTACTAGTAGATCTGACAGTAAACGCATGAATGAACACAAGCATGTTCTTATCTCCTTCTTAGAGTGTCTAAAAACAGTCAGCCCAGAATTTGGCTACGAACTTGACACTTTCAGCAGCGTCCATCCTGTTGCGTTCCTGTTGCGTGCAGACAGCAGGACACGCTGGACAAGATATTAAGTGCCCCATTGTTTGTGGGACAGCACCACATTTACACTCGACCTGGGGGCCGATTCTACTAACAAATTTGTTAAAAAAACGCAATAGAACCGCAACCGAATCACCACTTTTAAGCGTTTTCGCATTCTACTAAAATGAACAACGGTCCAGCTGCGACACAGCTGCGGTTACGTTTTAGTTACGCCAACGATCGATTGAAACAATGTCAAAACCTATTCTACTAACAAAATCGAACATGAGCGTGACGTTTACTATAGGACAAAGTTAATGATAAAATTATGATCATTATGTCTTTTAATTATAGAAAATACTTTTAGTGCCACATATTCGTGTTTAGTAACATTTTTAGATTCAACTTTTTTCTTTGTGGTATTAATAAAACATATTATTTTGGCATGTTGGTAACGCGGGTTACCCGCTGTGTTCCCGCTACAGTTCAGTTGCAATTCGTTTTAAGTTTAGTTTCCATTTTGCTTATAAAATAGTAGAATGACTTTTTATGTAACTATCGAACGGCGATCGAAATCGAACTGTTGTGGAAACACAATTTAACGTGTAACGTTGCAAATTAGTAGAATCGGCCCCCTGAGCTGGTTTTCCCTACTTCGGCCTACCTGAGTCCGGAGTCTATTTAAAGACTTCCAAGAAAGCCTAGGTAGATGTCCACGTGCTTATTATTTCTATCAAGACACGTTTAAATCTATTAAAAAACATGAATGTGTCCAACAAAATCGACTCGTTTCTAATTCCTTAACGCAGGTCAACAAAATCAATTCGTTTTTACATGTTTACCTACCTTTGCATGTAAAAACGAATTGATTTCAAATATTGGACGAGTTAGTTTTAAAAAGGGGGTTACTTTTTATTTTTTAGAATGGAATTCTTAGTATATGTTAAGTACCTACCATATGGATTCAAGATGTATGTAAATGTAGGTCGTTTTTAATTCTTTGTTTTCTTACAGCGTGAATTGAACACCAAAAGGTTAACGAAACGCGTTGCCATTTGGCCTTAGTTAACTGAGTTATTTTGAACCCACTACGGCGCTCATAAACAGAAAAATTTGCCTTGTTTGCTTTTTCTCCTCAGTAAGGCACATATTCCAATAATTAATAAGGAAAATCTCGCCGGGTAATTCACATCGTTTAAACTGACCCCCAGCAGAAATTCTTTGTCACATACGAGTTGTTAAGAGCCAGTTATGATGCGCATGAGTTTATAAACAAAACCGGTGTCCCTGAGTGGACAGTAGCTCGCCGGCAAGCGACTCGGACGTTGTACTTGTATTCAACGAAGTGTATTGCACTGACACAGACGTACCTACGTAGTTATTTATTTAAAAAAAAACATGGAGAAGCTGTTTGTTTTTCTCGTAATTGGTGAGTATTTTTTTGTTTTATACGTTAAGTAGAGAACGCTGTTATGATTAGTGATTTTAGTTTTTTAGAATTTTAGTTTATCAGTGAAGGTGTCATCTTTTACCTTTAAGCTACAGTTGCATTAATTGGAAATTACTATACTAGAAAATTCCTTAAGTACATAAAATAAGTGGTATAAAATAAGTGGATATTTTGTGTTTTTCTCAACACATTAAGAATTTAAGTTTAAATAAAAATGTGTAGGTATAATATTGACATTAAAAATGCAAGAGCCATTACTTAAATCTGCATAATTTTGATCAGTCATAATCATAATATAAAAACCATAAACGCCAAAACTGGTTTAATTTATGCTAATATACATTTTCAATTAAGTAGGTATGCAAATTAGATTTTTTGAATCCGGTTCTTTAGTTCAAAATTGCGATGGGACATAGCTATAATAATATTGACCTATTAGGTACTTGAATTGTGTTTGTGTACCTGCATTTAAAATATAAAATGAGTGGTTTTTATGTTTCGTCGCAAATTTTGATGTAGTGACCGTTTCTGACGTAGTTCTAAGTAATAAGGCTTTTTGCTGTTATTTAGAGAACTCATGATGAGAAACCTTAGTAAAAACACTTTGTTTATATTTTCGATAGCAACAGCTTCTCTGAATAACGAGTAAGTATTCGAGCCAAAAATACAGTATCGGAGTAAAATTCTGTAGCTACTGCTTCAACATTGAATTAACCTAAAAAAATGCGATTGAAATAAAGGTTTAGGTCATTATCATTATTGACATTAATCTCTTGTCCTTATCTCAATTTATTTAGGGTCATAAATAAGGCTTAGGTTCCTATTTGTGCAATAGGTATGTGCCAGTCATAACGATAGCTGTACCTACCTATGTTATTGGGGAAACCCAATCTGTCATATGCTCATCTTTTAACAAGATGAGCGTATGACAGATTGGGTTTCCGATTAATTTTAATGACTTGTAATTTTTACTACTAGCAGCGCTCCGCGGTTTCACCCACGTAGTTTCCGTTCCCGAGGGAATACGGGGATAAAATTTAATGTAGTCTATGTCACCAGGAGATAGTGTAGCTTCCCAACAGTGAAATAATTTTTCAAATCGGTTCAGTAGTTTCGGAGCCTATTCAATGCAAACAAACAAAGAAACAATCAAATCTTTCCTATTTATAATATTAGTATACATTATTATTAGTATAGATATCTTCTTTACAGCGTGGCGATAGCAAAACAATCATTGAAATAAAATTATAAGTATTATAATTTCCTCATATATAATTTTGGTTAAATGGGAAAAGTAAATCTAAAACCTATGTAACAGACACACGGTGAAGGGCGGGCGTTTTGGAGACTGTGATGTAATTTTGACGTTCAAACGGTGCTAACTCTCAGCCTAGTTTGAATAAATGTGTTTTGATTATGATTTTATAAGACTGCCAAGGAGAAGAGTAAGAATACACTGAGAAATTTATAAAGTTAGATGAATATTTTGTGCTGATATTTATTATTTGTATATTTTACAGCTCTTTTTACAACTGGCGCTTTTGGACAAGGCCAGGCACAACAAAATGAAGACGATTTAGAAGATAGGTACGGCTGGAACCGCCCGAACCAATTCCCAGGCCAAAGACCTACCTTCCCTGGCCAAAGACCTACCTTCCCTGGCCAAAGACCTACTTTCCCCGGCCAGAACCAGTTCCCCGGTCAGAACCAATTCCCCGGTCAGAATCAATTCCCCGGTCAGAATCAATTCCCCGGTCAGAATCAATTTCCCGGTCAAAATAATAACGGTCAGAACCAATTCCCTACCGCTAGTCCAAATACCGCACCAACACCGGCATCTACTACTAGGTAAGTACCCTTTGGGTAAATTAAGTAATGAGTATTTTCAAAGTAAAATTCTTTTTTGAGCATGTATTCCATAAAAATAAATAATAGTTTAATAAACTAAAAAACACGCTTTAAAAACCAAACTAAAAAAGGACAAAACAATTTAATTAAATTTAAAAAAAACGTGGGGTGCTTTTTGAGGTATATTTATAATCAATTAATGTCAAGCACCCCACGCTTTTTAATTTAATTAAATTATTTTCTCCTTTTTTAGTTTGGTTTTTAAAGCGTGTTTTTTAGTTTTTTAAACTACTATTTATTTTCTATTTTTTAGTTCTGCTAACTACAAAAACGTGTTTTTTTTTCCTTTTTTTTCATTTATCTCATTTTTTTTTAAACTATTGAATTGTCATCGGTCCTCGATAAGTTTACAAAGTTTCAATGAAATCTGACCGTTTAAAGGCGGTCAAAATAGCGCTCTAAGGAGTCGGTTACATACAAACGTACAAACAAACATACAAGTGAAGCTAATATAAAGCGTGTAAAAAGAAGATTATTCCCCTGAACTACCATTTTGATAACGTGTTGATTACGAGCCATCAATGACCCCGAAGGTTTCAAACTCAATAAGAAACGCTAACTTCTCAACAATGTTATCATTCTAATAAGATTGTTTTGACATACTTTACACAAATTTATCTATTTTAAACGACGTACCTATATGAATAACATTGTTATATTTTTTTATTGACCCTCGTCAATCGAAAATGTCTTAATGTAATTTTTTTTATAAATGCCGTAAAAATGCATCAAACATACAGCTTTTTTCCAATAGTGTTGGGGTCAGCTTCCAGTCCAAACGTATACAGCTTAATGCCAGTATTTTATATGGAGCGACTGCCCTTTTGACTCCTACAACCCACATACTAAAAATTTAATATAAAACCCAATTAATAAGACTGATTAAAAAACTTTCCAGTACCACCACAGTTTCGCCTGAAGTGCGTCAATGCATGAACACTTGCCCAGTGACTTCTGAGTACAACCCTGTCTGCGGTAATGACGGCGTAACTTACCCCAACCCTGGAAGACTGTACTGTGCTCAGCAGTGTGGCGTCGGTGAGTGTATTCTGATCGTAGATATAATATATAATTGTTAATCTATACAACGTGCAACATAATAAACGCAATACCTCAATTAAATATAATACAAAGACCCAAACTTATGCAAATCGTTTTGACCCAAGCATAACTTTATGCTTATAAAATTGAGTCTTATAGCCTTTACATATGATTGAATTTTCTTGGGGTACTGACCCTTACCCCCCCCCCCCTTACCCTTTTTTGTACCCTTCGCCGACTGCGGCGAAGGGTATAAAAAAAAAAATTAAAAAAAAAACAACTGACTTCCAAAAAAACACTACAAAGTGAAAAATAACTTATATATACTTTATTTATGTTCCCATTTAAATTTCATATGGATCTGATGATGAGTTTCAGACATAGACAAAGGAACTCTTCAAAAAATTGCAACAGAACCGCGATTGCTGCTATCGCATAAATATGCTTTGTTTTGACCCCAAGGCTGATGAAATTTCGAATTGGTGTGGGGTAGGTACTAAAACTAAAAACTGAAAAATAAAAACTTTTTCCAATAAAAAACGAACGACTTCCAAAAAACACTACAAATTGAAAAATTACTTTAATTTCGAAAGTCGATGATGAAAGTCGGTTGTTTTTTTTTTAGTTTTTTATTTTTCACTTTTTAGTTATAGTACCTACCCCGCACAATTCGAAATTTCATCATCCATGGGGTGAAAGCAACGCAATATTTATGCGATAGCAGCAATCGCGGTTTGTTTGCGGTCATTTTTTGAAGAGTTCCGTTGTCTGTCTTCGAAACGCATCATCAGATCTATATGAAATATAAATAGGACCATTTTGGAATAAACCCCTTTTCGAACAAAAAAATAATTTTGCAAATCCGTCTATGTATGACGGAGTTATGCCCGGAAAGGCATAAAAAAAATTACATGTCGAATTGATAACCTCCTTCTTTTTCAAGTCGGTTAAAAATAATAATCGCAAAAGCTTTGCTACTTACACGGTTCAGTTTTAAAGTTTGTATTTTATTAAGTATCAACTCGGCAAAGTCTCGTTTTATACATTTTTAAATCCGGTACTTTTGAAATTTGACATTGAGACCTTTTCCTTGAAAAGACAGGTGTAAAGTATTGCAATCCTATTTGATATCGGCTCTTGATCGTTGTTTTAAAGACCTTGTGAATCATCGGTGATAAAGAGCGAGACTTAATTTAAATGACTGTAATGGTTAAGGCGTCATGTCCTGACGGTAGAAAAACTCTTCTGACAAGGACTCTAGCGTATACTGGGATCTACTAAATGATGTCATTCTGTGGATCTAGAATACTTAATTAATGTAAATAAATCGCTAAACAGTTTTCCTCATTGCCATTGTTGGCAAATAAAAAACTCATACTACGTTATCTTTAGTTCATAAGTGAATTGTAAATTAACTTCTGAAGAGTTAAAATTAAGTATTATTTATTTAATACCTAACAATTTTCAAAGCATAAAATTAACCAAAAAAGGGGGTTTTATAGAAAGTCAAAAATAATAACATGATCTGCGGCAATATATTGTTTATTTTTAGGAATGCTTTGCTCAACAACGTATCAAAAAATAAATAAAAATAATAATTTATATTAAAATTATTACAAGGATGACCGCAAAAACCACACAATTATATGAACAAACACCGTAGCTACAAATTAATGACCAATTGTTGCCAAGCAGCTGCATAATGAGGAAAATGCTTACTAAACATATAATAATATAAAATTTTAACAGTAATGTATGTAAAAAACAAAATACATAATTGATTATACGTACTCTACTGGCCATTCAATTTATATTACTGTATGGTTTTTCTATTTATTAATAAGAGGATGTTATTGTAAAATAGATATGTTACCTTAGGTTTTATGCATTATCCTCATTATGTACTGACTGTTAACCAAATAGCAGTATTTGTACTAATCTTGTACGTATGATATAAAGAAAAATAGCATGTAATATTATCAACTGATTCATAAATCAGCTGATAATATTACATGGTATTCTTCCTTCTCCAAAAAATCACTCAAGTATAATGATCTAATTGCATTTATCATAGAAATACTATGAGTATTACTTGAAATGATAAATTAAATACGGTTCTCTATTTGATATGTTTCAACTGTACATCATCATCTGTTCCGTGTGGTGCCGGACGTAAAAGAATAGCACCATCCCATTTTTTCCCGTGGGTGTCGTAGAAGGCGACTAAGGGACTTACTAAAGAATGGGCAGCAGCGTTCTCTATGCATTTTACCACCATACTGCGATCGCCAAACCGCCTGCCAAGAAGCGTGGCGATTATGGAAAAAAACCCCTTTCGGGGGAGGCCTATGTCCAGCAGTAGACGTCTTTCAGCTGAAATGATGATGATGATGAACTGTACATAAAATATGCACGTGTTACTTAGAGTTTTTTTTTCTTTGGAGTGAAACACCTGGGTGGTTTTCACTCTTTTGCATACGTACGGTCACCAAAGAGATAAGTAACCGGCTGTTGAATATAGTTGAAGTTTACTAAGAAAACGATGGATGTTTTACATTACAATTAAATTAATAGAACACAACCAGTTCATTTATCAAATTAATACATCGTTCGAGAACATCCATCGGTTACTCAATAAGCTTCAACCATATCTGACGACCATAGTTACACATCTCTTTTGGTGACTGTACAGTACATGTCCCATTATTTATCTTTATAAATATTTCATTGATATCTTTTATATACGTTGTTTTGTTGTTCAAAGCTATCAGGAGAATCTGCCTTATGTTATTTATCAATTACAGCATTGGTGTTGACACATAACTTTAATGAATTATTATTATCAATAATAAATTAACACGTGTTATTTTTCCAATTTCAGGTGTGTCCTTGTCGAGAACATCGCCTTGCCCGACTCCAGCCCCGGTCGACCCCGCATAAGCTATTAATTTATTACTTTAACGAATAGGACTGAATAAATTATAAATGAAATAATTACATTACTATTTTCGGAAAATGTTTGGTGTTCTTGTTATTATTTATTTTCTTCAAATTGCTTGCATGGCATTATGAGCACATATACGCATGATTTTGATTAGTAGGAGGCTCAGAGAGAAGAAGTATTTCTGAGTTGTCAAATAATATATCGCCAGGCACTGCCGCCCTGGATGTCATTGCAACATAAAATGTAAGCCCACGAACCCACGGACCTAATATGTTTTTTTCGCTTTGTTTGATCCGCAACCTGCCCTCAACATACTAGTTACTGATTAGGAACTTGGGAATGAGAAATTTAGATCCCTGTGTGTGATCCATATGATTGTGAACACCGTTTATTTATATTCTATCTCGCAAGATTCTAAACTGTCGATAAGTTGTGAGGTACCATACTGCTTTCTGATAGTATATAATCAATCCAGTGAGCTGATTTTTTGTAATTATTAACATGCCCTCCCCCTCGTCAGCAAAAGTAAGCAAAGCTCCTACTCCCATGCTCACGTAAACATTGGTAGGTACATGCATTTTTCAATGTGTTGTGGTTTATTTATTGATTCATGAGTAGCAGTTATAAGTCTAGAAATAAGGAATAGGCTTGGAATAGAGGACTTTAACGCATATCATATTTATTTAAGCAATTTTTATTGAGATGGTATTCAGTTAATATAATCTTTATATATTAACGAACAAAACAAACATCTTTTAAAATTTTGGTATATTAATTCAAATTAACAGTGTTCAGTCCATGACTCATAAATCCATGACTCTAAGTCTTCGATGGCATTGGATGTTTGCTGCTCAATGTTGTGTCTGCTCACTTTCGTGTGATTTTGGAATTTCGTCATCGTTTTCTTCGAGCCATTCATAGACAAGTAGGGTTGCCATATGTAAGTAGGGTTGCCATATGTGTTCAAACCAAAATCGACTAAATTTTGTAGAAAATTCAAAAGTAAAAAAATAAATACTGCTGACGTAATCACCATCCACACCCCCCATCCCCCATGTCATCAAAAATAAGCAAACCAAAGACCCCCCGCCCCCTATAGGACTTACGTAACACATGTCACAACGTCAAATTGTAAACGAACCTGCACTTGCCGACATAAAATTGTGAGCTGACCCTGAATTGTCGTTCTTGGCGATAGTCGAATTGGTCCAGGTACCTAAGCCAGGGTACCAAGATTTTAGAAATGTAAACAACCGCGCGCGCGCGAAGCGAGCAAACGCTACCTCCAAGATGGTCGCAGTTACTTGGCTTTTTAGTATTAGCAAACATGCAATCCGTTGCATGCAGGTTTGATGGCAGTTCACAATTTGTTGGTTTGCCACAAACAGATTATAATCTACCAAAAAATAAAGCATAAAATTGTAAGTTCACCATTCGATAGTTTATAATCTCGCCAGATAGATTGTAAACTTACGATATTCTTAATTAAACGGTGTCATATACATATATGTATTGATGCGAGATCGTGTTAGGAAATTAAGATCAACTGTGCAAAGAAATAAGTTTATATGTAGTTGCGGATGCAATGAGATAATGAGATTCTAAGATCCCTTACCTTTGCCATATCATGCTTCATGTGACGCGACGACATGGAAGTCCCTATTACAGTATTTAGTACATTTTTGATAATAACTGTCACCGTGTTTTCCCGTTTACAACTTTTCGATAGTTAAAAGCTATCTCATAAGATAAACTTACGATGTTCATGATTAAACGGTGACATAGGTATATTTGTATTGATGTGAGATCCTGTTAGAAATTGAGATCAATTATGCAATAGCAAACAAATGAGTACATATAATATTGTTGCGGATACAATGAAACAATGAGATTCCAAGATCTCTTATCATTGCCATCTTGCTTCATGTGACTCAACATGGAAGTCCTTATTATAATATTTAGTACGTTCTTGATAATAACTGTCACTTACATGACATATAATTTATGCCACTGTGTTTTCCCAACAATTGGTTGGTTGAATCAGTTAATTTGGTCTCGTTCATGCAAACGAATTATTGAGATCTATTGTTCATAGTCTAATAAATTCGTCTAACTGAAAACTACATAGGAATAGGGCCCGATCTAAGGGGGGGCAAGTCGGGCAAATGCCCAGAGCGGCAAAAATGAGGGGCGGCAACATTTTAGGCAAACCAGAAAGTTCTACACTAGAACATGCTCGTTTGCTTAATTTTTTTCTATTACAGGGTCAATTTAAATTAGCTAGTGAAACTGCAGACGTGATAGGTTATCTAAACACGGTAAAATAAAAATAATAAAGACTTGATGTGGAAGGCGCCACTGGGGGGCCGAAGGAATCTGCTGGATGCAAGAAGCACAGAACCGGTTGTGGTGGCGGTGCTTGGGGTCCTCGCAAAAAATTTGGTTCTTGCATACAAAATCTCAGAGGATCGATTTTGTATGGGAGGTCCGATTTTTTTCAAATTTTGACCCATGTTCCTTGGAGAAAGTTGTTAAATTTCACGGGTACTATCACCCTGAAAAATTTGGACGGTGACTAAAAAATCATCCTATATGTACATAATATACTTACAAACATACTCTCATGAATTTTTGTCATACTTGTTAAGAAGCCGAAGTAGACTAACGTATCCGAATATTATATAATTAAAACAATATCACATATATATCATGTCCTCTTAGGAATAGTAAGCTCATGACTTGCCTAACTATACACAATGTGTTTTTTCGTGAAATGACATTTAATTACTCCATTGTACAGTTGTACTCCATGTTTTTACACAAGAACTTTATCTTGTATAAAAAAACGATGGCCTATAGATTGTGGTCCTGCCTGTTTATATAAAAAATATGGTCACATTCATACAAAACATTGCAGTCTGCGCTGACGCAGGAGAAATGATCATCGCTCCATCATCGTAGCTCAGTGAGTCTGAACTCTACGAAGTATTGGTGTCCAATGGACGATAATGTAATAAATATTGTACTTGCAGGTTCCGAAATTAAAAGAAAAAATGTAACCTTTTTATTTACACTTTTTCTCCGTTTGTGCAATGGTTTTTTTCGCGATCTATGTATGTAATGTAGGAATTTGAATTTCGACACACACAGATCGCCGGTTGCAACACCAAAAAAACTTTTTTATTTATTTATTTGGGGGATCAGTACGTCAAAGTCAAAGTCAAAGCATTTATTTCAAATAGGCACTTAGAAGGCACTTTTGAACGTCAACATTTACATTAAAATAGAATTGATTCTAGTCGCCCCTTCCAAAATGTAGTTTCGTATGGAGAAGAATGGGCAAGTAACTCCACCGTTACTCTTTTAAAATGTTTCAAGTACAATATTTTTAACATAGTACATTCATTATATGATTATGTGTGAAAACCATGCACCCAGAATAAAATTACCATACCAAACTAGGTAAAAAGAATCAAATTGAAGCAATACAGATAAATTAATTCTATGATAGATACATGGTGCTCACACATTTACAAACATTGTAAAAGTAAGAATACGATTTTCCTAGAATATTAACAAGTAATAAGTCAGTGTGTGAGTTAAAGTAATCACTGAGTGTAAATCAATGTCAATTAAATGAATCAATTATACAATTCAATTAGCAACCAGTTTGATTTTGTCTAGACTCTAGATTGTCCTATGGAGCAGGAGCAGCATGTTTCCAAGTATTCTTATCTTGTATTCTTATCTATATTCTTATCCTCTAATTTGTAATACACTTGTTTACAAATTTTACTTTTAATATGAGTTTTAAATTTCCTTTCATTTAATTGCAAACGAAATTCAATAAAAAAAAAAAAATAAGATCGTACCGATGTACGATCTTAATTTTAATTTTAATTTCCAAATCATTAATGTTTGGTTTAGTGTCTTTGGAGATATACATAAGCCCTCTTATCTACTTGGTTTGCAAAGCTGAAATTTTGATGACAATAAAATCTTGTAGCTTGAAGACAAATAAAATAATAATTATAAACGAAACTGTAATAATAATTGCAGGAAAAAAACCAGCAATAGGTGCTTACGAAGGTCTTTTGAGATGTAGTAAATAGAAATTCAACTGATCTACATTTCATCTGCATTCCTTTCATTCTGATTTCATTTGTAACTGGGCTGGGACCAACGGTTTAACGTGCTTTTAGGGCCACGGAGGGGTCTTGGTATGTAAAGATAGACCACCCACGTATCAACCGCGGCAAGCGTAGCTTACCCGATCGATCGACCCGTGTGGTTGTTACTACTTAACCACAAGCTCATCCAACCTAAACCATACCTAATTTAATCTTTGTTTAGATGTAAAGGTAGTTCATGAGCTAGCGCAGGTGTATTACGCGCAATAGAGTTTAACGGTACGCCAGCCACCGTTTCACTCACAAACTGCTCAGTATAGTTTGGTTCGGAACCTCTAATCGTGTGAGCCCCACTCGCTCTTGGCCAGTTTTTAATGATCAATTCTTACTGCTACTGTCAGCTGTTCATGCCACTGGTGGGCAAAGCCCTTCTCCATAGCTTCCAGCTGTCTCGGTCGAGAGTTAGTGTGGATCATTTTGAATAGATGTATCTGCCTTCTCTTTCTGCGGGTTTGACTTCGTTCTTCAATACTTTTCGGCGACTTTTATTCGTGATCACCAAGAGTGACTGTTCTGATGTTTTTTTTTTTGGGTGGGAAATCATCAAAAAACTTCTCCCGCTCTGGGTGGAGCGGGAGGGCGTGTCAGTCTTTTACTGACTAAAACCCACTCGTGTTCCCTCAGTTGCCTGTGTGCCAGGGGACCCTTGCGGACCCCACCAGTTGGTGCTGACATCTCTTTGAGGCGCGCGTGGAACACAACGCGCCGTCGACCCGGGCTTGGTCCTTACCGGACAGCGAGCTACCCATTACTCGCCATCCGCAAGCCCGCGCCTACGGTGGCCGGGAATCAGCCTGGGATTCCCGACGCCCAGGGCGTCTCCCGCGGCGACTACGGCCGTGAGGGCGCATATATTGCCTCTCCCTCACGTGCACCGCCTCCCTCTTAGCGAGCATTACTGCTTCGCAGATGGAGGTGACTGCTAACCATGCGCTCTCGCTCCGTACCATGGCCTGGACCAGGGTCGGACGCGAGAGATCGCCGCCGCCGATCGCCTCCACGAGGACATGGCGGTGATCCACCCAGGACATGGCGATGATCCGCCCACTGTTCTGATGGTGAAGTAACTATGCGATTGTCCTCGTCGCAGGTTTGGTTCTCGAAAATTTTTGTGTGGTGAACAGGAATAAGCTGGTTGAAATCGTTACGAAACGAAAAGCGTAATGTTGTTTCAGGAGAGATAAAGACGTCGCTCTCTTTGACTTTCGAGGGCGCCGAAGCCAATAGCGAGGTCAAAATGAAAATCCAAGTTGACAAGTTTATGAGAGCTTCTAACAAAACTTTTAACTTAACTTATGGGTCTGTGTTAAAAACGCGTAAGTATTAATTTCACACTTTGTCTGTCCCTTTGTCTCTGTTATACAAGGTGTAACAGAATAGATACAAGACCCGAAAGTAGTTTGTTCCTAATTGACTACTGAATCGATTTCAGTAACATTTAATATGAGTTTGTTTTTAAATTATGCATTTTGCCCTACTTACCACTGATTGAATCAAAGAAAATTCAATCCTTTTTCAGAAGCAATAAGACTCAATTTTAAATGCATAAAGTAATGCTTAGGTCGACACGTGTTTCTTAATAATATCAGTTAGCTTTAAAATAAAATAGTTTTGGTCATCGTAGTATGCTTTTAACTCAATATTCTAATTGGGGTGTATGAGGTCTTGCGTTTATTATATAGCCCAGTTATCAACACAGTTTCCAAGTGGAAAGAGAAAAGGTTTTTTCAAGATAATATAGGAACCGATCATAACTTACTTTTCGACTGCCTTTACACAAATAAATAAATAAAAAACGAATGTCTGTCTGAAATAAATGTGTAAGTGACTAATAAAATAAAGTTAACTTATACTGGGAATCCCGACTCACGCCAAATAAACCTGAAGGTTATGCGGTAATACCGTAATAGTATAGAGTAAGATAATATGGTAGGTAAACTACATGTGAGGTCGCAGTGATGAATCACAGAAACAAAATTAGTAATCAAGACTTTAAACGATGCTATTGATGATTTAAGAAAACGTAATATCGACAAGCAATTAATAAAATTGCAGAAAAGAAATACCTGTACCTAGGTAATGTCATTGATTTTTGGTAGATCATTTGAACATAAATGTCAAAACTGACATGTCATAATATTATACTATGCTCATAAATAAAAACCACTTTTACTATGAGATCAACACTTAACCTTGGAAAAATAACCTCTGTTAAAAAAAAAAAAAACAGCAGGAGGTATTTACCTAACAGATAATTATATTTTGAGCCTTTCCTGGTTTTACCATACTAAACTTGATATGTATTCATCACCATCATTTCAGCCGAAAAACATCCACTGCTGGACATAGGCCTCCCCCAAAAGGGGGATTTTGCCATAATCGCCACGCTTGGCAAGCGGGTTGGCGATCGCAGTATGGTGGTAAATGCATAGAGAACGCTGCTGCCCATTCTCTGGTAAGTCCCTTAGTCGTCTTCTATGACACCCACAGGAAGAAATGGGATGGTGCTATTCTTTTACGTCCGTCACCACACGGAACTATGAACAAAAAGGACATGTCGTACTTGAATATTATACTATGCTCATAAATATAAACCACTTTTACTATGAGATCAACACTTAAACCTTGGAAAAATGACCTCTGTTAAAAAAAAAGCAGGAGGAGGGGTACCTCCTACTTTTTTTTTTTAACAGAGATCCTTTAGGTCTGATATGTAAATATACCTGACAGATAATTATATTTTGAGCCTTTCCTGGTTTTACCATAAAAAACTGGACAAAAGGTCGAAAATTAGCTGGAAGAGATTTCTGTAGATATAAGGATTACCTATGTACGTATTTTTCTGTTCCTTTCTTCTTGTCTGTTTATATGTGTGTGCATAAATGGTTGAATAAATAAATAATAGGATAAAAGTCTTAGGTGTTAATCCAGCACCCTAATTGCGTAACTCATAATCTGTTTCTTTTTGACAGTTCAACAATATTCATTGCGTTATTTACGTTGTTGAGCAGACACATTTTTCGAACATATAAAGCAATGGTTTAGCCATCTGTTTCAAAACAAAACAAATTATGATGAATCGTGAGTTACGCAATTAGGGTGCAGGCTGCAAAACTATCTGTGTACCCATGAAAATACGTTCTGGCGTTTCAGCGTGATTGAGTAACAAGCGTCCAAACATCTAAACATCAAAATAATACAAACTTTAACATTTATAATAATAAGTAGGATGACAGTATAATATTAATAGTACAATCTGGTGAAGGATCGCATCGGTCAATGTTCTTCATTGGTGCTAACCTTTCCTCTACGGTTGCCGAGGAGAACCGCTTTTTTTAACGGATTTGGTGTATGTTGATGTTAAAAAACTTTCTGTCAACATTGATTACGTAGGTACCAAGTACTAGTAAACGAATACGTGTTCAGAGTGAAAAAGTGAAAAAAAAAAACCACTTATGTCCAAAAAAGTACACTACAAAGTGTAAAACACTTAAATTTCGGAAGTCAGAGTCTTTGGTTATGTATTTCCGTTATTGACACTAAACTGTATTTGTTTATTTTCAAAATGTATTGTCCAATTTCTCCCGAAAAGGTTGTGAGCCTTGATTGATAATGTTGATTAATAATTCCAAAACGACTCAGACTAATTCAATACCTATAAGAGTAAAACGCTCGGTTAGGGGCATATACTGAAGGCTTTTTGTGGTGCCCAGGTGGCCATTAGATTTAGATTAAATGATAAATAATATTATTTCTGTAAGTAGGTTTGTACAAACACTTTTACACGTCAATCATATTTTTTAAACTAGATGAGGTAGGAATTTTTTATCTGACTACTCTGAGAAGAAAGGCCAAAACAAACTCAGAAGTCACAGTCTCTTTTAAAGCCCAGACAGAATCTTGGTCAGATCATGTGGAGACCATGTGGATTGGTTTCTACAATGGTTTTATGAGGAAAGAACCACACAGATTGAGTGGGCCTGTCCAATCAGTGCACGCATTTATAAGTAGTCATGTAGCTCAACTCAGAACTTTAAAAGCTGAACAATTTGATGAACAATACCAAAGAAAGGACATTCGGGTAGGCCATCAATATCAGCCAATCAGCAAAGTGGCATCGGGCTGTCTGTCCGAGTTGCGCTATACGTGGAAGCCATTTTTGTACGCGTTCACTAATAATAATATACTACTGAAATGAAAACCGTAACGTATTAAAAATAGTTTAATTTAATTACCGTGCAACCTAGTAATTACGCTTAATCAACCAAAGATAATTAAATAAATGGAGCGAAAAATAGAATTATCGCTTTAAGAGCCTATACGAAAGTTCTCGTTATAAATATACAGCAGGCAGCAAAAAGGTTTGGTAATATCTATGAAACTGAAAAACTTTTTCCATGGGACCAACATCGTACCTAATCGCGAAAAAATATCAACTGTCCCATACAAATCTTCAATGCCTACTCGACTCAAATTTATGGGAGAGCTGATTACTTTTTCGCGATTACGATATTGGTCAAATGGAGAAAAGAAGAGCTCAGTTTGATGGTATGTACCACAGCCTATACTCATGACCAGAAGGCCAATTCTGGTAATTTAAAACGTTCAAAATCTAGTCGCAGTCTCATCTCAGCGACAAGCAAATGTCAAAAATGTATGAGAAATCGAGGCATTTTTGACAGATTGATACTGAGATCAGACTGTGAACGTTCTTAAAATTACGAGAATTGCCCCTCAGACCTGATTTTGATACATGCTGTATAAGTGAAGTTGCCATTAGTAATGTCACGATACACTTTACTGTTGTTTTTCCGTTTAAATTGGATACCATAAAGGCGTTAATTCTATCCTGCGATGCACCAGTCTAAAATAAAAAAAATAAAACTGGTAGACGTCAGTGGCGTGTTAAAAACTCGTGCTTCTAGTCTAGTATTAGTAGTTATTTTTAAACCTGTTGAAGACCTGTTGAGTCATATCTTGCCCTCTTATAAAGTGTATATTTTTAACTTAGGTGGTAATGTGGTATCGCATGGCATTTAGTTATCAATTCACAAAATAATTTTGATTACACTATGATTTTTTTCCTTTTGTAATAGAACCGCAACGTAACAACGAAAATTTTTAAGTCTGGTGATAACATAATTACCGACTTCTAACGACGTTGACACCTCAAATTGCTTGTCAAACCTGAAACAGTGAACTATGAGATAATTTTTTATCTGTTGCGATTGGTATATAATTAAAGTATAATTGACCATACGAAAATGATACAAGATGAAAACGGGTTGTGAGAGAAAAGTGGAGAGGGGATATGTTTGAAGAATATGATCGCACGTGTTTTAAAGATACAGCTCATTTTGTAAATTGGCCTCGAATTGGGTGATTGTGTGCAGCAGCTTGCATTAATAATATTTACGATAAGTTTTGTGTTAATGTGAAAAATGAAGAGTTTAGTGTGTATCGGTAAGTGTTCATTTAATTGTTATCTTTTCATAAATAATGTAAGGAATGTGGTCACAACCGGAATACAAATAAAACCTTAACCTTTCAAGGACTCTAAAATATCACCAAAAAACTATTCCACGTAGATTTGTTCTTAGGAGATTTTTTAAATTTAACCATGCTTAAGTCATCTAACTTAGTGTAAACAGTTAGTTGTGTAATAATTGTATCTAGGTAAAGAAGTATTTAACTAAGTAAAGTTAATTAGGGCCTACCTGTAGTGAATTTTGTTTGAAAACAAACATAGTCATCATACAAATTTTTTGAACATAACATTTAATAAGAATTGTAAAATAATAGTTAGGTATTACATTTTTGCCTTATTAGATAAGTATGTATATATATTATATACCTAGGTGTCCTAGGTACCTAATATTATATTATGTGTCGTGTTCAACCTGTTTCTATAAAACCTCATTACTATACATGAGCATACCAGCTACATGCAAAAAACTACACTAAAGGTAACTGACCTATCTCAATACTCAACATATTACATTGCATTCAACATTATCTATGATAAAATGTTTTCATTGTCTTTTATATTTATTTAATAAAAGGAGAACTGACTGACTAACGGAATGACAGACTTAAACAGAGTGTCCGGTATTTAATGGATAACCTTGAAATGGTTCATGGTAAAACTAATGGCCATTCAGAAAAAAACATGTTTTATTAATATATTTCTGAAAAAAAAAACCGCCTTCCGAAAAAACACTACAAAGTGAAAAATAACTTTTATTTAGTAAGTTGGTGTCTTTGGATGTGTGTATTACGTATTATAATTTGTTGTCACCGCCTTCTGGAATTAAAGTTATTTTTCACTTTGTAGAAATTAAAGTTATTTTTCACTTTGTCGAAGTCGGCTTTTTTTTTAACTCACGGAGCGACGCGCTCTTTAATTGTGGTTACCAAGTCTACAAGGACGCTGTGAATGTGTCGGCGCAGGAGCTCTTGGTACAGTCCGAGACAATGACGAAGTCGGAAGTGTTTGTGTTATGTGCTGACGCTACTCGTCTTCACGCGCACATTCACAGCGTGTTGATACACTTGGTTACCACAAGTAAAGTGCGCGTCGCTTTGTGTGATAACAATACTGTAGCTAGAAAAGGGCCTTTTCTGAAGGTTCGCCATAACGCACATAATTGATTTCTTTCGCATCTGATCTGCGAGTCGAAGGCAGGAATTATGTTAACATTTGGTTTATTTTAACGTTAATATTATCTACATGTTTTATTACTTTTATCTACCAAACCACATTGCCACAGTTCCTCTTTATAATGTTATTAAAATATTTTATCTTATTATTTAAAATCATTTTTTCATTTTAAATATTAATCCTTGATAGCTTACGATAACCCAATTAAAAAAAAATGCAATTCCGGCTACATTAAATAGGTATTTGTATAACTTGAATATTTATATGATTTTTCATTCCTTCTATTCGAAAAGGACGACTTGGTTCGCCTTTAAGTGCACCCAAAGGTGGTGTATCTATAGGAAACTTTTAGCGGGCAGTAATGAGTTTTTAATCCTCTTTATAAGTGCGCCGCAATTATCTTTGCCGCGCACTTTTTGAATTTGGAACATCTTAGTGTTCAGAGCCAAATAAATCAAACGCAAATATTGTTTGAATAAAGACTGGCTGGTGGCCCATAGTCGCGCCACCGCTGCACCGGCAGAAAAAAAAAGAAATCAAATTTAAAACGCGCGAACTATACAGCCCGCGTTTTCGTCAATTTTCACGGATTGTTAGAAATTCATGGTTTTGTTTTGAAAAATGAATTCTTCAAGTGACAGTGAAAGTATAGAATTAACTCCTAAAAGTATTAGAACTGACGCAAGAAATGTGATGGATAATAATCTATTACCTGCAAAATCGCGGAAGAAATATATGAAAGCCTATGGTAATATTATTGAATGGAGAAATGCAAGACGCGCCAAGAATTTTTCAGAATCTGTGTTTTTGGCCTACTTCCAGTACTTAGTGAAAACTAAACAACTTTACACTCTTTGAAGTACCTACTCAATGCTAAAACCAACAGTCAGTTCTAATAACGACGTAAAACTGGACACATATTCGAAATGAATAGCGTATCTAAAAAGGATGTCTGATGGATTTAAACCTAAAAAATCCAAAGTGTTCTCAGTCAAAAACGTGGAGACTTTCCTTAATGAGGCACCCAACAAAATCTTTCTTGCCATAAAAGTAAGTAACAATGTATATGGTGGATTAGTAAAGTATAACCATAGTGTTTTAAAATGCGCATTTTATTGTAACCTGCACCCTAATTGCGTAACACGCGATTAATCATAATCGGTTTAATTTTGACAGTTCAACAATATTCATTGCGTTATTTACGTTGCTGAGCAGACACATTTTTCGAACAAATAAAGCAATGGTTTAGCCATTTGTTTCAATACGAAACAAATTATGATGAATCGTGAGTTACGCAATTAGGGTGCTGTACTTCGATAGATACTTGTCTTATTCACATTCGGTTTTATTACAGGTGGCTTTAATTTTCGCAGTAGGTACATGGAGCTTGTCGTGGCAATGAACTTTTAAAACTAACTGTTGATGATGTCGAAAATCACTCAGATGATTTACTGTCAGTAAAGCTGACAGACACAAAAACAAAAATTGACCGATCCTTCGTAATCCGAGGAGAATACAAAACTATTGTACAAAAATACCTGCGTCCTGCTGATATGAAAACCAATCGGTTTTTCATCCGTTATCAAAATGACAAGTGCTTTAAACAAGTTATGGGAAAAAATAAAATTTCTAACATGACACAAGAAATCGCTACTTATTTGAAGTTACCAGATATCAAACTGTTTACAGGACATTGTTTTCGTCGTACTTCTGCTACCCCTTTCGCAGATTCTGGAGCGGACTTAACTGTTCTCAAGCGACATGGAGGATGGAATGGATGGTGCTGTAGCAGAGGGGTATATAGAGAATTCCATAGAGAACAAGGCGAAAACATGTGAACGCATCGTGGAAAACATTAAATTGTAACCTTCAGTTAATCCATCCATGCCTCTGTCGCCGCGCCCATCTATATCCAAACAACGAGATTCACCGTCACATTTTCCTCAAAATGAGCCAGATTCGGACATTATTTCGAACACGCAGAATATAAAATCTCTATTCCTAATAAAACTGTAACAAAAAATTTTCATAATTGCGAAAATGTCTCAAATGTAAATATAAGTTTATAGTTGTTTTATTATTAGATACTATTTAATTTCAATTTAGTTGTTACTCTCTATGTTTTATTAAATAATAATATTAAACTAAAATATGAGGCGCCTTTTATTTTCTCATAGAGGGTGTCGCTCGGGCGACGTACTTTGAATCCCTCGCTACGTTCAGGATTCTATTAAAGAATCCCTCGCTACGCTCGGGATTTTACTCTAGAATCCCTCACTTCGCTCTGGATTCAAAAAATCGCCCTCGCCGTAAAAATATTATTTTGCTCCCCTAAGATACAATCTACTACAATTATATGACCTCAATGTTTATCTGTGTAGTGAAGTGTCATATTTACTTCTATTGTTTTCTTAGGTTTTACTGGCCAATGACTTTTGGAGATGGCTATCAGCCAGACATTAATATACTGGGAAGGGCTTGTAAACATTAGTTTTTTTTTTAATATTCAATATTCGTATTTTTTTCGGGAAATATTCGAATTATTCGAATACTTAAAATAAATTAGCTATTAGGTATTGTAAGGAATGAGGAAAATGTCGTGAGGAAAGTTTTGAGTAGGCCTTTCGATGGCTATATGAGTAGGGGGAGACCAAAGAAACGATGAATGGACTGTGTGAATGACGGTTAGAAAGGTGAAATGGTTAGAAGGTTAGAAAGAGTGTGTCTACGGATATTATGACGTCTAATAGAGAAGTGTGGAAGAAAAAGAAATGTTGCGCCGACCCCAAATAAATTAGGATAAGGGCAGGAGAATGATGATCAGGGTACGCAGTCTGGTGTTATGGAAATTGGTCGAATATTCGAATATCGCAATTTTTGCATTCGGATATTCAAAATCATTTATTATTCGAAATAATTTATTATTCGAAATAATTTATTATTCGAAATAATGTATTATTTGAAATAATTTATTATTCGGATAATGTGATTATTCGAATGCAAGCCCTAATACTGAGGTGTATTAAGCCTCATTGTGATGTTGTCCTAGTCCGTTGACTAGGCGTCCTTTTACGGTCTTCCTTGACCTCAGATTAGAAATAACTAAGTAAGTAAGTAAATCATTTATTTGGGTAAAACATGGTATACATTGGTGTTAATATCATTGGAGTAGATCAACATGTTTCGCTAAGATAAAACATAGCATGCAAACAACAACTACAAGTCAAACAACTACACTACAAGTAATTTGTTGCTTTAATTTAATTGAATGTAAATAGTATTTTAAACAGAGAATAGGTGCCGGTAGGTTCAATCATCATCTGCCCAGCTGAATACCAGTATTTTACATGGAGCGACTGCCTATCTGACCTACAAAACCCAGTTACTGGCTATACCCCTATGATATGCTGTCCTATGCTATACCCCTTGCTCAGACATTCGGGCTTAACGACCCGTAACGACTGTTCAAGCTACAAGAATGACAGTCGAGACCAACAGTTTAACTTACTCTCCGAGGCACAGAGGGGTCTTGGTATGTAAAAATGGTCACCCATCCACGGACCAACAGCGGCAAGCCCCCTAGCCTTATGTAAAATATAATTGAAAATGGTATTTCTAGTAATAAATAATTAAAGAAAAGAAAGAAAAAATGTTTATTCTGCACAAACAAAAAAAGACGACAATCATTGATAAATTTAATCATGGAATTATTTTGTGTAAAGATTGGTTAATTACTTCCTAACAGTATTGTTATCTAGTATAAAATTACCTATAATTTGTTATAGTTAGAACTGGTTCCAATAAACCTTAATTAATGGCTTTTAAAGTGAAAACGAAAACGTGGTTCATTAACTTTTTCGTTGTTGCTATACGTATTTACTACTCGTAAATCTACTGTTATTTTGTAGGACACTGTGAAACAGCAAAACCCCAATATAAAATAATAAGGTTAAACCGAACCGTTTAGCTAGGAACTATCGAACGAACTACTTAATTATTCAGAATATAGGAATGTAGCTTAGCTAAATAAGACAATTTTATTTAACTCGACCGACTAAAACTAACTTCGTCATTGATTTTCAGCATTAGCGGTGTTTTTGGGCACTGTAGCTGTTCAAGGCTATGGTCCAAAAATACATCGCAAAAAACACGGGAGTCCACAAAAATCCCACTGGTCCCACAATAGGCCTTCACATGGGCCTCACCATGGACCACCACAAAAACCACACCACCATGAACCACCCCAGGGACCACACCATCGGCCATCACATGATAATAGTTTTGGACCTCCCCATCAACACGGCCACTGGGATAATTCACCCGTATGGAATGATAGATCAGATTCTAGAGATAGTAGCCAAGATAGAGGGAGCTATGATAGCTATGGTCCCGATGATAGCTATGGTCCTGATGATAGTTATGGTCCCGATGATTACAGTCACGAAAGAGACAGTTCAGATCGTTATAGACCATCTTATGAAGACTATGGTAGTTGGCACGATCACCATCATTCGAAACATCCTTGCAAGCAACCTCATAACAAGTAAGTAAAATTAGAAATACTACCATATATTTCCATCACTGACCTGGTGAAAGCGAGGTAACAAACGAACAACAAAGCTTTCAAATGTTAACCATGACATCTTCAAAACCAGGGTCAATCTTGAAAGTCGGTACCTATGTTAATTTAACCCTACAGGTAATCTGCCGAGTTAAATTAATTGAAATGCATTTTTTTACATTTCAATTGTGATGATGATTTTGTTCAAATCGATGTCAATATTATCATTATTGAATGCTGATATCTTGTTGTTGCAGAAAACCTCCAAAGACAACACCTAAACCTATATCGACAACTCTGAAAGTCACACCGACAACACCAAAACCTATACCACCAACGCATAGGATTCCCTTGATCCCCACTTTACCACCGCACCCAGCATATACACGATTTACACCGAAACCTACAGAAACTACTGCAGGCTGGAGAACTAATCCTACAACGCCTCTAATTATCCCAGGTCCCACGAGAACCGTTGGCCCTATCCCCAGGCCTCCGATCACGACGGCATCAAGACCTATTTGGCACCCAACCCCGCCTACAGAAGATACTACTCATTGGGAGACAACTACTAATTCTGCTCCTGAAATAACAAGTTTTAATCCTTTACCAACAACTACCACTAATCCTGAAGTTGAAACAACAACAGCCGAAGAAGAAGGATTCCCCACAATATCACCAGAAATAGGAGAATGTATAGATTTTTGCCTTTCAACGCCTGAGTATAACCCTGTATGTGGCTCGAACGGTGTAACTTATAACAATGAAGGAAAGTTGTTTTGCGCCAGCGCCTGTGGAGTCAGTAAGTTGGAACTTTAAAAATATAGAATATATTTTTTTCGCGTAGATCTAAACTGTATAGTGTTTTTGTTACTAGTAAGATCTCCCATTTGTTTTGTAATGTATCATTATTTGCGATTATATAGGCAATTTGTTCAGTAATTTAAATAAAATGGCTGAACGGAATTGGATGAAATTTCGCACACAAATAGTTTATAACCTGAATTAATATATAGGATACGTTTTATCCCGGTCGTACGTTCCCGTGGGATAATTTCCAAACTCCACGCGGGCGATACCGCTGGCAAAAGTTAGTATTCTGTAATCATATTTTGAACGTTTCGTCCCCTGCTGTAAGCGTTTTTAACTTAGTTTTAAATAACTTTGGTTAACCTCTACACATGTTTAGCATATTGTGAAAAACAAGTTAGACAGTTTTTATTCCATCCTTGTACCAAGTTGATCGCGAAATCGTGAGAAAAACCGGCCTATTTTGCTCAAGTTATCCTGTTACTAAAGCGCTGTATATGGAATCTCCAAGATTTTATTTACAACGTTGAATATAATAAATTATTTCTTCGAATGCAGAGTACCTACCTGATTTTGGCAAGAGCCAAGTTCCGTGTTTTTATGTGTTATGTTTGTGTTTCTACGATACTAATAGTCTTAGGGCCTAAACAGGTGAAGCGGGCCGGCCGCGCGCCTGCGCCGCGTCTGGGCGGTCGAGTCACGACGGCCGGCGGCAGAGGCGCTATTGAAATGATTCGATGCAAATGGTCTCGTGTAATCTCACAGAACAGCGGCCGGGTCGCGCGTCTGCGCCGCTTCACCTGATTAGGCCCTAATAAGCAACTTAATATGATTGTGTTACGCTTTTAATTATTCGGCATGAGTCAGGCCATCGACCCATTCCTTTTTAATACTTATTCCAATATTGTTGCAGATGTGACTCTAGTACGCAGATCTGCGTGTCCGCCACCCAATTTTGATTATGACGATGATACTGAAACACCACCCCCTGCTACGACCACTACAGCACCTTTCCATGGACGTATCACAACTTTGACTGAATTCCAGCGGTGTATGAGACTATGCCGCATAACTGCATCCTTTACTCCTGTTTGTGGTACAGATCTCGTGACTTATATGAATATGGATCGTTTGAAATGTGCTCAAAGTTGCGGCGAAGGTGAGGTTTCCTTATTACTGTATGAAATGATGTATGACGTTAATGATGATATTTGATTAATGGTGCTATACAATGTACATTCTTTCTCCATTATTTGTTTCATCGGTATTCACTATAGCTAACTAATACGGCGCGACGGCACGGCTGGGACAGTGGTTAAGCGATTGACTGCTGAGCTGCGTTTCGCGGGTTCGATTCCCGCACGGAACAAATGTTTATATGACCTACAAGTACTTGTTTCGGGTCCAGACCCGAAACAAGTACTTGTAGGTCAGCCAGCCAGCTGTGAGTGTTGTGTATGTGAGTTTAAATGTTTGTAAACGCACCCACAATACTGGAGAAGTTCCTAGTTTGGGGCTCAAAAAAAGGGACTCCCCAAGTAAAAATCATTACTTTTGGCTTTGGAAATTTCACGTAATTTCTCATTTAATTCTGAGAATGATGACTAAATATTCTATTTTTATTATTATCATAATGGAAAATTGTTATAACCAAGTACGTTTCAAGCAGATATTTAATTGAACACAATAGGGTTTTGTATAAACTCTCGATCTGCCCTAACCCTTCCAGGAATACAGGCGTGATGTTGTATTGACATGACATGTATGAAATTATAAATATTTATATACATTCCACAGTTGTTAAGGTTTTATGTGAGAAACCATGCGCTGCCTGTGGGTTTAACCCAGTCAAACCTAAAACAACAACCACTTTGCGCCCGTCAACAACCCCACAAACTGGCAGAATTACCCAGGAACCTGATGTACAAGAATGTATAAATGCGTGCCCGGTGACATCGGAATATAATCCCGTGTGTGGCTCAAACCACGTCACGTACAGCAACCCCAACCACTTGATTTGTGCTCAATTGTGTGGAGTCGGTAAATATTAGTATTTTTTTTTTGCTTACATACAACTTTCAATATTTCTTCTTTAAAACTAACTTATACCTGCGACGAATTCAGCAAAAATAAAATAAAACCAACCCTTTGATCCGTTTCCTATGCATGTTCCTATCTTTCTCATTCTTCGTGTTCCTAACTACCGTTACCTAACTTGACATTTTAATATTAATTACAGGCGTAGCCGTAACTCGTTTAGGACCATGTGGTCCTACTACGACTTCTTCAACCACTACAGTAGCACCTCCCACTTTATCACCTGATGTATTGAGCTGTATACAACGCTGCCCGGTAACGGCGGAATATGATCCCGTTTGTGGGTCAGATGATCTCACCTACACTAACCTTGGGAACTTACATTGCTCTAGATTTTGCGGCGTTGGTAAGTTTTCTTCCTAGGTACAGTTTAAGTAACTAGTCTAATACTGTTGTACGAATCACTCTTATTTATATATTGTATATTCCAGAGGTAGACCTCAAACACAAATCACGATGTGTCGACGAATTTGATCTTGGTCCTGATGGAACTGACAGCACACCATCACAAATTATTCAAGATATTAATGGAAACAAGGATCGTGTGACCACGCCATGGAGAAGCACTGCAACAACTCCGTCTGTATTTACTTCACCCACAACAACAACCACCGCGGCATCATCCACGATAGCGACCAAAACATCATCATCAACCACAAACGCAGGCCCAAATTCGTCATCTACTACTTTAGGATTTACAATTCCTCGTGATGTATTAATTTATATTTTTGGATCGACGACAACTCAGGCGCCCACAACTAAAAAAAAAAACCCCGACGAGGACGAAGATCTCGATCTAGATGCTAGGTTTAATAACGAAACAGATACAGACAAAGACACAGGAAGAGGTCATTATAGCAAAATTATTTTCCCCGATTAAAGACTAATTAGATTACTAACGCAATTTTATTTGAAACCTATTACGTTAGCAAATTAGCGTTATGACATCATTTACCGCAGTATTGCAAATGAACCCTAATTACAAATTTTTTTGTATATATTTGGCTCACAAATTCTATTGCCCATCAGTTGGTGACGACCTGGCTTCCTAGATTCACTTCAAGTACTTTTAGATTATATTAGAACTTAAGAAAATGGACAGTGCCATTTTATTTTACATTGTTTCACTATCATCGATTGTTGGATTTTCGTCGGCATATTCAAGTAAGTTTTTTTTTTAGTATTTCCCATATTGATCCTCAGCAAATTATTTATCATCATATAAATATTTTTTTATTTTATCCTATTGTACAGAGGCGGATTTAATTTTACTTTAGTAAATAAGATATATTCCTATTTTGTTTCTAACTCAATTTAACTATAATATTGTGTACAATATTAAATCTTATGCTATTTATTTGTTATAATTTGCCAATGCCAAGTAGATTAATACTCAATACAGGAATCATTGATGGTGCCTCGATTATAAATGAACTATTGTGATTTATTTGTGTACGGTCTACAGTCCAGTTCAGAAGACCATGCAAAGATATGTCACCAGGATGTTTGAAGGAATCCGTACAGGCAGCTTTGCCAGCAATTGCAAATGGCATTCCTGAACTAGGCATCGATTCTTTGGATCCTTACATACTGAAGGAACTGAATTTGAAATTGCCTGGAGGCATCGATGTCGAATTCACTGATGGTTACGCAAAAGGACTGAAACACTGCATTGTTGATTTTGCAAGGTACGTTTATAAACATTTATAATTTGAATACTATGGTATAAAAAATTGCGATGACTAATAAAATTATAGTGAACAATCAGTCACAATAAAATGATAAAAAGCAAGCTACAAACAAGTTTATAAACGCTTGAATTTTAAATGTTTGCAGATATGAAGGAAATACATTTGAAACTCAATTGCATTGTAATTTGACTATCAAAGGAAAATACAAATCTTCCGGACGTCTCCTTATGTTCCCGATAAATGGAGATGGAGAATCTACTATTAAGTGCAGTAAGTTTTAAGTTTTTTTTTATGACTGATGCTGACAGAATTTCTTTACAATTACAACTATAAATAAGTTTTTATGTAAGCTTTAATGAATTATTTTGTTTTGATTTATCAACTCCTTCAGATGATGTTTGTATGGATATATTTCGATGGATCGGTTTCTTTTTTGGTACTGTTAAATTAGTTACGATAACCCCTATAATACAAAAGTCAACTAAGAGTAACCTTTATTTGACGTTTACCAATTATCTGTGTACGAAATTTTCCTTAATGGTCGTTTGTTCCATCGTGTTAATACAGATACCTATATTTTTTCAGATAACATCAAGCTACACAGTATTCTTAAGTTTCGGTCCAAAGTCATGTCAGATGGACAAAGGTACTTGGACATTCAGAGTTCGAATATTGACCACAGTTACGATGGCAGAGTCAGCTACAGTATGACGAACCTTTTCAAGGGAAGTCCCGAAATAAGTAAGTATACCTAACCTACCTACTTCTAAAAACGTGAATTTACACTTGGTATATAAAATTTGAAACTTCTGTTGAAATTGAAGAAATCTGTTATATAATTTTATTTGCCATCTTCCTAAAATTGTTGAAAAGTTTTGCAATGTTATACCTCATCATCATTAGCTATGCATACCTTTAAGCAGTTTTTATTTTTTATAGACTAGAAGGCATACTCTTGAATAGTTAATATTGTTATAAGTTATTACAAGATTACTGATAGATTGAAGTGTCCATAATAAAGACGTACGTACGTACCCTCCACCACATAAATATTTGTTTAGTTTGAACAGACGTATCCAGGTTGTTCAATATTGATCGAATCTACATGGATATGTAGATACATAGAAAGTGGCAGGGAGGGATATCGACGCGCAACAGTTACATACAGTTTGTGCGTCGATGTCCCTGCGACCTTCTGTTGTAATTAGTCTTTACTAATATTATAATAATATGAGTCTAATGCACGTCTATAGACAAATATGATTTTCAATACACTTATTAGGCATTGGCAATAATCAAAACGTTATTTATAAGATAATAGTTTGATGAATTTGCAATTTTTGGAATAGGTAAAACATGTTTTAAGCCACGAATAATTTTATAAATAAGAGACGTAATAGTAACATAAATAAAGATTCAAGTATCGATGATAAAACGCATAAAAGCATTTACAATTAACATGTTATTTGTTTCTCAGGTGAAGCCGTTCTAAACTTCATGAACAGCAATTGGAAAATGGTAGCTGAAGAATTCGGGACTCCAATGGTTGAATACGGTGTAAATTCCGTGATGAAAAACCTGAAGAGGCTTTTCAAAGCTTTGTCTATAGACGAATTAAAGAAATTGTAATCCATGTCTGCCAGAATGGTGTAAAAACTTAATTTATTGTTATGTGTGATAATGAAAACGTAGTATTGAAGTGACTGTTTTTTTTTTTAAACGGCTCTGTAGTATAGACCACAATCCTCTAGCTAGCATATTATGGTAAGAAGACAAAAGGAAAAAGTAATAAAAATGTGATTTTAAACACAACGCTTTTATTTATAATACCACGCAACCAATGATATCGGTAGATTATAATTACAATACTGTGCTGAATCACAACAATCTTTAAATATTTTTTGAATAAAACCTAAAAGAAGTTAAATATTTGAATTACAACAATCAAATAAGTTGTCGCAACGCTTATAAACTTTAACATCAGCGTTATATCTACTGAAAACATATCGTAGATGTAGATACGTAAAGGCCAGGCCTCCACGAGTTCCATGAACGCTTTAGCTTGTACTCTCATTGTCTTCGGTAGGTCGTAGTTCATTATTATCTTGTTAACAAGAATCTTTGTTTCATTGCGTACTAATAGCAATCGTTCACAAGCAATCGACATCATGGCCACGTAGCAAATCCAAATAAAAGAAGACAGTATTACATTCATCAATAGACCTAAGTCATTAATAGATGTCCGGTAATAGTAGAGACATGTCCACATGATAATAATGATAAATATGAAAGTACTCATAAGAATCGTGAGAATCTGAAAGTTGAAAACCTCATTGACCATAGAACCAATCTGTCCGATGACATCATACATCTTAGCCGTGTCTCGTATTTTAGTATTACTCTCTGAAGCATGCCCAATGAAGTTGAATCTCTCCGTAGTTTTAGCTGGTCTGCATCTTATTGTAAAAACAGTGGCGCTGTCCTGGTCTTGGTCATCCACAAATGTTTTTAAATAGTTGTTAATCATTATCAATCTTCGCCTCAGCAGGTCGACGTATTTACAAAAAGTTATAACTTCCAGTTTTTGCACAAAATTTAGGGGTGTAGAAGCAACGGCCCATGCTATATCTCCTACAGTAAACAAATCTAAGAGGCTGGTAGTAAATTGGCTGATAACAACAAGAAACATGTACTTATATGTTTCAAAACGTGATTGGCTGTAAAACTTACTGAATTTCCCGACTTGCAACATGGTGTCCAGATTAGCAAGCGTAGTTACAATGCGAATATTAATTCTATTAACAAAGAAAGAAGCTGTTACCGTACAGAGAGCATATTGGATGAACATTATTGTGATGCGAACTTTGTCAGCAGTTTGGACGTAATTGCTACTGTCGTAGTTTGTAAAGGTAGTCGGGAAACTAAAGTATGATCCAAATAAAATAATATATGTTGAGATGACGAAAACTGTAAATGCTTTCATTTTCCAATTAGGTTGACGTAACTCTTCATTAACATGAGAAAAACGAAATATTCCGTGGATATATTCAATTATAATTATGACTTTTATAGTGTCGATAATTTGCTTCTTACTATCACTTATTATTTTGCGCTTCTCTGCGGAATATGATTTATTTTTTTCTTCCTTTTCAGCTTCCATGGTGTCAGTTTTATTATTTGATTTTACAGAAAGAAAACGTTTGTTCGATGTCGAATACTCGGATATGACTAATGTTACCTTTTTGTCATCGCCTTATTTATATTAAGTTCCATTAATATAATTAAGTCTTGTTTGGTTAAAAATATATTAATATTGATGTTTCCTAATTCTATATTGCTCAACTGTCTACGGTCTAATTACAGTAATGAGTTATACTCTGCGCGATGATGAGGGTATCATGATGGTTTTATGTTTATGGCGAGTCATGTCATGAGACATGATATCCTATATAAGTACACCAAATTTTATTTGACTTTTTACTTTAGTAAACAGTAAACAGTAGGTTATCATTTAACATAAATCCATGCTGATTTGTTATTTCTTTCAAAGACCTGTCACAATGGCTGGCTGATAGTGGCAGCTGGAGTGTTCCCACAGACAGAAAATGTAAACTGTTCAGAAAGAACAATGTATATTCTCAGACTTTATTTTTATGGTAGATGGCGATGATGGTCTGTTGGTCGTAAGCTCTGCTGCTAAACATGAGGTTCTGGGTTTTTTCAAAGGGCATTCTCAGTAGCAGCCCGGAGTCTAGATTTATGCCCGGTCGATGGCAATAGGCTCGCCCTCGTTTAGATGGGACTTAAATATGATTGGCAACATGTTGGTTTACTATAGGTACACACACCTCTGCCTATTCCTTCAGGAAATAGGTACCGGGTTTGAATCTAACCTACAACATACTTATACTTACTGTACTATTAGATAGTACAATGATATTCGTTAAGCAAGTTTATTTGGTTTTGTGATAGAATTACTGATATTTCAATAGTTTCCGTAACCTTAGTTTATCTAATACTCTATGGAAGAGCTAAGAGAGGACGGCTTCCAGCCATGCATATATAGACCTAACGAACTTTTTCCTGTGACATCCTCCGTATCCTTCCTCTTCCACCCCGTCGTATCGCATCGCCGGCACGCGCTGTATCGCATCGCCTGCGCGCGCTGTATCGCATTGCCTGGTTTCGCTAAGCGTTCTTTCTGCCTGTTTTCTCGTTTTTACTCGGCATCTAAGGAACCTAGCGTCCAAAAGAATTGGGCTATCAAATTATAAAATAAACTTTCAAATCCAATTGGTATTTTAAGATATTAGCGCGTTCAAACAATCTTATTAGTAGTATAGATAAGAAATGGATTAAGTACCCAAAGTTGTATAAAAAAGTAGCATTAGTTCCTGGATTTGAAGACGGCTGATGTGCTAATCTTTCCTGTTGGTTTAAAAACCAAAAGATTATAATCATTATGGGGATGCAGGATACCTTCGTGAGTGAATGATGACGATTAATTGAAATGAAACCAATCACTCTAAACCATTTTATTTTAACTCATCGCTAACACAATATCCAAAATTTTGAATCGAAAACTTTCATGTGAGAACAATCTTAAGATAAATCTTAAAACTAGATTACGCGGCACACTAGAAGACGATAATCTTATTTTTTGTGTGTTAGTATTACATATAACACTCTAGCGGTGACTGAAAGTGAGCTCAAAGGTTACACAAGCTTAGATGAAATGAGATATTTGAATGATAACAATTAAATATGTAGTCGCCACGCTTATAAACTTCAACATCAACTTAATATCTATAGAAAACATATCGTATACATAGATGCGTAGCGGCCAGGCCTCCACGAGTTCCATAAATGCTTTAGCTTGCACTCTCATTGTCTTCGGTAGGTTGTAGTTCATTATTATCTTGTTCACTAGTATTCTTGTCTCGTTGCGTGTTACTAGCAGCCGTTCACAAGTAAATGACATGGTGCCAACATTACAAATGGTATTGAAACACCAAATCATATTATTGATTAATTTACTTATTTGATAGTCAGTTGTTAGGCGGTAGAAGGAAAGCGATGTCCACATAGTTATAACTATGTACGTAAAAGCAGAAATCAGTGTCAAAAATATCTGGAAGTTAAAAACGTCATTTGTCATGGAACAGATTTCCCCGATGTTATCATAAGTTGTGGCCAGATCCCTTATTTTCATATTTCTTACAGATGGATGCCCAATGAAATTCATCATTTTCTCGCTTTTAATTTTTTTGTCCCTGACTGTAAAAACTGTTACGTTCTTCTTGTCTTGTTCTTGAATAAATTCTTTCAAATAGCTGTTGATAAGGACCAGTCTACCATTTAACATGATAACATATGTACAGAAAATGTATACTTCTAATTTCTGAATAAAATATAGGAGAAAAACTATAATTCCCCACAGGATATTAGGTACACTGTAGAAATCTACTGCGCCGTTAATAATATGAGATACAATCAGTAAGATTAGGTACTTGTTGAGCTTTGAACCCATTTTTTTATAAAAATCTGCACATGTTTCCACTTGCAGCATGGTGTCTACTTCCGCAAGCAAAGTGACCATACGAATATTAATCGAACTGATGATAAAATGGGCGGCTATCATCGCGGCAGCGTATTGAAAAATAACCACAAATGAAGCAATGTCGTCCATAGAGTCAAAAAATTGATATGTCCCAGTAATACAGTCTGACGCTCCAGTTAGAAATAAGACCCAGAAAAATACAGTAGTGAATATTGAAATAATCAAAATTCCAATTGCTTTTACTCTCCAATTTGGAAGACGTAACTCTCCATCGATAAGTTGAAATCTAAATATTCCATAGCAGTACTCAATTATTATTTCAGGTTTAATATTGTTAATTATATCGATTATTTTCTTTTTTTCGTTACTGATTTCTTTCTTATCAATATTTGATTCATTATCTTGTTCTTTATTTTCTTCCATGTTTAGTAGCAAGCGAGTTATTTGAGGAGTATTACTTAAAGAAGGACGTCCGTAAGCTAGTGTATGACAGAAAGCATTGAAATATGAAACATTCCATCGTATGAAAGGCAAATTGCCCTAGATAAAATGACATTCCATTACGATAATGAAGTGTGATCACTCGTACAGTCATGATTAAGTATGTAGGCGTAAAGGCAATTGAGTATATTGATCGACGTTATAATTACATACAAAATATGCTTAATAAGGGAGTTGGGAGACTATCGGAAAAAAAATGGAGAAATCGAAAAATTAACGCAAGTCAATACGGAAGGTAATTCTGACTGCCGATGCTTGCTGAAACGAGCTTAGTAGACAAGCTTCGATAATCCGACCGACCGTATCTAACGCACTACTTGCTTGCTAATTCATGAAATACATCATTTTAAAATTTAGAACAAAGATTGGTAGATAATCTATGCCCTAATGGTCTTACTCACGGTCAAACAGTCCGATTTCCAGACTGGTGTAAGCCAGGTCTAAGGGGTACAGCCTAATATTATCTTTGCTTCTTTATTTAGGTACGTGTCCATAAACTTGTAACTTTACGTAACATCCCAGAAATCCATACAGTTTATATATTAAGGAAATTTCTCGCCGGCTGATCGACACTTCACGTGACCAGAGGGCTGGGTCGTTCTTTGGCCAAAGAATTAGCATTGCCATTCAACGTGGCAATGCTGCCAGTCTTCTGGGCACGTTTCCTGATGCCAGCGATGCGGAGGAATACTTCGACGCCTAAGTGTCCTTTTGTTTTTTGTATTTATTTTGTATATCGTAGTTTTAATTATTAAGTACATTTGATAAATAAATAAATTTAGTTTATATATTTATTTGTATATTTTATGATGTGCAGTTTTAAATAAGGCATTTCCCTTTTTTCCATAGCCTTATTAATAGTATACCTGACTATTTATTTACCTCTCTTATAAACTACGCGGTGAGAGCATACTGTTTCGCTACTGGAGTAGGTACTGTAAGGGATCTTCGTGCTCTAACCTTGTCGCATGAAACACGTATTTGTTCAATTATGATAATGATTTCTACTCAATTACTTTTTTACTTCAAGACTGGCGCACCATCAACTTTAAAATATTTGGTGGTTTCATGGGAAAGCTATCCAGGTTAACACCTCTTCATAAGATAAAATAGGCAAAAAGCAGTGTATTATATCAATTTTATCCATCTGATAAATACACTAAATACACTTGCTTAAACTTACTACGAACATTTACCCAACATCAGAAATAACCATTAATAAACCGAAGTGGATAGGTACGTCCTTTGCCGGCCTGTTCAAACCTGTCAGTGCCATTACATATCTACCTAGTTCATTATTGCTTGTATTCAATGCTCGACCATCGTGCGGGAGACCGCATGGTTAATCTTTTGCCGAAAACAGTTTTAGCTGTTCTCAATACTTAAATATCCTTATCACAATAAAATCTACCATTTTCCTCTCTATTAATTCAAAGTAACTGGCCACAGATTCAATAGTGACAGTGATCGGTGGAAGAAAAGATTAGTAGCAGAGACAAGAATGATGAGATGGATGTGTGGAGTGACGAGTTTGGATGAAATAAGAAATTAGTTTATATTGAATTTGACAAGGGCAAGGGATCGGTGGATGAAGGAAAGGCAGGTTTTATCCCTATTCTTAACAAATTTTGAGGAAAATTTCTATTTGCCAAATAAAAATAGATTCAGACTTTCGCAACACCCGTTTCTCGGCCCTTAACATTCAGCCTGCCATAGCAGCGTAGTGTGCTGCTAATTTTTTTGCAGAATAAGAAACAGCTTACACTGAATTATTATAATTTAATACTTAAAATAATACACTTTTATAAGTAGGTACAATTAAATTCTTATATCAACCATTATACAAAATCATACTCACGTAGCAAAGAAAATATTTACAAAACATTAAGATAAAAAAAACAGGTTGACAAATCATCAAACTGACTAAAACATAGATTTTGAAGAAGATAAACTTAAATTGATTTAATAATTTTTGAGATAAAGAGAATGAAACTTTATTTTCAACAGTGATTATTATTTCATCACAATACAATTATTGTGATCACTTTGTTTAATAAGTCCATTGTGCGATAAATATTAAGCTACAGGACCCGAACCCGTTTAAAAATAAATTATTAAAATAATATAATCAAATTCACACAAGGATTGAGACTAAAATAGGTTTAACAGAAGTAGATAACGTGGGTTATATTACACATCTCACACACCAATCTACTGTTCAAATATGAAACTCCATTCGTGCAAATAAGTAGATACTAATTTAATATTAACACTTAAAGGAATCATACAACTTCATATTTAAAGGAAAAGTTTTTATTCAGGGCGCAAACTTTAACTATGAATTCAGCATACCATTCTAGACAACCCAGCGAATAAATTTTTCGTCGGTTTTACAAAAAAAAATCAGCTGTTTCATAGAAAAGTGCAATACCTACGCGGTCAAAATGTTTGGAACAGCTGTTTTTGTTTTGTTTAACCGACGAAAAATTTCTGCACTGGGGGTTCTAGAATGATATGCTGAATTTATGGTTACAGTTTGCGCACTGGATAAAAACTTTTTCTGTATAATTAGTGAGTACTAGCCTAAATTAAATGTGTTATTTGAATAATTACAATCAGATAGGTCGTTGCCACGCTTATAAACTTTAATATCAGGGTAATATCTACTGAAAACATATCATAAACATATATACGTAACGGCCAGGCCTCCACAAGTTCCATGAACGCTTTAGCTTGTACTCTCATTGTCTTCGGCAGGTCGTAGTTCATTATTATCTGGTTTACCAAACGCTTAGTCTTAATGCGTTCTTTAAGTAACATTTCACAAATAAATGCAAGGGCTGAAAGGTTGCAAATCGCATTGAAACACCAAATTATCACGGTGATTACATCCGTTGTATAATAGCCAGGTTTTTGATAATAGGCTAACGCCGACCGTATCGTAATAAGTATGTATCCAAAAGCAGTTACGAGAATCATAAAAATCTTCAAATTAAAAACTTTGTTGATCATAAAAGTAATCCTTCCAATAATATCGTACATCGTCGCCAAGTCCCTTATTTTCACGTTACTTCCTGATACACGTCCTATAAAATCGAAATTATCATGCGATTTAATTTTTTTATAACTGACAGAAAAAACTGCGATGTCCTTCTGTTGTTCAAGAACAAACGTACTCAAGCACTTATTGATCATATTTAATCTACACTTCACCATGATTATGTATTTTAAGAATGCCAGTATTTCTAATTTTGGTAATAGATACAGATAAAATACGATAATTATCCAAAAAAAATCATTGTCATTTATAACATAAAAAATGGTATTAGCCACGTGGGTGATTAAGAGAATAAATACGAGTATATGAGTTTGAGAACGTGAATTTCTGTAATAGTCAACAAATTTTTCAACATGCAACATGTCATCAAGGTTAGCAAATGTTGTGAAAATGCGAATATTTAACATTGAGTTGGCAGAAAAGCAAGGTTTGAATGATGAGGTGATATAATGAATGAGCACCGCTATACTCGGTGTCTCTTGCAAAACTCTGCTTCTGAGGCCCGGTTTTACGAAGTTTTTTATATACACAACAGTGCAGGCTATTATGTAGATAATTGCAACCGTTTTCATTATCCAGTTGGGTGGCCGTAACTCTCCATTCTTAACGCGAAATTTAAATATTCCGGAGCAGTATTCTAATATCGTAATAGGCTTTATAGTGTACATGACTTGTACAATCTTATTTCTATAGCCACTTTCACCCACCATCTGTGGGATGTTTGGTTTATTTACTGGTTTCTTTGAATTTGCCATGATACCTTCCATATAGTCTTCTAAAAATACATAGTTTATAATGGTTTTAGCGACGTCTGCCAGTCGGAATACGATGACAAGAAATGAATTAGATAACATTTGCTTAATGAATACATTCCATTATGTTATATTCCTTTCTTCAACATACCTATCAAACAGTATAGTGAGTGACTGAATGACAGACAAGGCACAACCTAAATAATATAAACATGTGTGAACGATATATTTAGTTCTAGGGAGTGCGAAGCAAGCAACAAGCGAATCTACGGGCGAAATAACCACTTACACATACACACATAATATTTTTTAACCGACTTCAAAAAGAAGGAGGTTATCAATTCGACATGTTTATATATATAAATATATATATTTTAAGTATGTTCGGGCATAACTCCGTCACATATAGGACAGATTTGCAAAACTCTTCTTTTTGTTCGATGGAGAATTTATTCCGAAATGGTCCCATTTAAATTTCATAATTATGGATCTGATGATGCGTTTCGGAGACAGACAACGGAACTTTTCAAAAAATGACAGCAAATCAACCGCGATTGCTGCTATCGCATATATTTTTGACCCCAAGGATGGTGACATTTCGAATTGGTGTGGGGTAGGTACACACGGCTACAGATCAAGCTATACATTTCCAGTATTAGCTGATTCCGCAATGTATCGGATTTCCGTACACTGTGAGATCAGAAACTTAAAAAAAAGCTTTCCAAAAAAAAAAAAAAGTTTTTCGGAAGTTTTTTTTTTTAAAGCTGTTCAGATATCCTCTCAGACAAAATCGCGGGCAAACGGCAGCTGGACATCTTGTATGTATAGGTAAGTACTAATAAAAAAGCTGAAGAATGTTTGAACGCGTTTATCTCCCGCAGTTGGATTTGAAAAGTTATTTTTGCATTTTTTTATTGCACCATTTTGAGGTAGAATATTTTTAGAAAATTTAACACCCCGCTAAGAATAATCAAGGTGCAAGTAAGATACGATGCGACGTGGCGGCTCGTTGGAAGAAGAAATTAAACACGGTTGAAGTCACGGGCAGAAGGTAGTCTATCTACCTACTATATCTGATTAAAGTGTCAGTTGTCTAAATTATTTGTATAACATTATAAATGTGCTTTCAAATAAGTACAAAAACTGGGTCTTCTGATAGCTTTCGTACCTACATACTAACAACTATTACATTTACAGGAACACGGGTGGGTTTTAGTCATTAAAAGTCTGACACGCCCTCCTGCTCCAGTCTCCACCCAAAGCGGGAGAAGTTATTTGATGATTTCCCATCCTCAAAAAAAAGCACTGACAACCATATAACACTCTGATACCAGAAATTGCATGCAGGCAGAAACATCATTACATTAAGTATGTAGTACGCACATAGTTCTGATGCATCTTTTTGGGGCTTTGAAAACATACTCTTTAGTGACTGAATTGCCCCAATAAATTATGCCATATCTTAGCTTGGTTGCAACATAGCCATAGCTTACTATTGCTACGCTGAATACAAAAAAAAAAATTTGCTAGTTTATACAGGACATAATATGCTGGTTTATAAAAGGACATATTTTATGGACATAATCTAGTAACCTTTTTACAAACATCGTCCGTTTGCGGTTTCCAGGACAAGTTATTATCAATAATAACACCAAGGAATCTAGTCATAGTTTTCGACTCTATTTTAGTCCTCAAATACCTAGTGAATATCAAGGTTAATATTAGGAATCCTTTGATAGAAGTGCATTAATTTATTATTTTCTAGATTTATGACAAGATTATTATTATTTAGTCAAGTTTTTATTTTATTCAATGTCAAATTTATCTCTGCCGTATGTATTAGGATTTTTACATTTTACTACTACCGTGCTGTCGTCAGCAAATAATACCATAGGGTGATTTATTTCTCTAGGTAGATCATTTATACAAGTTAAGAATAGTGGAGGCCCTAATACACTGCCTTGTGGGAATCTGTATTTAATTGTCCCACCACTAGATCTGTATCTTCTTTTGTTTCCAGTACATGGGCGTGGACGTGCATGGTACGTGATACGTAGTTCGTGGGGCGTGGGGAAAGGGTACCTCGAAGTTGGTCCCATTTAAAATTCAAAATCAGCAGGTGGATTTCGATTTTCAGTTTTAAATGGGACCAACTTCGAAGTACCAGTACAAAATCGGACTACGTAAAAAGTTATGCTTACATTACAAAATCTATATATGTATATATTATGCGTTGACTTGGAAACCTTCTCCTTTTTGTGTCGATGAATAAACAAAATTTTCAGTTGTGGAGAAGAGCATCCTTTTTTGACCACGTAGGACCCCTAAATTCTCTTTGTCCGATTGGTCAGGTGGAGCAACTACACCATTCTTCTTTGAAGAGGCTACAGGGCAGGTGGTGCTAACAGCAGCACCTGGCCTGTAGCTGGACGGGCCATCACGCATCATGCAGTACGAAACATAATCGAAACTTTGAGAATAATATTTCCAAAACAGAATTCTAAGAAATGTTGACATTCATTGACCCTCCAATCCTGACTTTCTCTGTGGGGTTATCTAATGGGACATGCCGTGGTCAATTATGAAAGCGAAAAGCAGAATATTTGTGACTCTGGTAGTGGAATAGCTAATACAGTATCTATGCGAAAATTTCGTGAGAAACACGATGAAACGGGAACGCATTTTAAAGTTAAACCAGCAAAAAGTAGTAGATTTTTTAATGTTGCCTACCATAGACCAAAGGGGTAAGCAACCTTTGGTCTATGGTAGGCAACATGAAACATTCTTTCTGGTTTTAAGAATAAAAATCTGATTTAAAAGCATACAACTTATATTTCTAGTGCTATTGAGTACGGTCTTACAAAAGTTTATTATGACTTATTTTAATGTTAATTGTATAACATTTTCAACAATATCAGTACAGGTATATATCATAAATATTATAACTCTTTGTTTACATGTCATAAAAAGCTGTAAGCCAGTTTATTGAATCATTTTGTGTCAATTTTGATGATATGTAAAGGGACTGTGTTAGTGCTGAATTTATCTTGCGAACGATAATTAAGAGAAGTTAACTATTTGAATAACTACAACCAAATAAGTTGTTGCCACACTTATAAACTTTAACATCAGCCTTATATCTACTGAAAACATATCATAAACATAGACCCGTAACGGCCAGGCCTCGACGAGTTCCATGAACGCTTTAGCTTGTACTCTCATCGTCTTCGGTAGGTCGTAGTTCGTTATTATCTTGTTAACAAGAATCTTTGTTTCATTGCGTACTAAAAGCAAACGTTCACAAGCAATCGATATCATGGCCACATAGCAAATCCAAATAAAACACGATATTATTACATTAATCAATAGAGCTACGTCATTAGTTGATGTCCGGTAAAAGTACAGACATGTCCACATGATAATAATGATAAACATGTAAGTACTCATAAGAATCATGAGTATCTGAAAGTTGAAAACCTCATTGACCATGGAACCAATCCGTCCGATAACATCATACATCTTCGCCAAGTCTCGTATTTTAGTATTACTCGCCGAAGCTTGCCCAATTAAATTGAGTCTCTCCGTGGTTTGAACTGGTCTGTACCTTATTGTAAAAACTGTATCACTGTCCTGGTATTGATTATCAACAAATGTTTTCAAATAGTTGTTAATCAATATTAGTCTGTGCCTTAGAAAATCAATATATTTACATAAAATTATAATTTCAAGTTTTTGTGCAATATTGAGGGGTGCAGTAGCAATTAGCCATGCCGAATCTCCTACAGTAAATGAATCTAAAAGGATGTTTATTAGTTCACTGGTAAAAATCAAAAATATGTATATAAACGTTTCCATACGTGATTGGCGATAAAAATGACGGAATCTCGTGACTTGCAAACTGATGTCTAGTCTAGCGAGCGTAGTTATAATTCGAATATTTTTTAAGTTAAAAAGAAAAGAAGTTGTTAGCGTACAGAGAGCGTACTGCATGAGCAGTATAAAAATACACGCCTTATCAGCAGTTGAAATGACATTTTCCATGTTATAATTGGTTAGAATTGTCGGAAAAGTAAAGTATAATCCAAATAAAATAATGAATGTTGAGACAAGACAAACTGTAAACGCTTTCATTTTCCGACTGGGTTGCCGAAAGTCTTCATTCACAAGAGAAAATCTCAATATTCCGAAGAGATATTCAATCAATATTATCACATTTATAGTGTCAACAATTTTCTTGTTGCTTTCACATATAATTTTGTGTTTTTGTTCGGAATTAGAATTGTTTATTTCTTCTTGTTCTGCTTCCATGGCGAAAATATCGTCATATAAAACGTTTGCTCACTGTTGGACCTAACTTATATATAAGTAGTACTTAAGCACTATCAACCTTTTCCATCGTCTAGGTTATGCTAAGTTCTACTTCTATTACCATAATTAAGTTCTTAATTTTTATGAATGAATAACTTATTCATGGTACCTTTAGTACTTTACCTACTTAAGTGTCAATTGGACAGTTATCTTCATCGATCAAGAGTTATGTAAATGCTAATATTTTATTCTAGGTATTCTGCGACCGAGTGAAAAAAAAAAGCATTTTCTTTACATTTTTTTTTTGCATTCGAATGAGTTAGTGTTTTTAATTTCGCAGAGTTTGCAGACTTTATTGTACGTATTAATGAGAGACTAGGCTGGGGAGCGTCTAGCTAGCAATGAGGTGACGTCAGGTGTTGGGATTCTTTAATTTATTTTGCTTATTATTGATGTATAGTCGGGCCTGCTTCTAATATTGTTGTGTGTTTTAATACAGGCAGAAAGAATGAAAAGCTGGCGGACTCTGAGAACTCTCGTTTCGCGATAGAGTAAATCAGTTGAAAACTGGTAGGGCTTCTTAAAAGTTACTTTAAGAAGCGCTCCCTGTGTTCTTTCAGCTTCAATCAAGTAGGTCTTTCCAGCACTACCCCACACGTTGATGCAATACTGAATTATTGATTGGCAAAGCGCTAGGTAAACTTGTTGTAGTGTGTCTGTGGGTAGACAGTCTCGTAGTCTAGGCATGGTGTGAATAAGTTTTCTAAATCTGCCCGAAATTTTGGATAAATGGTGCTTAAAGGTTAGGTAGTTGTCGATAACAATTCTCAGGTATCTACGAGAAGAAGTACGTTAAAGAGGAGGATAGTCGCAAGGGAGAGTAGAAATATTAGAAGAACAGTGATGTAGTTGGAGTTTTAGGTGTACTGGTGGGATAGAAGCGGCGGTGTTGGAGAAAATATATTTCGTTTTGCTGCCATTTAGCGTGAGAAGGTTTCTGTCCAGGTTATGCATTTTAGTGTTAGATATACTTTTAATTTTTTGTTAAATTTGTAGAATATGGGTTCTTCTTTTTTTGTTAAAAAAAAAAAAACTGCCATGTAATATGTACATTTTTATCAGAAGATGTAATTTATTTTTACTATCTAGGTAAGCGATTATCATTTTCATGGTTCAAGGGAAGCTTGAGATTTACACCTTCTTGAGTATCTTAACACAACCTCGCAAGCAATGACGATAAACAACTTAAATTGACAGAAAATGTCTTTTGATAGTGCAATAAATCACTTTATTTCAACACATTATAATCGGAAACGTACATTTACAAGAGACCAATCTTAAGTTAAATGAGTGAAACAAACATTAGTTTGCACTAAAACGTTAACACTAGATACGTAGATAAATGTAACTCAATTTTTAACGTTAATTAATTTGTGCGGATTTTTGCATTCCAGGGCCTGAATTCACTATGACCACTTAACGATTACTTACTCGGAACCACGTCAATCACACACGAAATCTGCTAATATCGTATTAATAATATCGACAAATTGTCTTGAAACATACAGAATATGAAATTTCGATTCCCTACCATTACATTAGTTTAAAAAAAAAACACGATATTTACGTAGTTTGACCGTAGTAAGATTCCGCGGGGAATCATTATAACGATACAGAATTGGAGCTCTGTGGGGCAAACTAATCTTAAAATTAGTTTAAAACAGGTTACATGCTTAGCAAATGAGATATTTGAATGATAACAATTAAGTATGTTGTCGCCACGCTTATAAACTTTAACATCAATTTAATATCTATAGAAAACATATCGTATACATAGATGCGTAGCGGCCAGGCCTCCACGAGTTCCATAAATGCTTTAGCTTGTATTCTCATTGTCTTCGGTAGGTTGTAGTTCATTATTATCTTGTTCACTAGTATTCTTGTCTCGTTGCGTGTTACTAGCAGCCGTTCACAAGTAAATGACATGGCGCCAACATTGCAAATTGCACTAATACACCAAATCATATTGTTTATTAACTCACTCAAATGGTAGTCAGATGTGCGGTAGCAGGAGAGCGATATCCACATTGTTGTAACTATGCATGCAAAGGTAGACACTAAAGTCAAAAAAATCTGGAAGTTGAAAACGTCATTCAACATGCAACAAATTTCCCCGATATTATCATAAGTTGTGGCCAAATCTCTTATTTTTGTATTTCTTACTGATGGACGCCCAATAAAATTAAACATTTTCTTTGGTTTAGTTTTTGTATCCCTTACTATAAAAATGGGTATGTACTTGTCTTGTTCTTGAACAAACTCTTTCAAAAAAAATTTAATTATGGTCAGTCTACCATTTACCATGATAGCATATCCACAGAAAATGAATACTTCGAATTTCTGGATAAAATATAGGGGCAAAACGACAATTCCCCACAGAATATCTTGCATGCTACACAAATCTACAATTGCATTGATTATATGTGTAATTATCATAATAAATAAATACTTATTGAGCCGTGATCCCATCTTTTTATAAAAATCTGTACATTTTTCCACTTGCAGCTTGGTGTCTACTTCCGCAAGCAAAGTGACAATATGAATATTCATCGAACTGATGAAAAAATTAGCGGTTATCACTGAAACTGCGTATTGAAAAATTACCACAATTGAAGGAAGTACATCCATAAACTTCATAACAGTTAAAGTTGCGAAATTGAGATCTAGAGGTTCAGGCAAGAACATTAACCAGAAAAATACAGCAGCATATATCGAAATAATCAAAATTCCATAGGTTTTCATTCTCCAATTTGGGGGTCGTAGTTCTCCATTGACTAGTTGACATCTATATATTCCACAGCAGTGCTCAAGTATAATTTCAGGTTTGACATTGTTGATAATTTCAATGATTTTCTTTTTTTCGCCTTGTTTCTTTTTGTTTTCCATGTCTGATTAAAAATAAAACTTTTCGATAAATAAATGAAAATATACGTCCGTTAGTTAGCGAGTGACAGCAAGAATTGAATTATCTCTTTAAATGATGAATATCTAATTGCTGAAGATAAAGTTCCATTACATTATTGCTGTTTGCTCACACGGTAGGAGTAGATTCAAATATATTACATTGATCGACAAATAAATTATTAAAAACCGTTATAATTTAAAAAAAAAATACCTAGCTAAGCAAAATGTTGTGTATCATCTTATAAGTAAGTGCAATGGATCATTATGATCTACTGAAATATACTAGGTACACTTTTTTTTTCTTTGTTGAGTGGGATATCATCAAATAACTTCTCCTACTCTGGGCTGGAGCAGGAGGGCGTATCAGACTTTTACTGACGAAAACGCACCCGTGTTCCCTCAGTTACTTGTGTGCCAGGGGCCGCGGTATCTCTTTCGAGCAACCCGCAATTCTGGCAGGCATCAGCCCTTGCAGACCCCACCAGTTGGTGCTGTCATCTGTTTGAGGCGCGCGTGGAACACAACGCACCGTAGACCCGGGCTTGGTCCTTACTGGACAGCGAGCTACCCATTACTCGCCGTCCAGAAGCCCGGGCCTACGGTGACCGGGAATCAGCCTGGGATTCCCGACGCCCAAGGCGTCTCCTGCAGCAACTAAGGCCGTGATGGCCCATATATTGCCTGTATGTGATGTAGTGTATAGTGTGGTGTAGTAAGTAGAGATGTGGTGTGATGTGTGGCATGGTGCGTGGTGTGGTGTGAGGTGTGTGGTGTGTGGTATGGCGTGGTGTGGTATGTTGTGTGTGTAAAGAGGTGTGTGGTGTGGTATGGTATGTGATATTTTAGTTATGGTGTATACGTATTATGTGATATATTTCGGCTACTCAACGTGTTTCAGGAGTGCCTCGGTTTCCTCATAAGAAAGAAAGAAAGAAATTTTATTTGCTCGAACATGTGTATACATACAGAATTAAAATAATACATGCATGCAAGATCTTAAAATAAAGAGTGACTCACGACATGTCTGCCATTTCTCATGGCGTGCAAATATATAAGGTACAATTATTATTATTTATTATTTTTATATCAATGATTTATAACTTTTACATTTATACATTAAATATCAGTCACAGTTAAACAAAATTATATAGTATTCAACCATTTACATTATCCAATTATTAATTTTCCATCCATTAAGTATTACAGATAAGTAATCCATTCTATTATAATTTTTTTTACACTCGTGGTAACTTTTATTATATATATAGACATGTTTGTTAATTTTGTTATAGAGGTAAATAGAGCGTTTATTGAATTGCTTGCATGCAAATCTAGTTTTAGTTTGGGGAACTTGGACCACTAAATGTTTTCTTCTTTTAGATTTTATGTTATCATTATATGGTAGGGTTTTATGTTTTTTTAGTGTGTGTTGGGTTACATACAGTTTCCTTACAGAGTGTAAATCACTTATTTGGTGTAAGCTTGTAGTGGAGAATCTTTTACTTTTAAAATACATTATTTTTATTAATGCACGCTGCGCTCGTTCTATGTTTATAAATTGTGTTTTTGCTGCACCGCCCCAAATTGGGATACAATATAATAGTACAGGCTGGGCTAGTGCAACATATATTTCATTAAGGAGATTTCTAGGACGGTTTCTACAGCTGTCTATTGTAGTTGGAACAATATGTCTGAGTGTTTTAAAGATCCAACTGAGTTTCCTTATTCTCCCAGAAGTTCGCTCAATTTGAGGATACCAGGATAGTGTTTGATCTACCACAACTCCAAGATATTTAGTTTCAGCTACCTTCTCAATGCATGGGCAGTTGCAGCTTAAAGTAGGCATGTCTCCACATATGTGTACTTTTAAATCTAACTCTTCAATAGGCTGTGTTCGATTACTAATACTAAAGCACATGTAGTTTGTTTTAGTAGTATTCAGGGAAAGTAAATTACTTTTCAGCCATTCAGCTATGCGAGCCACTCCTGCCTCTGCACTCAGTTTAACTTCATGCCAGGATGAACCAGAGAACACAATAGATGTATCATCGGCGTACGAGAATACTTTAGCATTTTTTATTTCCATATTACAAAGATCATTAATGTACATGAGAAAGAAGGTAGGCCCTAAAATACTACCCTGTGGGACGCCGTATGATACCTCCATCTCGTCACTGGAGTACTGTCCTATTTTTACTCTTTGTTTCCTGTTGGAGAGGTAGTCTTTTAGTAAACTGAGTGAAGTCCCTGTTATTCCGGCTTTCTCCAGGGTGTTCACTAGGATTGGCACAGAGACGGTGTCGAATGCTTTTTTGAGGTCTAAGAAAACAGACAGGCATCTGTTTCCTTTGTCAAGGTGCTCAGTTATAAGAGAACTTAAGACCGTTACTGCATCTTCAGTACATACCCCTTGCCTAAAGCCAAACTGTGAATCAGAGAAATAATTGTGTTTTTTTTAAATAATTTGTTAATCTGATATTTATAATTTTTTCAAGCACTTTTGATATCGACGGTAAAACAGAAATAGGCCTGTAGTTTCTGACATGAGGTGACGGCTACCCATACACTCTCGCTCCGTACCATGGCCTGAACCAGGGGCCGATCGCGAGAGATCGCCGCCGCCCATCGCCTCCTCGAGGACACGGCGGTGCTCCACCCAAGCCGGCAGACCTCCACCGTATGTATGCTCCACCGTGTCCTCAAGACCGTAGAGAGATTACGTGGTTATTAAAGACTACCACGATATTGAAGCGATTATCATTTTCCTGGTTCAAGGAAAGCATGAGATTTATACCTTCTTGAATATCTAAATTCTAAACACGACCTCCCAAGCAATGACGATAAACAACTTAAATTGAAAGAAAATGCCTTTTGAGAGTGCAAAAAACCACTTTATTTCAACAGATATTAAAATCGGCAACATACCTTTACGAGAAACCAATGAGTGAAAAACACATTGGTTTGCACTAAAACGGTAATACTAGGTATGTAGATAAATGTGATACAAATAACTTCAATTAATTTGTGCGGATTTTCACATTCCAGTAGTGCAAACGAATCTTAAAATTCATTTAGAACAGGTTAAATACTTAGCAAATGAGATATTTGAATGATAACAATTAAGTATGTCGTCGCCACGCTTACAAAACTTTAACATCAACTTAATATCTATAGAGAACAATCATATCGTATACATAGATTCTATGCGTAGCGGCTAGGCCTCCACGAGTTCCATAAATGCTTTAGCTTGTATTCTCATTGTCTTCGGTAGGTCGTAGTTCATTATTATCTTGTTCACTAGTATTCTAATCTTGTTCCGTGTTGTGAGCAGTTGTTCACAAGTATATGAAAGGGTAACAACGTTACAAACCGTAATAAACACCAAATCATTAGGTTTATCAGCTTACTAGAATCAGAGCCAGGTGTGCGGTACAAAGAAAGAGATATTTAAATAGTAGTAACTACGTAAGTAAAGCCAGACACAAGAGTTAAGAAAATCTGGAAGTTAAAAACGTAATTTGTCATGCAACAAATTCCTTCCATGTTGTCATATTTTGTGAACAAATCTTACATTTTTTCCCAATGGACGTCCAATGAATTTGAAGGTTATGTCGGTTTTATTTTTAACCGACTTCAAAAAGGGAGGAGGTTCTCAATTCGACTGTATTTTTTTTTGTTTGTTAGCTCATAACTTTCAAAGTCGAAGTCAAAGTCAAACATTTATTGCGAACTAAGGGTACAGTGTTGGTGTTATCTGATGTTAGTACTTATGACTTAGCAGCCTTTTACAAGCATTGCAATTTTATCATTCGCCTGCCCTTATCATCCTCCATCCACTTTCGACTGGGTGAACCGATTTTGATAGTTCTTTTTTTTTAAAGCTGGTGCTTCCCGTGTGGTTCCAAAATTTCATATAGATCTGATGATGAGTTTCGAAGATAGACCACGGAAGTCTTCAAAAAATTACAGCAAATCAACCGCGATTGCTGCAAATATGCATTGCACAAATATGCATTGTTTTGACCCCAAGGATGATGAAATTTCGAAAAGTGTGCAGATTCTAAAAATCTGCACACTTTTCCACTTGCAACATTGTGTCTCCTTCCGGAAGTAAAGTTATCATACGAATATTCATCGAAGTGATAACGAAATTGGCAGTTATCACCGCGACAACTTATTGTAAAAGTACTACAAGAGATGGAATGGTGTCCATCAAAACCACTCCCGCTCTATATGTTTCAAAAAACCCCGAAGGTGGAGCTAAAAATAGAAGCCAGAAAACTGCGGCAATTTAGATTAATATGATCGAAATCCCAAATGCTTTAACTTTACAATTTGGAGGGCGTAAAACTCCATCAATAAATTGAAATCTATTTATTCCGCAGCAGTGTTCAATTTTATCATAACGGGTTTCATATTGCTAATAATATCAATGATTTTAGTGGACTCAATGGTTTTCTTTTTTCCGCCACGGTTATTCTTTGGCGTTTCAATACTTGATTAATTGTCTTGCTCCTAATTGTCCTCCATATTTGATCAATTTTATAACTGTCTTTATCGATAACGACGTCCGACTGTAAGAATAAAATGATCGGACGACATGAATTTCAAATTGGTTAAGATAAAAAAAACGTCCCATTACAGTAATGAAGCGTTTACTGTTACAGTAGGTAGGTACCTCCCTCTAATGATGTATTATAAAATTAGCCAGCGTAAAGGCAATTTTGTATATTGATCAAGATTACAATTGTTACAAGCTGTCATAATATAAAGTATTTAAATTGTTTCAGTTAAACTATGTTGTTATGTTGTTGTTTGATACACTTGTATTCATCCTGTCTAAGCAGCTCGTTGTGTGGCTAAATGAAGCGAACTGTCATATTCTTTTAGTAAGGCCGCCTGTTGATCAGGCTACTGAACAGTCAATCTGACTAGACATATCGAATATCGAACTGCTTGCTTGTTATGTTCGGTGCTATTATTTTTTTCCTGAAAATCAGCGCAGGAATTGTTGAAATGTTTAATGTGGTTGAGCCAACATGCAGAATTTGTTTGACATCCGCTTTCCTAGACCATTCCTTCCCCGCACGAGTGCGCGAGTGAATGAGAAGCATTTCGCTCCGCCATTTTTGTGGCGAAGGACTTCCGGATTGAACCGCACTGCGAACGCATTGGCGTCGGCCGCTCCGCTTGAAGATATTGAAAACTTCGTAATAAGACTTATAGTCAACATTTTGTGTTTGTGTTTAATGTGTGAGGACAGTGACTTGAAGCCCAGCTGCCCCCGTGCCTGGAAAAGTGAACCAGTGTACCGGCAACGACGCGTGCACGTGTCTCCCGTAAAAGGTTTGTGCTTTCCCTCCCTAATCGGGTTATATTCTATTGTCCTACACGCCCCCGCAACTCGAATAACTGTCGCCAAGCGTTTGTCAATCGTATTGTTCCGCATCGCAAAATACAGTCCACTAAATTAGCCCCACGCGCCACCATAATGTCGTGTTAACGAATTTTACTGCAACCTTGCTGTGGCAGGCTATTTTAGATCTAAAAGAAAGGAAGGAAATACATTTCTAATCTACCTTGCATGATAAGCTAATGTCCCAACCTCTCAGTATTACCTACTTGTAAGTTGTTGAACAATATGATCTCTGCAACAAAGGTGGTATAGGAACCGTGTTTGATCACCATTGCGTCGTAGGGTGGATATCATACCTACTACTAAACTCTATCCTGGGGTAGAATGTCCACGTTCATATTCTTTACAACTTCCCAAAAAAAATACTCCCGGAACCATAGAAGACACTGAGACATTGGTACATAGGTACCAGTTTCGGGGGTTTTTCGACCATATGAATAGTGATGTGGTCGAAAAACCTATTGGTCGCTGGAAAAAGAAAAGGGAGATCTATGTCCTGAACTGAATTAGGTCCATTACCTAATTTTTAAGTAAATTAATCCACTAAACTATTGACTTTGTATTTAAAGCCATCAGACATATTATACATCATGCATGCCTCTCCTAAGTTGGGCTGCGGCTGTAATGCAAATTACAATGCTGCCGTTGTATATCATAATAGAAAAAAAACAATACGCAATAATTCATTATTATTCAATTCATACACACGTTTATTTTGAAATCAAATGACACAAATTTAACAAATAACATCTTAAATCACCAAAGATACGTGAATATTCACAAAAATGTGGCAGTGACTGAGGTAGAAATTACTGGTGACTTGCCATGAACTTTTTAAGTGCTAACACATATTATGTAACTACTTATAATAAAACTCAACCGATATTTAGTTACATGCCCAGGGAGTTAATAATCCCCAGAAGCAGTTAGGTAAGCCTACATAAGATGAGTTATTTGAATAATAACAATCAAATAAGTCGTTGCTACGCTTAAAAACTTTAGAACTAGCGGTATATCGACTGAAAACATATCGAAAACATAGATACGTAGCGGCCAGGCCTCCACGAGTTCCATGAACGCTTTAGCTTGTACACGCATGGACGTCGGTAGGTCGTAGTTCATTACGATCTCGTTAACTAAAATCTTAGTTTTATTTCGTAACCGAAGTAATTTTTCACAAACAAATGCCAGGACGATCAAATTGCTCACCGAACTGAGACACCAAATACAAAGGGTGAATAAATCAGTAGAATAATATGTTGATGTCTGGTAGGAAGAGAGCGCCGTCCTCATAGTAATCAGTATGTAGCCAAAGGCAGTCACAACAATCATAAAAAGCTTTAAATTAAAAGCTTCGTTGATCATAAAACCAGTCTTTCCGACAATAGCGTACATCGTTGCCAAGTCTCGTATTTTCATGTTTCTTTCTGATGCACGTCCAATAAAATTAAATTGATTCTGCGATTCTTTTTTTCTGGGTCTGACAGTAAAAATTGTATCGTTTTGTTCCTCCTGTTCATGAACAAATACACTCAAGTACTTATTGATTACATTCAATCTATACGTTACCATTGCGATATTTAAAAAAAATGCGAGTATTTCAAGTTTTTGTACGAAATATAGATGTAATACGATGATACCTAAGGCATGTTCTGTAAAAGCGTTTATAACTATATTAATTCCGTGAGTAACAAAGAGAACAAACATATATAGATAAGTCTTAGAACGTGATTTTCTATAAAAATCATTAATCGTTTCGACATGTAACATGTCATCTAGTTCCGCAAACGTTGTGAAGATGCGAATATTTAACCTTGAGTTGGCAGGAAAACAGGCTTTTATTGAAGTACTGACGTATTGGACGAGCACCACGATAGTAGGTACCTCTTGCAAAGCTATCCATCTGCCGCTCCACACCACTGAGTTACTCGTGTCGATCAGTCTTCTGAAAGTTTCAATAAATATAAAACAGTAGGCTACCATGTAGAGAACAGTAAACGTTTTCATTATCCAGTTGGGTGGCCGTAACTCTCCATTCATAAGGCGAAATTTACATATTCCGGAGCAGTATTCTAATATCGTAATAGGCTTTATAGTGTACATGACTTGTACGATCTTATTCCTGTAGTCACTGTCGTCCATCAGATCGATGTTTGGTTTCTTTACCCGTTTTCTTGCCCTTGTTTTGATATCTTTCATATTTTAATAAACTCGGTTTGGACGACTACTAGTCGAAATATGATGGCAGGAAATGGATTGTTTCATGACAAATTAAATGTCAAAAAGTTGATTGTACTTTACGATAGTAAACATCTATTCTTGTCTTATACACTCATCAAAAAAAGTTTGCGATCACTTTGAAAAATCGAAATCTTTTTCTTACAGTAGATTATATTATGATTTCTTTTTCTTTTTAGATTCTTTATTTAAAAATATAGATTTAGAATATGAAACAATAAAATAGTTCAATTGTTTTTCCATATTAAAAGTCTTTCAGTCCTAGCCTACGCTCATTCAGAAATCTGATTTAGTCAATTTTAACGGATTTAAAATACTTTTTCGCGAAAAGTTGTGATTTAAAAAATGCCAAGCGGATTATCAGAAGTTTTACGAGCAAGAATAGTAACTTTGAGGGAATATGGATACACCACGAGAGAAATAGCACGCAGAGTTGCTATATCCCAATCCAGTGTCGTGACCACGTTGCAGAGGTACCACGGGATGGGTGATTTTGCTGACCGACCCCACAGTGGTAAACCAACTGTTTTGACTGCTGCCCAAAAGCGCTATATTAGATTGCTAGCAGCCCGTGACCCAACAATAAACGCTACTAAAATAAAAGCAGAAGTTCGGGCCGCCTCTGGACTTGAAGTTAGCACTCAGACCATTCGTTGAAGACAGGGAAGTTTGGCATTAATTCCTTCTGCACATGTGGCTTCCCTGGTACCTCATTAACAGCAAAACCGTGTGAAAGTCTATTAACTGCTCCCAAATTGCAATGTTAATTTTTATTCTTTTTATTATTTTTTATTTTTTTACAATGTCTGACATATTCTCGTCATTATTTGACATTATACATAAATTTTACTACCTACTATTTATTTTCAGTGATTGTCATCGAAATCATGTCACTTGGTTCAAATAGATTCATTTTATATAGGTAGATTCTTTTACATATTGTGAATGAGAGAACGTTGTAGGCCTTAGAGACTAGATTTGTAGACGTTTTTCTATTCTGTATTTTCATTCCTCTAAGTACCTGGTACTTATTGACTGGCCTGCACTGTCCTCCCATACCTATTATCACTGTAATTTGAAAACATTGTAAAAGCCAATTATTTTTAAAAGAGTAACCGTGGAGTTTCTTGCCGGCTCTTCTCCATAGGAAACGACAAATTGGAACCGTGCACCTAGCTTCTGACGTTTCATAAGTGCCCATGCAGGCTTATGTGCAATAAAATATTTTGATTTTGATTCGGAATTGCTTGCACCAGGCTGGATTACGAGCACGGAGGTCTTGGCGAGCTCCTCTGAATTCCCGGCAACGACAACGACGGAGATTGCAGTGGGCCCACTGCAATCTTCGTCGTTGTCCTTGGCAAAATGAAGAAGAAAACATTAGGCAAAACTGTCTCTTTGTTGACGAATCGCAAATCAGTACTCATCCAGATAACCGACGTGCCCGTGTCTGGAGAAGACCAGGAGACCGTGAAAGGCAAAAAACTGCCACTGGAACGGTTCAGCAAGGCGGGAAATCGGTGTCCTTTTGGGGTGGTATTATGATTGGAGCTAGAACGCCTTTGATCCCGTATCGAGGCTTCATGACAGCAGACATGTATAGAGCAGTTGCTATTGATGTAATTGTCAGACCATTCCGAGTAAACCATGGGCACCAATTTGTACTGGTCGATGATAATGCGCCCGTCCGTCGAGAATACGACTTTACAAAGTTAGACTGGCCTGCCGGCTCGCCTGACTTAAACCCAATAAAGCACGCGTGGGATACTCTTAAGCGAGCTGTTTGGAACTGTCAGCCACGTCCAGTGCCAGAGCTCAGGGAAGCCGCTATTCAAGAATGGGACAGGTTAACACAAGAAATGCTGGATAACTTGATTCTCAGCATGCCCAGGAGATCACTGCATGTGTTCGAGCCAGGAGAGGAGTTATATTATATTGAATATAAACCTTTTATTAATAAATTGTTGTTTGAGTTTGGTTAAACAGTCTTTTTCTTTCTATCAAATTTCAAACAGGGTATTTCTATTTAAAGAAAACACACAACAAAGAATTTTTCTTGATTAAGTTCAATTTAAAAAAAAAATATCAGCTTATGCTAGTGATCACAAACTTTTTTGATGTGTGTATGTACACATAAAAGTAATTAGTTCACACATCCTATATCACTAATGACACATATATAACATCGAGCCTGCTTTTCCCGAAGGTTTAGGTAGAGGTAATACCTTACGCGATGAGTGTTTAATAAGATTCTAGATGACCAGAAAATACCAACAGTATGGGCAGAATCGGACATAATTCTTTTATACAAAAAAGGGGACCTTGCGACTATCGGTACTAATTACCGACCCATTAGCCTTCAACTTAATATAGGTATATAAATTGTTTGGTTCATGCCTAGAAGAACGCCTTGCTATTTACACCGAGAAATATCAACCACCGGAGCAGGCAGGTTTTAGAAAGAAAAAAAAAACTTTTCTACCATAGACTATATACACGCATTAAACTTGATCATAGAGGAGTATATGGAACATAAAAGGCCACTCTATCTGGCTTTTATCGATTATACCAAAGCTTTCGACTTCATATCCTATAGTAGCATGTGGAAAGCCCTATACGTGTGCGATGTTCCACTGGAGACTATTGAGCTTATAAAAGACATATACAGGGTGTCCGGTAATTAATGGATATCCTTGAAATGGTTCATGGTAGAACTAATGGCCATTCAGAAAAAAAATATAAGTATTTTATCTACAAAAATAAAAAATATATTAAACAACTGACTTCCGAAAAAACACTACAAAGTGAAAAATAACTTTAATTTCGGAAGGCGGTGACAATAAAAAATTATACAGCTATCCAAAGACACCGACTTCCGAAATTACAGTATTTTTTCACTTTGTAGTGTTTTTTCGGAAGTCGGTTGTTTTTTTTTACAGATTGAATACAAATACAATTTTTTTTTTCTGAACGGCCATTAGTTCTAGACACCTGTATAGTAAAACTAAAAGTCATGTAAAAATGGAAAAACGAGGCCCTGAAATAAACATTGTAGAGGTGTCAGATAGAGTGACCCTCTCTCGCCTAGAATCTTCGTAGCTGTTCTACAAAGTATCCTGAAAAATCTCAACTGGGATAGAAAAGGCATAAACATACAAGGCTATTTCTTAAGTAAACTCTGCTTTGTAGACGATATAATACTTTTCTCGGAAACACCAACTCAACTGGAAGAAATGGTCAAAGAACTTAATACTGCTACCAGAAAAATTGGCTTGGAACTAAATACCACAAAAACAAAGATCTTGATCAACCACAAACAATACTCATTGAAGTCAATAATATGCCACTATAGAATATGTGCAACAATATATATATACTTCGGTAAACAGATATCGTTTACTCCGACCAGACACCGTAATTAACTAAACAGATTAATAAATGCCACGTGGAACAAATTGATAATGAAATAAGACAAACAATAGATGCGATTCGCGAGTTTCGGTCCAACCCGACCGAACTTAGACCCTAACTACCACGGCTACCTATGCATAAGAAATGTAAGGCGCTGGTGTGTGCCTTGGACTCGCAGGTAAAAAAAAAATCGAGAGTAGCGAGGATCTCGTTGCTACAAACTCGATCCTGTATAGCGCGGCTGTTGCGGAATGTCATTTAGTTAACGTCAAGTTTCCAAGCTGTGACGGAGCTACTCGACCGAAACCAGCCTGTCAGTGCAGGATCGAGCGTCGCATCGATGCAGCCAGGGTACTAATCGGCAAACTATACTGCTTCAGGGAGGGCAATACACGTCCACGAGTGATACGGTTTGTGAAACGGGCTTTCTCGAGGACTGGAATCAACCCTCTAGAATACATGTCCCGTGTCACAGAGCGCATCGACTTCCTGAAGTAGAAAGTCTGTGCATGGGCGAGCCATATTCAGCGGTATAAGCGGCGGGTTTATCGGTACACGCAGAATCGCATGTTCCAGAGCGATGAGAGATGGGTGTATAGAGCTTGGGGGCGACCCGAACAAAATGTGACGGACGTGTGCCCCCCGGATGATGCCGCCACGAGTGCATTTTGGCGTAACATTTGGTCGGTGCCCGTCTGTTACATTAAGGCAGGCTGGATGCAGGGTGTCAGAGTCATCAGGGGATATCGTACGATCTCCTACGTGGTGGCTTGTGTACTAGCCGGATCCCTGCCCTAGGACCTCGAGGCGAAGGTACTCGCGTCACTGTATCGGTGGCACGAGGACTCGAGGGCGCGGGGCGAGTGGCTAACGCAGCGACATCTGGAACTGCGTCGGTCACAGCTTCGCGTAGCCCTGGTGGCAGAATGGTGGGAAAGGCTTTCACGCTCTACCGCCGGCCCCGTCATAAACAATTTCTACTACATGATTAAAGTGCTCATTATTACCTACAAAAAAGTCCGCGAGGACCTATATCTAACTATCATAGTTAAGTCACAATAGCAGCTTTTGTGTTCTAAAATTTAATTAGATTATTTAATCATCAATGGTATTTATGTATACACGGCTACACATCAAGCTATACTTTTCCAGTTTACGCTGATCTCGCACTGTACGGAAATCCTATACAATGCGAGATCACCTTATACTGGAAATATGTAGCTTGATGTGTTGCCGTGTGTACCAGTAAAATACTTTTTAATTGATTCGAATCGGACATTTGATTTCGAAGTTATTGCGAGTATAGCAATGCAATACGCGAAAACTTTTAGAACTGAACTACAAATAACTAAAAGACTTAGGTTTTACAAACTAGTTTAAATAGTTATCTGGAGCAACCTCCACCACTACAACTTAAGTGTCTAGAATGTCCGTATGAGTTCCAGCAGAAAGAGAATACTCTCTCTGAATGGTACTGGCCTCCATAGATGTTGGTATAATAAGTGGATCCTCCTTCGTCCAACTTAACGATTCATAAATGTTGTTATTATAAGTAGACAACACAGACTTGTCCCGAATACTAGTATTTGTTATATTAGCTATAACCTCATTAATATTTATGCTATATTCCCAAGACAGAGATAAAGTTCTCCTTATTAACTTAAAAAAAAAAAAAACTGACGATACAGTCCATAGATTGTTAGTAATTAGTTAATAACAATTTGTGCCTATCAGCTATGTTAGTAATGTTAGTAGATAACTCAGCGTTTCTTTACCATAGTAAACCTAAAGCCACCTCCACCAGGTGCCTCTGGATGAGGCAGTCTGGTCTCGCAACAATCATTTTCAGGATGCCATTCCGACTGTTACGTAGACGTTGTAGTAAGGATGCTGCTTTCTTTCGCATAATGGCATGAAAGCCATCCGTATGTGCTTCCGCAAATATGTCCGACGCACTACAACGCCACGGCAGCCGTAATAGCATCCTGAAGGCGCTGTTATATTCAACTCGCAGGACGTTATAGGCTCGGCTCATATTAGGTCTTTACCTATGAAATTGCCGTTTTGCAGTACTGGCCATTTCAAATCAAAATAATTTTTGTTTGGGTAAGAATTCTAATTTCAAATTAATTTTATTTTAAAAACATGGTTTTTTTTTTCCAAAAGTAGTCATTTGTTTATTGATTAGTGTTACATTTTCATCGCATTTCAATCTTTTTCGTCATCATGGATACGTTAAAAATTCGAGTAATTATGGAATATGAGTACCGTCGTGGCAGCAACGCGGCACAAGCGGCACGCAACATCAACGACGTTTACGGAGCTAACACTACAAACCAACGCACCACCTGTTATTGGTTTGCTCGCTTCCGTTCTGGAAATTTCGACCTGAAAAATGAACCTCGCGGTCGTCCGAAGACTTTGGTCGACAATGACGAATTAAAGGCGATTGTGGAAGCTGATGATACACAATCTACGGCTGAATTAGCAGCAGCTTTCGACGTTAGCGTCAAAACAATATTGGTCCATTTGCGTCAAATTGGCAAGGTAAAAAAGCTTGACAAATGGGTGCCCCACGAACTCAATGATCGTCAGCGCGAAGTACGCGTCGAGACGTGCCTTGCACTGCTCAACAGACACACAAATGAAGGAATTTTGAACCGCATTGTTACCTGCGATGAAAAATGGATTCTGTTTGATAACCGCAAGCGCTCAGCAAGTTGGTTGGATCCTGGTTCAGCACCTAAACAATGCCCTAAACGAAAACTTACCCCTAGAAAAGTGATGGTCACTGTTTGGTGGTCTAGCGCCGGTGTGATTCATCACAGCTTCTTACCAAACGGGGTGAGCATTACTGCAGATGTGTACTGTGAAGAACTGAACACAATGATGGAGAAGCTGGCACATCTCCAACCAGCATTGGTCAATCGCTCGTCTCCGCTGCTCCTGCACGACAACGCGCGACCTCATACTGCACAGCAGACGGTCTCCAAGTTGCAAGAACTGGGGTTGGAAGCTCTCCGTCATCCGCCCTACTCACCAGACCTTGCGCCTACAGACTACTACTTTTTCCAGAATTTGGATAACTTCTTGGCGGGAAAAAAATTCAATACCCGAGAGGCAGTACAAAATGCCTTTGAAGAATTTGTTGCCTCCCGTCCAGCTGATTTCTTTAAGAAGGGCATCAATAAACTGCCACTGCGATGGCAAAGATGCATTGATTGCATGGGTGATTACTTCGATTAATACAAATAAAAAATACATGAAGAAAATTCGTTTAAATTTTTTCATACAAAACGGCAATTTCATAGGTAAAGACCTATTATATGACACCCACAGACCGCTCGAGTAAAAAGACTGGCAGAACGCCTTAAACAAACTCACTATAACGTCTGCTGTACATCGAGCGAACCTGCGGGCAAGCATATTGCCCCTCACCGCTAACGCCCTGCGTTCGCGCTCAATGTCGTCGTCGTCATCCCGTAGGTCACCGGTGACAACGTGGCCCAGGACTTAAAATTCTTCACTACTCTGAGTACTGCGCCGTTGAGATATAAAGAAACCACTAACCACTAACAAATATATTAGTGTCAAAATACAATAATTTGTCACTATGACAACATGTCAGCCTGTGAACTTATAAATATAATAATTTTCATGATCTGATAAAGTATCAGAATAAGGTAAAGCACACAACGTTAGCTTTTCTGTATTTCATTTTAATAAGGTGTCTACACCATCCACTATTTCCTTTCTGGTAATATCAGTACTATTATTACCTAATAGCAAAACCATTGTAGAATAGATATCGAGGTTGATGTTTGCATTTCTTTTAATCATTTGTTTAAAACTTATGATATGATAACTATAATTGGTGAAACTGTGGCTAAGGTAATTTAAATAAAAAAAATCCAAAGCCTAAACTTAATTCGTCACAAAAAAATATAGACTTATTATTATTCTGCGTATTAAAACAGGGCTCTGCTGGCAGAACCCACAGCGGGGGAGACAAGTCAAGCCGAGGCTGAGGAGGTTGTGGTTGGTTGGCACAGCTGCATGAGAGGTTAGTCAGAGACTCACACCTCTCAGCATTGCACTTCACCAATTCAAATAGTTCCCCAGCCTCAATCAATCGCCCACTTAGTTCCTGTTGTGAAGTATCAGTATAAGGTCAGTATAAGGATATTTCTCAAAAATATCCTTCAGCAAGTGCTCCTTTTGTAGAATTGAATAGCTCCCCAATGGTTGGATGCTCGTGCCCTTTTTATGAATTGGGGCAATCTTAACAATTTTCAGTTGATCCAGGAAAATGCCTACATTGCAATTGCAACAAGTCAAAAGTGCTCACTTAAAATTTTCAGTCAGACAGAAGAATTGTCAAACAGTCTTTTATTACTGATAGTGGGATTTCCTCACAGAGTCATTTTATCCCAAAATTCCTAAACAGATTGAAAAATTACACTTTCTTAACAAATCGGAACGACTGACTATTTCCATTTTGATTACAGCGTATTTCTAAATAAACCAATTTTCGCTATTGGGGCGAAGAGCAACCTGTGTTAACCCATGCAGGTTTGACTGATCCTGTGACCGGACATAAATTGGTTTGATAGGAAAAATAAAACATGCTTAATTCACATTGATCATTCATTTATTACATCGTACCTTAATTATTTAAACTCTAGAAACTGAATAGCCGTAAGAACATAGATACGAAATGCCTACCAGTATTGAATGTGTGCTATATATTTAGAGTCACATTTTATTTACTTACACAAAATGTGATATTTGAATAATTACAATTAAATACGTTGTAGCCACGCTAATAAACTTTAACATCAGCGTTATGTCTACTGAAAATAAATCGTAGATGTAGATGCGTAACGGCCAGGCTTCCACAAGTTCCATGAACGCTTTAGCTTGTACTCTCATTGTCTTCGGTAGGTCGTAGTTCATTATTATCTTGTTTATCAGTATTCTAGTCTCATTACGAGTTAGAAGCAGGTGTTCACAAGAGATTGACATAATGCCAACAGTATAAATTGCACTGAAACACCAAACTGCAGTGTTTACCAGTTCTCCTGAGTTACTTGCAGGCGTACGGTAGTAGTATAGGGAGGTCCATATTGTAATAACTACATAAGTAAACGTTGATACCAAAGTCATAAATATCTGGAAGTTGAAAACTTCGTTGATCATAGAACTAATCTTTCCTATAACATCGTACATCGTCGCTAGATCCCGTATTTTCGTATTACAATTTGCTGGACTGCCAATAAAATTTATCTTATCTTTGTTATCGAATTGTTTGCTGTTTGTGACGGTAAAAACTGTAGTGATTCTCTTTTCTTGTTCTTGAACGAATATTTTTAAATAGTCGTTAATCATTGTTAGCCTGCGACTTACCATAGAAATATATTTACAAAAAGCCAGGATTTCGAGCTTTTGAACAAAATATAAAGGTAGGACGAGGAATCCTTTTATGGTGATTTCGTTTGCTGTCACTAAGTCTATAACACTATTGATTGTATGAGAAACACACAGAACAAACAAATACCCATATGATTCTATTCGTGATTTTTTATAGAAGTCACAAAATGAATCGGCGTGCAGCAAGGTATCTATCTTGGCAAGCTTAGTAAAGATGCCAATATTTGCTGAGTTTACAAGGAAAGAAGCTGTAATTGTAGAGGTAGTGAATTGTATGAGAACCACAATAGGAGGTACTGCGTCCATAATGTCCACAGATTTAGCAGAGCCAGATACGATGGCTGGGAAATCGAAAAATGCCAAAAACACAGTAAGAAACACAATAATACAAATAATGCCGTATGTTTTCATTATGCAGTTAGATGGTCGTAGCTCTCCTTTGGTAAAATAAAATCTGTATATTCCATAGTAATATTCAAATACTATTAATGGTTTTATGGAATAAATCACGTTAACCAGAGACTTATTAAAGTCGCGCCTGTTCTCAAGATTTGGTTTGCTCTCTTCTTCTTTTTCTTCGGCCATTTCTTCAATTTCGTCTGGTGCGGTCTTCGAAAAGGGACGTCTTTGTTTGAGTGTGACAAAGATAAAGTTGAATTAGTACCTACTTCACGTTTCACTTGTCTTTGTAATGAAATATCGTTCCATTGCGATAATGAATTGCTTGATGGAACAATAAAATATTCATTGTACTTCGCGGCTAACAGGATTAAAACCATCACGAATAATAAAAAAATAGGTACAATTAAGCACCTACCTGTACCTACCGATGTACCTATGCACATAATTATATTGATGAACTTAATTTAATAAAGAGCTAAGCAATTATTAATCATTTTTCAAATTCCGTTATCGTGTGTTTGTATACCTTGCTTATATCTATGGTACCTACCATAGAGCACGGAATCTCCGGGCAAGACGCCACATTATCTATTATTATCTATATATTGGACCTAGAAAGCTGACATTTTGCACAGAGGTTCCCTTTATAATGTAGACAAGGAATAAGGAAGGATTCTTCGAAATTCAACCCTTAAGAGAGTTAAATAGGGGATGAAAGTTTGTATGGAAAATCATCATTTTGGTAGTTTATATCATGAAAATTGGTGTTTATCATTCTGATTAAAACTGAAAAACCACGTGTTTCAGTGTTTTTGGGAAAACAGCCCCTGAGGGCGTAAAATAGGGGATGAAAGTATAAATGGGAAACCGGAAATAACCGAACGCCACCTTGGCTCGGTCCGCGAGTAGGACCGACGATTTTCCGACATCAACGCGGGCGAAGCCGCGGGCTAAAGCTAGTTTAACATATTTGTGCCCGAATTTTGCGCAACTGAATCCAAAGGGGCATTGTCAGAATGGTCTCGGGCCGTCAGTTTCTAGTGGGGTACCCACTGAAACCTAAACCGTGACCTCTACTGACATCCTTGGTTTTTAGATACTACAGAAATATAAAAAACAAATACCTATGGAAAGTGTTGACAATATCGTCTTTAGCAGCAGCCGAGACGTTTTTTTTTTTTTTTTTTGGGTGGGAAATCATCAAATAACTTCTCCCGCACTGGGTGGAGCGGGAGGGCGTGTCAGACTTTTACTGACTAAAACCCACCCGTGTTCCCTCAGTTGCCTGTGTGCTAGGGGCCGCGGTATCTCTTTCGAACAACCCGCACCCCTAGCAGGCATCGGCCCTTGCGGACCCCCCCATTTGGTGCTGACATCTCTTTGAGGCGCGCGTGGAACACAACGCGCCGTCGACCCGGGCTTGGTCCTTACCGGACAGCGAGCTACCCATTACTCGCCGTCCGCAAGCCCGCGCCTACGGTGGCCGGGAATCAGCCTGGGATTCCCGACGCCCAGGGCGTCTCCCGCGGCGACTACGGCCGTGAGGGCGCATATACTGCCTCTCCCTCACGTGCGCCGCCTCCCTCTTCGCGAGCATTACTGCTTCGCAGAAGGAGGTGACGGCTAACCATTCACTCTCGCTCCGTACCATGGCCTGAACCAGGGCCGGACGCGAGAGATCGCCGCCGCCGATCGCCTCCTCGAGGACACGGCGGTGCTCCGCCCAAGCCGGGCAGACCGCCACCGTATGCTCCACCGTGTCCTCAGGGCGATCTTCGCAATGGAAACACCCGGGCGTTTCCTCCCGCCTTATGCGAAACAGGAACCTCCCGAAACAACCGTGTCCGGTGAGGACCTGCGTCAGGCGGAAGGTGAGGACGCCATGCCGCCTCTCAAGCCACTCCTCATAGAGGGGACTTACCGCCGCTATCGTGGCGTGCCCAGCACTGGGTTGCGACAATCGCACTCTCCATGTCGCCATGAGATCCCGCCGGAGCTCTGTCCGCTGCACCTCGATTTCTCGCGGCAGCGGAGTAACGCCCCGGCGTTTGGCCTCCTCGCGCCACTCCCAGATGTGCGCGAGGACCTTTGCCTCCAGATCCCATGGCGGTAAACCGGCAAGGAGGCCCGCCGCCTCACCTGAGATCGTGCGGTATCCCCGGATCATCTTGATCGCCATGACCCTATGGGACGCCTTCAGCCTTCGGGCTGGCTGGCGCCTCAATGTAGGCGCCCACACCGGAGCAGCCGAGACGTGTGGTTGCTTTGTGAAAGTTACCTAATATGTTGTCATGTGATTGATTGTAGAACATTGCCCTGTTATATTCGTAAACTTTTCTTTCTTTGAAAAATATTTTTGGTCACTACTACAGGCCGAAATATTTTGAAATAAAAAAAAAACCTACCAAGTGTGTGACGGACCACGCACAATGAAGAATGGGATGAACTTAGGTATCCCAAAAACAAACTTATGATTGTTGTTGAGGAACTACAATTCAATTCACATTCAATTCTCCAACTGCAAATGTAAGTTTGTAATCCCCAAAAATAATGTGATAAAACTACAAATGAACGATTTTCGAACTTTTTCTTTACCTGTGCTGTGAGACCTTGCTTCCTAGCAAATGTCATGATTCTTGGTCAACGGAGGGTCTGTTAACCAACGAACGTTAGGTTTCTTTTTGTCGCATTAATGCCCGTATTTTGAATTGCGATGACTTAGAACATTGATTCCCAAAGTAGTCGAGTCTCCCGTGGACCCCCAGGGGTCCACATGAGACTTAGCACGTTAACGTGACAAAAAATGGGGGTCAACAATAAAATTTATCTGGTTTCGATCGTGAAGAACCAAAATGTTGGCTTGACTTCACCTATCAACGTAGGCAGATAATGTTTTAGGAGTTCAGCGACTGTTACTTGTAAAAACTTGCATATTCCATATTCAGTACAACGTGTCGAGACTTGCAAAGCACCGCCGCTGCCGCCGCTGCCGCCGCCGCCGCCCGTAACTGACGTGCAAAGGGACGAAATACTACTTGTGGTGTGTGTGCTTCCAATCTTGTATGAAATTGTTTGATTCTTCACCAATATAAATATACTTCCATAAAAGAACAGAAAGCCGAGAAAGGTTTGAACTTTTTGTCCCTACTTTATTAGTGTTTTTTTTTATTACCCGACTGTGTGGTGGTTCACTAAAAATTAAATTTATTTTTATAAATTGTACGTGTCTTTACATACTCGTAACGTGCATCAAAGTAATAAATACCTAAATAATTAAAATCGCGGTGTATTTATATCAAAATATTATTTAAAAGTATATCTATCGAATTTACAGAAATATATCAAAATATAATTAATGGAAAATGTTTTACATTACATAATCGTTTCAGCCGTTTTCATTTTTTTTTCATCTGCAATCGGCTTTCAGCCATAATCAGATGAAATATGGGATTAATTTTGATCGGGTGCGATTCCATTAAACAGCACCGTATGTTTGGTAGAGACTAAATAATTCGTTTCTCTGGTCTATTTCTACTATTTGCCATCTTTTTAAGGCGAGTAACATTTAGGTTCTTAGCCAATTCATTAGTGTGTTTATTAAGTCTTTCCTTGTATCTCTTGCTTATTTTACAGGCTTCTTCCTTTACGTTTGTATCTCCAGGTATTCGTGTATTTCCGTGTTTCTCACGAACCAGTGTGCACTTGAAATTGTTTTTAGAGCAATATGTTGAAATCCTTGGAGGAGCGGCCCGCCTTACTTTTTGGCCGCTACGTCGTCGGCTTGGAAGCAAATTCCCTGATGAGCGTTCCTCTTTGGGGTTCCTCTTCGCTTCACCCGGGGGCGGACCACGGCTACTGAGCCCCCCGCAACGACAATGGGGGAACCCACTGGGAATATGGTAGAAATGTAGCTGCAGGGGACCACCGGAACCAGCAAAATTTTGAAAGTGGTCTTGGAGAAAAGAAAGTTTAGGAACCTCTGACTTAGAAGTTTCATTTCTTTAGAGTTCCAAGGGACCGTAGACCTACATATTTGATATTAATTTCAATTTGATACCTCAACTCGTTCCTCAGAAAAATATAGATTTTCTTAGAGTTTCAAGGGACCGTAGACCTACATATTTGATATTATTTTCAATTTGAAAAATTGTCTAGACAGACCGACAACGAAGTGAACCTTTTGAATAAGGGTTCCGTTCTTAATTTTTTAGGTACGGGACTCTATAAAATTTACACCATAAGCACCTAGTGTTTATTTTGCACTGCCTTCCCGCCCAGTAGGTACTTAATGGGTGCAAAAAAATTGCTGGGGTCAGTAGGTAGGTACGAACATTAGATTCGGCATTATTTTGATCCGAAAGCAATTACTACATATTCGGCTTTTCTTCGGGTCGTGTCGATCGGAAAATTCCGTTCGCCATCTACCCCCGCTTAATCGTGTTCCGATCGGCTCGGCAAAATTTGAAGTGAAGCGGCTTTTCCTGAACATATTACTTACACATTCGATTTTACCGCCCGGTTGAAGCTCCGAATAGTGCCAAACCCAGCAAGTGTGTAGCACTCTAATGTAACTGTTTTAGTACCTAATGTTTGGTACCTATATTTATAGCCAAATGTGCCAGATGTCTATTTTTTCCATTAACATTATTATTCAAACGGTCTTTCGACTTGGGAGTGGTACCTACAGTCTGGAAGTCAGCGTATATAACGCCGATTCATAAAAAAGGACCTAAGGACAACGTTGAAAACTATAAACCGATCTCCAAGCTCTACGTGTTCGCAAAAATTATGGATAAAATCGTAAACGTACAACTTTCTTCTTCACTTAAACTAACTTTCTCCGAACACCAGCATGGATTCTTAAAAGGTCGCTCGACCACAACCAACCTCGTGGTCTGTAGTGATTATCTTTCAGAGCATATGTCCAGGAGGTCTCAGGTGGACGTTATATACACTGACTACAGCAAATGTTTTGATCGAATAGATCATGCGCTTCTAATGCGCAAATTGCTAGGGATTGGTGTGAGGGGTACCTTGTACAGATGGTTTGTATCATATGTTGCAAATAGTTGCCAGACTGTGGTCCTCAACGGTTATACCTCGAGACCAATGTACATTCCATCGGGGGTTCCCCAAGAATACTTAGTAGGACCTCTTTTATTTAATATTTTTGTAAACGACATCGCCTCTTGTTTCCTAAATTCTAAAATTTTATTATACGCGGATGACATGAACATTTTGAGTCAAGTGTCAACCATTGAGGATGCACATCTATTACAGGAGGATCTAGACCGGTTCCATGATTACTGCTACTGAAATAGGTTGGATTTAAATATTTCTAAATTTTATGTGTGTACATTTACTCGTAAGCCAAACCTTATTAGGTATGATTACAAACTATCGAATACCTCAATTGCCAGAGTCAACGTCATCAAGGATCTTGGGGTAATTTTTGATTCAAAGCTTTTGTTTGATGCGCACATTGACAATATAGTCAACAGGGCTTCTAAAGCGTTGGTTTTTATTTTTAGGGTCTCCTCCGAGTTTAAGAATGTCGAAACCATGAAAATTGTATACTGTGCCTTTGTCCTTAGCCATCTCGAGTATGCGTCCCAAATTTGGAACCCAAATTACAATGTTTATATCGATTGCCTTGAAAGTACACTAAGGCATTTTTAAGGTACACTCAATATCGTTCAAATACTTATCTTCCTAACTATACTAGTCGGTGTAAGAAATTTCATACTTATTCTTCCTTTACACGAGCGAAGAAAAATTGCAGATGTTGCTTTCTTATTTAATATAATGAACGGTCTACTGACGTCCCTGAGCTGCTGGCCAAGATTGGACTTCGCGCATGTTCCTTACTAAAACTAAATACGTATATTTTGAGAGCATGTCGAATGTTCAATATGGTGAGCAGGGATGATGAGCTTGACTTATTCTCTCTCAAACAGTATCCAGAAATTTAAAAAAAAATGTTAAATAACTTTTTCTTTGAAGTCTAACTTTGTTGTGTAACTTATTTTATTTTTGTTTATTCTCTTCAGTTGTGCCTATGTATAACTCTCACGCTGTTTGTATTTGTACCGTTTTGTCAATTTTATACGTAAGTTTATGTAAGTGGAAACTTGTAATTGGCTTTCTTCTACATGTTACTTCTAACTACTCGAATGTATTAGCTGTAAGTTTTCTTAAAATAAATTATCTTTTCAAAAGGATTTCGCAGTCTCCTTCCGTTTGTGAGTTATGAACTGAAATCAACTCGTATGCCAGAGCCATCTACAATGATATAATTGCATTTAATCACTGAGCTTTTGGTTATTGTGTATAGATGGCGCTGTTATAAAATAGTAACGCTATTCAGCACTAGATGCCGCTACCAATAAGATATTATAATTATGTTTCTTCAGGCTGGCTCAACGCGACTTTCATTGAACAATTTTTATCAAAACTTCATGGAAATTGTTCTACAAGAGTCGCGTCACGCCCGTTTTCGGGAGGGAGCCTTTAGACTGTACATTATATTTCAAAGTCTTAAGTACGTAATAATAAATTTAGTTCCTAGTTTCTGCTGCCATGCAAAGAATCTCTTTGCTTACAATTCAACGTAAACGTAAAGTAACTTTATAATATATTTTTCTTCTACTGACGGCCGTAGTAGATGATTTTTTCTGCAAAACTAAACAATGAGTAGGTACCTAAATACAGAAACCCTCAAATATGAATATGAATATATAATCAAAGCGATTATGTAGGTAAATAATTAATGCCTTTGTGTATAAATCAACCTTTTTGAAAGTTAAAGTAAGTCCTTCCTAAAGATTGTTCTAAATTTTATGGTTTAGAATTTAAAGCTAAATGAGCAATAGGTGCCTGTGCCTTAAGTAGTTGACCTGTCAACTACTTAAGGCACAGGTAGATTCTTGGAACATGCTTTATTTATGTAAGTTTAATTAATTGCCTTCATTTATTTTCTTGACAGTCTACACAAGTATCTTGGGGGAGACAAGAAAAGCTGGAATAGTACTATAATGTTGTGTGTTTCTCAAAAATTTGAATAGGGCCCTAATCACGTTATTACTTAAATTAGCATAGTAAGTCATTTAAGGTAAGTAGATACCTTCTTTTGTAATGCTAATGTCCCTTTAATGACTACTTACGTGAACCTGCTGATTGGCGAACCTGCTGATTGGTTTGCAAAATAAGCAGAACTTTCATTGCTAAGCCCAAAAAACTGATTTCATAATAACCAACTACCGCCCTAGCTACCAATTAAATTAGTTAAACTTAAAAGTGCCATTATTTTTATCTACTAGTTTATAAAGTTATCACTATAACCAGTCTTATTTTTCCATACGTTTCACTACGTTTCTTTCCTCTAAATCCTTCTGTTATTTCAGAAGATTAAAACACCACGTAGGTAAGTACATAAGTGGCTAAGTTTGCAAGTTCTAACTGTCAGAGGTCCCAGCTGTATGCGGACTTGCGCCCGCTGTATCGACCGGCCGGCTTCTAGGCATGGCACGCTGTTATCGATAGACGCACTAGGTATGTATTCGAATTTGAATACCAAAAAATTTGGATCGAAGTTTTGAAAGAGTCTTAAGGCATTGTGCTGGCAAAGCTGCGCTTTGGAGTTTTATGTGTTGTTATAATTTGTTGTATTCGTCAAGTAACCCGTTAAACTTAGCTCTAACAGTACTTATGAATTAAAAGGTTTAGGATTACACCGGAGGAGAATACCTAAATTACCAAAATGATCTATAAGTTGAGCTTGAGAATAGAGTCAGTTTATCAGTATTTTAAATACTTAATTATCACAATCGATTAGAAACATTCACGTGCGAAGCTTTTGGGCATGCACAAGTTTCACATTAGAAGGTTTAAGTGCCGCTTAGCTTTTTACGGGCAGGCGAATTTACCATGTCGAGTATCGATAGCTAGCCCCAACCTTAAGTGTGAAGCGAGGACTGCGAGGAGCCGAGGCGGCGCGGCAGTGGACGCGCGACAGACGCGCGGGCTGCTCTACGCGGCCCCGCTTGGCCCACGCCATACACCCAGCAACCGCCACCATGGGCCAGACTTCCGGCGCCGAATGCACGCCCGAAGACGACGACTCAGAGCCACGCATACGTGTCAATCCCACCGAAAAATCATTGGTAAGTATCTAAGTCATCTCGCGAAAGCTTCTTTTTTCCCCTTTCTTTCATGAATGAAATATAGGCCGTATTCACGCATCAAGAAACTTTTAAGTAGACTCAGTCGTAATGAGGCTATTAATTTTAAGACCATGCTAATTGATGCAATAAATGTACTTTCAAGTGTTCGTAAAATTTACGTAACCGGTACCGTGTAACGTGTACCTAAGGGTTTACCTAGCTCACAGCTGGTCAGAATATACAAATTTACAGTTTGTTTGGAGATTTGTAGTTGCATTTACGTGTCCCTTACGTATAAATAAAAATTTCAATAAAAACAAGCGCCTTGTTGATACCATTCCAACATTTTATGTGGCACAAAATCGTTAATAGGCCCGCAGTTGTTTTTATTTCTTTCTGCAGATAACCAGACAGGGAATCAATATTAAGTAGAAACACGTGTGGACTGTTTTCTTGACACCATTTTATTATGCAGACCAAAGACTAACCAGATTGAAGACCTAAAGGGCCACAGAATTATTTTTTATCAGTATGGTAACAGAAACTGCAGAACTTAAATGCAGCTTTCATCACCATTTTCATGGACTTTGCTTCACATAAGTCTTCTTCTTCGTCGCCACACTCTTGGCAGAGTGCTCGTGGTCGTCACATCAGGGGTGGTGGCAAGCTTCACAATCCGTCGCCATTCCTCCCGTACTGTGGCTTTTCTTGAACATTCGTGGAGTGGACCATTGAGTGCAGTTTTGACTTGGTCGGTCCAACGCTTTGCACACGTCACATAGGTAGACCTATGTGCCATGCCAGCCATTACCCTATTTTACCGACTCTAAGATACACATTCACATAAGTATTAGGTATATTTCTGCCTATGGATTATTTATCATCTCAGGTTATCATCATCGTCCACGGTACCTATGGGTACGTGCCAAAGTCTCACGTCACTAACGTCCTCCACATACAATCATGATCATATAGGTCCATCGGAACGAGTGACCCAATTCATCCTCTCCCATCGAAAAACCTGAACAAAGCATCTGAACCGGCTCGGCATGTATATCAAACGTGTCACGTATTCAAGCCTTTTGAGGGAGAGCTATAAAGAGCCACCTTGCTACTTTATGCAAACCATATAAAACCAACTGTTTTGTTGTTCGCTGATCCGGAAATAAAACAAAAGCAGAATTTTACGACTTACGCCAAAAGGGAATCGAAGATTACCCTTCGTCATGTCATGAACGAACGATTCATGGATTATTAATGTGTTACTTACGAGTACCTTAAAAATTGCAGCAGAATGAGATTTTCTTTTGCTGCATAATGCAGTAGGAAGAGGTTTTTTTTGGGTGGGAAAACATCAAATAACTTTAATAGAGTGTAGCTACGGTTTAGGTTTCGGTCGAAATAAAAATAGAATGTTTCAAACACTTTCCGTTGGTTTTTTTTTTGGGTGGGATATCATCAAATAACTTCTCCCGCTCTGGGTGGAGCAGGAGGGCGTTTCAGACTTTTACTGACTAAAACGCTGTTGGTGCTGACATCCCTTTGAGGCAGTACGAAGAGAGGATAGTTTGTTGTTCAGTAAGTGGCAGCACAGAATGATGGCGCGACAACGGTAGAAAAAAAATTGTTTATCAAGAATTTTTACTATTTAATCTATGTTACAGTTTTATCGATTTTTTTCTGGAACTTAATAAGTACTAACTACTTATTACTTTAGTAAGTACTTATTTCTGAAAGTTTGTTGTGGTATGAAAGACTAATACAATCCCATTTGACCGACATAATTATTGCCTAAGAGATCTGAGACACCTAGATACCCATCCTATTTTATTAGTAAAAATACCTACTAATAGGTGCCTACTCTACTCTACTGCATTATTTTGAAATAACCGAAACAAGTTAGATGTGTGAGAGAGAAAAGAAACAAGCTTACTGAAATGCGAAATTTGTTTTGTACGATTTATATACCATCCAGATCCAACATACAATGCATGACTGAATAATCGTTACATTACCTACACATATGTTATTGAAGGTATCTAATGTGCTTAAATACCTATTCACAAAGACACAAAGTCTAATGAATGGGTGGAAATATTTTGATCGCCATGCGCTCGAAAACAATTTTCGCCGTTCGCGCCGTACATACGCACTTCGCGCGTTTTTGTTTTGACGTTTAGCAGTTGTCGGCCTGACGGCAGAAAGAACGGTTCTAAATGCGTGCGTTCTGTGAAACGAAACGTCACAGATTCGTAAGCAAATCTGTCAAATTGAATTGTTAATTTTGTAACATCTTTATTTTTTTAATGTTAGTGGTATACCAATAAATAAGTTAGCTATATTAGAATTTTTTGGAGCACAATTAACTTGAATTTGCGTGAATAATAATTAAAAAGCTGTTAAATATGGGATTGTGCAATTCGTATTTGTGCTGTCAAAATTAAACTTTTGTTATTGTAAAGTAAGTTAAATTCGTCTGTTATTCCCTTGAACTTGGTGTAATTTCAAACCAGCCAGTGCCAACTGGAAAGTGACTAAACGTTCTATTTTCTGTTGTTGTGTGAAGTACTAAGAAAATAACTAAAGAAAGATGTCGAAGGTGTCCCTGAACAATATCCCATCGAATCCTCGTATCAATCGTTTGAGAACCTTTTCTAGGGTAAGTGTTAAAACTATTAAATATTTAGAATGTTCCACTATCTAAAACTCTTGTGATTTCGCTATTATTAGATTATATTTGAGGTTACGTATTGTAATCGAATGCTATGGGGGAGGTTTAGTATTGGGCTGGGCAAGCTAAATTGTTCCATCAAAACAGACGTTGTTATCTCTGTTCATTTCGTTTACTAATTTTCTGTATAATTGTCATGAATTATGGTTCTCCGTTGAAACATCCTTTGCTCAAAGCTCACCTGTCAAAGTCGTAAAAAAAAAACTATTTTTACCACTAAAATCCATGAAGATATTTTTTTTGAATAGGTTGTCATGTATTTTCCAGCCTACTCCATTTAATTTTACTCATTTCTTAATACATTATTCATACAGTTTAGTTTAATAAAGGAAATAATTACTTATCTCTCCATTTTTTTAATAATAAATTATAGCTCTATTTTTCTGTACTTGCAGTAGGGTTAATTAAGCCATCATTTACTTTGCTGTCAAATTAATTACCACTTAAAAGTATTTAAGATTAATTATTCTTATTGCTAATCACTTTGCTTTATTATATAATGACTAGGTACTAATAAGATACCTAGTACACATACAAACTATTTAATTTAAATAGCATAATAAGAATCATTGTTGTCTAAGCAAATAAAAAATCGTTTTTTTTAATATGTATTTTGAATTTGATTGTAATACTGATTTGCACCGGGACACTCTAAAATAATTAATGAAGATTTAATTTTTATGATCATGATAAAACACATAATTTTACACAAACAATTAAAGCTCCTAAGATAACCCACTGAACAAGGAAATACATTATAATTAAAATCTTATTTGAAATTTTGCAAAAATTATGATTTAAAGTCTTATCTTCTAAAAATGCAGATTGAAGTTATAAATCGACAACATATTTATATTCAATTGAAAAGCCTACAATCAAATATCCATCAGTAATAATTCAAATTCCTTTGCATACTAAACAATTCATATCCAGTAACTCGGTGGCGGGTGTCCGATAAGCAGTTGCTCCACGTAAGATACTGGTATTTCTCTGGATCCTGTTAGACCAGAAGTATAAAAAAGATTTTAAAAAGGTTAAAAAAGGGTACTCTGATGTTGATGACAAAAATGTTGTATCACTCTAAACGCATATGACACCAGTGTGTTCCACTCAGTTCTGGAAACATAATTCACGCAACGCTTCATACCATGATCAGGGTTAATCATCATTACTGCAGACTGAAATGGAATTGCCAATAGTTCAGCTGTTATGTTAATTGGCACTTTTCATTTGCAAATTAGATTTTGTTGCATTGCATTTGTTCAGTTAATCTGCTATTGTGAACAGCAAAACATGGAAACAGTTGAAACCGTTCAGGAAACAGTTGGAGGGGGACAAACAGTGGAAAGGGTTGGTATTTACTAGACAATTATTATGGGTTTTTGTTTTTTATATTATAAAACACATATTTTTATTTACTTACTCCAAAATTACTATGAGTTTCATTCATTCTTTGGGTAGTATTAATATTTTACTTAATACAACAAAATGTTCTTTATAAAAAATAAAAAAAATTATGAAGAGGGTCTGTCCAGGGTTCCTTTATATAAATTATTCATTCTCCACTAAGTATGAGTGACAGTGAGGTGGAACGGTAACAAAATAATGCGAACATTTATATCGTGATTCTATCCATATTTTCGTCTCTTACGACATCCATTTGTAATGGGGGTGGCACACAACCGGATTTTCCAAACATGCATCCGTTAAATTCGAATTGGTTAGTTAGATCTAGATAATTCGTCCTGTTGACGTCACCCCAAAACGTTATTCAGTCCATTATTTTGTTTCACGCTGTTTACTTAGTGACCGGTGTCGTAATGATCAGCTCTAGTGGCATGCGGGTGTCGGCAATTGGCACAAACTATTATGCGGTCACCGTTTTATCAATGAGTAACAGCCCGACACTACTTGCCAATTTTAGGTATTTCAAATATTGTAGTAAAGAATATTCTTAGATAATTCTTTGTAAAGCTTTTAAGAAGGCATTATATCCGTCAATTATTTACAGATATTCTTTATGAGAGAATAAAGCAGCGTGTACAAATAAAAATTGCGCTGTAAATTGCTTTCAGGACCCGCGTATACCCACGCAAAAGAAATTTTCTCTCGGATCGACCTTCGTGCCGCGCACAAACTCGTACAATTTACCTCGAAAATATTTTGCTGAATTTCAAATTCAGCCATCCGAAGTATGTAGGTACTAATGTGCACGTGGCTTGTTTCCAGCTAAGTTTGAACCCCTGGAAATCATAACCCCTAGGGATAAAGTCAGACTACGTGTCATGCAGGTTCTAATTTACTGTCTAGACAGATCTGTGGTCTGTCTTTTTCTGTGATTCTAATCTGCTCTTGGACAATTCTCTCTAAATGTAATTTGAAGGTGTGATTTCAGTAATTTGTGAAATTGCGAGCACGTCGCATCTAACGCCGCCACTGAAACAATTTTCAGTAGGCGACGTGAAGGGATTACTTTATCTATACAAATATGGATTATAAAGAGCTAACATGTGAGTTTGTATTTAAGGGGGTTATCTTTGGAACTACTGCACAATTCCAAAAATTATTTCATTATTGGGAGCACAACAGTATTGCCGAGCGTCATACAGACATAGCATATATTTTCGGACTTTGTCGCGGGCAGAAGTCAGTGCATAAACATATTTAAGCACTTGTAATGTACTGAGAGGCTACGGGTGGTGGTAACACAAAGCACACATATTTCGCAAAAATATTTCTTATCGCAAGCACAACGACGGCTCAGGTGTCTTATCTGAATTATCAAGTAAGTAGGTATAATACAATACGCAAAGATAGATAAACTTGTTTGCGAGAAAGTATAATAACATTTATCATTCTTGCCTAATCCTTTAACGAGTATGGTAGGTACAGTCTATAGAACACATAAAAGAAATTGATTGGGAGATCTGCTAATGATTTTTGTTTACGTAAGAAATCGGATAATAGTGATTGAACATTAAAATTTTGTAGCCAGATATTAAGTACTTTGCCACATAAGATGATGCATACTCGTTTAATGTTCGTGTCAGATGCTGGTACAGACGCCAGCATATCAAGTTACCCCAAACTGTTGAATTTTCCCAATTGAACATGAACCTTATACTTATGTAATAAAGTTGAAAGTTTATCAAAGAAATTTGACAGATTGGGGTAGCTTGATGTACTGGCGTCTGTACATAAAAAGAAAAAAATATGATTATTGACACCAAACAAAGTAATACATAACTTAAAGATGATAACGACACACCAGTATTACGACATACAAGTCACTGCAAGATTTCTCCCAAATAAACTACATAATTGCATCATTGCAAAAAAAACTGCTTCTGTTATGCCAGAAATTCAACTGTAACCTCTGTCAAAAGAGTCTTACAATCAAACTAATGTCGTGTCTTTGACAATGACAATCCTGTACAAGGCTGTTGGAAAACCTTCGTGAGGACTATTATTCAAGGTTCTATTCATCAACTGTATAGCAAACTGGTCTCTATTACAATAGTAAAAAGATAATAATTCTTTCCAACACATTGAGTAAAGTTCATTGAGAGTCCACACGGGGACAACTCGGCCACGATGTGGTATTAAATTATTAAAATGATAATAATCGATCGTAACGTGCGTGTTCCCTTAACATAGTAAAGTCAATGTGCGTGCTTCGTTTACAATAAGAATAGAAAATGTATAAGTAATCGACAAAGTTAGTTTAGAGCTCGACAATGTCTCGAATTTGCCAGGTAAAGCTTTATGTTATTCGAATGACTTCGTTTTTCCTGAGAATGACAGGGCAGGGGGAATGTGGTACGCCAGTAGTACAGTACAATTAAATCGGAAAAGGAAAATTCTCTGTCGCATTTTCTTTTATCTAATTTCTTTGTTGAATTAAATATGCGTTTTGATTGCGTCACGAATTTGTTATTCTACAATTATTTTGTTGGGGTACAACTATACTTATCGCTTCTAATCCTTCATTCAACACCTCATCATCATCATCATCATCATAATCTTCAAAAAGTAAACTAAAGAAAAATATATAATATTTAATTTAACTACATATTTATTTTACATGCAACGTTACTTAAAATGTTCACAACAATAATTCAGAGTATACTTACGTTCGTAAAAACGGCTGAATTTTAATAATCCTTCCTGAATTTAACCGTGTGCTGAAGAAGAGCGATTACGATGTCGTCGTCTTGTCAATATTAGTTTTGTATTATCTTGGTGAATGAAAAACCCATGGAAAAGTATTTATGGAAAATTACATAAGGTATGATCGATGTCCATACGATGGTGGAGACACTAATCTTGCTTTCATATTCTTTTTTATTTCTTCTTTAGGACTACGCTCCATAAATTACCTTGTAAATCATCATCAGGCTGCAACAGTCCACTGCTGGATATAGACATTTCCTTTCGAAGAGTTGCTCCCTTCGAAGATGGACGTCCTACATTACGTTTGCCGATTCTTACCCAGTTCCTCAAATTAAATAAAGTTTCACAGAACTATAAGCTTTTAAATAATTAAACGTTTTCAACAATATATCATTGGAGAAATCAAACTGGAAGTTTCAATGTTAATCCTGTTGCATTGCCTTATCGCTTGATAAATCGTAGCTGTTTCTTACCGCATTCGAACACGCTGCAGTTGTGCAGTTGCTAATTAGATAAATGCTTGAACCATTTTACTTTTCCTTATCATACACATAAATAAAACTTCGATACTTCTCAAATAATAGTTAAAAGTTGCCGATCACCTGATTAGCCTAATAATCTTCAAAATCGACCCACTCCGAGTCGGACTCGCACACGAAGGGTTCCGTACCTACCACAAAGAAAAAAAAACACCGAAAAAAAACATGCTTTATACGATACAAATAAAATAAAGTTAATCAAAATTTGGGGGATACTCTATTATTTTTTCAAAATCAAATGTCATTTATTTCAAACTAGGCTGAGAGTCAGCTCTTTTTGAACGTCAAAATTACATAAAACAGTCCCCCCAAAACGCCCGCCCTTCAACACTTCCTAGTGCTTTAGCTGGGACGAAAAATTAGCGCAATAAACTCCCCATCAGCACAGCTGTCTCTTAAGTTAGAAGAACTTGATTCTATACAATAGTAGGTAATTAACATTACGAAACACAAAAAAACATTAAATTTGCCATATGTCAGCCAGCACACGCCAATATACCATCAAAACATTGAAAACTGTAGGTACTCAAGTAGAAATAAATAATAAAAAATTCAAATAAAACGTAAACAGAACTTACAATCTAAATAAAAGCCTCCAGGCATAAAGGGTATGCCCGCTTACATATGCAATTCTGCATTATGTAAATACAGCTATAACTTGAAGTAACAAAAGTTAAACTAGGACCTTTGGAGTAAAATTAATAAAAACTTAATACAATTAACAATAACAAAACCATATTCAGCAAGACGACCAGTCACCACGAGCAGCACCGTTGTTGTCATAGCGTCAATAGAAATACACACTGGAAATTTCAACTGGCTATCTATTACGGTTCATCAGATACAGCCCGCTGACAGACAGACGGACGAACAGTCAGATAGCGGAAGTTTGTTTGGCACTCTTCAGGTACTGAACCCTAAAAACACAATTAAATTAGATTTGGTATACTTAAAAGTTAAATAACACCGACTGTACTCGAACTCGATCCCTAAAACCTAAGGATTAGTAAATCAATGGATAACACCTTATCTATGTAAGGTGTTATAACACGTTTTGCAGACGGTTTAAAGATTTAATACCCTGATATTTACTGTAGTTATCGTGTTTATCTTCATTATTCTAAGCTGTTTATCGATATTCTGTGTCGCTAAGCATGGAATTATAAAAATAGCTACATAATTGGCGGTTACTTCGATTATCACCTCGATTTGTTTTACAATGGCGCTCGAATCCAAATGATTTTTTTTGATCGTACATTATGAAATTTTTCAATGTAACAGCCACTGTTAGGAATGTTTTTGCTGCCTGGTTTTAGTCGCCGTATAGAACTTCTCCTTCGTGTGACGATGGCAAAAATAACACAAAAATATATACATTATATGGTTTTTTTTAATTTGTTTGGCCCAAAATTCAGCAACGCGAAAACCGTTTGCTGACGCATCATTTAGGTCCTACCGTGTGCAAGTGACAGGGCATGGGCGTGGAGAGATGCCGCATATACACCGGAGGTCTGATCTGGCCATGAATCCCCACTTGTAGGGGTTGTCCTTGCTGCGACTTACTTGGATACGAATATATGAAAACAAAGTCGTTTCTTGGCCCACCATTTATTATGCTTTCACTCTGCGTAGCGTTGATCTAGCTGCGTAGAGCTTGCGTAGCTGTAGCTCGTAAAGCTACGAGTGTACCTCTATCACAATCGGTTAGGATAAACTATATTTTCAAGATTACTATTGTTTTCCTTTCTGGCGTTATTATTATGGGTGAGCAGAGCACCCATCTATTGTTTCTCCTGATTTAATTGCTGAATTGCTTTTTTTTTCTTACTTCTTTGTTTATTTATTTTTAGAGTTTCAGTTTTGTCCAATACATGACACACTGTATATTCATGAATAATTAGAGTATCTTCTTGTAGGTATGTTTTATTATATTATCTACTTCACAAAAGCTACTTATTTATTATGCCCTGTAATCTTTCTTTACACGTTACCTTGAATGGTTGTTAGGGAAACTGAATTGTTTATGAAACGGTCACGTTTTTGTCCTTTGGATAATAACTTAGCGATATCAGCTAGCTATTCATATGGGTTAATAGTGGCAGATTAGTGGGTCAACGCTTGCAACTATTGTACCTATTGGAACTTTCGTATATACTTGTAGTTCCCATCTACATTGTATATACATTTTCAATTTTAGTTTGAATTTGACTTCAATAGGAATCTATTTGTTCGTCATAATTTTTTTGACATTTATCCTCAACTTATTTTCCTTTAACTGCGCCATTAATATCCGACATTACTGCTCATAATACTTAAATCAATAGGTTTTATACGTGTGACTGCATCAGCTGCCACAAAAAAGATATCTGTATTATTAGAAATGATGTCAAACGTATTTTCAAATAAATGTAGTAATAAAATATGTGCTTCAGTCGATATGTCACGTTTTAGTTTTTTTTTAAATACAAATCATGTTCAACCGGCGACCTCTATATTTGGGCCAAACGCGTGGCATGTTGTGACTCTATTATCACGTTTATCACCGCCTCCTTATTAGTAAGTATTATTTGCTATTGTTTTAGGCACATTATTTTATCACTATTCTTATGTAATATACAAATGATTAAGTTAAACAATATACAGAAGTTTATGATGACATCGCACGTCCTTGCGGTTTACTTTGTCCATTCCGAACCATGACTTATAAAGGTAGCATAAGTTTAAATCAGTTTTTTATTTACCCAAGGGACAACAGATAAGTGTGGAAGTAATGGCCACTTTGTCCGACTTACCTCAAATTGAGTTGTGAAAACTAACGGGCACGGCGCCAGGGAACCACTGCTGCACAGTCTTGCAGCAGTTCAGTTCGTTATAAATATCATGCAAGCGATTTCGTGAGTAAACGTTTTGGTACTGCGATCTATTTCTATCTCTGTACACATCCCACAATTTTTTTAGTTTCGCTATACCTAAACTAGACATGTTTTTAATTAAGGACGTCCAACATTATGGCGCACAGTCTGCTAATGGTCCAGCAGATGGCTAACGAAGATGGTCAGCTAAGCAAGAAGTCATATTCATTAGCAAACGATTTTTTTTTTAAATCTCTGGACGCTCTAATAGCCATAATTGAATAAATCATCGTCATGAATAAACTAAATAATTTACTAGTAGATTCAGCTAAGACGCGGCTTACCTTAACCATAAATTCACATGCGCGTACGTCTATATTATTTACTTTACTTAGCATTCATAGGTGTTCAAGGTGCATTTGAATCTCATGTGCACGTGTAACACGATTCATTTATTATTAATGACGGGTTAATTGTCCATACACCAGTATTACAACGCTATTCAATGGCTACGCTCACGATAGTCAGATGATACTGCTCAAATACGTTTGTCACTCGTCTATAATGGCCACTGTTGGTAGCCTACCGGATCTACGTCAAGATATCGGAATAATTATTAGTGTTATTATCAAAGCGTGCGTTGATTAAGATATCGAATTATCTACAGTAAGGATTACAAACGGTATCATTGCCATTGTCGGTTGATTTTGCAACTGAAGTGGGTGTTGTGTTATTTATCTGTGCCATTTAATAAAGTGCTTCTTCTTGAAGAAAAATGAGTGTGAAAAAGATGGTCAGTATTTTCTTTTTAGTGACGTGTTTCAAATAAAAACAAACGTTATGTCAGCGACAATTTGCCGGCTTATTGAAATAATGTATAAATTGTTTTGGTAATTGATAAATTACTAAACAATTAGCGATTGTAGGTTCATTACATTTTTCTGTACTAGGTTAAAGAACCGTGACACATAATTACTTTACATTAGTTAGCATTCATTACCCTACTTGAGATTCAAACTACACTAAAGTTGTCATTATCGTTTTGATTTCATGTGCACACGACACGCGATAGTTAAGTCCACTGCGACTACTAATTTAACCTTACTGGTTTCTAAGGTGCCATATATCCGAAGGGTAACCAACGGGACCCTATTACTAAGCCTTCGCTGTCCGTCCGTCCGTCTGTCAGTCAACGGGCTGTATCTCATGATCCGTAATTGGTAGACAGTTGAAATTTTCACAGAATGTGTATTTCTTTTGCCGCTATAACAACACATAACAGAAATTAAAACAAACTTAAAAATTAAAGGTTCTCCATACAACAAGGTCTTTTTCGGCGTTTTTTGCCTTATGGTACCTAGGAAACCTTCGTGTGCTAGTCCTAGTCGCGCTTGACCGGTTTTTTTTGCATATATAGTACAACCAAATAAATAAGCTCTTCCTAATCAGGATTTTTAGGTTCTTTGAGAATAAGGGCGAGATGAAAGACTCTAGTTGATTAAACCATGCACGCGTGACTTATCCGATTCAAAGGCTCACACTTATCTAAATCCTTTGCTACATAGTTCAAATATGATAAAATATAATAGGGTCGTGATTTATTTGCCGCACGTCATTGTGTCCTGTGCAAATCTTTACATTATATGTAAAAGGTTGAAGGAAGCAGCCTGCGACAGGCGTGCGGCACTAATCAATTAATGGCAATCGAGATCACGTGCGCGTGAGCCGCGGCACACGACGCGCCCACGTTGCTTGCCATTGTACGCAGTGGCCAAGTTAAATGTCATTATATAAGACTAAATAAATTGACCTAAAAAATAACATCGAAATTCATTCCACCTGTTTCGCAATTACGCTGAAGCTCTGAACTAATTAAAAACAATTCGAGCAACCCGCACCCCTGGCAGGCATCGGCCTTTGCGGGCCCCATCAGTTGATGCTGACATCTCTTTGAGGCGCGCGTGGAACACAACGCGCCGTCGACCTGGGCTTGGTCCTTACCGGACAGCGAGCTACCCATTACACGCCGTCCGCAAGCCCGCGCCTACGCTACGGTGGCCGGGAATCAGCCTGGATTCTCGACGCCCGTCTCGTGCGGCGACTAAGGCCGTGAGGCCGCATATACTGCCTCTCCCTCACGTGCGCCGCCTCCCTCTTCGTGAGCATTACTGCTTCGCAGAAGGGTGTGACGGCTACCCATGCACTCTCGCTCCGTACCATGGCCTGGACCAGGGCCGGACGCGAGAGATCGCCGCCGCCGATCGCCTCCACGAGGACACGGCGGTGCTCCGCCCAAGCCGGGCAGACCTCCACCGTATGCTCCACCGTGTCCTCAAGGCGATCTTCGCAGTGGAAACACCCGGGCGTTTCCTCCCGCTTTATCCGAAACAGGAACCTCCCGAAACAACCGTGTCCGATGAGGACCTGCGTCAGGCGGAGTACTCTCCACGTTGAGTGTGTAATTTTCATTTCTAAGCCGATTTGTGTTTTCTCTCACTTTTTTTAGTTTGACAATCTGAGAATGAGATTCTGTGAATTCAATTAAAGCTTCGTTGCAAAGGACTAACATTGTAAAAACTGCTTATAATCTTACAAGCTTTTTCGTCTTCCTAGTAATTATTTGGATGTTTTGTCATATGATTAACTAGTTTTGTTCTAAAAAGATTTCCGTCACAGTGCAAATGCAAATGAAAATTAACGTCGCTCAAAGTGAAATTAAATTTTAGAATTTCGCAGACATCATAAAAGTTCATACTTTAGGTCAATAATACCCACTGCAGAGTTTGCGGTTGTAAATTCTAAAGTGAAATTTGTTGTAGAGGTACCATCTGTTGAATGAATATTTATGTATAGTCAAGATCTACATATAGGATGTTCTAATACCACCTTGGTCTTTGCTTAAAATTTGTTTTTGTTTAGATAAATCTTTCTACACATTAGGAATTTGTTGGCGTACTCTGTACGCTTGTGCATGTTCTTTTGTTTGTCGACTTTTGTATGCTCAGACCCAAGTTTGTTAGCCTTTTTTGTTGAAAATTACTTTTACTTTATCAGTACATATTTCAATACACCCAAAGCCAAACACAATATAAGTTAGTCATCGATCGTTTCTTCTTTGTCTGGCATTCGTTTTGATTTCTAACGCTATGAAAATGAAAACGTTTTTCTTAACCGAAGGGCAGCAGGAATTGATTGAGACAGGATTAAACTGTATTAATTTTGTAGCAACGCGGAATCTTTGACATGAATTCTAATTGTAGCTGACAAGATTCTTTGTCTCGGTATGTTGAAGTAAGTACAATGTTCTTCCAAGGCCGTTTGGGCTTCCTCGTTATATCGAATTTTCCGCCTTCACACGTCGGTATGAGGCAAGGAGTTATTTTAATTTGAACTGTCAGTGTTTATTCCTCATGTCATGTTTTAATTGTTCACGGTATTTAGAAATAACTATGCTTCATACCTATTAAACGCTTTATAACCTACGCAAAATATTCTGCGACCACAATACATGTCTAAAAAATAATAGTGCTATAAGATCAGTCGCGGGCTCGAACTCACTGGTGGGCCTGGCTAAAAATCACGCTGTCTCACCAGGCTTCGTGTCCGACAGAGATAGTATCAATGATGAGCAGTTAGACGCTAGTCTACATGCACAACGTTATTGAGTAAGATGCAGGATCATTTATAGTAAAAAAAATCGCGAAAAAATTCAGAAAAGTCCTTTTGAAGATCGGGTTTTCAATCAATGACCAATAAAGTTTATTGAACTTTTCGATAATTGAACTTTGTCGGTACCAACTTGGTTTTGGAGATTTTTCAATTTTTTTATTACTTAACCTCGCCCAAAGTTAAGTAAAGTTAGCAAGAAAAACGAATCTTTGTTGGCTCCTAACTTATTAATGGGTTTTTATTTTAGTATTCTGTTTCCGTACAAACAATATTAATAATGAGACAAAACGATATCATATTTTACTTTCGATGTACCATGTCAAACAGTGGAGTAAAACACTCCCCAAGTTTGTATGCAAAAAATGTGGACTAGGTTCACCTTAAGGGCCTACGTTCCGTTTGGTAGCGTAACACGGTCACTTTATGAACCGTACTGCTCATTAACGGCTTGTCTTGAAGATTTGAAAAATATATGATTTTGCTATAGATTCATATAGATCATTTTGCCCGAAGTACTTTTTTTGTATGGTTAATACTTTTGCTGTAAAAAATATTTTCCAACACGCAATATTTTGGCTTCTATTCCATACTCCTACTAAACGGCTTCGTTATTTGGAAAAAAAAATACACTGAAAAATAGATAGTTAGAGGTACCACAGAATCGCCGAAGCACAATTGTAAATTAATCAAAGGAATATCCTCATTTTGAGATAAAGGCTCAGAGGTGCCCTGCGCGGGCGCGGGCGGCAGTCGTGCTTTAGCATACAAACGGGAGATGAGGATACTATGGGCCTTAAGGCATGGTTAGAAAGGGACTAGCGAGATGACGACTAATAGAGAAATATGGCGGAAAAAGACGTGTTGCGCCGAGCCCTACCCCAATTAAATTAGGATAAGGGGCACCCAGGAGAATGATGATGAGTGCTTACAAGATCAATGTTAAACTTTTTTTTTTTTTGCTTGGGAAATCTTCAAATAACTTCTCCCGCTCTGGGTGGAGCGGGAGGGCGTGTCAGACTTTTACTGACTAAAACCCACCCGTGTTCCCTCAGTTGCCTGTGTGCCAGGGGCCGCGGTATCTCTTTCGAACAACCCGCACCCCTGGCAGTCAATGTTGAACGTTACATGCGTATTTATCAGTTTATCACGTAAGAAAAAACTAGGAAGTGTCTACAATATTCCATAATCTGTGCTAACAAAATAAATCACATAGGTAGAGCAGTTTGTGGTGTAAACACGGACAAGGTCGGGCACCCGTTTGCTGCAAACAAAGCGATGGGCTGTCACAATGATAGCGGTGCTCACAAACCCGTTATTTTCTGGACACCATGAGAAACCCGTGAACTTATTTGAATAGCCAGTAATTTTTATTGAAAAGAAACGGCTTTACTGTCAATGTATTTGCTACTACTGGTTTTGTTGAAAATACGTTTATTATCTTTACAAGCAAGCTATACCTATAATCTTAATTTATGTAATTATGAGAACTTTATCTACTGCCTTGGCCTAATTTGCGGTTCTTTTTATTGTTAGTTAATAACCGATGCTTGTTCATTTGAGAGATTATTGAATTATTATGGTCCTCTTTGGCGCTCATTTGAAATGAAAAAGTCGTATGGAACAGTATTCTAAGCATAGTGCAACAGCCTTTACTAAAAGCAAAGGTGGCATCTCAATTCTTACTTTTTCTATTAAACAGCTTTTAACATTGCAATTATCTATATCTTAGACGTACTTATTATTGCACTCGAAGGGCTTGTGGTTAAGTAATAACACGGGTCCGCGATTGATCAGGTTAAGCTATGCTTGCCACGGTTGCTCTGTGGATGGGTAACAATAACAAACCCCTTCCGTGCCTCGGAAAACACGTTAGCCGTTGGTCCCCGCTGTCTATCATGGTTCTTTGACACTCGTTACGGGTCGTCAGAAGCTTAAAAGTCTGACAACCGGTTTTACCAAAAGGTATCGTATTACCCAGTAACTAGGTTGTGGAGGTCAGATAGGCAGTCGCTCCATGTAAAATACTGTTATTCAGCTGCATCCGGTAAGACGAAGCTGACCCCAAAATAGTTGGGAGAAGGCTAGACAGATTTCATTGTCTTTATGTACTCGTTGGTAATTTTGTTTTGTTCTGTTGACATTTTTCGCTGGTAATCTTCCCATCCAATAAAATTAACGGTCGCCAAATAACTCGCAGAAACTTCACACTAATCCACGCTTAGTAAACACGTCGCAACTCGTACTAGAGTATTTTTCCTCTAGCGCTGTGACTCACCGCTACCGCATTGTTTAGATTATTTTAAATTGGTATCATTTGAGATACGCTGAGTAGAAACAGCAGGTTGGCAGCACGTGTTCGAACTTTGATGTAAACAACTGCGCTAAACTATGAGCTTCGAGTAGCGGTTACTCGGATTACAGGTGTTTTTTCTCGGTTCCAGGTAACCGATGTTCAATATGCATGTACATCGTCGTGTGACTTTACCCTTATCATGAACCTTACCACTTTACGTGCAAATAAGTGATACTATCATAGTTTTAAGTTTTATTTACTAACACAATTTGTTATTATTATAATATGTATATTTAGGTGTTAAGGTATTTATCTATGGGTCTTTGTAACCTGCAAATAAATGGTTTATTATTATTTACCAGGAACAAAGGTGAATTATAGAAGAAACCATTTAAATATCTAACGTGTGTTAAAAAGGATATTTTATAAGGTAATAGGTATAACATTTGCGACGCTGCCAATACAGTGTACGTATATTATTAAAAACAGCTATATGTATAAGTACTTTTTGTGAGTGTCCGATAGTTCTAGCATCGAGCATGACAACTGTTATTGACACGGCGGCAAACAAAGAAATGATAAAACGATAGTGAAACGCGGCTCGTGTTGCTAACAAAGGGATGTCCACATCAGTATTTTCAACTGTGACATAATTGATTAAACTACACATTGACATATTGATTATTTTATCTACATTGTTTATTATATGCATGCCTGACTGTGTAGTCATTGCACTTAGAACTAGGTTGGGTTCAGATAACATGCATTTATGTCTCGCTTTGGAACTGTTGCTGCAGTTGCAAACACAACCGCTAGTTTTTCAATTTCGTGCAAAAGTTCAATCTACACAGTTTTTCATCCAGCTACGTGGCGTGTTTTCATTTATTTCAATAACAAAGAACTGATTGCAACTGCGGAAAGTTATCTCATTGTTTTCTAGTTATTTACAATAGGCGTATATAGTTGCACGCGTTTGATATTCAACATGCATGTTAATCTAAAAAAGCCTTGGCAATGACAGTGACAATGACCGTGAAAAGTAACTTTACCGACATACAAAGACAGTCGTTTTTCGTAAATTGAAAAACGGTAACATATTATTGATCGTCGGAGTTTTCTACGTAGGCGTCGTAGCTCAAAATAAAGTTTGTCAGACTCGGGAAATTAAGTTACGAACGGTAAAATTCAGCAGGCTCGTTAAGAGCAAACGTTTTATTACTAACGTTTATAAAATTTACGACAGACGACAATAAAGCATGTTAAATACGTACAATAATAATGAAATCGACATGACGCAATAGATTTGAATTTACGACGCGTTAATTTTAATATCTACGTAAAACTAGGTATGTATATGTATATGGACAGCCATGACATTGGCGCTCAAAGAATCTTTGACAGTGTTTGTAAAAGCTGGTTAGTTTAAAATTAGAACATGTTACATAAAAAAGGAGTGAATCAAGTGACGTATGTGATTGATAGAGGTATCCTAAACATAACGTCTCAACGGTTTATTTTTAGATGATTTGTTTGCTGGTATGATATGACTCGTCCGTGAAGTGACTGAAATGTTTGTACAAATTAATTTTGATCGTTGAAACTGGCGCCTTGTGTGGGCGTAGTAATTTCAGCTACGAACTGCTACTAATGAGAATTTTCATGAGGTCTTTAAAATCGGCTTTGTATTAACAGTAAACTATATTTCTGACCTACATATTGTTGCATACTTACTGACAAAAAAATCAATGGTTTCACTCACACAGCCATACTCATTATAGCTTTTATAGAATTCTACAGAATACTGCAACGTAGCTGCATTGAGGTTCAGCGTGCGCGCGTCGCCACTTTTATTGAGAACCGCAGTGGTGATTAAAAATTAAATGCTATCGTGTCTTTGTTACAGACGGAAAGTGAGACGTCATGCGAAGAAGCAGCAAGACTGACGGCGGAGGGCGCAGCCGCGGACGACGACGATGAGGCCTACGACTATGCCCTGCCGCCTCCCCCCGACGGGGGCTACGGCTGGGTCGTGGTCTTCGCATCCTTCATGTGCAACATGATCGTGGACGGCATAGCCTACACATTCGGCATATTCCTACCAGAACTAGTGACGTACTTCGGCGAGGGTAAAGGCACTGTCGCGTGGGTCGGCAGTTTGTTATCAGGATTTTATCTAGCGGCTGGTAAGATTTATGATGATTGATAATTTATTACCTACCCTTTGAGTATTACCGTATTAACAGCTTCCGACAGTGTATGTTAGATTGTTTAGTTTATTACTCCAACAACTTTATTACCTACTTTGGTCTCAGAAGCTATTACCAGATAGATTATAATTTCCCTCGGCTCTACGAGTTCATGTGAAATAGATACAACATGGAATTCGTGCTGGCATCTGACGGATGGATTTTAATTGACATCAGTCCGTAATTGCGAAGACCTTTAGCATTCCTCATTTTTGGACGCCATTGCAATCGAACGCTCGTTGATTTCCTATCAATTCAGGTCACGTTGTCACATGCGCCATCCATTATTCATGTGTGGATTGTACCTATGTTCCTATCTAGTATCTAACAGAAGATTTATGCAGCTAATGTACCTACATGAGTACGCAAATATATCAGTATTTTAATGCTCCACGCTATTAGCATACCTATCCTACAAACAGCAATTTAATCGTTTTACAATCTTGGCTTATTGCCGACTTCATACTTGGGAGATATGATGACGAGATTTTCGTTTAGTCCACTCTCGACCCCTCGACCCCCAGGGGGTGACACTGGATTTTCATACAAAGGACATGCATACCTTGTCCACTTCCAACCTTTGGGTCGAATGTACCTAAAATTAATATTTTGATACAGTAAGGTACAGACTACTTTGGGGGTCTAGAGGAAACTAAAACTTGGCAGTTAAAAAAAATCCACTGTCGACCCCCAAGGATCGAGAATAAACTATAGTCAGGGGTCCAGTGGACACGATAATTATTGGGGGTCGAGAGTGGACTAAACGGAGATTTTCCGGAGTTTTCTCAAGTTATTAGCAGTATTAAATTTGTTTTTGAACGAGTTTTTCCTCGTATTCATACCATAACAGGCTATTCCTATATTGTCTACTTTATGCTTGATGACATAATCGAACATAGCGCTCTGAAAATGTATCGATATTGTTCAAAGGAAAATTAGGTTCGAGAATTCAACAGCCTGTGAAACTATTAACAACTCATTCCCATTAGCCGTGTTCCTTGTACCTTTTTACACACTAGATTATCTGAAAGATAAATATAAATCTGTTGTTACTGATATCGCATACCTAGAGTAATTGACACTTGAAGCTTATGCAGTAAAATTAAATAACCGTGTCGCCGTTAAACTCAGTTCATTGCGATGTGATAACCAAGTACATTGCATTAGTTGTAAATAAATCCATCCAGATTAGGTAGGAATAGTCCGCACTCACCGATTGAAACGCATTTGTTTATGCAATGCTTCTTATCATAGAAATACTAATTATTCTTCGTGTCGGTTGATAAAACCGAGACTAATCCTCGTGACTCAAATTTCGGTAATTTAATTGTTACTATGCAAAAATACTTGAACCTGCTTATCTGTCTTAATTCATACGTGGAGTATTAAGTAGTAACGTCATCCCCTAGGTTTACGTATCAGCACTTTATCCGCCGCTCGGTCCTATCTATTTTAAACTGCCATTGACCTGATTGAAAGTACTCGATTACGATTGAAGATACGACGATGGTCTGATAAATAAAAATGTCCTAGAAAACAATTTTGCTAGACTGGAGTTTCTTGTGCAGTTTTGTGTACCTATATTAGCGAAAGTACCTTATCGGAGTAACCTGGCACAGTGACCCTAACATTTCAGAGTGACTTTATCTGTCTACGAACTTTGATTTGGGCTATATACCTACAGTGTGTATTAGACTTGTATGTGTGATCATATTTAAGGATGGTGTATATAAAGTCCATCAAACTGAATCACTTTTGGGCAAGTCACGATATTAGCGGTAAGTCCCCTCTTTGAGGAGTGGCTTGAGAGGCGGCACGGCGTCCTCACCTTCCGCCTGACGCAGGTCCTCACCGGACACGGTTGTTTCGGGAGGTTCCTGTTTCGGATACGGTGGAGGTCTGCCCGGCTTGGGCGGAGCACCGCCGTGTCCTCGTGGAGGCGATCGGCGGCGGCGATCTCTCGCGTCCGGCCCTGGTCCAGGCCATGGTACGGAGCGAGAGTGCATGGGTAGCCGTCACCTCCTGCGAAGCAGTAATGCTCGCGAAGAGGGAGGCGGCGCACGTGAGGGAGAGGCAGTATATGCGCCCTCACGGCCATAGTCGCCGCGGGAGACGCCCTGGGCGTCGGGAATCCCAGGCTGATTCCCGGCCACCGTAGGCGCGGGCTTGCGGACGGCGAGTAATGGGTAGCTCGCTGTCCGGTAAGGACCAAGCCCAGGTCGACGGCGCCTTGTATTCCACGCGCGCCTCAAAGAGATGTCAGCATCAACTGATGGGGTCCGCAAGGGCCAATGCCTGCCCTGGCAGACGGTGTCTCTTTCGAACAACCCGCACCCCTGGGTGCGGGTTGTTCGAAAGAGACACCGCGGCCCCTGGCACACAGGCAACTGAGGGAACACGGGTGGGTTTTAGTCAGTAAAAGTCCGACACGCCCTGCTTCACCCAGAGCGGGAGAAGTTATTTGATGATTTCCCACCCAAAAAAAAAATTAATCACTTTCTCCATCGGACCAACCGAAATCGCGAAAAAATAAACAGCTGCTCCATACAAAACTTCACTACCTACTCGACCCAAATGTTTGGGTACCTACATATTGTTGAAATTTCTTTTGCATTTGATGTCTTTTCATTAATCACGTGTAAATAAAAATTTAGTTTTATCTACACGCAATTTATTTTTGTACTCCTTTTTAGGGTTCCGTACCCAAAGGGTAAAACGGGACCATATTACTAAAACTCCGCTGTCCGTCTGTCTGTCGGTCCGTCTGTCACGAGGCTGCATCTCATGAACCGTTATAGTTAGACAGTTGAAATTTTTACAGATGATGTATTTCTGTTGCTGCTATAACAAAAAATACTCAAAAACAGAATAGAATAAATACCTATTTAAGGGGCTCCCATACAACAAACGTGACCTTTTGCTCGTTTTTGCTCGATATTAAAAACAGCAACAGGTAGAGACGCTTGATATATTCACAAAATATTTAGTTATATATAAATTAAATAATTAAATTAAAATAAAACAAATATGTAAGGGGGCTCCCATACAACAAACGTGTTTAATCATATGATTTAACATCAGATAAAAATAATACAATTAAGTACAAGCTTACAAATTATTTACAATAATTTGTTAATCATTTCTACTCAGCTACTGTACCTATCGATACGATAACTATTTGATTGAAGTTTGAAGATAAATGTGTTTATTACCAATTAGGTATGTAAGTACATAATTTATATTAACAATGACGTGTTCAGAAGAAGTAGGAACCCACGTGAAATTGAGACAGGGCAAGATCTCTCTCTATTATTGTCACCATTATGTCAAAAACCTTTATAGGTATCCATAATTTTTATGGTGAAGGTAGCACAATTTAGCCTATCATATTCCCACTGCTGGGACACAGGCCTCCTCCCGCTGAGAGGGCTTGGGCCGTAATCCAGCACGCGGGCCCAGTACGGATTGGGAGATGTCACGTCATTTTGTTCTATAGGAAATGTCATATTTTTTTTGAGGGTGGGTAATCATCAATTTATTACTCCCGCTCTGGGTGGAGCAGAAGGGCGTGTCAGACTTATACTGACTAAAACCCATCCATGTTCCTTCAGTTGCCTGTGTGCCAGGGTCCACGTTATCTCTTTCGAACAACCCGCACTCCTGGCAGATAGGACACGTCGTTTCCTCACAATTTTTCTTGACCGTTTTGTGAGTAGTGGTTTTTTTTTTTTTGAAGATGGGAAATTATCAAATAACTTCTCCCGCTCTGGGTGGAGCAGGAGGGCGTGTCAGACTTTTACTGACTAAAACCCACCCGTGTTCCCTCAGTTGCCTGTGTGCCAGGGGCGACAGTATCTCTTTCGAACAACCCGCACCCCTGGCAGGCATCGGCCCTTGCGGACCCCACCCTTTGGTGCTGACATCTCTTTGAGACGCGCGTGGAACACAACGCGCCGTCGACCCGGGCTTGGTCCTTACCGGACAGCGAGCTACCCATTACTCGCCGTCCGCAAGCCCGCGCCTACGGTGGCCGGGAATCAGCCTGGGATTCCCGACGCCCAGGGCTTCTCCCGCGGCGACTACGGCCGTGAGGGCGCATATACTGCCTTTGTGAGTAGTGGTGATGTAATAATTTTGACAAATTAAAGCGCCAGTCTGGGTGTGAACCTACGACCTACACTACAACTCGTAGGTCATGGCCGTTATCACTGGGCCACTACTGCTCTCACTGCTCGTCTAGGTACCAAATGCGTGCACTGACAGGACGCTCAATCTGTGTGTTTCTTTCCTCAAAAGACCATTTCAGAGACCAATCTACATCGTTTTCACATGATCTGACCAAGATTATGTATGGACTTTAAAAGAGATTGTGATCTCAGAGTTTGTATCGGCCTTTCAGAGTAAGATAGAAAACGCCGATCTCATCTAGTTTTTAAAATATGATTGTAACGTGTAAAAGTGGTACAAACCTACTTACAGAATTAAAATAATTTATCAATAAAGAGTATTCCATCTTCAGACTTGCAAAACTGTGTGAAAGTTCCATAATTCTGCAAACAGCTCCATAAAAGTCCTTATAACAATAAAAACTCAAACGCAGTAAAATGAATATTTTATGACGACGCATCGATTCCTTGAACTGGATTGCAAGTATTTAAATAATACAACGAGTAGCTCTGATCAAGTTTGCAATGTAGGTTTTAGTACCAAGGTGGGCACTTGACAGTTATTGATAATGATCTTACTTAATATGTTTGTACCATAACTTGCGTGAGATATAAATATTTTGTTTGGCGTGCTAATAGTACAGTTACGTTAGAATGCAAATCAGTATCATTTACCTTATCCACTTTATCGTATTACAAAATTGGCACAATATCAATGACCTACTAGGACAATCCTTTGAAATAATAAATGGATAAAAGATTAACTTACTCTGGGAGCTACATCGTCTCAGTTTGTTTAAAATTCTCTTCAAAGTACCTATCAAGCGATTTTGTGTTTGCAAAATTGTCTTTCGATACGTAAATGTCACTCTGCACTTCTGTAGCTTCGAAGCAAGAGGTTCTTAATTAGTTCTATTATGAAGAAAATTCGTAGCTATTTGCCCTGTAACGGTAACTAATTAATTGCGATAGGGTTCTCCCTTCGGACTTATAGCCCCATTTGCACGATGCAAGGTTATGCTCGTGGCATACAATAACAACCAAATTGGAACCCTGCACCTAGCTTCTGACGTTTCATTAGTGTATATGGGATCTTATGAAACGTCAGAAGCTAAGTGCACATTTCCAATTGATCGTGGTAGGTATGTGAAATAAAACGTTTTGATTTTGAATAAAACGGAAGCAACAAATGATTTGCATCGTGTATACACAGCTTAGAGCCCCTTCACAATAGCGTTTGTCCAGCGTAAGCGTTCGATGACCGTATGCGCAGCGCAGACACAGCGACACGTGCGTCGCGTTGACGCGGCGTTTCTGCTGGGGCACATGAGTACGCTGCGCTAGCGTCGCGGTTGAACGACTCAAGCGACGCGTTACTGCGGTTCAATTAACTGTAGAAGAAACGCCGTGACAACGCTGCGTCTGCGCTGCGCATACGTTCATCGGACGCCTACGCTGGACAAACGCTAGTGTAAAGGGGCTCTTAGACGGTGCAGCTTTGATAGTTGCTTCAGCTTATGATATGCCACAGCTAATTAAATCCTACCGTGTCCGGCTTAATAGATGCAGGCGTAACTCTACCGTGTATAAATTAGATCGTCCACCCCTTTGACTTTAGGGTTGTTACTTGTTGTGTTACGCAAGTCTACTAACGGCCTTATTCATAAAAAGTCTTTAGTTTTCTTTCACTTGTTTATTTTGTTCACTTGTTTATGAAGAGTCTTTGAATAATATGAATGTTGTCGACAGGTCCGGTGGTGTCGGCATTATGCAACAAGTTCGGGTGTCGGGCTGTTTGCGTGGCTGGGTCGTTCGTCGCAGCCATTGCTTTCGTCCTGTCGACCTTCAGCAAGAGTGTTACCATGATGATGATCACTTATGGGTTGATCGGAGGTAAGTCAACATTTATACTTAATCTAGGGATTTTTTTATGTCTTAAACCTATTAACGCTAGGTTAGGCAGAGAACATGGTCTATAATAGAGTTAAAGAAATGTTGGCGGACTTAAGAATAATAAGGAGATGAAAGACAGGTTTCAGCCTTCTTAGTTACCTAAGTACCTACTTTTCATCGGATTCTAAGGCCAATAAACTAGCGGATGTATTTCATAGATATTTCTTGATAATGTACCTACTATAGGAAATCAACTATTAAAACATGGATTAATAATATCTCACAAATTCACAATTCAATCAATCATCGTCGAGGTTACAATTATGTCAAGCTCTAGAATGTAATGCGTCTTCGTACTACCTAAACGAGCCGACTGATTGATTCCTAGATTCTATGATCTCAAAATTGTTGTTTCTTGAAATTAGATATTGATCGCGTCTTCCAATAAATCTAATTTAACGTGGTTACTAACGTCAGGTTAAGTACACACTCTGATATCCTCATATAAAAATTAACGAGCGCATTTTATGTCCTCTAAATAAACTGGAATTTCCAGCACAAAATTCTTCAAACACCACCCAAGCGGAAACACGTCACCAACACCAAGTTTACATGTCATTGTGACAATAACAGATTAGCATTAGAAATCCGTTACGAATTCACTGTTATCGTGTTTCGTTTACATTGATTCAAATGTAAAATCTTTACAGCAAACATTTCCAGCATTTTTTCTCGGGCAATTAAGTCAGAGAATTCTAAACCTTTAGCTATTTGTAATTGACTTTAAGTATATTTAGAATGTCTTGGCAATAAAACGCCTTCAGGACTCATGTGGAACGTGAGAGTTATGGTAATGTGCACTGGCCTTGGCACGTTGGCATAGTTATGGGGTGGCGTCGCCAAGTCGCTACCAGCTGTCCTTCGAAGCGTGGGTTAGCGAACACAGACTTAAAGGATACGCGTCCGTTGTAGTTAACATTTATCTGATTCACATTACGCACCGCAAATGGTCATAATAACAGATGCGAAATGAGGCCAAATGAAACCATTCTGTTGCTGTGTGATAATTATTATACAACGGGTGAGTCTAGTACAATCATACATAATCATATCGCGATATTAAGTATACTTAATGTATGTGGCTTTTCATTTCATTTTTTCATTTTGTGGATTCCACTTACATGAAAATGTCAAAATGCGATATCTCAGCGAAAAAAAGAAGATATTCGAGTTAACTTAACGTCATTTTAAAGAGAAAGACTAGTACTTTCAGATAAAATTGATGAATTTTTGGAGGAAAGAGGATCTATCGGGCTACGTAACCTCAAATATGAGCAAATACGGTGATTTTTACTCTTCCAGGTTAGGATATCTCAAAATCCTGACTTGATAGAGCAATTCTGCGGTCAGATTCGAATTAAGCGCATCAAAATACTTCGGAAATGTATAGTCTGGTAACTGGGTAATATAATTTGCCGACCAGAATTAAAGTTTCAGGTTTCCAATTATTCTGCTTAGCAACAACTATCATTATGCCAATATGCAGAATGTTCTAACAGCTCATTGTTGATGACTCAATTATGTCCGACATCAACAAATGAGTCAAATAGAAGATGAATAATACTCTATTCATGCATTGAAGATTGCTATATAATAAATAATAATGATGTGCATATCCCATAAATTATTTACTTCCATGCAATTAAAGTAATCCGTCGCGTTGAACAAATTCTTTTGTTTTACAGACACAGTAACACTTTATTCTTGACAGAATTTAAAACGTTATTGTGATACTGTTTTTCGTTTTCTTTGTTGTTTTAAAGACATTATAATTCAGCTTCGTCATTGAGAATTCAGCTCGTAATGTAACTATGTATTTTGAGTGCAGGGTTGTGCATTCGAAAACTTTTGTTGTATAAATACATTTCCAGTAAAAGCTGATCTCGCATTGTATACGATTTCCGTACAGTGCGAGATCAGCGTAAACTGGAAAATTATGGCTTGATGTGTAGCCGTGTGTACCTATTCCCGAAAAAGTTTTAACTTTCAGGTGCTTCTTTTATACCACGTGGATACTTTTTACGATTTGATTTGGGTAAAGTTTAGCCTTATTGTGCCAAGTTAGATTAGTGTCAAGTTTGAAAATATAAAAGGGGAACTATACAGCTGCTTGCGTCCATCTTTTATTCTGAACATTATGTTTTATTCTATGTTCAAAACGTGTTAGTTAAGAGTCCTTTTTATTTGTTTCATTGCTTAATATTCCCGTTTGTGTAATCGACTGAACATGAAAACTGTTTGTCGGGGTATCATTTATCCATTCTACAATATGGTACCTAATTGGTGCTCACATTAATTTGATGCTAAATACAAGGAATAATGAACCTACACGCAAAATCAATTAGAATTCTAATTCATGACCGAGAACGCCCTTAGAAAAGTGTATCGTTCTTAATTTCTATCCAAGTATTTACGATCGAGTTGTTGAAAGATAAAAAGCTCTCTCGTGGAGTGATGTCGTTATAACAACATTGTACCTATCGAGTTACAGATCCTAGGGGAAATTACCTACCAGAGATCGATATATGAGTGTCGAGGTTCCTTGTTAATTAAGTAAATGTGTACAGTACTTCCGTAATTACTTGTGTGTCACTGTCATGGCCAGTCACATCAATAGAATAAGGGTTACAAGTTTGAAGGACACACAATAATTTAGAAAGCAAACTATCTAGATTATCACTAACTTACTTTACTAGAGACCGAGGTGAAATTTATTTTTTCTCGGCTGAAATCGAAAAGGAAATTCGGTCTGATTTGCATTTTCGGCGAAAACCGTAAACATTTTGTATTTTCCATCATTCAATTTAACGGTTTCAATGATATAGGTACGGATTTCTGTCAGTCTTACGTTATAATGCTAAAAAAATCTCTTTAAATTTCTGAGTTATTGTGCTTTTAATTGCTATGAATTTTCTTTGAAAAAATCAATTGTTGTATTGATTTGCCGAAACTAAGTACCGAAAATGAAAACAAAATGCACAAAAAGGATGTTTTAGCTGGGAATAACAGAAACCGTCTCTCGGGCTCTATTATTTAGTAGCCTTTCGAGTGTAGTTCAGAACAGAGCATTCGTTATGCTTAATGATCTCTGGATATTTTGCTATTCCGCGGATGATCAAGGAACTGATTCGTTGTACCTATGTATTTACACACATTTCGCAAAGTAAAATTTACCTGTTTTTGAAGTTTTCGCCGTCGCCGCGTAGTCTTCTACTTACAAGAAACAGTATATGCTGGACGAATAATAAAACGAGACAGGTGACCGCCAAGTCACAAAAGAGACAATATTTGTCCTTTTATTCAAATAAACTTGTATCTCAAGAAAGATATCTTCGGTTTTTGTCCTGTCTTTTGCTCGATAAAGCTGAGATACTTCAAATATTAAAACCGTTTCGACACGTTCTTTGTTCTCTCGAACCCTTGAAAACAGGCAACAGCCCGTGTGTGAAATTGGACATTTGCCAACAGACAGCAATATGAACGAAAAGGCTTAAGTCGTTTAATTTCAAGTGTTAAGCCCTTCTGAAAAATAGCTGAATTCGAGGAAATGCGGGTTTTTCCCTTCCGCGAATGCAACGGTGTCGTGCCTGGCGATTTAAGGTGAACCTAGTCCGCATTTTTCATCGTCCATAAACTTCGGGAGTGTTTTACTCCACTGCCAAAGTAGAATATGATATCGTTTTGTCTCATTATTAATATTGTTTGTACGGAAACAGAATACTAAAATAAAAACCCATTAAAAAGTTTGGAGCCAACAAAGATTCGTTTTTCTTGCTAATTTTACATATATATAACTTTGGGCGTGTTTAAGTAATAAAAGGTGTAAAATCTCCAAAAACAAGTCGGTACCGACAAATTTAAATTATCGAAAAGTTCAATAAACTTTATTGGTACTTGATTTATGCATTGGCTTTTTCATAAAACCCAATCTTCCAAAGGTGTTTTCTAAAAAAATCGTATTTTTTTTACTATAAACGATCCTGCATCTCACTCAATAACGTTGTGCGTGTAGACTAGCGTCTAACTGCTCATCACTGATACTAGAGATAGTATCAGTGATGAGCAGTCGGACACGAAGCCTGGTGAGGCAGCGTGATTTTTAGCCAGGCGCACCAGTAAGTTCGAGCCCGCGACTAGGTTTCCCTTAAGTAACTGATACGGGGACGCTATACTCTGCCTATGTATACCACCGCTTTGTAGAACGGCCGACTAGTCCATGAAAGGGGAAAGTTTCCTGGATAATGTCACTTCATTCTCCGAAAATCTCACGTGACCTATTTTCAGCTTTAGAGAACTATGCTACTGTGTATTGCAGATTAAAAGAGTTCTCGACAATCAATTATCCTCTGCTTGTCTGATTGGCTAAATTAAAAGACAAATGAAGAATGAAGAGTCTGTGGCGTACATTGAAACTTACTTCAAGGTCATTAGAACACGGGACGCTTGGCCAGCTGCCAGCTAGTGCAGACGACATGGCGCCTTACTAGGCTAGAATATGAGATTGCCTTTAATTGTACACACATTACAACTTACACACTTTACTATTTTAAGAGTTTAAAACTGGCAGTTGATTGTTTTACAATCGTGTGTAGGGATCCTTAACAGTATTCTGAATATCCAATGTGACCTCATTTTTGTATCGTATGGCGAGCATTCAAGGTTTTAACGATGGAAAAATACGTCGTCAACCGCACTACGATTCTGAAATATTCATTGTGATATGTTGGTTATCTTGGTATCGTTTTCGTTTCGTGGATCATCCACCTTCCGATCTTACATGAAAATCGTGATATCGAAATCAACATATGAAAAAGTCCCAAGAACCATTCAAAGACATCATGTCAGTCTTAAAATTTAAAGGTGTTAATAATTAGCACGTTCATTTAGCACCAATTTTAGTGATCCCTTTTGGCAGCCAACCGCTGAGATCATCGAGTCTCAATGTCGACACTATTCGGAAATACTGTTTCACGCCAGCAGCAGACTAGTCTATTCAAAACGTGGTAAATGTACGTATACATTTATTTATCCGGGAGTGAATCTTGAAACAAACGATTGAAAGCAGATTTGTGTAGACTACGCAAGTGTTATTCAGAACTCCTATTTGCCCATTATATTGCTAAAGTGTAAACTAAATATTGACAACTTGGCGTGCTGTATATAATATGATACGAAAACACGTTATCGTCACTTGCTAACAAAATAAAAGTCTGTATATCTAGTATACACAACGAATTCTGAGTTTTCAAATTATGTAGTATGACTTCTGATAAATATCAGCTCCTTGACAATCATATCTGATAACCCAAATATATAAGTTAAAGAATCTCGGGGAATAATCAACAACAAAGAATAAAGACACTAAACTGCACAAATGTGTGAAAGAAAAGAGCTTTTCTTTTGAAACAGCGTTCATTGGTGAGAAAAGAAACAAAAATTGTGAAGAAACGTTTTCTTACATAAACCTTCGACCTCGAAAGTCGAATATTGTTGTCTGAATTTTCCGAGAAACAGTTCTGAAAATTCATTCAACTTTTCAGTCTTGCTGCCAATTTTTTGTTTACGACCAAGTCTATTGGATATTTATTCAGCAACGCTTAGAATTTCCGTTACTTCCACTATAACGACTGAATTTTAAAATAAATGTTTTTCATACTTTGTTTTTATTTCGCATTCATATCATATCAAACTGACGAATGTATAAAAATAGGTCAGTGTGTTCTATGTGTTTATTGTACTATTGTAGATATTTTGAAGAGGATCCTCTTATCTTCATAGGAATTTAAATATCAGCTGTGGTAAATGAACAAGAATTAAGTGGGTTTTTCTAATTTATTAAGTACTGGTAATATTCTCTTGTTGAATAATGAAACCTTCTAACCTAAATACGTAGCTGGTTACTAGTCGCCTTCTTTGAAAGGAATCTGGGTGAAATGGCGATTCATTGTACCTTTTCCAGCTGCTAACATTGTGTGTAAATTGATGATAAATTTATTTGATGAGAAAACTGGAATATTGTACTGGGAAGTGACGCATGCGTTTGTAAAGTGGCGACGACCTCTTTGCAGCAGGCAACAACCCATATGCTCCTTTGTGCGATTTCAAATACCGATTTGTGGGCCGACAACAAACACTGAGTCACTCTGTATCATGTTCACACTTTGTTTTTACACATTATACAGCTAAATGGGAACACTAAAATATTATCACGTAATTAAACATTACGGCATAATATTTTCTTGCTAATGGCGTTAATTGCTTTTAGCGACAACATTAAGATGTTGCTCAGTGACTATCCAAGGTCGTAGACAGGGATGAAATCGGAAGGGTTAACATCGCATAATAGGAACTGGTAGGGGATAACGTGGGAATGTCTGGACGCAATTGTAACAAAACTTTTGCACTAACAAGAATAATGGTCCTAAGACCAGCAAAGAGGATGTATGATAACATAACTACACACGTGAATAACTCCTATTATCTTATCTGTCCTATAATGTTCTAATTAATAAACGAAATATGTTATATATGCTTAAACAATCGATAAGATATTCGTTAGCATAATGTTTGTTGTTGACATAGTACAATGTAAATTTTAGGATTAAGTGATACTTTATTCATGAACTGTAGGTTAAGAACCCTTTGTTTATTAGGGCACCGGTGACTTGTTCCTAACGAAGCGAGGCAGATGTCAATGTCCACGCGCAGTCAAATACGCGACTGGATGTCGGTCTCATGTTTTTTATCGCACGCCAAATTATGTGACGTAGGCACCTCAGGCAAATTGGTCAAAGTTCTCTGTAATTTGGGAGTGTGCCAAATTGAGCAACAGTCACTAATCATAGCGTTTCACCTCTTTGAAGATTTTGTTTTGCATAGCGACGCGGGTTTTGTCCAAACATATGCAGGTGCTGTGGCAAAAGCTGATGGTGGTATTGTGAAAACAAACCTTTTTGAATGGTGCACAGGTTTTCAAAGCTTTGTAAAGAATGCTTTTTAGTTAAGCTTGACAACTCTTTTGAGTCATGGATGAATGAACTCTTCGTTTGGTCAAGACCTAAGAAGATTAAGGATTTCTTTTTTTTTCATCGAGTTCTAAATTCATTATTACTGTAGTAGGTACTTATACATCGATACACCAACCAATTGTTTCAACTTTTAGAGTCCATGTTATTATTTTCAAATCACAAATTACGCAGCGCACAAAGTAGGTTATACATTTATTTGTCCTTTGTCATGAATAAAGGTTAATCAAGAATTAATATATATATTAATATTAATATATTTTCCTCCATAATTGAGAGCAACTTTTGTTCCCAGGTCTCGGCTTCGGTATGATCTACCTTCCTTCTGTGGTGGCCGTAGGTTACTACTTCGAGTCCAGACGGTCCCTAGCAACAGGTATCGCCGTCTGTGGCTCAGGAGTTGGTACCTTCAGCTTTGCGCCTTTAGCGGCGCTTCTGCTCAATGAATTCGGGTCATGGCAGAATGCTAATCTCCTGCTTGCCGGCTTGATTCTGAACTGCGCTGTGTTCGGCGCGCTGATGAGGCCTTTGGTCTACCCTAAGGTTTGTGTTTTGTTTAGTTGTGTATAGACGGCTGCATTGATTTGTGACCCCCTTTTCTAATGCGTGTAGGTTCGCAATGAATGGAGCAGTGTGTACTTTGGGAAACATCAACCAAGTATTACTACGGGGTAAATGCGTAACACACCAACAGTCTCAATTTCATTTTGACAGGTCAACAACATTCATTGTGTTATTTACGTTGTCAAGCAGACAAATTGTTCGAATATATGCAGCAATGGATTAGCAATATCCTTAAAATTATTCAGATTGTGATTGATAGTGTGTTAAGGCAAAAGTCTGCAGGTCTTACCTTAGAATACCGGTATTCTGGCTATGTTACGCTATTTATGTAAGCGGAGGTCAGACAGTTGCTTTGTACCTATAAAATATGCAGGTAAGTACTGTTGTCATACTGCAAACCGATCCATACACACCTATTTACTTGAGGAAGCGCTAAAATGATGTAACAAATTAATCATGTAACGAACCAAATAGAGTGGTTTATTTAACAATGGGCAAACAATTTTAGTTTATGTACCTATAATAATTAAGTCAATTGCACTTGTTGTACCGTTTTTTGTAAGTATTGAAACGTTAAAAAAAATATTTACCATTAAACCTCCTGTACAAAGGCGGATTCTTGTATTTTAAATACCTGTAATATTTTTACTCTAGGATGTCATCCTCTGTTTACAAAACAAAGTTAATTAGTAACCATGTGTCATGATTTTATATTTTATTCGAAACTTAACGAAAAATACTTTTTAGATACTTATTTGGGGCATTCTACAGCTGCTCCAATTTTTCCGTTTTATACTCAGTCAGTCATGTTAATTGAAAAAAAATGTTCATAATCTTTCGCGTAACTAGTAAACACCACCCAAAATTACAGACATCAGGTGAAAAGCCCCTATTACAACGTATGGCCGAAGAGAAACGTTTGCAAATGGAGCGAGGGTCCATCGGAGGATCCTACTTCGTGGTGCAGCTGCCTGACGGAACCATGGAGAAGAGGTTGAAGGTGAACGTTATAGACGATTCTGTATGTAGTTGCTTTCACTAATATTACTATTCTAAGTTTTCTTTATGGTGATGCGTTTCGTCTCGACAAAAAACTTTAGTCAGTAAATACAAACAGGACGAGGGTCAAAATTAACTTGTGGGTACCTACTTTAGTTTCACGAATACTAAACCCAGTTAAGGGCTCCCACAAGGCGCGACGCGACGGTGTGACGCGATTCTGGTAGAACAAATTCCACGAAGTTTTTTATAGAAATCGTTCACTAGTGTCGCGTCGCCCTTAAAGCTGAATAAAGCAAGGTGTCTAAAACTATTAGGTATTAAAGTAATACAAATATTTGCTAAATATATCACAGCCATATCACGCTATAAATCCCTGTTAGGCTGTATCACCCGACTACGTATTAATACCATAAATTGGTATTTAGTCAAATGGTTTTATTTTAATCACCTTTGGATGAATAGTGTATACCTACTAACCTAATTATTCGATTTTTTCCTGTCCTGTAAAATGTACCAATAACACAATTTCCTATAAAATCTGTGAACTACTTTCATCACGAAAACACTGTTTTAATTTAATATTTATTTGAAACTGGTGACGAAACGCATCCCCTTTGAGGTGGTGGTATACATAAATCTAGCGATCCCCGCTAGACACTTAAGTGGTCTTGTCTTTCGGCTTTTTGTGCTAACAAAATTATTAGGAAGCATGTTTTGAACACGTATGTATGTGCATGAAATTTTAGAGCTAATTTGCACTGTTCGGGAAATAAAGGCTTCACTTCAGATCCGAACTTTACTTGCGAGTAAACTTCACTTCACACTTTGAAAACTTTGATGCGAAAGATCACTTTGTATCTCAAATTGCATGAACACACACGTATAGGTGTTCGTCGAACATAGGTATACGGCGCGCAAACGCGACGATTTTTAAGCCACGAATAGAAATATAACTTAATGGTATGACAGTAAGATTGAAATTTCAACGGCAACGATGCCGCGGTATCCTTAGGCATGCCGCGACGTCCTTAGACATCATCATTGAAATTGGAATTTTGTTGTCTTACGTATAAGTTATATTCCTATTCGTCGCATAAAAATCCTTTGCCGTGCCGTGCCGTGCCGTTAGTGGGCGCAGGCCCTTTACGCAACGTTAACTCGTCGTAAGTTTTGATACAATCACATCAACAACACGCTAGGGCAACGTCTACGCGGCGTCACCGTGTTGTCAACCAACGCCAGATGCAAAGGCACTCTAGATTAAACCAATAAGAGCTTTTGCCTTTATTCTCCTGAAAGTGCAAATTATTAGATAAATTGGCTATTGATGTAAAAAACCTGAAAGCACAGACCTACACTCAGCTATTTATATTTACGTTTTCTTAGAAGTCCTAAGGTTAGATTTAAAAAGCCACTCCACTTTAGTGCTTAAAATGCTGCATAATATAGACTAGCCATGGAACAAAAATACCCTAGCAACAATTAAAAAATCGAAACATTTCCTTCTATCGGCGTTTCTATGAAAGAAGTTCATATATTATGTAGCATTAGTACGCCTTGTAGAAGGGCAATGCCTTCAAATGATCGGCAAGCTTTGTTCCCCTTTCTTTTGTCCCTATTATTACCGCAAAGTTAATAGTCTGGTATTGATTGTATTTCTACAAACTTTCCAACTTGAAGGGAATGGTGCACGCAATTTTTTTCATTGAATTCTTTCTTTCTTTAAACTTTTTCTACTGCATTGGATGTCGTGGTGCATGAAGTTTGTGACTGGGTAGTTGTCGAAAATACAGTCATACCTCGAAGTTATGGTTAGCGACTACCTACGTAACTCGAAGTACGACATCGCTATTTGAAATTCGAACCCCAACTAAACAAAAAGATCTTGTATCGCCAGGCCCCGTTGAACATCGACCCCGGAGTACACTCTTCGCTGAATCTAGAAGCTTTAGCACGCGTGCCCACAGTCCCTAACATGCCCGGAGTACCGCCTGTGCCTACCCTGCCCACTATCACTGAAGCTAAGGTTGCTGATGATGGCGAGGAGAAAAAGAAGAAGGTAAGGTTTTATTCGCTTACATTTTTTAATAAGCCATACTTTTTTGTGACACCTTATCAGTCATTTGCTTTATATTTTACCCGACTAACCCAGAAGGAGGGTAAAGTTATTGTGAATATGTGTATGAAATAGTCTTCCGCCTTAGCCAAGTGCGGGGTAAAGCTTTGGTTTGGTCACACAATATCGGCTAACCAAATACAGAGCGATTTTTGCATTGATATACGCCAAATACTTGTAAAAATTATTGATTTTTTTTTATTTGCAGGAACCAGTCTAATAGGAAAACGTTATTAAAAATGAAAACTATAACTGGCATTTGTTTTTTATTAAGATAAGACATTTTATACTTTACAAGCAGATAATGTCACTTCACATGTTCAGACAGGTTCAGTCCCGATCTCTTTTAGTACTGGATTCTTTTCTATCAATCAATCACTAGCATGATGCTTACGTCCAATCTCAATACCAACTAAATCGGGTTAAAGGTTCACCAACATTTGTCATGAATTAGACCAAGCCCAAATATTGACAAGAGTTTGGATGTGTACTTATAGTAGGTACTACTCGAATCAGGTAGGTAAATATGTCCTGTGACTATGACCTACTAGAAAATGAATTGATATTGAAGATGTGAAGTTGTTCTGTTAGATTTTACACACTAATAGAGATGTATGGTTCTTGTTCCTCATGATATTAAATTCTTGGTATATTTCAAACATTGGCAGCACAGGAAATGTTTTAAAAGTCTTTCAGTGCGGCCACACGCGTCTAGCTAGGTCAGACACGAGTAGACGACAGTAGTAGGCAGATGCATATGCTAAATATTAAATAGATGAAATACGTGTTCTCAGCTATGTTATTGGCGTAGTAACCTATGTATATCATGATAATGTAAGTGCTAAGGCTTTTGATAAGGCAAATTGACTTTTATACAGAAACTGTCATACGTGTATGAGTGATATAGAATCAGAACAGTAAAAGTCCACGTGACGAATTAACAGTACCTACATTTAGCAGCTATATCTGAGGACTAAAAGCAAATGTAACATGGGCAGCTGCTATTTATTTATTCATTCAGAATGAGCACACCAAAAGCACTGTCACTTACATTTCAATTTAAACAACATCTAAAATTGGCATTTCAGTAATAACCATGCAATTATCAGGTATGCTTGACATTGACATATAAGAGACAGAGGAGAAAAAATTAAAGTACCTAAATCTGGAACACCACAAAACAGACCAATTTGAGCTACATAGGCGTGCAATGTTGGCACTGTTTAAATAGGGAATGTCTGTGTAAAGCGAAACTTATGGAGAAAATATCAAAAGTGTATTCTGTCAAGTTGGACCTTAGGTAATAGGTAATACGGGCTGTTGTCCGCAACTCCACGTCATAGCGCGTATTTTGCGTACGGGTGGGAGAATCAGTTATTCGATCCACGCCAGCTCATCGAAAAAGGCCAGCAACGCCTTGGTGTTACTGACAATCTCACGTAGGTTACCTGGGTTACCGAAGTATTTTGCTCTGTAATTAGCGACCACCGGGCAGTTTAACAGCACATGAGACGCTGTCTCGTCGTCATCCATGAAGGCCCTACACAGCGGACTGTCTACTACTCCTATGACAAAGCGATGTTTGTTAAATGACCCATGACCAGTTACAGCTGCTGTAACTGTACGCAGCTGTGTTTTAGTTAAACGGAGAACCTGTTTCGTGAGACGGGCATCGAACGCAGGAAGTGCTTCCTTAGCCTGCCTGCACTCACTTAGGTCCAAGTTGGACCTTTCATACGCGCCATGTATGTGTATTATTTTAAGGTAGAAATAGGCAATTCAAAGTTGCGACGATTACGCTTGCTACGTTGACTAGACCTAAAGGTAAAATAGTTTACCAGTGGTGCATATATGAAATCGTTTATGATTTTATGGGGTATTAGTAAATCAGAATGGTTACGTCTTTATTTTAAGCTAAGTTAGCTATAGCTATGAAACATTCTCACAAATCATACTTTAAATTCTTAATTCTCAAAATTGCTTTATGAATACGTAGGTAGTATCAAACTACTCATTAACTCTGAAGTAGATGTTAGATTTAATCATAACAAGATGAAAGTACACCAGCATCTTAATAATCAAAGAAAATTCATTAAATTTATGAGGCACGTGACCCGCAAGGAAACAGTAATGAAAACTTAGAAGTTTTCTTATTTAAATGTTAATTAGCAATCTAAGTTCCAACGAGTAGGTTGTTGCTTTTATAGATTGATTTTATTATTCTTGATAGTTCTCAAAAGTTAAATGGCTTTTACCCTTTCACTTTATATATTACTTTTATTTATAAATATTAAGTCTAATAAGACTAAAGGAGTTTTTAATTTGTATTTTACAATTTATTTAAAACTAGCTTTCGGCTTCGCCCGCGTGCATGTCCGAAAATATCCCACGGAACCGGAATTAAACCTACCCTATGTGTTAATAAGGTAGGTAGGTTTATAAACTATGTGTGTGCTAAATTACATCCAAAGTCGGACAAAAATTCCAAAAAATATATTTTCGTAGGTCTCCTCGTAGCAATGACTTTTTTTTAATATTCCATTTACAGTTTTGACTTCGTTCCTATTATGTATAATATGTTCCTACACAACAGTACTTGGTACTTATATCTGAACCAAACGTTATCGCTGGCGCTTCAAATATATTAATCATCGGTCTGTATATATATATGTATGTATAAATAAAATGATGAAAAACCATCATGAGTCAAATTACAAATAATCACTTATATTTGTTACTATGTTGGTGTAAGTACGTATCTCGGTACCTACAGTACGTATTATTCTGATTAAAAAAACCCAATCCGCCACCATATGACAGAAAATTCTCGATTTATCAGAGTACACGAGTGTGATAGTGTAAGGGGATTTTGCTATACATGCATCATTATAAAATATGATAAATAGACGGTGTGGCTGTAGAAACATTATTAATCGTCATCAAAGTCAATACAATCGTAACCAATTGAAACTTGTAGTACGCACGTTGTGTAACCTAGAATCGTATTTATGACCTAGACCGTCTAGAGTGTCTTCATAAAAAAAATATAAGACACATTGACAATGTCCACTGGAATGAGTTGAAACAATAAAAGTTCTACTGCCTCAAAATATTATTTCATGTGTGTAAATGAACATAAAGGGTAAAATCAAATTAATACGCAGTCAGCATAACGCTGTTTCTCCATCCCTTTCTATAACTTTAAAAAATGTTAAAAGTGCCATTTAGTAAAGCGAGATGTAGGTACAACTCCACGCAAGAACGTTTTCGATGCAAATGCTCATTCATTCGCATGCTTGGTGCTTGCGAGGAGACTTCTCTATTCTAAGAATGACGCTTCTAAGTGACAGAAAAAGTTAGACACACAAATGCTTTATAAGTGTAAATGTGATTTCACCCTATATTTCTCAACTAAAGCCCCATTTACACGATGCAAGTATTTTTGCCTGTGGCGTACTATAAAATTGAGGCAAAAAATTACTTGCATCGTCCTAACCCTGTTTAGATGGTGCAACTTGAATCGTTGCTAAAATTATGGTATGCCACAGAAAATTAAAAAAAACACTGTGTTAATCAGGTTTAACCAATATTCCATTATTCCCCAGGGCGAGAACGGCAACGTGACACTAAACCCGCAACAACAGCTGTTGTCCCGCAACGTGTCGTCCCCCGCCTTCAGCGCGCACGCGCCGGGTCTGCCCAAGAACGGATCCGTCCCGTTCTTTGACAGACAACGCAAGCAGAGTACCGGCGACAGGTCTGGCGATAGGTAGTAGAATTGTTTTGTTATAGGGTGCAGTATGGTGGAGGTCGTCGTGGGATATGGTGAAAGTAATGTGCATGTATTCAACTTATAAGTAAACTGATCAAAATAATTTCATCACTTAAAAGAATAATTGTTTTTATAAGGCCTCTTCTCTTTGATGTCATGAATGTACACGTGATGCAATTTTTTCATCAGTTTATTTACAAAGGTTTTTATTTGTGTGGTGCGTAGTTTAAGCCTGCATCTGCGTCAAGTCTGCCCAAGAACTGATACGTCCCGTTCTTTGAAAGTCACACAAGCAGAGTATCGGTGATATGAATTGTAGTAGAATTAGAATTGTTTGTTATATTGAAAGCTGGAAGTGGAAGTCGCTTTTGATGTTGACTGTACACCGAGCAAAATTATTGCTTCTGATGTTTAGTTACTTAAGTACCTTTTTAATGCTGTATTTGATTTTTAATATTTTCATTTAAAAGCATAAAAGGTTAGGTCGTGCTTAATTACCTACAAGGTGTTTATACTTTGAGCAATGTTTATAAAACATTACTTAAAGTTAAGAGACGTTTTAACGTCAAAATGTATGATAAAACAGTCACTAATCATCTAGGGCAAAGCTTTAGCTTATTTGAATCCACACAGAATGAAAAATTGTACGATTTCGTATTAAAAACATTTCAAAATTACCACAGAAACCGTCTACCACACCTAGCTCAAAAATAACCCACACTTTGAAGAAAACATTGGGCCTCTCATACATATTAGTTCCTGAAAAATTCCTACTACGCTAATAGTATTCCGATCAATCCATAAATTAACGACAGACAGCAATAGTAGAATAGACTGGAGAAAACAAGCATGAATGGCGTCGCAACGCTTTGATTTAATTGATCGAATGTTTTGATTGAAACGCCTCGTAGTAGCGCATAACATAGAAATCAATGGAGGCGCCTTATGTGTAAACAAATTGGTACATTTCGTGATTGTGTGAGAGATTGTTTAATTTTGCATGTTTATTGTCTAGTGTTGTTACTGAAAGGTCGTAGTTCTCGTAGCTGATTAGTCATTGCTTTATGTTTGTAAACTCCCAAATACGGGCATTTTCAAAGAAAACCGAAAATTACTTGCAGATTAATTGATAAATCAGGAATATTAGTGTTAATATATTTTTAACCTAAAGTCAAATTATTTATGCCGCTTGTAATGATTTCTCATAGTTTACTTTACCTACATCTACAAAAAAACTTCCTCAAAGTCCTGATTTAGTGTCTAGAAATCTCAACCTAATAAGCTTGGGTAGTTTTTTCCGCGTTGGATTTTCCTCGCACTGCTTAGCGTAAATAGTTGAAAATTGTTGATAAAGTTGTTTTTTTGTCGTGCTTGGATCTGTAGGATTCTCAATGCTCGGCTCAACACCGAGATTTCAAAATCCAGTGCGCGCTAAAATCACGCCTCGATATTTTCACGTCCGTACTAACGTAGAGTAAAATTCGCCTTTTTAATAGTCTTCTTACATTTTCAGCGTTACTAATTATAATCTTTTTCGAATTGCAGATTCAAACCGTCCCTAGCCGCAATCAAAGCAACGTCCAAAACTTCAATGAACAGTCAGTACAGAAATGCTGATGTAAGTAAAATGAATGACACAAACCTACTTCAATTACGCATTCTACATTAATTAGGTCGATAGATACGGAATTATTTGGAACAACTGCATTACAATACTCAATTAAGATGGTACTAGTGGTGGCCCAGTGGTATCGGCTCGTCGGCCCCGACTTACGAGTAGGTCGTGAGATCAAACCAAGGCAGGGCTTTACTTCGTGTATTTAATTTCATCATCACTGCTCTCGAAACAGTGAAGGAAAACTTCATGAGGAAAACGGCATGTCTTAAAACAAAAAAAAAATAAGATGTTCGCACCTTTAGAATTATAGAGACCTAATGCGAAATTAGCCGCAACCAAAATTGGTCTCTATAATTCTAATAATTCTAAATAATTTTGCTTGCAGCTAATTTCGTATTAGGTCTCTATAATTGTAAAGGTGCGACATGTAAATGAGACATCTACCAACTTGCGCTGGGCCCGCGTGTTGCAACATTATAGACTTATTTTGATACTCAACTAAGATTCGGTTATTTGTATAAACTTCGAGGGTATTATTGTATTAGAAGCAACTCTAACCTTATATTACATCCTGCCAGGGGTGCGGGTTGTTCGAAAGAGATACCGCGGCCCCTGGCACACAGGCAACTGAGGGAACACGGGTGGGTTTTAGTCAGTAAAAGTCTGACACGCCCTCCTGCTTCACCCAGAGCGGGAGAAGTTATTTGATGATTACACACCCAAAAAAAAAACTGATATTACATCTAGTTTGGTCTAAATATCACACATAGAATTGAATATTATGACATTATTATGAGCTCCTAAATACCACTAATTCATGTAAACAAGCTGAACTAAATACCTACAGCAGTGTTGAAATTGTATTTAGTTCAAACCAATTGACCCACTTTTAAAATGACAATAAATAAATTGTTGTCAAGGGCATTCATATGGTCATATAGTGGCAATATCCCACATGAGATCGTTCTACAAAACATAGCCCTGAACTTTAGTAATTGTCTGCCAAATGTACAACGACTGGCAAGTATCCAATACAATATGGTTCCTGTATATACGCGAAAACTTTTAAAATAGATGTCATTAGTTTACACAAATATACTTGTCATCAATCATTCAGAACATTGAGCATTTAACTGGAAAATAATTTAAACCAGTGACTGATATATGTCTGAAAACAAAACATCTGTAATTGAACATTAAGTGTTATTTGCAAGTTTTAAATATATCGCTTCGCAATAGATTTTGTGCCATGGAAACAGTAGTTCCCTTGTAAATCTTTATCTACGTATATGTAAAATACATCCTATTCTATTTATCAGATGACACATATTGCTGTAACAATACATTGTATACACCATGTTATTTTATGTACCTATAAGTTACTTCTCTTCTATCACAAATAACTTATAGTTATTTGTGATAGAACTCACTATTCAAGGTATAAATAAAACTACCTATAAATCGTCAATATTGCATCGCAAACCACAACAAAATACAGAATCATTCATGCCTAGCTAGTACTATAAACGTAACGTACCTTCACCACATTTTAAGAATCACACAGAAAATCACTTGCCTATAATATACCTAAACAGCTTGGCTTGTGCTCTTATGTCTAGTCTTCTTTTTCATCATCTTAAGTAATAAAGAAAAACAAAAAAAACTGTTTTTAAATGTTACTTTTAATGCCTGACCAAGATATTGTACCTCAACTTTTTTAAGGAACGGTTTTTGTTTTCAGAATAGTCATGTATGAAACACCAAACTCATGTAGTTTTAAAACATAATTTATTTTTGACGCGTGGTAGTGTTTCTTAAACCAATTTACGGAAATAAATTTAATATAATTGTTGTTAATTTAATTTATTTTTTATTTTCTAATACTATGGGTGTATGTGTAAAAACTGGCCTGAAATAAATGAATTTTATTTTATTTTATTTATTTATTTATTTATGTTGGTCAAGAAATAGTGAATGATGTTAAAACAATACGAAAAAGCTAACAAAACTTTTTTAACTTTCCAGGGTGACACCGAAAGCATGATGTACAACTCAAAACTATCTGTCTCCGCGGGTCCTAGAGAGCCGTCGCGGATGGTTCGCCCGATGTCCCGCAAAGACATCTTCTATTCAGGATCGGTACTCAACTTACCTCAGTACCAGAGCCAGAAGTCGCTGCAAGGGTATAGGAACTCTGTGCTTAGTCTACCACAAAGTAGGCAGACTGGCGATCTGGAGAGACATGAACGTGAGTTTCAGTATTATTAAATAGATACAATACAATTGGATGGTTTGAGCGGTGGGCCAAAATAATCACTATGTGAAGCCCTGGCACAGCCAGAAGACGTTGCGGCAGACTCTTTTGAAGTTGGTGGAACGAGTTAGAGAACATGCTTAGGTCTAGATCGAAAAAGCTGGAAGTCCCGAGGAGAGACCTTTGTCTAACAGTGTAATGATGTAGGCTTAAAGTAACAGTAATAGAATGAAAGTCTAAGCTACTTGGTTGGTGCAATCCATTGTGGCATAAAATAATATGTTTTGGCGATATTTGCTCGTAGGCCTGCTAAAAGATGATTATTTTTCTAGATATCGATCTGGAGACACAAGAACGTGAGTTTCATGAGCTGAGATTTTTACTGTTCATTCAATTGTATGATATGCGGCTTAGTTCGTGCTATCACTTCTTGTGGCATAAAACAATATGATTTACCAAAAGTTGGCCCCTAGCCTGCTAAACATCATTATTATTCTCACATATCACTCATGAAATTGATCATTAGTCCTCAACTCCTCCAAGCGGATTATGATGATGATCAAAATATTAGGTCTTTACCTATGAAATTGCCGTTTTGCAGTACTGGCCATTTCAAATCAAAATAATTTTTGTTTGGGTAAGAATTTTAATTTCAAATTAATTTTATTTTAAAAACATGGATTTTTTTTTCCAAAAGTAGTCATTTGTTTATTGATTAGTGTTACATTTTCATCGCATTTCAATCTTTTTCGTCATCATGGATACGTTAAAAATTCGAGTAATTATGGAATATGAGTACCGTCGTGGCACCAACGCGACACAAGCGGCACGCAACATCAACGACGTTTACGGAGCTAACACTACAAACCAACGCACCACCTGTTATTGGTTTGCTCGCTTCCGTTATGGAAATTTCGACCTGAAAAATGAACCTCGCGGTCGTCCGAAGACTTTGGTCGACAATGACGAATTAAAGGCGATTGTGGAAGCTGATGATACACAATCTACGGCTGAATTAGCAGCAGCTTTCGACGTTAGCGTCAAAACAATATTGGTCCATTTGCGTCAAATTGGCAAGGTAAAAAAGCTTGACAAATGGGTGCCCCACGAACTCAATGATCGTCAGCGCGAAGTACGCGTCGAAACGTGCCTTGCACTGCTCAACAGACACACAAATGAAGGAATTTTGAACCGCATTGTTACCTGCGATGAAAAATGGATTCTGTTTGATAACCACAAGCGCTCAGCAAGTTGGTTGGATCCTGGTTCAGCACCTAAACAATGCCCTAAACGAAAACTTACCCCTAGAAAAGTGATGGTCACTGTTTGGTGGTCTAGCGCCGGTGTGATTCATCACAGCTTCTTACCAAACGGGGTGAGCATTACTGCAGATGTGTACTGTGAAGAACTGAACACAATGATGGAGAAGCTGGCACATCTCCAACCAGCATTGGTCAATCGCTCGTCTCCGCTGCTCCTGCACGACAACGCGCGACCTCATACTGCACAGCAGACGGTCTCCAAGTTGCAAGAACTGGGGTTGGAAGCTCTCCGTCATCCGCCCTACTCACCAGACCTTGCGCCTACAGACTACTACTTTTTCCAGAATTTGGATAACTTCTTGGCGGGAAAAAAATTCAATACCCGAGAGGCAGTACAAAATGCCTTTGAAGAATTTGTTGCCTCCCGTCCAGCTGATTTCTTTAAGAAGGGCATCAATAAACTGCCACTGCGATGGCAAAGATGCATTGATTGCATGGGTGATTACTTCGATTAATACAAATAAAAAATACATGAAAAAAATTCGTTTAAATTTTTTCATACAAAACGGCAATTTCATAGGTAAAGACCTATTATAAAATGACAGTATTTTTTTTTTTTTCACATTAAACATCTCACTTTATGGTGTGTTGCGTTTAAGCTGCTTTTAGCATGCACCGTATGATATTCCTTTTTTGAATAAAAGCTGCCTGAACAGTTATATTATTTGACAACACCACCTCACTGTCACCGCTTAATGATCAAACTTGAAGCTTTGTTATCAAAAAAACGTATTCGGCTAACCAATACAGCTTTAATATCGGATATTTTTTTATTTTATTATTGAAATAGTTTGTTACTTCATTTACTTTAAGAAGTTCATCCAATGTGTATATTTTTATTGTAGCAATAAATGTTCCAGTTAGACCGGAAGCTGACCCCAACATAGTTTGGAAAAAACTAGGCAGATAATCTATGTATAATAAATGCTACTTACTGTATTTTCCAGAATACGACCTCTGTCCCTGCCTGCATTTACCGGAATCCTTCAAATCGGCGCTCTCTTCAATGTTAGACGTGAGCTTGCTCCGCGACCCTGCCTTCATGTTGATCGGCGTGTCCAATATCTTCGGCATGGCGGGCTTGTATGTGCCTTTTGTGTACATCGTCGATGCTGCAACGCTTAGTGTGAGTATACTTACTGTTCTGTAGATATTATAAGACGGTTTAGTGACTGGCTGATAGACTGAGATGTTAGTCTACTGCACGAAGCCTTCATGTTTATCGACGTGTCCATATTTGGCAGGCTTGTATGGGCCCTTTGTGTACATAGCCGATGCCGTGAGACTTAGTAAATATTTTTAGTAAAAAGGCAGTATAAAACTGATTGCTTAAAATTATAAAAATTCAAAAATAAAATCAGTCTAACGTTTTAGGTAGGTATCTAAGTAGATAAACATAAAACTATTAATACACTACTACACTTACCCCTTTATTCATAAACGTTGCTTAAAGTTGAGTAATGATTAGCGTCTGTTAAATCATACACGTTTGACTACCATTGACGTTTAAACATAATTTAGCTTTAATCATTGTTAATGAATATACCCCTTAACTCCTTATATCCATCGGCCCAAGACCAATAAAGAACGGCATTAATGTTAAGTACACATTGACCGTGGCCTTGATAATTTCTACAAAAGTTAACTAATTATATAACCGTCAAAACATTTGTCGGTCATTTGCCTGAGACCTTAGATATTTTTGTAGTCAATCAACAAATAGTGATATAATTAGTCTCTTGGCATATAATGTTGTCTGTTTGGTCACATGTTTGTTTTCTTTTTAAATCAAACACGTTCACACACAGTATAACCAATGTCGTTTTCTCCGTATTACTTAATTACACATGTCAAGATTCTGTATCCATCTCAAATGTGACGTCATTCATAATAATTCGGACGTAATCTTGCTTCAATTTATTATTAATTATATTTATTGCGCGTGCCAAGTGCGATAGTACTTTTGGGGGCGTTTCGTGACGTAATTGAATCATGTTACCTATATATGTGATTGAGAAAATGTATGAAGGTGTGTTTAGGATCTTTTTGAATGTACCATTTTTGCCAAAACTCGTACCGCTATTTGTTTCTAAGAAAATCTCGTGTTGCATCTTTTTCGAAAACCAGCGTACATCATAATCAAAATTTCTGCAATTTCAATCATAATCTTATTAACATCAATGATTTGCGATAGACGGCGTTAAACTATTGCAATCAACCGATTAAGTAATATAGATAACTTATTGAATTATGGAACTTTATGTGTTAATTAATTTAATGTATTTGTCTACTATATTCCAGGGTGTAGATCCATCGCAAGCATCATTCCTGCTGTCAATCATCGGTATAACGAATACGTTCGGTCGTATCGCCTGCGGCTGGGTCGCAGACTTTCCCTGGATGGACTCCCTCTTGCTCAATAATGTCTGCCTTGTGATCGCCACGGTAAGACCGATCAGTAACTGAAAGTGGTAACATAGACACAAGATTTTATCTCCTAGTCAGTTCTTCGAGCAAATTCTGACCACGCATACATACCTCCATAATCAACAGAACAAGTCTCAATAGGCATTTGGTCTCTATTTACTGTTAAAATGGTCCAGAAATGGATGCGAAAATGATTTTTACAAAGTTTTTTCAAAACCTTACTTTTTCCTTATCAATATAGTTTTGATAAGGAATAAGCCAGGTTATCATAGAATCAGGTTGTGGAAATAGTATAGACCATACTATCTCCACGGCCTAATCCCACCGTCGCCTTTTTACTACTGGACTAAGTACCAGACGTTACTGCAAGGCGACGGATCTGGGGACATCCATCGCTCCCTACTCCTTAGGATCCTCCACGGCGGCGTGTAGTGTTGCACGCGTGCCTCTATGATGAAAGGGGGGGTTCAACACCTCACTCCCCCCTAATTCTAGGTGCACTAGCCGGGGATCGCGCAAGTCGCATCAGATCCCGTGATCCCCGGTGCAAGTGTGGGACGGAACACCGGGGTCGTTTTAGGCAGTAAGACTGACAGACCCCTCCGCCCTCCCCAGGGCGGAGGACATCCATGAGGATTTCCCTCGTCATCAAAAAATAAAAGGGTACCATCCACACTTGGTTTATATCCCGACCAGTCGTACTCTGTGGAAGTCTGCCAGCGTCTATGTTTCTTTAACACATATACATCGTCTGTCTTCAAAGCGACAGTGGACAGGCATCTTCTGGGCACACCCTTCGCTTTCGCAACATACCCATTCGGCAATAAAAATACATTTAAAAAAATATTTGAAAATCTTGAGAATATTTTGTTTTAACCTAAAAGTTTTTCTTTACTGACTTGACTTAAATGAGATGATGATTTATGTTACAGATATCAGTTGGATTGATTCCCTTCTGCACCACTTATGCTATGTACGTTGCGATAGCCATCGCTTTTGGAATCGCTATTTGTAAGTAATAGTATCCTTATCCATACATAAAAACTTTTTCCAAAAATAAAGTGAAAAAAAACTTTAATTTCGGAAGGCGGTGACAAAAAATTCAAATACAGCTCCAAAGACACCGACTTCCGAAATTAAAGTTATTTTTTACTTTGTAGTGTTTTTTTGGAAGTCGGTTGTTTTTTTTTTTGAAAAAGTTTTTATTTTTCACTTTTTAGTGGTTCACATGTGCTTACCCCTTCACAGCGTATCGGCGTGATGTTATGTTATGAACTGGTGTAAGCAATAGACAGACATGAGATTTCAGCAATCCCAGTCCATTTGCTATCATTTATTGAGGAGTTCCGTTGCCTATCTCCAAAGTTCTTCATCAGATCTTCACCAAATTGAAATGAGACCCCTACGAGAAAGTACTCTTCCAAAAAATTGCTAAATCGCTTCGTGTGCCTATAAAATTTGAAGAGTTCTCTCTATTTCTCCAGGATCCCATCATCAGATCCTGACTTGATGATCATGGGACCACCTGGGAAGTTCCGACGAATTGATAACCTCCTCCTTTTTGAAGTTGGTTAAAAATAGCTTCTTGACTATAGAAGGCTCTAATTCTCCTACTGTGCATAGTTTATTTTTCTGCCGTTTTTGCGTGATTGAGTAACAAACATCTAAAAATACAATCTTTCACATTTATAATATTACTAGCTTCCGCCCGCGGTTTCGCCAGCTTGGAGGTCGGAAATTATCCCGCGGGAACGTACTACTGGGATACAAATAAGACTATGTGTTAATCTAGGTTATAATCTATCTGTGTGCCAAATTTAATCCAAATCCGTTCTGCCGTTTTTGCGTGATTGAGTAACAAAAATCCTAACATCTTCACAAACTTTAACATTTATAATACATATTATTATAGTATAGTATAAAGTAGGATACCGGGATAGATTTTTTTAGTATTAGTAATTAAAATATAAATGTACCACGTATTATCTTCCAGCCGGCTACATCTCCCTCACCTCCATCATCCTAGTAGACCTGCTAGGCCTGGACAAGCTCACGAACGCCTTCGGCCTGCTGATCCTGTTCCGTGGCGCGGCCGCCATGATCGGGTCTCCGCTGGCGGGCGCGGTGTACGACGCGACCAAGAACTACGACGCGTCATTCTATATGGCTGCGGCGTTCTTCTTAGCTAGTACTTTAACTTCATTCGCTGCTCCACTGTTCCGCAGGTGAGAAACTGTATTTATGTTTAACAATAGAAAAGTTCCGTGTGGTGCCGGACGTAAAGAATAGCACCATCCCATCTCTTCCCGTGGGTGTCGTAGGAGGCGACTAAGGGACTTACTAGAGAATGGGCAGCAGCGTTCTCTTTGCATTTTACCACCATACTGCGATCGCCAACCCGCCTGCCAAGCGTGGCGATTATGGCAAGCCCCCCCAAATTGGGGGAGGCCTATGTTCAGCAGTGGACGTCTTCCGGCTGAAATGATGAATAGAAAAGTTATGAGCTCAAGTTAGGCCGTCGGGAACGGTCACGTTTACCCGCGCGCAGCAGATGTTGACTTACTTGCCTTACTTCCAAATCAAACCGAGTTTTTGTGTGTCTCCGTCTGTGTCGCAATTTGTAATATTGGGTAGTAGTATAAAACAAGAGAGCAAAAGTGACATAAGCGCGCTTCAGCCTTCAGTGGAGGCGGGATGTTGGAGGACGGCGGCTGACCCGATGAGATCGTTCCTAATATTTCAGGGATTTGTTTGCTAAAACTACGTACGACCGGCCTATTTTGCTGTGCGCGCGCCAAACCAATATCATCTCAAGCAATCGTTGTGGGCCAGTGTGCTAACACTAACTAATAGTGCGGGATAAACTAATTCACGCTATTATTCTAGCACGAAACACGGTGTCATAATCAAAGACTTTATTATTGTAACATTGTAACGCCACAGTTACGGGAATTTTGGTCGGCTATAGAGCCCACGTATGCTGAAGTGTACAATAAAAAGGTACCCTTAACTTTTAAGTTTGCATCGCACGGTTTTGTTCTACAGATCAACTAAAAAATGGTCAAGTAAGCCCCTATGCACGTGTCTTCGAGTTGCCAAAACAAGTGTTTACAATGACACAATGAGTTGTGTTTAAATTGTGACCATAACAAAAGGTGGATATTATTTGTTCAGTGCGATAGCCCGCCAAATAAATAATTTAGTGGGCTTAACATTTGATCACAACAACGTCCATCAAGATCTCGCCGCATATGTCTTGGAACATCGACATGAGGATCTAATTCGCCTAGCACTTCTAAATAATGTACATGATTTTCTCCCCAACAGCATTCTCTTCCAGGAACAAAGGATAGCACAATAAATAACCGCACAATTTAATGTAACATTCTGGGGAAGCGAAGATATCATCGTCGTCGCATCCGAATACTATCTCGTAAATGTTCATTTGCACATAAACAACAGAAACGCGTTGGGGTATTCACCTATTGGCGAACCAGTACCCGCCAACAGCCACATCCTAAGTACAACGTTAACACTCTACAACATACCAAATCTTTACGTAGCCGGTACAACACACGAGAGCCACGAGAACAAGAAAAGCCCACGAAACCCCAGCCTCTAACGAACAGCCCCCACAACAAGAATCCAATACTCACACCGTTATCAGACGTAATCGCGAACGACGCTGGATACACAACACTCAGAAATCTGACCTCTACCCCAATCAAGCACACTTGCCTAGACCTGTTCATTGCAACTTGAAACGTTCGCGGCGCGTCGACACCAGCCAAAGAAAGAAAATCAAATAGACGCTGTACCTTCACGAAGCGGTATTCATATTTCCTACAGGAAACAGGGATGAACTCAGGAACATACATCTCCACATACTACGAATGGCACCCCTCAAAAAAAGCGGGTAACACAAACCTGGAACATGCAATTCTATTATAAAAGTAAGCCAAAATTGAACTAGTTAACAGTAAAAAGGATACCGACGCGATGTCAGCTACCTCGAGGTAGGCATGGAAAAAGACAAGCCAACTGCTCTGTATAAATCAACTCTCACATCAACGGTTGTTCCTACTTGATTAGATAAAAACCGAGGATATGTACGCTTATAATCCTCGGCGACTTCAACGCCCATATTGGTCGACAAGATACACAATGTTTTTAACGCAAAGGATTGACCCAACAAAACCTTCACCATGAATTTTCTAAGTACAACAACGAACTATTAATAGATATAGCCAACAGGGAAAATCTGAAAATAGAAATGACAAAAGCTACATCGTCATGCAGAATAACGGGTGCATCTCCAACCATAAAATAATCTAGGAACTGCTAAGGTAAACCATAAACAATGCAACTCTCAATAGAAATTCTATCAAAACAAAATACGAAGACTACATAAAAAAAGTAGCAAATAAAGGAATCACCCCAATGAATGAAAACAACGAAATACCCTGAAACACAATAATGGAGGTATTAAAACTGACCTGAGCTGCTCAAGAAACTGATTTTTCAGCCAATTTACTCAAGAGACCATCACTTAGCTCTTGCTAACCTACAAAAGGCCCAATTCCTACAAAGCAGAGCAACAAGATAATCCAAATAGGCATAAAAAAGAATGCCAGACAACACTCCAAAAGGTTAAAGAACTGCGTATATACCGGTGTCCAAATAAGAAACAATAAAATATAGGGCCTTCAGATACCGAATGTTAAAATAACAACCGAAGTACAAAGCGCAGGGCCGATGGTAGAAGAAGTAATGGTAATCATCAATAAAATGCGAAACGACGACGATGAAATCCTTAGAACCCTTGAAGACGAAACCCATTTAATCAAACTAGATCAGGACCGCGAAATTTCACTCCCCCTGGTATGATTATTTGCGGACGATCTTATACCACATTAAACCCTTACTAAATAGCGTAGGCCTCCAAATAAACGAAACAAAAACAAAAATTCTAATTACATAACATCACAGCAAACGACCAACGTGAACCTAAACGGAATAAGTATACCAACAGTGGACGAAATCAAATACCTGAGCACATACATAACATCCGCATTAAGCAGAAAAAGCACAATTAGAAAACGATGCCAACAGGCCACGAGAAACGCCAATTCATTACTACCATTAATACTAAACTCAAAGATGGGCTGGAAGTTAGCTAGACTTATGTATGGAATGGTTATAGTACCTTAAAAGTATCGACCCTCACCAAGGCGAACAGATCCACACTCAGAAGATACGAACGAGTTATCTACTTGATTAACTACGCCAGAAATAAACCAAGAACTAAGAAAATACACCAAATCTTAGACGGAAAAACCATAACAAAACGCATCAAGAGCCACAGGATGTGCTACTTAGCACACGTCTTCAGACGGGATAAACCACACCTATTGCATGCAGCAATGCAGTATAAGGCTAAATCTAAGAAGGTCGGACGACCCATTTACACATGGAACGACAACCTAAAACAGGACATGAAATACTTCGACATGGGAATCAAGTTTTGAAAAGACATGGCTGGAGACAGAAATAAGATCAAGAAAGCGGCTAGCGATATCTACAAAAAACCAGAAACTAATGGCAGCGAGAACCCAGAAGACGACTATGAAACCGGTTCTAAACGCGCGTGAAAACCTGACTTATTCTTTAGCTTGGTCACTACTGGTTCAATTAAAAAGGCACTCTGATATCCTTTTAAAAATCCTCTAAATCTGAATTTTCAAATTCACCAGATCTAGGGAAAGCGTACAATTACTTCATCAAATTTCCCTATGTAAGGCTTAGGTTACACACGATCATACCAAAATCAACGGCTTTGAAGATCACTTAATTATTGGTCTATTTTCGATATCTGAAAGTGGACTCCTGAGCACGGGCCTCCTATCTGAAAATTTTCAAATATATTTTCGGTGTTCTCTCATCATGCCGCACCTACTCAGCTACCAACTGTTCTCCATGCATACATATTCTTAATTAAAAACCCTCTGGGCTGGGTATCATAAACATGAACAAGCAGGGAATTATAGAACCTGCACTATCTACGTCTGAAATCGCTTTGATTATCTTTTAAGACACATTTTTTCACAAATTAATGTTGAAATCATCTCTATTACAGAAAACAAGAAGAAATCCAACAACCGATGGACATTCTGACGCCCATCGACGAGGACCTGGAGGAGGGCGACGAGGAGGACGAGGACGACACGCCCATCACCATGGGCGCGGGCGCACTGGCGCACCGCGCGCCGGCCATCGTGCGCACGGCCGCCTCGCCCTCCGAGCCGCCCTCGCCCAGCGACAAGCTCACCCCGCAGCGGGAGAGTGTGCTGTAGATTTAACCTTACGGCTCAAGATATAGGGTTTACGATTAGGTTGAACATTGTAAGGTCTCGGATTAGCTGGCGGAGAGATGGGCGCAATTTGCGAAGCTCAAAGTTTTTGCAAAGTCACCTTGTGTTGAGTGTCCGGAAATCTGAAATATTATATACGACGTGATTTCTCTAACTTATTTGGATAACGCAAATTATGTTCGTCTGGATCCGCTATACATTACCTTCATTAACTATAAAATATTGTACCATCTGTATGTAGTACAATATTTTTTAGATCTGTGTAGGGAACACTGAATATTGTACCAAGTTTACACAGAAATTATTCTTGATGTAACTTTGTTCAGTATTTGCTAGTAAGCTAGGTCAATAAAAGGTCACCCTGGAAGACCATTATAGCATAAACTGCTATGAAGAGTAGTCGGCTAATCGGGTAAGCGGCAAAAACTTAGTTTGAACATATTCGACTTGAAACTGTGATCTATTTTAAATACGGAACCGTCGTGCTCATTTTCTTGTCTATGAATTTGAAATTATTGTCTTCCTATGGAAATTATTGGCGAGTATTTGTACTTAGTACTAAATGATCATGTTTTTGTCGCTAACGAAATTAATCATTCGAATTCATCCGTATGTCGGTTTGAGTCCATCAAATCGACACATACACATCTCCATTAAACTTTTTATAGCCCTTATTAGCCGACGACGTATTCTACCTCCGAACATTGGGCGTTCATAACGAAATTGTAGGTGATTTGATAAACAATTAGATTTCACGAACCCTTTTTATTCTCCAATAATTAAACAAATTATACGATCTCATTACATTGGAGACGCTGTGTTAAAGGTTTCTTGAAATCCATTAGGTATTTATTAATTCTCGTAATTTTTACGATATACTGAAAAAGAAAACCGATGAAATGAATTATTTTCTGACAGTAATGTACAGTGCTATTAATATATTAAGTTTATATTAGAAAATGACTCATTTTGTTGAAGAAAAATAAAAAATACAACAAAAAAAAAATCACTTCGAAGCGAAGATTTATACGAAGTTACCATAAGTTAATGACATTAATTAAGAACTGGAATTGACTGCAAGCAATAAAGCGTTATATAAATTCGCTTTGCATTTCGGAACTAATGGGAGGGATATGTAAGGTTCTATATTCCAACGTGCCATATATGTGTCGTGGTGCTAGCGTCAACAAGAGATGTTAAAACATTCATATGTACTAATACTCAAGCACTGCAAGTTTTTGTGAACGGAAACTAAAATGTCCATAGTTGTCATTAGCAATAATTAGTACTTATAGGCTGTTAAGTACTTAGAAGATATAGAATGATACATAGAAACGTAGACACAATTATCACCTTCTAAACAAACGCATATCATACTGGATTGATTTCTCTTTGAAACGGACAATAAGATATTTCTGTCAAAAGGTCTAAACTCATTCGTGTTTTCATTAACAAAAGTGTTAAATCAGTGAAAGTTTTTAGAAATTTAACAATGTAAATAGTATGCACAGTTGTAAATATAAGTTGCAGGTAGGACGTCGGGTACTTAGTAAAACGAATTCATGGCCCGTTGATATTAAAATACGGCTTAAATGTTAGACTCTTTCGTCGAAGGTTGATGAATGAACTGAAGGTAGTTGAATGTCAATATAGATATGTTAGATGCCTGTTTTAAGATACGGCTGTCTCCATGAATGAATTTTGAAACGAGGCAAGGGACTATCAATTTATACGATTAAACCCTATTAATATATTTTATAGTGTGTACATCGTGTTAGTGTAGCATTTTGCCTTTAAAACTTGCTAGACTATGTTAAACTTTTCGAGCTTGGCTTTTTTCTATACGACTCTATGACGAGAGATATTTGAAGCAGATTTTAAACGTCATATGCGTACACTTATTTCTAATCTTGATGCAGCACTTTTAAGGCATTAAAGTACAATGCGAATTGCAGTGACTATTCTCACTTCCAATCTGTGACATTGTAAAGAACTCTTTAGTGCCATTGTGACGAACAACTACGTGTGTAAATACGCTAATATTAAGTGAGTTTACATAGAGCGAGTGAAACGGAACGCAGTCAATTGTACGTGCATCTAACATGCAATACTAAACACTTGATGGTCAGGTGTCGTCATATAGGCTTATGTACTTGCCACATTAGTGTGTATATATCTGAACTATAGGATATATATTTTTGTCATAGATATTTTTCTGTCAAAAAATTGCATAATTTAGCTTTAAGCATTAGACGTACTGTATCATTAGGAATGTGGAAGGCAATTAGCAGTTAGGAGAAGGTATTTTATGTGATAATCGTGAAAAATATTGAGAATATTTCTTTTTTAACAACCTGTATTGTATTGTATGCCTATATGTAAATGATAATTTTAATGAAGTTTCTTTTATAAGGTTTAATGTAATCTGATATGAAGTTACAAAGTGTATAGAACGTATTAAGGAATATTCAGAAAAATATGAATTAATGTTACTGTTGTTATATAGCTTTATGTAAAAACCAAAAGTGTTATTATGTTTTTAAGATTAAAAATTATTTAGGAGTCGAGGGAAGACGCTAACTGAAGTATCGATGTAACCGAAGAGTTTATTGTTGATCGTGGTGATCCAAGTAAAAATCATGTTGACTACGATATATTTTGGTCTGATTTCTACGACCGCGAATACAATCATGAATTTGTACTATCTCATGATTATTTTTAGAGGCGATTTTTATGTATTAACTTTGAATGGAAGCACAGAGAAGCACATATAACATTGTCATTAATTGTGAATGTTTAATATATTATGATTTAATTACATATTCAGTATTGGCTCAAAGTATTGTTTATATATTATATTCATTTGAAATGTTACGAGCTGTTTACCTTTGTATTTGTGATTCTGTTTTAGTTGGGTTTGTTTTGATTGAGCGCATGCATTAAATTATGAGTTAATTAAATTATAAAATTGATATATAGTTTTATTTGTTATTATATGTGTGTAAACAGCTCAGTCGATGTATTTTGATAATATGTTAGCATTTTAACTGTGTGTAGTAAGAACCGCGTCATTAGTGTTTCTGTAGAACTGCCTTGGTTAAATAAATCCGTTCATGACATCGTATAAAAGCCAAAAGGCAAACCACTCGTAGTTTTAAACGTAGCAAGTCTTTCTTTCGAATGCTGACAACACCCTTCATGAGAAAACCCCAGTTAATGTTCGGAAGTACAGACTTTAAAAATTTAAGCTCCGATTGACATTGTTTTAAGGCTGAAAAATATCACTCTAGAACGAATACACAGAAATAAAAGCCTCCATGTATTGTGTGAGATTGTTCTTTTTAATTGAGATAAAATTGGGCTCATCCACGCTAGAGCAAAAGTCGCTATACCTTTTTGTCGGCACTCCGAATTATGTGCCGAGCGAAACCTAGCTTCGGTACAAAAAAATGTTTCAGAAACATGTGCCAGACACAAGTTGCTAAACATATAGGGACTTGTGCACTAGTGTGGAGGAAGTCTGGAAGTCTGGTGTGGTTACTATAAGCAGTTAAAATGTTAATTTTAAAAAGTTTTTTCAAGGAGCCTAGCGCACGCCTCGCTTGCGCTAAAGGTACAACATGCAAAGAAGCTTATTGTTGACAAAGTCCACCGAAATCTTTTGTAAATAACAGATTCATTAAATTATAATGATGACTGAGATTGGCGGTTTTATTTTGACCCTTACCTTTGCACTTGGTGCAGACCGGACGCTCTCAATCGACTTGGAAGTATTTAGAGTTGTTTATACTCTTTAGGAAAGCTCGTTTGTATTCGGAAATGCGATGATTTCCGAGGGATATTAAGAAGATAGTTGTACGACGGCACGGTTGGCGCAGTGGTTCAGCGATGGACTGCTGCGCTGCGTGTCACGGGTTCGATTCCCGCACGGAACAAATATTTGTATGATCTGCAAGTAGTTGTTCTGGGTCTGGCTGTTTGTGCACCTAGCTTCTGACGTTTCATAAGTGCCCATGCAGGCTTATGTGAAATAAAAATATTTTGATTTGATTTGATTGTGTATGTGAGTTTAAATGTTTGTAAACGCACCCACGATACAGGAGAAATTCCTAGTGTGGGGCAACGTTTAAAAAAAAAAAAAACTACACCTCTGCCCTTCTAAGAAACAATGCGTGATATTATATATCTAAGAAAAATGCGACGAGCTTGTTAATCGTGGCACAGGGACATGCATGATAGTGTTGTGTAAACAACTAAAAACGAGATAAGAATTGTTATTCTGCGTTCGGGTCACTATCGTAATGAGGAGGGAAAACGTATAAAATACCACGTAAGCGTGGTATAGTTCTTTTAGCAAATACCACTGAAATTAAGGATCCTTTGAGCAAACTTCCGTAGACCACAGACGTAAAAATATCGCCTCGGTATTTTATCGCGCACCTGGATTTGCAACTCTTGGTGTTGAACCGAGCATTGAGACTCCAACAGAATGCATCCCAGCGAGTCGAAAAAACACACAGCTCGATTTTCAACTCTCAGTCCTAAGCATTGCGTTGAAGATCAAGTGCGCAAAAAAATCCCTCCACGAAATTATTTCGTCAGTGCAAACGTGGACATACATTCAAAATCAAAAGTCATTTATTCAAACTAGGCTGAGAGTCAGCACTTTTTGAACGTCAAAATTACATAAGACAGTCCCCCAAAACGCCTGCCCTTCACCACTTCCTAGTGCTTTAGCTGGGAAGAAGTGGCGCAACAAACTCCCCAGCAGCACAGCTGTCTGTTAAGTTAGTAGAACTTGATTCTGTACAATAATAGGTAAGTAATTAACATTAGATACTGAACACAAAACAAAATAAAATTAATTGTCATATGTTAGCTAGCACACGTCAATATACCAACAAAACATAGTAAAAGCAGTTATAAATTATAAAAACAAAACAATAAACGTAAACAGAACTCAATACCCACATAAAAGCCTCCAGGCATAAAGGGTTTGCCCGCTTACATAGGTATGCAAATGCAATGCTGCATTATGTTCATTTAGATTTAACTTGAAGCAATTAATGTTAAGCTAGGACCTTCGAAGTAAAATAAATAAACAGTTAATTACTAATAACAATGGCAAAGCCATGGTCAGCAAGACGACCAGTCACCACAAGCAGCACCCGTTCACGAGCATAACGCAAGGATCAGCCATTGCCCGCCTCGCCATATTTAATAAAAAAGGTTATACCAAGCCCAACAAATGAGATAAGAACCATATGAAGCGGGTGAATGGGAAGCACGTAGTTTGTTCTTATTTCTAGTATTAATATCATGAATATCACTGTTTTTAGTGTTTATGTATATATTTTGCCTAATATATAAGATGTTAGCGAAGATGAATTGCGATGCCACCGTGAGAATACCTACCATTCTTCAATTTAACTTTTATCAAACCCATATCACATAGATTATGTAGGCAAATATAGTATTATTGTATTAAAAATCCCTGTCAGGATGAATCCAGCCAGCTTTACCTACATTAGACAGTGATCTTGTCTCCATAACCATACCCACCTACCTACCATAAAACAAGCACACACACCATTGCAAGGCCATGAGGGTCATTACTATGTTCATGACATAAATAATGACCATAATCCTAATGTTACATAAGGATAATTATCAGCACGGCTTTGTTATATACCAAACCACAATCATATATAACATGAATTTTAATGTAAGTAGGTAACAATTTTGTGTGCAATGCGCGTGAAACTAACGAGCCTGTGAGAAATAAAAAAGCACGTAGACGTATAATTATTATTCATGTTATTAGCGGTATCCGTTTATATCTACTTCTACATAATCTAGGTAATATGGTACTTGGTTACCTGGATTATAGGTAATATGGTCAGTCTAGAATCATTATTTTATAAATAGGACAGGAAAAAATAGTCATCAGCATAACCGTTGAAGTCTACTGCGACGTGGGCCTCTCCTATTATACACTAGAGAGAATTGGACGATAGTAGGTAGATTTTGTTGAGACTTGGTCGTGGGTTCGAACCCAGGCAGGCGATTTAGTGTGTGTAAATAATTTCATCACCAGCTCTCTCAAAACGGTGAAGGAAAACATCTCTAAGAACCGTACGTAGGTACTGTGCCCGCGTGGGCGGATTATGGCCCAGAAAGAAGACCTGTTCCCAGCAGTGGGAACGTTACAGGCTGACTATGTTATGCTTTGTGCCACTATCTAACAATTTGGTATTATTGGTAATTATAAGTCCCCAAGCAATACATACTCGTAGCTCGTAGCGTAGTAGACACAAATCAATTTACACCATTGACATAATTAAATCAACGCGAGCCATTCAGGAGAAACGCTGTGTAGTTTGTAATCGCCTACGTGCCGTCTGTCGTAAAGTTTACTATCAATCTACTACCGTTCTAACGAAGCAATCGTTACAGTTGACCCCCACATAAGGTTGGGCTCGCCACGATAGCGTCGGTAAGTCCCCTTTTTGAGAAGTGGCTTGAGAGGCGACACGGCGTCCTCACCTTCCGCCTGACGCAGGTCCTCACCGGACACGGTTGTTTCGGGAAGTTCCTGTTTCGGATAAGGCGGGAGGAAACGCCCGGGTGTTTCCACTGCGAAGATCGCCCTGAGGACACGGTGGAGCATTCGGTGGAGGTCTGCCCGGATGGGCGGAGCACCGCCGTGTCCTCGTGGAGGCGATCGGCGGTGGCGATATACCGTCACCCCCTTCTGCGAAGCAGTAATACTCGCGAAGAGGGAGGCGGCGCACGTGAGGGAGAGGCAGTATATGCGCCCTCACGGCCTTAGTCGCCGCGGAAGTCGCCCTGGGCGTCGGTAATCCCAGGCTGATTATAATCTCACTACGTTCAAACTACGTCAATATCGTGTTTGGTAGAAACCAAAGTAACGGTAAGGAATCGAAATGTTATATTCTGTATGTTCCAAGAAAATTTGTCGATATTTATTAGCAGATGTCGTGTGTTATCTAAGGAATTGACGTGGTTTCGAAGTTAGGAATCGTTAAGTGATCATAGTGAATTAGAACACAGAATCAAAATCCCCAGATTAAGAAAACGGATCAACTCAGCCTATCAGCACCTTGGCATGGTCGCTCTTAAAACCTCAAATACTTACGCGGTTGTCTGCCTTTCGCATCTCAGCCAGAAATAGAAGTAGGATTTCGGTTTATTAGCGTGATTCTTTAATTTTCATTCTACCTAAAAGATATTTCAGATCTCTTAAATGGAAAAATACATCGGTTGAACTTGAACTCTAAACTGATTGATAGCATTGCACTACAAATTATTTGAAGGCAATACTTGATCGGTATCTAATTGATATTACCTATCAATAATTAATCTGTCTATAAAGCCTTATGTAGAAAATTGACTAAATACAGTATTAACCAGCGCTTGTATTCATGATATGTCCTGTAGACATAATTTATAGAATCAGAGTTCTAAGCGTGATTGATTGGAGGTACCTATCTTGTACCGATGACAACATCATAGGTAGGTAATGTGCATTTAAAGCTGATATAAATATATCATTATGTTTTTCCGCATAGATAGATACCTACTTATTATTTGCACTTCCTACTTTTAGTTCCGCTTTGAGGTCCGAGAACTTGAGATTTCTGCGGTCTTGCAGATAAAGTATTATGTACCTACTTCCGAAAAAGATTAAGGTTGACGTGTAGTTTTTTCTCAAGGTGATGGTAAACGGGAGCGGTGCACAATTAGTGCCTGTTTAGTCTAAGGTTGCGTAGATCGGAATACGTACCTAGTGAATTAATTTGATCATTTTCTTTCATTGTTCATTTATCATTATCAGCTGACCATTCACAGCCCGACTTCACCAAAATCTAGTCAAAGGTCTCGCAAGCAGATAGAGATCTGCTTTACGCTAAATTATTGTCCCAATATTCACACTTCGGTGCCAGTCTCGTCCTGGTTCTACCTGAGATGGAAACACACTGCCGTCCGCCCATCATAACTGCCGCACTCCTACTTATTTCCAGTTCAGTCTATCTATTCTGTAAAAATCTCACCGTGAAAACTTAGGTGAAGTGAGCTATCATCCTACCTGAATCTAGGGAATCTAGGGGTTGATAGCTCACTTCATCTTTGTTTTCTCGGTGACATTTTAACATAATAGTACTGCTGTTTCGCCAATCAGTCACACACTTAGGTAGGTATTTACTCCAATTGTAGGTAGGTATATAGGTGTTAGGTACCATCAACTGGGCACAAACCCAGAATGGTAGTGTTGCTAGCTGCTACTGGGGAATTCCTAATGGTAAAGCGAAAACCCAAAAACACATTGCCCTACCTGATTAATGAACTCATGGGCACGCCACGATTGCGGCGGTAAGTCCCCACTTCTGCGAAGCAGTAATGCTCACAAAGAGGGAGGCGGCGCACATGAGAGAAAGGCAGTCTATTCACCCTCACGGCCCTAGCCTCCGCAGAAGACGCCCTGGGCGTCGCGGTCAGGAATTCCTGGCTGATTCCCGGCCACCGTAGGCGCGGGCTTGCGGACGGCGAGTAACGGGTAGCTCGCTATCCGGTAAGGACCAAGCCCGGGTCGCCGGCGCGTTGTGTTCCACGCGCGCCTCAAAGAGATGTCAGTATCAACTGATGGGGCCCGCAAGGGCCGATGCCTGCCAGTGGTACGGGTTGTTCGAAAGAGATACCGCGGGCCCTGGCACGCAGGCATCTGAGGGAGCACGAGTTGGTTTTAGTCAGTAAAAGTCTGACACGCCCTCCTGCTCCACCCAGAGCGGGAGAAGTTTTTGATGATTACCCACCCAAATAAAAAAAAGACACCCAGTGCGACTGCCATTAACCAAAAACTGGCCAAGTGCGAGTCGGACTCGCACATAAAGGATTCTGTACCACAAGGCAAAAAACGCCGAAAAAACAAGTTTCTTGTATGGAGACCCCTACTTTGTTTTTATTATTTGTTGTAGCGGCAACGGTGAAAATGTCAACTGTCTACTTATTGCGGATAATGAAATACTGCCCGCTGACAGACAAACGGACGGACGGACAGCGAAGGCTTAATAATAGGGTCCCATTCGTTACCCTTCGGATACGGAACCCTAAAAAGTCTCACTTGGTCTAGTGATCGCGAATCGCGTCATATACATACCATCAGCTTACCTACATTAAAATTCGCGATGTTCACCATAATTTCCATTTGCGATAGACCGTGCCGGCAAGGTCAATGACCGGCGTGTCTGCTGCAATGCGCGCGTGTGTTACATCAGCCGACCTTGTCCGACACGGAACAATGACAGCTGTAATATACGCCCCTGGCTTTCAGCTGTCCTAGGTTATGCCTCGCCAGTGTTACAGTCTAGAAAACCTTCTAGAAAGTTACTAGAACGTATTATTTAGGTAATTGAAAAAGTAGGTATAGTCATAATCATAATAATACAATGTCATACCATTGAATTAAAGCATTGACCTGAAAGTGTGTTTCTGAAAATAAATTGCTACGTTAATTGGAGAACGTCATTATAAAAAGTTTCAAAGATTTTAAACAATATTTATAACGCAACTAACTATTTACACCAGGTATTAAATTAAATGACTAAATAATTAAATATACAAATACCTACATAAATTCAAAAATCAAAAGGGCATTTAGGCGTATACTCGTCCGTATTATAGAGCTATCTAAACAAAAATATGAGTTAACCTTTGCACTTAGAGAAATGCTGTTTTTTTTACTGTAACACTGTCCACAGCATGGTCATCCTACTCAAGGTCACGTTCGTCGATCGTCTCGCCTGCCTGAATCGATGCGTCCTCACTTCGTCAGCACTCGAATGTTTTGTCTTCGAAAACAAATATTATACCTACGCAAATAAAATCGTTTTACGTGTTTTTGCCAGCGACTTTGCAAATACCAATTTCAGGATAACGCGAAATTCTGAAATTGGGATTTTACTTTCAAATTAAATTAATTGAAATAGTTTATTGTCCGGATATAGGTTTATATGTATACATCTAACTTACAATAAATACATACACATAGCTTTAACGAAACAAACATAAAAAGTAGGTGCCATACAAAATCCAATATTATACTTTTATATTACCTTAATGCTTTGTGGTAGGGAATTAGGTAATTGGTGTGTAAAAGGACTGCAACTCTACGTGGGGTTTTTATTTATTTTTTTGTTTGGGAAGTCATCAAATAATTAAATTCTTCTCCCGCTCTGGGTGGAGCGGGAGGGCGTGTCAGACTTTTACTGACTAAAACCCACCCGCGTTCCCTCAGTTGCCTGTGTGCCAGGGGCCGCGGTATCTCTTTCGAACAACCCGCACCCCTGGACCTGGGGTTGTGGTTCCATTTTCGTACCTACCGCGGACACTAAAGAATTTGCAGGTCGATGTTTGGCGGTGGCAGGCGGCGGCCGACCGGCTCCTCAGCAGCGCCTGCCACCAGAGCTTGTGCATTAAAGTGTGAATCACCTACCTACCTTAAATGTAATTTTCACAAACCGGTTTAGCTTCCTCCTTTCAGATGAATAAAGTACTTACTACATTGTTTACTTGAGGGGTAATTGCGTAACATCAACAGTAGGAATAGCTGTCATTTTGACAGTTCAACAACATTCATTGCGTTATTTATTATGTCAAGCAGATAGTTTTTTCTAACATATGAAGCAATGGATTAGCAATATCCTTCAAAATGTTTCAGACTCGGATTGATTGTATGTTACGCAATAAGGACGGACATGCTCTAGGAGGAAACCGGCATGTCCTAGAACCTAAAGTTCGAAGACATGTGATATCTACCAACACGCACTGGGGCCGCGAGGTGGATACCGGCCCGCTCCCTCTCACAGAGAGTAAGCCTGTGGGCTGTGTCCCAGCAGTGGGAATGTTATAGGCTGATTATGTATGCATATGCTCTAGGTACATTTTGACATCTTTAACTTGTTTCTGATAGATACTATAGGTACCTGAGTCGGAGTTAATTGAGGAAGCCACAAAGGCATTCTAACTAAAATTTTGTAAATAGAGGTATTATCTACGTGCGTCACCAACGTTTTAGGTTTTCCACAAAGGATTTCTAAAGTCCCCTTCTTAATTCTCAGATTTAATCTGAAATGACCTCAACTTGTCTCTGCGCCTTCACGGTGAATCAGATTGATTAAAACTTACCTAAAAGATGGCTGGCTGGGTAAAATGATGTAACGAGGATTTTGAAATCAGAGTGTGTCTGATCCTCAGGGTAATTATTCCAGCATCTGAGTTCTTATCTTATAGTAGATACCTAGATCAGAATACGATGTCCAGATTATAATTGGTAAAGGTACTAATTCTTTACATTACTCATTGGAGTTTATAATCGTAATCTTTGCTGGATTTCTGATTCTAGGATTTGATATCATTTGATGTAAAACTGACAATGTAATAATTCACTTCTAGGAACAAAACTTCATGTCGTTAATGATTACAACAACAAGTACTTGTTCCGGGTCTGGCTGTTTGTGTATGTGATTTTAAATGTTTGTAAACGCACCCACAATACAGGAGAAATTCCTAGTGTGGGGCAACGATTTTTTTTTTGATTTTTTTTTAAACTATCGTCTAATCAGCTAGACAGACTATTAGGTACAGTAGACCTCCCGAGGTAACAAATGTAGCAATCAGCCTCAGTGCGAGAGCTGCGAATTGTTCTGCTCTACCAGTCGCTGCAAAGGGTAGCAGAACGGTATGTCTGCTGGGGTTGTGGACGCAAAAGGAGAGGACTCTGGACGTCTATTCAGCGACACCCAATATCACGTCGCCACTTAAAATAAGAAGAGTTAACCTGAGGAGGATCTCGATAGGCAGCTGAATCAAGGGCTTGCTTCAGAAAGCGAGAAGTGCCTATTCCTGAACACAACATAGACATATTTAGTATAGGAAAATTAATATTTTTTATATTTCTCTCGTCACAAAGGTAAAACATAAGAGAACAGAATGGACTATAATAAAAAAATGCATTTATATGTGTAGTGATCTCATTCTGCCGTAAGACTGATAGCAAGGGTTTCGAGTTCGACCAACGCACCCGGTTCACCAGGTTTTCGGCGTGACATAGAAGAGAGATCTCCTACTGGAGATCCTCGTGCATCCTAGGCTGCAAAAGTGATTTTTGACCGGTATCGGTATCGAATCCTGCATAGCCTTCTAAAATTAAATGCTGTACGACAGTATTTCCAAATGCAAAAAAGTTAGAGAGACTTGAGACCTTTTTGAGTATTACTAAATTAATCCAAAATCTATTGTTAGATTTTAATTACAGCTAATTAGTTGCCTCAAAACAAAAGGAAGGCTTTAATTGTGTAGATTAAATCAGATATTATAAAACTCAACAGTTTTCAGCCTTGCCATTTTATTATTTTTTACTCCTTTTAAAAACTGATCTTCACCAAGCTCAGTCGCATCGGGAATCCCAGGCTGATTCTCGGCCACAGAAGGCGCGGGCTTGCGGATGGCGAGTAATGGGTAGGTCGCTGGCCGGTAAGGACCAAGCTCGAGTCGACGGTGCGTTGTGTTCCACGCGCGCCTCAAAGAGATGTCAGCACCAACTGGTGGGGTCCGCAAGGGCCGATGCCTGCCAGGGGTGCGGGTTGTTCGAAAGAGATACCGTGGCCCTGGCACACAGGCAACTGAAGGAACACGGGTGGGTTTTAGTCAGTAAAAGTCTGACACGCCGTCTGGCTCCACCCAGAGCGGGAGAAGTTATTTGACGATTACCCACCCTAAAAAAAAAACCATGCTCAGTTATTATGAAGTACTAAGTAATATGTCATGCTACTTTGTTACTAGTCTAGCTTCTGTCCGCGACTTTGTCCGCGTGAAATTTCTTGTTCCCACGACCGCGCTAGTACTTCAATTTCGCTTAGCGTTCCTTCTGATTTTGTTTGTTTTTTCTCGGCTCTTAAGGGTCCAAGCTTGATGTTAAGTAGCCTTCCTCGAGAATTAGCCTAGCAAAAGAATATAGAAATTTTCAAATCCGACTGACAGTTCCAGATATAAGCGCGTTCAAACCTACAAACAATTTATTATTGGGTATAGATTACACAAACCGGATTGAATTTTCCTTCTTCATTAATATGTGGTTGAAATAAATAAAATAGATAGGTACTTAAATGATTAAGAGGTAAAGGTAAAGCTTGAAGGTAAAGCAATCACATTCGAATCTCAGACGGGTCCAGTGATCTCGACAGCGATTAAGAATAGGCTGATGAATGCTGATGTAGATGAGAAAAATGTGCACTCAGCATCATTATCAAAAGAAAATACCAGGGTCGTATATCAACAACACTTGGATGAAATTCCAAATAGCCATGAACAAACGAATCACGCAACATGATGCCAAACGTGTGTACACGCGCTTACTACGACCTCCGAGTGACGACAACATCAACAAGACACGCCTTCCATTGAACACTACAACCTCATTTGCATACAAATGTATCAAATGTTGACAGCAATGAAACAAGAAACAAATTCGTCAACAAAGCCTCGCTGACTCACGTGGATGATGTAACATCTCTCAAACTTGCACCAGACGAATTCTCGTGAAAGAAACGTTTGAACTTTTATTAGCAAAAAATATGCATTAACCTTGGCGTTTGACGGCATGGGACATAAATCAGCCGTGGCAATTAAAAAATATTGAAGAGACATACACCGGGAAGTAACCGTTATTCGATAGATATCAGCAATCTCTGTGTTTATCTTGAGACACGATTATAAATTCTAATTAAGTTTGCAAAGCTTGTCGAGTTGTCGACTCAAAATGACACTAACTAAATTGTCTTTTATTTTTTATAGATTCTCATCTTATAAACGCTTCGTGTAAACTAGTAATCGATACTTTCATCTATAAACGTTGACATAACGCAACTTTTTTACTGGACAGATCGCGGATACTCGGATCGAAATCGTATTATCTTCGGAAGATTTTCCACCGACTGGTTAAATCGGCCAAGGCGGCTCGGGGAGGTCAGTAAAGTACTAAATTGTTAAATAATTACTCGTTAGGCATTTTCTTAAGCCATTCTCAATAATGTATTAATTAACTGTGTTAGGTTTACGATGAAATTAGTTTAGAATGGTTTTATCAGTTGAGCTGCTGAACTTGAACCACATATTGAATGGAACCACGACTCCCAAATTCATTTTAATTTAATGAACGACTAGTTGCTGCTCGCGACATCGCTCGCGTGGATTTCGGAATGTGCTACCGGGCAAAACGTAACCCGTGCTACTCCTATGATCATCTAGGTCCCAGAGAAAGTCCCGTCAAAATCGTTCTAGCCGTTTCGGACATTAGCAGAAACAAAAAGACAGACAACCAATAAATGTAATCTAAAGTGGATTGTGGCCCAGTCCCTCTCAGGACCCAGGTCCCAGGAGGCCTGTGCCTCAGCAGTAAGAACATTATAGGTACGCTATGCCCATTCCAAAGCGTATTAGGTATACCTATGGAGAAGAACGGGCAAGAAACTCCATGGTATATAATGTTCTCAGCTGCCTTTATTATATCATAATTTGAAGAGCTGCTTCCTATTATAGCAGATAAAGATTAGATTGACAGCTTTAAAGTACCTAGGAACCTACTTAAGTGACAGAGACAATCAATTCTCCTGCATACTTTTCCTGATTGGCAAGGCCTCATGTGATTTGTGATGTAAGGAATGTATGTACAGACGCCAGCACATCAAACTACCCCAAATTGTCAAATTTCTTTGATAGATTTTCAACTTTATCACATTAAAATAAGGTTCATGTTCAATTGGGAAAATCTCACAGTTTGGGATAGCTTGATGTGCTGGCGTCTGTACGAGTACGTAATGTAGCATGCGTTCCTGATACACTGTTGGTTTTCCTCTAAATATATTTTGTGGGTTTTGTTACTCGTTAATGTATGTCCGTAGATGGTTCGAAACCGCGAATTAATGTACCTACGGAAACGAATCGTGCGGCTTTGTTTATTTTATTTTCCCTATAATTACTAATGATGCCACGAATAGTGAATTGGCCGAATACCGAATACCGAATATTCGGCAACGCTGTCGGCCGAAGCGCCGAATATTCGGCCGCCGAATGCTTGGTGGGGAGGACGTGGAGAAGAATGCTGTGGCAAACGAGTTGGATTTTTATTTGAAAATAGTTCGCCTAGATCGGAAGGCCGATCCTTACAAGTGGTGGTCAGCAAACGAAAAACAATACCCGAACCTTTCGAAATTTGCAAAAGTTTATCTTTCTTCGCCTGGAAGTAGCGTTTATAGTGAGAGGTTATTTTCTGAGGCTGGTAACGTTTACGATGAAAAGCGCAATCGTTTGCTACCAAAAAATGCTGAAAAGCTCGTTTTTATCCATCACAACTTACCACTGATTAATTTTAAGTACTAAAATGTCATAATTTTGAAATAAATACATAATTTTGAGTAAAATAACGTGTCTTTTTTTACATGATTTGCTATTCGGTATTCGGCCGAATAGTACGCACTATTCGGCCACATACCGAATAGCAAAAAAGTGGCCGAATAGGCCGAATACCGAATAGTTGCCGAATATTCGTGGCATCTCTAATAATTACTTTTGGTTTTTAGGGTTCTGTATCCAAGGGTACGAATGGGCATACTTATTACCAAGGCTCGCGCTGTCCATCATAGCATAGGCGATTAACACACGGCACCGCGCACCGCCGCGGTAGGCAGTGAAGCGGATCTCATGTCGCATTGGTCTCTAATAAATCCATTGATGCCTAACACACGTACGCCGCCCGACCACGCGGACGAGTGCTCTGCCACCGCGGCGGTGCGCGGTGCCGTGTGTTAATCGCCAAAGCATAGCATAATCAGCCCATAATGTTCCCATTGCTGGTACACAGGCCTCCTCTCTGTTAGAGGGAGTGGGCCGTAATCCACCACGCGGGCCCAGTGCGGTTTGGACCCAGTGCGGGTTGGTCAGTCACAAAGCTGTAGCTTTTAAGCCGAAATAGGTGGAGACTTGAAATTTTCACAGAATGGGTATGACTATGCCGCTTTAACAACAAAAATCAAAATTAAAGAGGGGTCTCTATAACCCAAGAGACATGTTTTCTGCGGGAAATATTGCAGGGTGGTACGGAACTCTTCGTGTGCGAGTCCGGACCGCATTTGACCGTTTTTTTAATTTACCTACCAAACCCTCTCGACTGGTAGGGCGACTTCTGCTCACTGATGGCTGTCAGTGGCCAGAGGTCTAGAATATCAATACTTACCTATAAAACGATTCCTTCGAGTTTTTCCTTATCAATAATCATCTCACTCTCACATAACGGTCATCACCCAATTCTTTACAATTTGGTACCGAATTTAAGCAGGCTCTTTTATCATATTTACCTGAACCGTGTGTGCGTCAGTACCAGGAATAATGTGCCAATTAATAATTTATCATGTAGAATTTTACACCACCTGTACAGTAAATCAGAAATACACAATTCATGATCGGTAATACCACACAGCTTGTCTATTCAACCATAATAATGAATAAACTATTTTAAACATAAGTAAAACGTACCTAATGTTAACGTTTCCGACATCACGGGAAGCTTAACAACCGGAACCGTAGCTCCGATCAGAAGTTTTATTATTGTATAATATGTACTTTTATTTATATTGTTATAGGTAGCATACAATGGATAGTTATGTTAAATGTGATCATTTTAGCTTTTTCTTTTTTGGTTGGGAAATCATCAAATAACTTCTCCCGCTCTGGGTGGAGCAGGAGGCTGTGTCAGACTTTTATTGACTAAAACCCACCCGTGTTCCCTCAGTTGCCTGTGTGCCAGGGGCCGCGGTATCTCTTTCGAACAACCCGCACCCCTGGCAGGCATCGGCCCGTGCGGAGCCCACCAGTTGGTGCTGACATCTCTTTGCGGCGGGCGTGGTACAACGCGCTGTCGACCCGGGCTTGGTCCTTACCGGATGATCATTTTAGCTGCGCGATGATCATGTCACATAGTTGAAGAGCGTGTTTCCCAGGGTGGTAGGTAGAACCTGTTAGTTAGTAGTTAGTAGAATCAATTTGAAACCATGATGAAGTTTAGAAACAACTATCTGTGCGCTAAGGATGCCCAATTTTTTGCTTTGAATCGATCTTTTGGATCGTAACCTGTGAATACGATTTTCATACGATCTTATAGCCGAATAAGAATTTGATCTGGGCGAAGATCGCATTCTGTTGAACTGATTAAAACATTGATAGATCATCGGGCATCTCTACTGTGCGCGCGGTTTTGCCCGTGTGGATATCGGAAATTATGCCACAAGATCGTTCTACTGGGTTATAAAGTAGCCATATTAATCCTTATAACATCAGCTATCTTTAACCGTCTCGGAGGTTAACCGGAACAATCAGAAAGACAGACAGAATTTACAAAAAAAAAAAAAGATTTTTGTTGTACAGACGCCAGCACATCAAGCTACCCCAATCTGTCAAATTTCTGTGATCGATTTTCAACTTTATTTCATAAGCTTATGGTACATGTTCAATTGGGAAAATTTGACAGTTTGGGGTAGCTTAATGTGCTGGCGTCTGTACATGAGTACTGTAGTTGTTTGCAGTGTACCTTCATACTTTCATATGAATTTAGTAAAATTCTGTTATTTTACTAAATTTAGTTAGGTCGGGAAATGGTCCTGTCTCGTGGAAATGGTTGTCTGTCTCTTCATTATTTAAAACTTTCAAAAGTTGTTGGTCAATTGTGCAAACAAAATTTTTGTGAATTAGAATAAAATAGAAAAATAAATTAAACGTTCATTAAGGTGAACCTAGTCCACATATTTTGCATACCTACAAACTTCGGGAGTGTTTTTCTCCACTATCTGACATGGCACATCCAAAGTAAAATATGATATCGTTTTGTCTCATTATTAATATTGTCTGTACGGAAACAGAATACTAAAATAAAAACCCATTAAAAAGTTAGTAGCCAACAAAGATTAGTTTTTCTTGCTAATTTTACTTAACTTTGGGCGTGTTTAAGTAATAAAAGAATTGTAAAATCTCCAAAACCAAGTCGGTACCGACAAAGTTCAATTATCTAAAAGTTCAATAAACTTTATTGGTCATTGATTTATGCATTAGCTTTTTCATTAAACCCGATCTACCAAAGGACTTTTCGAATTTTTTACTATAAATGATCCTGCATCTCACTCAATAACGTTGTGCGTATAGACTAGCGTCTAACTGCTCATCACTGATACTATCTCTGTCGGACACGAAGCCTGGTGAGACAGCGTGATTTTAGCCAGGCCCACCAGTGAGCTCGAGCCCGCGACTAGGTTCCCCTTAAAACTAGTCTTACAGCTAGTAGTAGTAGGTATAATACACAAAACTATAATAACGGAAGCGAAAGGTTCAAGCGTTAGGCCCCCTAGAGGGTTGCTAAGTTTTCAGCAAAAACTTAGACTTAGAACTAAAACTTAGACTCCAAAAAAGAAATGACAATGACTTTCTTTATGAAATGTCAAATTTACGTCATTCAGAGATACACAAGGCAAACAAACGAACGATAATGGTGACGCAACGGAAGCGAGAGTCACGATCACAATAGTCTATTCAACAATATTATTATATCGCGATGATTTGCTTACGACTACCTTCCGATTACGATCGCGCGTGCTATTGTTGTTAATAATAATCATTTTTGTTCCTTCTGTACGACATGTATAGCTCTGTTTCATCAACTGATATAATTATGTAGGTCAAAGATAGGGGTGCTACACACTTCTTCGGATTGGCATGATTTGCCAAGCCGGTGTGACACTTGTTCAGGACATCACGGCTAGCCGTGATGACCTGAACAAGTGTCACACACGCCTACTGTGCACACTGCCGTCGATACCCGTCGACGCGTCGCCGGCTGCAGTTGACTCTGCTTGTGAAGTGTGTCGCTCTTGTAATATGCACACTTACAAAATGTAAATAGAATGGCGGATGGCGCAAGAAATACAAATGTATTTTGTTACATATAGGATTCCACCATCCTTTGCCGCGTTCAGAGGCAAAATTACCATGTTGACATTTTTTCTAATGTCAAATTGAAGACATAACAAAGGTATTTTTTTCTAATTGTGTAAATAAAACTATATACATATGAATATGTGAGAGAATGAATCCTGATGTCCCGCAAAGAACCTTGTAAAATCGTTTCACATTTTGGTAATAATTTGAGAAAACCCTTTTTTTAATTACCCAAAACCATACGAAAGGGGACCACTTAACAAAATAAGGAAAACGTGCTTGATGTTATTATTGAAGCTGAGTTAATAAAAACAGTTAATTAACCACGATATTATTACTATTAGGGCGAGACCTCGGCGCAATACGATGATAAGCTGTCCTGCAAATTCTGCGAAGTAAATGAGATTGTGGTTTATTCTCCTAACGGGTTTCCCCTCCAGATTGCAAAAACCCGTTCATTTCGTGGGCTCAGGTCATGGCCTACCAAGCAGTGATGTTCAGAAAAAATTCTATCTTAAAATGATCCCTAACCAAAGAGTTAGAAGTTTAGAACTGTAGAAGTGTCTGTGTCACTTCGAGTCCTACCAACATTAGAGGACCCCAGCTTTTAAAGCAAAGACTGACTCAGGCTTATCCAGGAGATCTACATTCTACAAGTTGTCATTTGATGATTTGCTTCAAATAAATAAGAATTTCTGTTTGAACTCTGTCACACGAATGATGAATTAATTATTCTCCTCATTTTCGTCCTAGTAAAATTTCTTCAGATTAATGGTGTTCATGAATGGTTCCATCAATCAACTGATGGAATGTTTTAAAAACCAGTTTTTACGAAACTCAAATATAACCGCGGCCTAAAGTTTAGTTAGTTGTGCTTGGATTTTCCTCAATCCTTTTTTTATCTAGACTTAACAGTCACGTTTTACATGGAAAATTATGTTATTAAAGTCTCGTTGTTGCATTTAATTTAGATAAGTAGACGTAATTTGCGATCTGCACGGATCTGAGATAAAAATCTACTTTTTTAACAACAATACCCACCTTACAAGGCTCAAGTCAATGTCAGAGTGCGATATGGAATGGAGTTCTTAATTTTTCATTATTTTATTTCCTAGACTGTGCCTTTTAAAACCTACTTCCGTTAACACCAGTATTAAAGAATTTGGTTCCGTAATTATTTCACTTCTCAGGGAAATAATTACGGTTTTATTTGTGAGGTTTACATGACATATTTAACTACAATACCTGTCTAAAGAAACCTTGCAAAAAATTCGATGAATTATCGCTGACGCAAAGTGTCATCTATCATCAAAATCAATGTTTGTTTGTTCGTTTTTTATTCGATTGGACAGAGCCAGCTTACGAAACTGAAGACCGATGATGGCAAGATCGATCCGCCAAACCTGACCTCTTGAGAGAGAGATCGAGAGGTTCTATGGACAGTTATACATCTCAGCAAGTAATCCCCTTGGCAAACAACCCAATAGCTAGATTGACCCGACACTATACCGAAGACATCCCGGACCTCAGCGTGTACGTGATTAGGATGGCTCTGAAGCAGCTCTTAAACAACTAGGCACCGGGTGAAAACCTGTTCTTTTAAGGGCAGGTGTCCCCGAATCGACTCATTTTTGATTCAGCGGGAAACAATCAAATATTCTTTCTTTTGATCTAATAAAAATATGTGTTGTAGTTGAATAAACATTCTTGATAATTCTAGCGTTCAAACCACTATACTTAGTAGTTTACTCGATCATACAAAATCGCGAAAACAGTGCATTTCTTTATAGTCTTTCAAGTCTTAATTGAAGTAGACCAAACTTTATCTTCCAAAAAATATGTCAAAAAATAGGCAATGACATTTGTAAGAATATTCTAGCGTTACTTTTTCTCAAAACAATTTTGTATTGTTTTAACAAGATATTAATATATTATATAACCAGGAGGCCCGCGCGCTTCGCTTCAGTAGCCGGCCGGCGTCTCTGAGGTAGGATTTGTGTCGCTTTTGCTGGCTCGCTGCATTACCCCGCTAATCGATCGAAATATACGTAATTTTATTGTTATTTTTCGTGTTTGTATATTACCTCCAGAAGCTTTTTGATTCCGTCATATTCGAGGACAATATTCCAAAGGGATGGAGCAGAGGTGTGGTGATACTTTATTTTAAGAACGACACTGCCTTTCTACGGAATTATAGGCCCATGTTACTTTTTAGCCAAGCCTACAAACTATTTTCAAGAGTCATCACGAACCGTCTCGCGCGCAAGTTGACGAAGCGACAAATTCGAGCCTCCCGAACAAGCGGGATTCCGTGAAGCCTTCGATTCGATTGAGAGATGGACTGTACTACAATATTACCGGTATATTGAGGTACTGAAGTGTCTGTACAAAAACGCCATCATGTCAGTCCGACTCTAGGATCAGACCTCTAAACCTATCCTTCTGCAGCGAGGTGTGAGACAGGGAGTTGTTATCTCTCCGAAACTGATTACCGATGCACTGGAGTATGTCGTCAAGGTTCTGGGCTGGAAAAGAGTTGACATCAACATCAATCACCTTGCGCGAATGTTATAGGCGTATGTAAGGGCTGCAACGCACCGGGTACCAGCCAGTTTCCTATATTTTGCGAAGTGAAGTTACACAATGATACCTACACACATACATGGTCAAATAATGATAAACAGATAGTATGATTGTCATTCACGTCATGTACTTATTTCCTCATGACTTTTTAAATAAATTAATAACAAAATTATGAGTTTTTTTTACTAACTACCTACGTCTTTATGGAATACAATAAGTCTCCAATTAGTCTTTACTCTGTACAAATTAAATAATTTTAGGGCACGAGTCGAATGAGTTGATTGCCCTGTAATTGTAAGCATTTGTGTCACTGATAATGGTGAAGCAATTAACAGCTATGTACTGAAAGGTACGAAGGCAACCTTAATTTTTTACTACGTAAGCACCAGAAAAGATTGTCAAATTGTTATCGTCTTTCGTAAAGGTAGAAGGGTCGAAAGAATTGTAAATTTAAGGAGACAATTCCTGATCGAAAACAGCAGAAAAACATTGCATCAAATAATGTTTATTGTCACTATGTCTTCAATGTGTTAGTTTTCCTTAATATAAGAACGCCGGAAAACCGCAAATGCGTAAGCGCCACTTATCTATCAACGAAGAGGCCTAAGAGCCAGATTTTAAACTTCAGTTATTATTTATTGCTCTTGCTAAAAGATCCGTTATTACTAGGAATACCAACAAGGACACTGATCAATAAGAGGAGAATTCGGATTGTCCTATAAAAATTGCGTATCACAAAGTGCCAGGCCATAAGTACTTTAAAGAAGAAGATCACCTCAGATTATATACTCCTTAATTACCTACTTTCTTTGCAATTTTGACTTTAACTACAACTTATTTAAATTCCACGATTATCCAGTGTTAACTCGGTGTTTAAGCAAGGAACGTGAGATAATGCGTTCTGTAATTAAGCGTACGAAAATAGATGCGTGCATCGCTTCTCGAGGAATGTGGGCTTTTGTTATACCCTTTAACTTTTAAATAGAAACAATGAAACTAGATACAAGAGATTGTGTTCTTTTGTCTTTTGCAAGTACCTAAGGTGTTTAACTCGCAAATGGCTGGAGTAAAGGAAAAGTAATAGATGTGAAATAAAATTTTATAAATAGGTGTTGTACAGTAGTAGATCTTACTCCTTACACGCAAATATACCTACGAATTTCTGAAAATTTATTTTGTCCTGTAAGTATGTTAGATATAAATAGTAAAATGGTGAGACGTTAACACGTTTATATAAGAATAATTTCTGAAACCATGATTGCCAGCTAATCAAGACATTCAAAGAAATGTATGTGAGGTAAAGTATAAATCTAAAAGAATATTTAGTAAAATATTTTTAGAATCAGAACTTTATTTGCTATGAATGTAGGTACAGGAATAAGATGTTGTAAATAAATAAATGAGATGGGCTAAAGTCTACCTTACGGCGTGCAAATTATTAGGTACATAAATTATACTATTAATATAAATTAAATAATGTCAGCAAAAATATAATAATAATATAATAATTTATTTACATTTTCTTTCTTTAAATGTTGTCACTCTTCTGCCGAACACAGAAGTCAGTTACTCAACCAACTGGTTTTAATTTTTTTAACAGGTTTTTTAATTGCTCGATCAGTCTCACTCACCCGTGGTTTTGGCAATAATAAATTAAACGATTCACTTTTTATCGACCTTTTGAGTTTTCCATCATCTTCCAAGTTTCCAACTCAGACGTATCTACTCGGGCTTAGTATATTTTATGTTTTGCGTCTGAATTCTGTCAGCTAGATCTCAGTTCGACTCTGTTGTGGAGACGCGATGAACATTAGACAGTAAAAAAACACTACTAAGTGAAAAATAACTTTAATTTCGGAAGTCGGTGTCTTTGAATATGTATTTTAGTTTTTTGTCACCGACTTCCGAAATTAAAGTTATTTTTACTTTGTAGTGTTTTTTCAGAAGTCGGTTGTTTTTTTTTTGGAAAAAGTTTTTCATTTTTCACCTTTTAGTTATGGTACCTACCTCACGCTATTTCGTATACCACCACTTGCTATGTAAGCAGCAGTGCCAGGAAGCAGCATTGCCAGGAAGCAGCAGAATGTCATCAAGGTACATAAAACGGATTAAAAACGTATTATCGAGGCCACCGCAAAAACTACCAAAGCAAATAAGTTGGGACCCCTGAAGCATACTCTATTCATTAGAATTTTCGAAATCCATCCACAATTGACGGAGATATCGCGGAACAAACAAATAAAAAAAAACATATAGATAAGTTGAGAACCTCCTCCTTTTTAAAGTCGGTTAAAAATAAACAATGTTTTTGGACAGTAACGTAAAGTAATCATTCATGTAAACTTTTGTTATACAGAGTGTCAGGGACATCGACTCACAAGCGGTTACCATGGATTCAGCAAAAGATTCTGGATACCCAAGTGCTGACATGCTTCGTAAGTTATAAAAAAAAATTGCAGTTTTCTACATAAGTGAAACAAATAATGTTTTTTGAGGGAAGGTTTCGCGTCGACGTCCCTGCCATGCTGTAACTAGTTCCTCTTCATCGTATCCGATAACAGTGACCCAGACTAATTTTCTTTCATTTCGTGAGCTCTCTGATGACTAGCAAAGCCAAACTTGTAAACCTCGTCACACCCAGTAGCGGATTTAGATTTGATGGCGCCCTAGGCCCAAGACGATATGGCGTCCTTTTTCTTTCGTAACTAAGGCTAAAAATTCAAATACTAAAAAAAAAAATTGTTAGATATTTCGGATAAATTGTTTTAATAAAGAAATTCTACGCTTGAAATGGCGCGCAAGAAAATAAACTTTAAAATGTAGTCTTACAGTTTACAGAAAAAGCAACAAAAAAAAATTGTCATCTTAAAAATTTTGGCACCCCTCAAAATTTGCCGCCCTAGGCCTGGGCCTCACGGGCCTAACCCTAAATTCGCTACTAGTTCACACTGTTTGCAGAAAGTACTACCTACCACATCTCAGCACTTCGATGTATCGCCAGTCAACTTGGCATCGCTTCAGTTCAGACACTCCAAAACAGACCAAGTATCGATAAAGTCAAAAGCCTTCTCATAATCCACAAATGCAAGACACAGCAGCCGATGTTACTCTTCGGACTTAAGTATAACCGGCCGCACTGTGTGGATGTGGTCAATGGTGCCGTATCCCACACGAAATCCGGCCTGCTCCGGTAGCTGAAACTCGTCAAGTCTCCGCGCTAGACGATTCGTGACGACTCTTGAAAACAACCTATATGGCTAGCGTGGCTTAGCAGCGGAATGGGTCTGTTATTCTTCAAAAGGGTATTTTCCCCCTTTTTAAATAATAGAGAAGTTCTCAGGAAGAGGGATCCCGAAGCTCTTTCAGTATTGGACTTACACCCGCTTTCAGGAGCTCGGACGTAACCCCGTCCTCACCAGATGCTTTCCTATTTCTAAGGTGTTTAAAAGCCTCCTCGATTTCGTCTTGACTGACTTCTTGCAGATCTTCCGTGAAGACCATGGACTTTTGCATTATGTAGCGTAATAGCTTATTATGTATACCACCTAGGTACTACGCCTGAAAATAAGCAAACAAACAACGACAATCTTAAATGTTCTCAGAAGATTTATTATCGCCATATATTTTTCCCTCGCACAGCGAACAATGCGCATGCGTTTCCTTGGTCCCTTAAGGTTACATTGTAAAGGAAACGCCTAGAGACGTGTTAAGTAAGAATACTGATGAAGTGATGACTTATTGTTACGCCTTGGCATTGTTTTTGTTGCCAAAAGTTCCGCACATTTTAAAATTACCTTATTGATTGATTCTTTAGTACAGGTGAGGATTACATGTTAACTATCCGCTATCCTTGTGCATCAATACGTAAGTGCAACTGTGGATCGTGGGGTTGTCGTGGGTTCGATCCCCAGATCAAGCCAAGTAGTATTGGGGCATTAAGAATTTCTGAGTAACAGTCCGGGGTTTGGAAGTTGGCGCTGTGACACTCCTGTGCCTTGGAGAGCACTTTGAGCCGTTGGCCCTGCTCCTGATTTCTCTCCGGTTATGACAAATTGACCTAGCTAGATCGATTTATCGCCCCCGAAACCCCCTCCATACTAAATTTCATGAAAATCGTTGGAGTCGTTTCCGAGATTCAGATTATATATATATATATTTATATATACAACAATGGATCATTAAAAGGTATTAGATTAATTAGATAAAATAAAATAATGTGAGAAATAATTGTACCAACATAGGTACTAGTTAATTTATCACTCTATTTTGTTTTTCTTTCAATATTCCTTTTGTAGTTTAGTGGTCACTAGTCAAACCCGCATTTAAATGAGTAAGTATGTACTTACTTATTTAAATGCGGTTTTTCGGCTAAAAATATTTATAATTAACCAATATTAGGTTTCATTATTAAGGCTCAGGACGCGCGAAAAATAGTTGTATTACAGGGGAAATGGTTGCCTAATATTGGTTAATTATAATTATTTTCAGGTTTCTTGAAATTACTTCGTGTAATCGATATAGGTACTGACATTATAGTCGACCCTATCATTATTACACATCATGGTCCCTACTAATCCCTACTTAATATATATACTTACTATATATATACTTAATACTACTTACTTATATATATACTTAATATTATAAATGCGAAAGTAACTCTGTCTTTCTGTCTGTTACGCTTTCACGCCTAAACCGCTGAACCGATCGTCATGAAATTTGGCAGACATATAGCCTTGGATATGGAGAAGCACATAGGCTACTTTTTTACGCGAAAACCGACATCCACGCGGGTGGAGCCGCGGGCTTAAGCTAGTTTCATATATAGATTTACTAGATACTGGATAACTTTGACAGTCTGCACTGCTGCAGATAGTCCCCATACCTTTACTGACCAAAACGACACGGGGTTCTTCAACTACCTTTGGCCGGGGTACTGGAATATTTGCGCAGTTGGTCACACCCCCTGGCCAGGTATTGGCCTACATGATTTCCTCGTCACCCTTGTTCCTCTTGAGAGGCGCTCGCGGTTCTCAGGCCGACAGGCCCCCAGGCCAGTTTGACATACGAAATTATCCCCAAAAACTCCGCTGCAACTGCCTGCAACTATGCTATAAATTAATATGGCCAGAAACAGGGTTTGTAGTCGCCACGGTACGGTACGGTAATAGATATTGTAATTTATGGAAAGGTTTTATACGTTGATATTTCCAGAACATTCCATTGTTTTCTTTAGTTTACTACTACTACCTGCTTATATACGTTCCAAAGCAGGAAAGCATGTCAACTAGACTTGTCGTAATGTTTTAAATTTTTAGCATAGTACATACATAATCAGTCTATAAAGTTCCCACTGATGGGGCCCAGGCTTCCTCTTGGTGAGAGGGAGTGGACTCTAATTCACCACGCAGGCCCAGTGCGGGTTGGTCAAAAGTCAAAAGTCTCTTTATTTCAAATAGGCACATATAAGACACTTTTGAACGTCAACATTTACATTACAATAGAATTGATTCTAGTCGCCACTTCCAAAATGTAGTTTCGTATGGAGAAGAATGGGCAAGAAACTCCACAGTTACTCTTTTAAAATGTTTTAAGTACAATCTGTTGGTAGATGTCTTCGATATTTTGGTTCTAGGACATGTCGTTTCCTCACGATGTTTTCTTTCATCGTCTTGAGAGCAGTGGTGATTAAATAATTTACACAAAGTAAAGCGCCTGTCCAGCGCGTACGCAGCCAAAGACTTTGGGGGGAGGCCACAGACACAGACTAGATATACAATCAGAAACTTTATTATATTTTAGAAAAATTACTATTTTAAGAAGGTTTTACGTTTACGGCTTTGGGGGGTCATGACCCCTAGGACCCCGCCCCTCGCACTGCGCCTGCGCCTGTCTGGGTTCGAACTCGTGACCTACAGCTCGTAACTCGCGGCCGTTATCACTGGGGCCACCACTGCTCTCTGCGTAATGTATACTACAGGAAAATGCTATGAATAAATAAACGTTTTAATTTCTTATCTGTAAAATATAAATTGACATGGCAAGGATAATTAGCAACTATCCGCTAGAAGCCGGTAAAGTATTTTCTGAATTGCAGTTATTGGGGAAAATGATGAGGAAAAGATAAAAGCAAAAGTATTTGAACGTAATAGTACTTTACTAACTGATTTCTGTTTTTTTTTTGTTTTGGGTGGGAAATTTTTTTTTTTTTTTTTGGGTGGGAAATCATCAAATAACTTCTCCCGCTCTGGGTGGAGCAGGAGGGCGTGTCAGACTTTTACTGACTAAAACCCACCCGTGTTCCCTCAGTTGCCTGTGTGCCAGGGGCCGCGGTATCTCTTTCGAACAACCCGCACCCCTGGCAGACGTATTTCTGTTGAAACAGGTGCAGTACATTAGTCATAATATAGGTATCTAACTAAATACATATGGATTTCCTTTATATCTTATACATGTTATAAATAAAAGTCGCTTTTCGTGTATGTTTGTAAGACCGCTTAGATCTTCTAAACTATAAGATAAATGTTAATGATATTTTATATCTATCATTTAGACTTCTGATAATTATACAGGAAAAGTTTTTATTCAGTGCTCAAACTGTAACCATATTCAGCATATCATTCTAGACCTCCCAGTGCAGAAATTTTTCGTCGGTTATAGAAATAAAAATCAGCTGTTCCATACATTTTGACCGCGACAAATTTCTGCGCTGGGGGTCTAGAACGATATGCTGAATTCATGGTTACAGTTTGCGCACTGACTAAAACCTTTTCCTGTATATTCTTTTAAAAAAATATGGAGTTAGTAGGTACATCAAAAATGCTTACCTATATAATATTTACTTCAAGCATACAAAATTACAGAGACGGGCTTATTAATACTTGATTGCTAAAGCTAATTATAATATTGATTACTATTTATTATTTGATAATAGAGAATGGGAAGCAGCGTTCGCTATGCATTTTACCAACAGACCGCGATCGCCAACTCGCCTGCCAAGCATGACGATTATGGCAAACCCCCCCAAAAAATAACAAGCACTAAGAAAAAACGGCGCCTAGTACTTGGCGGTCCGCTTACGAAGCAAAGGGTGCTAAGACCGTTAAGAGTTACCGTGGCCCTGGTACAGGAAACTGAAGGAACACGGGTGGGTTTAGTCAGTAAACGTCTGTCACGCCCTCCCGCTCCGCCCAGAGTGGGAGAAGTCATTTGATGGTTTCCGATCCAAAAAAAGGAGTGCTAAGATGCATAGAACCAGTCGAAGTGGCAGTGCTTGATGGAGGCTTATGTGGACATCTTTCGTCTGAAATGATGATACTGATCCACAAGAACAAAAAACTCTTTTATCAGTTACTGGGTATCTGTAGTTTCTCTAGAATGCGAGTACAGTCGCGAGCAACGACATAGTCTTAACAATACACATAGACCTACTTGCAAAAGTAGGTTATATCGGTACCTAGGTTGTAAACTGTAATCACAAACCGTAATTTACTATAGGTCCTAAAGATGAGTTGTCCCTTTTATGATAGTACTTAATTAGGTAATTAACTCAGATAATTAACTTAAATTACCCGTATGAATGATTCGTTTACTACAGAAGTTATTATCTCACATGACCATGTAGATAAATATATACTTACAAATACTTATACATACATATCATCATCAACATCATTTCAGCCGAAAGACGTCCACTGCTGGACATAGGCCTCCCCCAGGCTCCTCCACTTCGACCGGTCTTGTGCTTCCCACATCCAGCAGATTCCCGCGGCATTCACAAGGTCATCGGTCCACCTTGTGGGAGGATATACATATAAATAAATTAAATTGAAGTGTCAGTGTGTAATGTCAAAATAACAGCGTTTTTATATGTTTAGGTACAAGTGTTGATTTTGTTTTTAATTTTAGCGTTGATTTTGATTTTAATTATGATTTTTAATTCTGATTTCATTTAGCTAGATTTTAATTGTATTTTGGTTTTATTTTAATTGTATTTGGATTGTTATTCTTATTTCTTATTTTAGTGTTGATTTGGATGTTAATTTTAGTGTTAACTTCGTTTTTAATTTTGATTTTGATTCTGATTTTTAATTTTGATTTTAATTGTATTTCGGTTTTAATTTTGGTTTTGATTGTATTTGGATTGTAATCTTAATTTCGTTTTTGATTTGATTTTGTACGATTTAAATTTTGGTAGTGTTTCGATTTCAATTTAGAATTCGGTCGAAAACATTGTTATTTTTTAATCCTAAGTATATTACCTATGTTCGGTGAGTATATGAACTCACCTCAGAATCAATCGACAAACAAGTAATGCATGATGTGCTTACCTGTAAGAAATTGGTACACTAGTCTATAAGTACATTGGATGTATCTCATATTTTTGTATCAGTGTATTCAATTGTTGGTGAGCCAAATAAAATAAATAAAAATAAATACATTAAGTACTTACAACAAAAACAATTTTTAACTGTCTTTTATCTGTCTGTCTTTTGTTTGTTCCGTCTCGTCTCAGAAACGGCTGGACCGATTTTCACTGGAAGATAGCTGATGTGGTAAGGAGTAAGATATTCTATTTTTGGTCTCGGTATCATGTTCCCGTCGGATGATTTCAACATCCATGCGAGTGTAGCCGCGGGCAGAAGTTAGTTTTACATAAAAGAATAGGTAATAAAACCAGGCCAACTAGTACATACACCCACACTTTGGTCTCAGCGATCTAAAAGATATACAGTCTGATCTGGAAATTAGATCAAAATTAAGTCCGATGGGCCTAGCACGACGCTCGTGTAAACGTAACGTATAAATGTAAGATTCTAAAATTTAAAATACTCTTCGCACATAATATATAATTATATTTAAGAATTTATTCATATTAACGGGTGATGGTAATTGTGCTTGCCGCAAAATATACCAAAATGCCGTAGGAGTTGTATTTTTATTAGAAAATCGTAAGATTTTCGCGAAATCGCGTTCGTGCTAGCGCCTCAAATGTTACATTTAGATTCACGTCTAAACAAATTTAGACTAGACGAAGCTAGAATACGGTTTTGATTGCTTACTACTCCCACCCATTTTACCATTATTGGTAGGTTCTTGTAGAATTTCGTCTAAATGCCACGAGTGGGCCTCGAAGTCACGACGTTCCACTCATCAGTTACCGAAAATAGTCGGCATAAATGTAGTATCTACATGGCTTCTAAGTGTTTACACGCCTACGCGACGTCTACGTGCCTTCGCGACGACTACGCCGTATAATCGCAGCTCTGCTTACCTGCGGACGCAACGCGAATTCTACACGCCGTCTAATTCAAAGCTGGCCAAAATAAAATATTTTATTTCACATAAACCTACCAACATGGGCACTTATGAAACGTCAGAAGCTAGGTGCACGGTTTCAACACAAGTACCAGGTACTTAATAAAATAGAAAATGGGCTACAAATCTACAGTCGACGACACGAAAAAGTCACACTGTGAAGACACATATAAACGAAAGAGCTAATGTTACTACCTACCTAAATACCAAAGTAAACATTTTTATGACCATACTTAGCACCACTACGGTCATAAAGTCGGAACTTTGCAAGCTACGAAGAGGTCGCAACACTATAAACTATAGAATGCCCATAGAATACAGATAGCTAGGGGTAGTCACGAGCTAAGGTCTCTGCGCTTACGCAGATGCCGCGCATACCAATGGGTAACGTTAATGGTAATTATCTGATTGGTCATGTCGGTAACATCGACTACATAAGTTATTGGCAGTTTGTTACTTAATTTTAGTGTTACAGGAAACTGTGAATGTGGATGGTTTAGTAATTGAGGGAAAATATTTACTTTTTTAACACGTATTTATTAGCTTGATATGTACATATATATCTATGTAACGGAATCTTTTTCACCCCCTTCAAAACGTCGGATTGATTTGAAACTTTGCACACTTATCAAGGACCGATAACAATTAAATAATTTAATAAAGTTGTTAAATTATGCTAGCCAAAAAAAGGCTAAAAAAATCACGTTTTAAAAAATTGAAAATAATGTAATTCAATTAAAAAGCGTGGGGTGTTTTTTGAGGTATTTTTATAATCAATTAATATCAAGCACCTCACGCTTTTTAATTGAATCAAATTATTTCGTACATTTTTAGTTTGGTTTTTAAAGCAAGTTTTTTGTTTTTCAAACATTTTTTTTTGTAGCTACAATCAGGGTATTTTTCTATAGTGCTTTGGTAGCCAAGCTAAGTATTTGCTAATGCTGATTTTATCACAGTCACGGTATTCAGTGTGTTGTCTATGACAGACAAGAGGTTTACTGTCTGTGATCCTAAACTATTACAGCGCTGAGAAAAAGCTTAACCTAAGTTGGTTGGGCTTTTTCTAGTAGTGAAGGTAGAGAAGACCTATATCTTTTAATTTAGTCCAGCCAGTCGACGCACCTTATCTTTCGTCGTCTTAGTCAACGGTTGAAAAATTTGTAGATAATTAGAGTATACTACAAAATAAACCATATTTTCATCACACAAATTATAATAATAATTAACTCTCAAAATTTTAAAGTCCAAATACTTTAGAAGACAAAATAAATAATCTGTCAAATAAGGTGCCTTTACAAAAGACATCAACGAGCCTCCATTTTAATTAAAAGCGTAAAAATAAACTTTGAAGGACATTCAAAAAAATATAAAAAAACTAGCTCAACTAGTTTCGTATGTCGCTAGCTTTATTAAATGTCATGTGATGTGGAAAAGTACGTCATATGTTAATAAGTATAGGAGCCACACCCACATAACCGAAAGCAATGTCTGACGCATATTGACGCGTCAGTTATATTCTTTGAATTTAAAATAGTCAGTGAATACCTAATCATCACCTATAATTATCACCAATTCGTTAAATATTGTGATTGTATTTATTTACAAACTCAATCGTTATTTGCAGTACCTAGCTAATTATTGCCTTTTTTTTCAATTCTTTAGGTGTCCGGTTCTTCTGCAATGCTGGGCATAAGTGTTTGGTAAATGAAAATATCCCTGTTGGTATTTAATGATATCATCATCCTTTTCTATACGTGGCGATATCCTTATGGATAGGGTATCACAACTCTCATACAAGTCATACATAACTCATAACCGACATAACCTGTTCCTTCTACTAACATAAGTCAGGGGCTCAGGAGATTCGCTGCAGGCCCACTGTGTCAGCCTACCAGGTTGAGCGGGCCCTTCACGGCTGATTACACGACGACAAGTCCTCACAAAAAGGCGCGCATGCAACACTGCGTGCAGCCACTTCTTTGAGCCTAGGGGCTGGGGTTGTTTCGTTCATGAGGAGGGCCTTATAATGGCCGGAGATCGCGCCCTTCAAGCCCCGGCTGCTCTTATGGTACGGGTAGAGTGAGAGGTATGCTTTCTCTCCCTCTCCGCCACTTCCTTTGCATGTATCGCCTCCTCGCAAAAAGAGGCAACAGTATCTCACGCGTTTTCACTTCCGATCATGGACTGAACCACCGCCAGAAGCGAGAGATCACCCTTACCAAGTGTCGTGATAAGGACACAGCGCTGTTAGGCCCAAGCTGAGCCCTCCTCCAGCGTATGTTGCGTCGTGTCGTTGGGGCAGTCCACACAGTGGTGACAGTAAGATATTTTACTCTATATGAGAAAAAATCTAAAAATATATTATTGAGATAACTTAGGCAAAATGCAGTCGGAAAATATTAGTTTTAGTTCATGAAATAATAAAATAAATTTTAAAATTAAATTCAAAGATTTCAGTTTATTTAATCTGTTTTTGAACACCATTAAATAGTAGCCGCCGTGTTAGTACGTCACACGGCGTGTCAAATGAACAACTTTGTATTTTTATTATTTTCGTAACGAAAGTAATTTTAATTTCAATAAAATTTTGCATTCAGGAACAGCAAACATACGATAAGTAGATTTTTTTTAAAATTATGTATAAACAATTATCATATGAAATATCAGCGCATTTGTCTACATAGCAAACTGACGTCATACCCACAGAGCAATATGGCGTCCACTACGTCCAGCGTTTTCGTCAAATTACGCGCGAAATTTGAAAATGTAAAATTGAAATGCATTTTTACGGCACTAATCGATTAATTTTTGTTTTTGTTTTTTTAGTGGTTTATTAGCACTTTAGAATCTAATTAGGACACTTTTCAAAAATGGGTGTAATACCCTATTGGGCGTCCGCTCCCAACCTATGATCATCATCCGCCGGCTCTTATCCAAATTTATTTGGGGTCATCGCAGCATGACATTTTGTCTTATTTGATACATAATAATATGTATTAGCTCATCATTAGAAGGGTCTCGTGGCCTAATAATAACACCCTCACGGGTCAATCGAAGGTTCGTTGATGGCCCCACCATCCATAACAAATCGACACCTCCCGTGCCTCGGAACATTAGTTAAGCCGTTAGTCCCAGCTGTTATTTGTAGATCTTTGACAGTGGTTACGGGTAGTCAGAAGCCAGAAAGTCTGACAACCAGACTTCTAATGGGTTTCGTGTTACCCAGTAACTGGGTTGTTCACACCCCAGTAAAATACTGATATTCAGCTGCATCCGGTTAGACTGGAAGCCGAAAAGGCTAGGCAGATTGTTATTATACATCACCTCAGTGTTCTCCTTCTATATCATCTTTCACACAATCAATACTTTCTATAATCAGCTGTTTTTTTTAAGAGTTTCAATTGAAATATAATCCAGTGAAAGCTCAGAGCTGTGATTGATTTTTTTATTCGACTAGCGTTATTCGTCCTAATTGAAGCAATTGACGACAAATATCTTAATTGAAATAACTGCAAACGTTAGAGTCAGACCTTTTTATCGGTAGCACTTTAACTATTCTATTCATCATTAAAATATACGTACAGACGCCTGCAGGTCAAGCTATCCCAAACTGTCAAATTTTCCCAATTGAACATGAACCTTATCATATTGTAATAAAGTTGAAAATCTATCAAATAAATTTGACAGATGGGGTAGCATGATGTGCTGGCGTCTGTACTAAAAAATGTTGAAATGGGACCTTATTTTAATAATGGCCAGGGTGAACTATTAATTAATTAAATTTCGACCAGTGAACCTTCAACTGGGAAGAAAAGATACAGATTTGTGAACGCAATATGGTCATTTTGAGCCAGAATCCTACTCTACTTCAGGGTTGGAAGTAGAATAGAATATTTTTATTTGCAAAAAATGTATTACAAATCAGATTTAAGAGGTTTAAAGAATTTATTTCTCATAAGAACTAACAGTTCACTTAGAATGAGATACAAAAGTGCTTCCATCTAATTAATTGTAATTATTATATTTTTATTTAGTTATTAAAACTTAATGCACTAATAAAAAATACCGTACAAAGGCGGACTTAATGCCTGAGGCATTTTCTCACCTTAGGGTGATGCAGAGAGAAAACATGGCAGGTGCAACATGAGGGATAGGTTACTCGAAAAATAATACATACTAATACATATATACAACGAAAATAAACTTTGTCTTGAGAAATAACGATAGGTAGAGGAGAATACGAATCCAGCAATTCAGCGCTGGTATGATTCTGCCAACTTCTTACGAATATGCGCACGTGCCTTTACTTTGAACGAAAACCGACTGGTTGCCATCAGGATATTTAGAGGGAGCGCATTCCAAAGAAACACCGACTGGGCAAAGAAAGAAGATTGGATAAAACCAGAGCGGTGAGAAGGACATCGTAGAAGACGATTATTGGTGGAACGAAGGTTTTTACTATGCGAAGAGCACAAGTATTGAACCTGTGAAGTTAGGTAAGAAGGAGCATATTTGCCTCTGGTGACATTACAGGGTACATACTTGTTTATTAAGATTATTTTTTAAATATGTTTATACTGTCAAACTTCTTTAACTCCTCCGGTAAGTTATTGAAGAGCAGTGCTCTCTCAACCAATATTGTTTTTTTGCCGTAATTAGTCCGTAGCCGTGCAGCCATTAGTTGAAACTTTGTGTTACAAATTATGTTCGAGAAAGGGAAGAAGAGTAGGAGTAACTACAGTGCTACTCTACTTCCCTTTTCTTCTAATCTTTGCTTACTTTAACGCGCAAACCGTATAACTCAATCGTTTACTCACACCAATTGGTTCGGTATTCAAATGTCGCCAACCGTCATGTTTCGTCAAATGTCATTCATGCTCCACTTGCTTGATGAGCGACAAAATGGCCGATCGTGGACCAACTCGGAGAATTCCAAGCATTCCTGTACAAGCAGGTTTTGATGGCAAAAAGTTATTGAAATTAGCACGCAATTTAGCGTTCTGACAAACAACTTGCAGTGGCGAAGAAAGTCATTTATGTTGGGCTCAACTATGATATGAATGACAATCACAGCTTGAAGAAGACTTAAACACGGATTCAGTTGATTAAAATTGCATCGTGAGCAGTGGTTGCGCTGTGGTAATGGCCGCGACTTACGATATTTTTTTTTTTTGTATCGTGGGTGCGTTTACAGACATTTAAACTGACATACACAAACAGCCAGACCCGGAACAAATACTTGTAGCTGATACAAGTATTTGTTCCGTGCGGGAATTTGTGTGAATTATTTCATCACCACTGCTCTCAAAACGGTGAAGGAAAACATCGTGAGGAAATCAGCATGTCCTAGAACCTAAAATTGAAAGGCACGTGCCCGCGTGGTGGACTACGGCCCCGTCTCACTGAGAGGTGGCTTGTATCCCAGCTGTGGAAACATTATAGGCTGATTATGCATAGTATTTAAATTAATCTATGTTCATTCTCCTCCCCATATCCTAATTTATTTGCGGTGAGTGCAACATAAACAGGATAAGTTTTTAACCAGTGCGCTTAGTCGAATATACAAAAACAAAATCTGCTGTTTCATCTATAAGTGCAATATCTACGCGGCCAAAATGATTGGAACAACAGATATATATATTTTTTTTGTATAACCGGCGAAAAAAATAGAAAAATATACGGCGCAAACTGTAACCATGAATTCAGCATATTATGCTGAATTCATGGTTACAGTTTGCGCCGTATATTTTTCTTCCATACTTCGCTATTAGTAGTCATCTCGGGAGTCATCCCGTTTCGAGCCATATCATATTTAAAACAAACTATCCCTACTAATCCCTACTTATCCCTACTAATAATATTATAAATTCGAAAGTAACTCTGTCTGTCTGTCTGTCTGTTACGCTTTTACGCCTAAACTGCTGAACCGATCGCCATGAAATTTGGCAGAGATATAACCTGGGATATGGAGAACGACATAGGCTACTTTTTTACGCGATAACCGACATCCACCCGGGCGGAGCGGAGCCGCGGGCAAAAGCTAGATCGTCATATTTATTCAATTACCCGTTAGAATGCAATCAATACTGTTATCTTCATCATAATATAATTAACTAATGAGACAGTTATTTACAAATAATGTCATTATTAATTAATAATAATGCATTCGTTATTAAGTCTTCCTGGATCTTAATCAAAGTTTATCGTAAAATATTGGCAAACACATGCATAGGACTAAGTATCTGAACGGAAAATCTTAGCAACGCATTCAGATAAAATTAAATTTCTAAGGTGCTCTTAAAAATATACCAAAAGAAATCTGACAATTTGCACTTTTTTTTTTAAACAATAAGTTGCAAATCGAAAGATTTCTTTCAAGAAACAGAGGGGAAATTCTCGTAATTTTAAGAAAGTTCACAGCTGATCTCAGTCTCAATTTGTCAAAAATACCTCGAGTTTTCATACATTTCTGACAAGTTTTTGACATTTGGTTGTCGCCGAGATGAGACTGCGACTAGATTTTGAACGTTTTTAATTACGAGAATTGGCCTTCAGGTTTCTTTTACTATTTTGCCTTTACGGGCTCTCTTCTGAGCTACGACCAACGGCCCTTTTTAGAGCCATGTAACAAAAACAACCGCTCTGTGGGACTTCCTATTGAAAATATTTAATCGATTTCGGAAAAGGTTCGATGCGCAGATTGGATTCAAGTTAATTCAATAATTACGAAATCAAGAAAAGGCGTGCAGAACGAGAGGATGTATCCGCTCACTCGGGATAAAAGGCACTTACCAAATTGAAATAATGCCGCGCTGGGTGTATTTTAATAATTAAAATAAAGTCACATTTATAAAATACTAGCTTTTGCAAGCGGCTTCGCCCGTGTAACCAATTTAAACAAAACCTTAACAAATTATACACCTTAACCTTCCTCATGATTTCATGAATCACTATGTCATTTGGTGAAAAACGCATGAAAATCTGTTCAGTACTTTTTGAGTTTATCGTGAACAGACAGACAGACTAACGCGACGGGGGACTTTGTTTTATAATATGTAGTGAAGACCGAAAACATAATCTAATATTCGTATACCTATACTTACTTTTACAATATTTGTAAATGTGTGAACACCATGCATCTATCACAGAATTAATTTATCTGTATTGCTTCAATTTGATTCTGTTTACCTATTTTGGTATGGTAATTTTATTCTGGGTGCATCGTTTTCACACATAATCATATAGTGAATGTACTATGTTAAATATTGTACTTGAAACATTTTAAAAGAGTAACGGTGGAGTTTCTTGCCCATTCTTCTCCATACGAAACTACATTTTGGAAGGGGCGACTAGAATCAATTCTATTTTAATGTAAATGTTGACGTTCAAAAGTGCCTTTTAAGTGCCTATTTGAAATAAATGCTTTGACTTTGACTTTGACGTATCTGCGAGTTTCTACTTTCATTGGTTTATGAAAACATGCATGCAACCTAATATAAACAAAAAATATTATTGTATCTATTCTTAAGCATGTTTTATGCTGAACAAAGTTTCTTTTGATTCCTGAATCATGCGCAAAAACGTTACATTTATCGGAAGATAAAACAGAATCAGTTTGCTACACGTAGGCTGTCTCATAAAAGTCGAGCTATAAATTGATAAAGTATCTAGTAGAAAAAACTTTCAAACAGAAACTCCCGTGCGATTAAAACCTCGTTCCAATATCTGCGTTTAAAAACAAACTTCTGTCTAGCTCTTGATTTAAGTAGGTACTTTCAGTTGTGATGGATTGCAACATTGCATCATCCTGCTCTTAGAAAGAGTTAGCGTCTATGCTAACCATCCATAGCTAGAACAGCAGCTGTCATAATTTAAATTTTGTAGCTATGTTCGACGACTACGACTTATCATCATGTCTAGTCTTTCCCCAACTATGTTGGGGTCGGCTTCCCAGTTACTGGGTTCGCTCCCCAGTTACTGGGTTATACGATACCCCTTGGTAAGACTGGTATCAGACTTTCGGGCTTCTGACGACCCGTACCTAATGACTGTCAAGGATCCACAAATGACAGCCGGGACCGACGGCTTAACGTGCTTTCCGAGGCATGGAGGGGTCTTGGTATGTAAAGATGGTCACCCATCCACGGACCAACCGCGGCAAACGCAGCTTAACCTGATCGATCGACCCGTGCGGCTAATATTACTTAGCCACAAGCCCCTATGACTACGACTACAATGGCTAATTTTATATACCAACCTGTCGGTTTGAATATGAAAATTTAGCGTTGGTAATGAACAACCCCCTGCACCCTAATTGCGTAACTCACATAATTTGTTTCGTTTTGAAACAAATGGCTAAACCATTGCTTCATTTGTTCGAAAAATGTGTCTGCTCAGCAACGTAAATAACGCAATGAATATGGTTGAACTGTCAAAATGAAACCGATTATGATTAATCGCGTGTTACGCAATTAGGGTGCTGTTCTAGCAGAACGGCACGAATCTATTTAAAGTCAGTGCAGCTTAACTTTGAGCTTCGCACATAAATTAATCTGCGCTTATTGGCTACCTTCACAGAAGCTGAGGCGAAAGTGGGTCTAGCTAAATCTTTACTATTGGATACCTATAACACATACAGATTGGTATTAATTGCTACGGTGTCAAGATTCTACACTTGTGCACTAAAGGCTGAATGAGAATTTACGGTTTATCCCAATTTCATCAGCCCCAATTCTATTCTCATGTTTAGCTTGCAATTAAAATTCCGTATAGCTTAGATCAGACGAAGAGAAGAATGAATGCTCATTTTTGTTTCATTCTTTATTCACATGACATCGACTAAATTACAAAGAATGAACGCTCATCTGTATGTTCCATTTTAATTTATTTTGTGATTAAATTTTTGAATTAATTAATTTTGTGTTCAGACGTTTAATTTTCAGGGAAAGAGGCCGAATGAAGATAAACAAAAAAATACTACAAAGTGAAAAATAACTTTAATTTCGGAAGTCCGTGACTTTGAATATGTATTTTAATTTTCATGCCACCAGTCACCGATTTCCGAAATTAAAATAATTTTTCAATTTGTAGTGTTTTTTTGGAAATCGGTTGTTTTTTTTTTGGAAAAAGTTTTTATTTTTCACTTTTTAGCTATAGTACCTACCCCACAATAATTCGAAATTTCATCATCCTTGGGGTCAAAACAATGCATATTAATGTGATCGCAGCAATCGCTAATGGTTTGCTGTAATTTTTTTAAGAGTTCAGTTGTCTGTCTCCGAAACGCATCATCTGATCTATATGAAATTTAAATGGGGGGAACCACACGGGAAGCACCAGCTTTCAAATAAAAAAAGAATCATCAAAATCGGTTCACCCAGTCATTAAAAAAATACAGTCGAATTGAGAACCTCCTCCTTTTTTTGAAGTCGGTTAAAAAACGAGCAAAAATATATCTGCTTCAGAGCCTATAAAAAGCAACGTTTAAGCTGCTCTAAGAATAGTTACATAAGAGTAGGAGGTAATAGTCTAATCGTGACACCTGCATGATCTAATTTCACGTGCCAAGCACTAACTATAGTCTGTTAACAGTGTTTATGTTATGCACATGCGTACGATAATAGCCCCGGTCATCACACCCGAGTGGCAAACGAAGGCTACTTAGAAATAGTACTTAATGCTGATGTAAGTACGCACCTACTGTAGTAAATGATAGCAGGTACTAGAAATTGGACAGGTGATTTCATTCAAGAAACGTTTGTTTATCCACACGGTAGGTACAACAGAATAAAATACACGTATGGGCGATTGGTGATATAGACACATAGGTCGATGTTCATTTCGGAACATATACTATGTAAATGTAAGATGACAACTTAGGCAGTTTGTCTATGGAATATAGGTAATTCAATCTTGTTGTTGTCTTATCAAAAGAAATAAAGTTACAAGGATAAATAGAAGATTTATCTGAAGATAACTGCCTACATAGACCGTGTCCCAATAAACACATGAAATAACCTAATTATTATTTTGATAAAATCCTATTTAAAATAATAACATTTAATTCCTATTTTCTCTGTTCATAAAGGTTCACTAAGGCATAAACATACAGAGACAATAAAAATGCGTTTTAACAATAATCCAAATACGCGCCCATACTAGGATAGGTAGGTACCAAAGACTATAAAACCGTGGTTTAATACTCTATGGTAGGTACCCTGTGTGACGGACTGACGGATCCCAAGACTCTCACTCACCCCGAAAGTAACTATTAAGTACGTAAGTTAAGTAACCATCAGAGTCGAAGATTTCTAAGAGTCAGGCATTCACCGACCCTGGGCTGGGAGAATGTAACCGTCACTGATAGAAATACCGAAGACGTGCAAAACGATAGTTAGAAAACACCGGGGGATTTGGATTTTTGTTTACGTGCTTAAGAAACCTCCATTGTCCCAGAACGTAGAGCATCCACGAAGATTTCCACACGATACCTACATAAAATTATATAAGGTAAACGCACAGTTATCAGAGCCGAAGGAAGCGAAGGAGCCGAAAAAAACTAATTTTAAAATGAAACCTCGTACTACTTATCCGCGCTGAATCGGATGAATCACTGTAATAATTCAGAGGGTTTTCTTGAATTCTGTCCTGATAGAAAACCCGATAAACACTTTGCCACTTTGAAAAAAGTATTGCGCGCGACCACTAGTTCAACGAGGCAGTCACGCTTCGTTGATTTTTCATTGTGGTAACCGAAAATAGCTAAAAGTTTTAAGGTGAACCTAGTCCACATTTTTGCATACAAACTTCGGGAGTGTTTTACTCCACTTTCTGACATGGCACATCCAAAGTAAAATATGATAACGTTTTGTCTCATTATTAATATTGTCTGTACGGAAACAGAATACTAAAATAAAAACCCATTAAAAAGTTAGGAGCCAACAAAGATTCCTTTTTCTTGCTAATTTTACTTAACTTTGGGCGTGTTTAAGTAATAAAAGAAGTGTAAAACCTTCAAAACCAAGTCGGTACCGACAAAGTTAAACTATCGATAAGTTTAATAGACTTTATTGGTCGTTGATTTATGCATTGGCTTTTTCATAAAACCCGATCTTCCAAAGGACTTTTCTTAATTTTTTCGCGAATTTTTTACTACGAGTATAAATGATCCTGCATCTCCCTCAATAACGTTGTGCGTGTAGACTAGCCTCTAACTGCTCATCACTGATACCATCTCTGTCGGACACGAAGCCTGGTGAGACAGCGTGATTTTTTACTAGGCCCACCAGTGAGTTCGAGCCCGCGACTAGGTTCCCCTTAAGTGATTATTTGACTGTTGTGGGTAAGCCTTTACTTACAGTCATTATATTTCTTGATTTAACAAAAAACGGCCACAGTCAATTAAATTACCCAATTATTCCTAAATAAAAAGATGAATAACACCTGTGCTAAAACGAAATAACTCAAATCATAAATCAGTATTTTCCCATTGTAACACTTAATTTTAATTTAACGCTTGTAGGTGTATACCTTATTCTATTCGTAGCATTTACTATCCTCAGTCCAACTTTAGTAGGTATAAATTGTTATTATATGCTTTACCACTCGTGTTTTAAATTAATTAATAATAGTCTTAAACGTAAGCTCGAATCTCGATGTCAAAAAATCTATACTCCATTTACAATAGCATTAGACAGAAGTTAAAAGGTTCTTTTAAATGTACACTTTGTAACAAAATTACATTAAACGTGTTGCAGTTACGATTAATGCCAAATTTATTATAATTTATTTAAATATTAGCTGCCACACTTTATTGTAACCATGTGTAACTATTTATCTTATGAAATTATGTGGCTTTCATTTATATAATTATTTCATTTCAATTTAAAATTAAAGTGTCAATGCTAAAAACCTAAAAGAAACAGGAGTGAACAATACCGAGTGACTAAAGTTTAATTAATTATTGACGACGACGAAGTTTTACCAAACGTAATGTGGGTCGTAAGTTGTTATTTAAAATAAAGTATTGTAAAAAAATGTATTTTATTTCCTTTAATCTTAATTAGATTTAAATCATCATGTGATTGTTTATTTCATTCATTCGTTTTGTTGTAGATTTGTAGTGTGTGATGAAGATGTTATTATAAATACAACATTATTTAAATTATAATTACTTTTACTTCGTTTATCTCAGTGTCTTAAATCTACCTAAAAAAGTTATTACTTACCTTTGAAATAAAATGTTTTGCACTCCTGCTTCTACGAGCCTCTTTTTTCTAAAGCTATAATAAAATGGAGTATAAATATGTACTTTTATTCAGTAACTATAGGTACATTATGATTAGTTACTCAATTCTTTTGATAAAAAATAATTTTATTTTTTTATTTCAAACAGGGTATTTATATTTAAAGTAAACACACAACAAAGCATATTTCTTGAGGGGTGCTTGGACAGGAAACCTCCCCGTGTGCCCGTGGGCTGGAGTTTTCTTTGGATACGTCTGGGGGAAAGTCCAGTCTCCGGGTCGGTGCACCCTGGGGTGCGGGCAATGTCTCCCCATTGGGTACTCTGTGCCTAAGGGGTGCTGTTGCCCGTATGCCAATATCCTGTCGGCGGTGCGCTCCAACGCGTGTCCCTCTGGGCTTTCAGCAGAGGCGCACAGCGGCGGAGTTAGAGCGGGCCCGGTGTGCACTAACCCTGCCACCGGACAGGCAAGAAGGAGTTCTCTCCTTCTGCCACCGTTAATCTCGTAGCCCCGAAGATTGTCACGGTCATGTCTCTGACTTTTGACGGGGGTCGAGGGTCTTGGCTTAACCGCCCGGGCCGCGAGGAAGAATACCTCTATAAAAAATTACCCCAAACCTCCAAGCGGCGGCGCACCGTGAGGGAGGTTGATAGCTTGACTAATGGGTAGCTAAATTAGTCTCTAGTGCGAACCACTAGTTTTGGGAAATAAAAAGTTAAGTACTCGTGGGAACAAAAATGGAATGTAATAAAAAACAAAACCAAGAAGAGGAGGGAAGTGATGCGGGGTCGGAGTCCGACGCCGCATCAAGCGTGAAAGGCTCTTTTAAGAGCCCGGAGGGCGTAGTGGTGGGCGCTTCGAAAAGGAACAAAGAGTTCCTCAAGAAGCGCCCCAAACCCGGGGAGGGCTCGTCCTCGGATGGCGGAATAGCCTCGGCCCGCAAGGTTAAGCTGGGGAAGGTAGTTCGGCGGGGTGGGATCCGGTTAGGCAAAGGCCTAACCACCCAGAAGGTCGGCGAACCGAGCCAAGCCGGCCCAGCCGAGGTGGCCCAGCTATCCGAGGCGTCGGCCATGGAGGGGCAGCTATCTGGGGGGACCAGCAGCAGGGCCCTCTCAGAGTCATCAGGCGGTGAGCTGGACGTCACCGGCGGCTCCAAATCGGAGCGAATGGCGGGGTTCGCGGAGGCCGTGGCTGCTGCGGTTAAGGGTGTGGCCTTGAAGAGGATTCAATCCTCTAAAGACAAGGCCGTGCCCGCAGCCATAGCCTCCATTTTGGCGGCAGCGGAGGACATCTCCACTGGACCTCCGTCGGACAGCATGTCCGATATGCGGACAGAGGTCGCCCGCTTGACTGTCGCCATGGAGCTTCTCCGAAAGGAGAACGAGGAGCTCCGAGTGGACCTGGCCGAGCTCCGAGGAGCTGGCCCCAGGGTGGAGCCTCAGAAGGGGCCGCGGCATGGGCAGGTTGGACCCGTTCCGGAGGAGGACCGGGTGCTGACTCTGGTGCGGCAGGAGCTGGCTACCTTCCAGAGCCGGTTCTCCACCCTGGAGGCCATTGTCCTGCGCCCCCCGCTAACGGCGAGTCGGTCGGCCTCGGGCCAGCAGAAGGGGGCCACTTATGCCGTCGCCACGGCTGCTACGTCCAAATCGGCACCGCAGCCGGGACGTACCCCAGCGAAACCGGTGCCGACCAAGCCCAAGAAGGGCGGGATGGCGGCGCAGGCGGCGACGGCCCCAGCCGAAGTACCAGGACGGTCAGCCCCGCCTCCCGAATCTCCTCCGGCCGACGCCGAATGGCAAGTCGCCGGGGAGAAGAGGAAGGCGGGAAAGGCTGCAAGGGCGGCCAAAAACAAGAAGAGGCGGCAGCGGGCCAAAAAGCGAAGCGCCGCGGCTAGGTTACGCGCCCCGAAGTCCGCAGCTGTAGTGATCACACTACAGCCGGAAGCGGAGAAAAAGGGCGTGTCCTACCGCGACGTGATCGCGAAGGCGAAGGCGGCGGTGAACCTGGCGGAGCTGGGAGTCACCAATGGCATCCGGATGAGGGTCACTGCGACCGGAGCCCGGATGCTGGAGGTCCCCGGTGCAGCCAGTGGCCCGACCGCTGACGCTCTGGCCGAAAGGCTTAGGGCGTCCCTCGATGCGGACGAGGCCCGGGTGTCCAGGCCCACCAAGTGCGCTGACATGCGCATCTTGGGCCTGGACGACTCGGTGACGGAGGGCGAGGTGGTGGCCGCCATCGTCAGGACTGGGGAGTGCTCCGCCGAGCAGGTGAAGGCGGGCACCATTCGTCCTGACAACACGGGGATGCGAACCATCACGGTGAGCTGCCCCGTGTCGGCGGCCCGGAAGATCACCGAGGAGGGCCGAAGGCTCCTGGTGGGCTGGGTGTCCGCGCAGGTGAAGTTGCTGGAGCCCAGACCTCTGAGGTGCTTCCGCTGTCAGGTGGGGCACCACGTGGGTGTGCAATGCACCTCGAAGGTGGACCGCAGCAGTCACTGCTTCCGCTGCGGTCAGCCCGGTCACAAGGCCGGCTCGTGCAATGCCACGCCGCACTGCTATCTATGTGCGGCAGCTGGCAAGCCGGCCGAACACCGGGCTGGGAGCAAGGCCTGCGCTCCACCCGCCGAAGCCAGGGGCCGAGGCAGGGGCAAGCCCTCCGCCACCGCCGTCACCGCCGCAGTTGCCGCCACCGCCGCCGCCACTGCCGCCTCCACCGTCGTCGCCGCCGCCGTTCCCAGCGCGGCAGGGCCCACACAGGGGGCCCCGGAGGGGGTTGAAATGGACTGCCATTAATGGCCCCATTTCACCTCCTCCAGGCGAACATCAACCACTGCGCCGCCGCTCAGGACCTGCTGCTCCAGAGCATGGCGCAGTGGTCGATTAACATCGCCGTGGTCGCTGAGCCGTACTTTGTCCCGCCCAGGGATGACTGGGTGGAGGACCTGAGCGGCTCAGTGACCCTCATTTCGTCGGCCGCCGCCGGTACCCCGACCCTCGAGGGTGTCAAGAGGGGAAGGGGTTGCGTAGCAGCCCGGTTCGGGGAGATTGTCGTGGTAGGTGTGTACTTCTCCCCGAGCCGAACTCTCGCCGAGTTCCACAACTCCCTAGCGGAGTTGAGAGACGTCGTCGTCGGGTTCCGTTCCCTCCCCGTGCTCGTCCTCGGGGACTTCAATGCCAAGAACTTGGCTTGGGGTTCCCGTCTGACGGACGTGCGGGGCAGGATGGTGGAGGACTGGGCTCTGGAGACAGGCCTGGTCGTCCTGAACCGGGGTTCTGTCGCCACGTGTGTGCGGATGCGGGGTGAGTCGGTGGTGGACATTTCGTTCGCCAGCCCCGCTCTGTCGCCGCGTGTCATCGACTGGCGTGTCATGGAGGGGGTGGAGACGTATTCCGACCACCGGTACATCCGGTTTGACGTCTCCGCCCAGACCTCGAGCGCGCCGGTCCAACGGGCCCCGTGTGGTCCGCGGTGGGCGCTGAAGCGGCTGGACCGGGAGCTACTCCTGGAAGCTTCGATCGTGCAGGCCTGGGTGTCACCACCGGACAGGCCTGCCGACATCAACGACGAGGCGGAGTGGTTCCAGGAGGCCATGTCCGAGGTTTGTGACGTGGCAATGCCTCGGGTCCAGCCAGGACGTGCTTCACGCCAGGTGTACTGGTGGTCGCCGGAGCTCACAGCTCTGCGCGAGGCGTGCGTTGTTGCGCGGCACCGGTACACCAGGCACCGCAGGCTCCGTGTCCGGCCTCCGGATACGGAAGCCATTCAGGCGGAGCTGTACGAGGGGTACAGAGCGGCGAAGACCGCCCTCCGAGCGGAGATCCTGCGGGCCAGAATGCTGGCCCGCGAGGAGTCGCTGGAGACTCTGAACAGAGACCCGTGGGGACGCCCCTACAAAACGGTGCGGAATAAAATCCGCCCGTGGGCTCCCCCGCTGACGCAGAGTCTCCGGCCTCAGCTCGTGCAGGACGTGGTGAGCGCTCTGTTCCCTTCGCGAGAGGAGCACGCTCCCCCGCCCATGGCTCCGCCTGCTGCAGTGCCCGATGCGGACCACACCGACGACGACGACGATGCTCCAGAGGTGACCGAGGTAGACTTGAGAGTGGCGGTACGTAGGCTGAATGCCAAGAGTACCGCCCCAGGACCCGACGGCTTGCCTGGAAAAGCCTGGGTCCTGGCCTTGGAGGCTCTCGGGCCTCGACTAAGAGGGCTCCTAAGCGCATGCTTGGAGGAGGGCCGGTTCCCACTTCGTTGGAAGACGGGGAAACTGGTCCTCATTAAGAAGCCGGGGCGCCCCGCGGACTCTCCGTCCGCTTACCGGCCCATCGTGCTGCTCGACGAGGTGGGCAAGCTCTTTGAAAGAGTAATTGCAGACCGCCTCGTCGGGCGGCTGGTGCGGGTGGGGCCGGATTTGGCGGAGAGCCAGTTCGGTTTCCGCAGGGGGCGCTCCACGGTGGATGCCATCATGCGCGTGCGAGCCCTCACGACGGGGGATGCTGTTGCCCGGGGTGGGGTAGTCTTGGCGGTGTCTCTAGACATCTCCAATGCCTTCAACACCCTGCCCTGGAGTTGCATAAGGGAGGCACTCCTGTATCACCGGATGCCGACCTACCTCTGTCGTGTGGTCGAGGCCTATCTGACGGACAGGGCCGTCATCTACCCCGGTCACCAAGAAGAGTGGAACCGGCGAGAGATGTCGTGCGGTGTCCCACAGGGATCGGTTCTGGGGCCGCATCTGTGGGACATCGGTTACGACTGGGTGCTGCGCGCCGACCTCCCTAGCGGCGTCAGAGTAGTCTGCTACGCTGACGACACGCTGGTCCTGGCGCAAGGGAGGTCGTACCAGGCGGCGGCCGACTTAGCGGCACACGGGGTAGTAGTATATAATTGGGGTATCTGGATCAAAGAAGATCCAGACACCCCAATTATTAGTATTCAAATAGATAAAAAGTATCTATTCAAATAGAATAAATCTTGTTTGTTGAATTGATGGTCTATTAGAATATACTGTTTAATTCATCGGAAAATATCTATTCAAATAGATTAAATTTTATTTATTGAATACCTAGATTGTCTAGTCAAATAGACTATTGAAATGACATTAACATTTCTATTCAATTAGTTTGTATTTATCGTATAGTTATAGGGTGATAAATTAATGAAGATTTATTGATACATCAGCTGTAAGTAAATTATAATTGGCTATTTAAATTAATGGGATCATCAGGAAATCCAAACACTATCTATCCTATCTTCAAATAGTTAAAACCTTTGTTTCAAATAGACGGAATCATGTTTGTTGAATTGATGGTCTATTAGAATTTAGAATATACAACGGAACACTAATTCAAATAGATTCTGAATTGTATTACATTTTAAATGGATAATGATCCAAGATAAAGAACTGAGTGATAGGTCTTAGAGGTGTCACAAGTATTTTAATAAATAAAACAAAAAATAATGTTAATTAAACATATTTATTTGTGTTCGGAAACAATCTTTCACTGTAGTACCATTTTTTACACTTTTGTTTCTTTATAAAATTGACGTTTGAGTTTATCAACATAATCTGTTCCTTTTACAGCATTTAAATAAAAACAAGCAGGAAAAAATATTGCATGATGCATCCAAGGATCATCGTAATACTCCCAATCTTTGATATCACCCCCGCACGAAAAACACATAACTTTATCGTTTAAACCATTTCCACAGTAAAAAAAACCTGCATCAGCCATTTCCATCACCAATCTTCGTTTTGAATCTACTGTAGCCCAATAATGTCTGAATGTACATAATCGAATTTTATGTTCATTATATATTTCATATCGAGGCTTAAAATAATTTTGAATCATTTTATTAAGGTCGTGATACGGGTATGTATATAAGAATAATGAAGTCTTATGTCTGGTGTTGTTAATTTATAAAGATGTGATGTTGTCGTAGTCATAACGCACAGGACAGAAGTTTAGTTTTTTTTTCCAGTAGGTATCTTTAAAATTATAGCATAGTTCGGCGTGGTTCTATGTATTGTATATGTTGTGTTTATGTGTTTTTGTTTTGTTATTAAATGAAACAAGGAAACATCAATTAAAAAATGTATTTTCATCTGTACACCATTTTCTTAAACACGTTACAGTTTTTAAAGCACATACATTCGAATGATACACACAACTAAATATATTACTAGACATTCTATAATCATCAAACAATTTTTGTAAACGAGGACAGTTCTTATCTTCTAAATTATATATTTTGTCATGTTTAACAATGTTTTTTAACCACAACACTTTTTCACATCCTTTAACATAAATGTTTTTATCTTCCAGATAAGGTACAATATATCGATTTAAGTTTAAGTATGGTATAAAACCCTCTTTCCAGAAAATATTTCTGTTTCTCTCTATCCAACTTACTTGCAATCTTTCTTTTTTTGTAAGACAGTAAAATGGGAATGGTGGTTTGATCAATAATACCACAATTTTATTTCCGCACGCAATTGCTATTTCTTTTACGATAAACTCGTTACTTTCCGTCTTAAACCCTTGCACATCGACTATAGCGTTCATAACAATTTCTTTACAATACCGCTTAAAGGTTTATATTCGAAAAGACGATCGTTGATGATAAGACAGTAGGCAGATGTATTTGCTGGTATATCTTCAGAACTTTCTATTTCCAGTCTCACATCTACAGCTCCCGTTTTCAAAGCTTCGTTCTGTCTTGAGCAGTCAATTACAAATAAAGGGGCCTTTTCTTTAAATTCGCTCAAACCAAGCATTGGTTCAGACCGGGTGTTGTAATAAGACTGACGAAATTTGGTGAACATTTCATATAATATATAATACTTATCTTCAGAAAATTTCACATTCACTGATTCGTATGGATAATATTGAGAATTTAAAAAAAGAGTGACATTAGTTAATTTACAATGATCAAATACTGAGCAGTCTTTACTTTTAATATTTTTTCTATTTGTCTGCAAACCAAAGATCACATACCTCGGTTTTTCGAGTTGTGAAGCAGTCTTAACAACCCAGGAATGTTTTGTAGTTTTAGGTAATAAAGGGTATTCGTACAAGTCCCAATTTCTGAATGCCATTTGAATAGGACGATCCTTTTCTAAATGTTTAAGTAAAGTTAGTCTTTCCCGATCTGAAACTTTTATATGAGGCATACGCCATTGCAGTCTCTCTATATTTACTTCAATGGAGTCGTCATTATCAAGTATAACGCTATTAAGATTCGAACTGTTTCTTTTAAGTATTAGTTCATGTTTACAGTTAACGATAATTTTGTTATAATCTTCCGCAAATCCTAAAACTTTATTCAGAGGTATAAGCGCACTAAAAATACCATCATTATTTTTAACCCCGTTCAAATTCCAACCCCAAATAGCAGCAGCCTTACTTTCCCCCTCGTTCATTGACACATATGATTTAAGAGTTGTAGAAATACCTGCATTTTTTATTCGATCTATCTCAACACCGTTAATTTCATATCGAATGTCTTGAAATAGAAATGATATAGGATTATTAGTGAAATTAACACTCTTTCGAGTAAGTTTTCCTGATGCATCTTTAGAAGACACTGTGGCTCGACCTTCAACGTAAATGTAGCTGGCTGAAGGTAAGACGTACAAATCTTGCTGATTTATGGGTATACGTATTTCATCATTTTCATTGAAACTGTTGGTATATGGATTATATGTATGAATTTCATAACTCACTATAGAGTTGTCAAATTGCGGTAAATCATTCACTTGAAGAATGCTCATAATTTAAATCCCAAAGCTCGAAGAAATAATTTATTATCCTTAGTTATTCTTTTTATACTCCGTATAGGTCTTCGTCTTTTGAAGGTACGAGAACGAGTAAAAGTATTAACATTGGCAGTTGATTTTATATTGTAAGCGATCATTTTTTTAAATTTTATTGACATTCATCTCTTGCGACAGATAATTTCAAAGTGTTGTCTTATGTTGTCGACACCTAACATTTAAACCTTTTTAAGCGATGATTTTATAAAACCGAGCTTTTTCCAAAAATCTTTTAGAAATTGAATGCATAAATGTCCACAATTGAATAAGTTATTATTTTGCAAATTATTCTAGTTATAATTAATATTGTTAGAACCTACATATCGAACAAATTCTATTGGGGGTTTCAAGTTGCCGTAACTGTCAAAGTACTCAACATATTTATTTAAAATTACATAGGCTACCCAATGTGTACCAGAATTTTTAGAACTATCTAAATTTATGATTCCGCACTCTTTAGAAAAAGGAGACTTTGGTAACATATCTCTCATATACACTCCGCGAAAATATGGGACGTCTTCTGTGAAATGTATGATATCTATATTTGTAAGAGCACGATTAGGTAGCCTATGATTTAGTTTTTTTTCTTTATATTTGTATATATTCCAAGTCCATCCTTGTAACGGTTGAGCTGTAGTCCGTTTCCAATACATACACCTTCCACATTTTTACTATGTCTTTTCATTTCTTCTAAACGCTTTTTTGCATCTCTATATTCATTTATGGTTTTGACGATTCCAGCAATTCCACTTGCAATACTACCAGCAGCGGACAGCAAATATTGGAATTAAAGGTAAAACCCCTCCAGACTTAGGAATTGGTATTATACGTGGAATTCTTGGAGATGAATCACGATTCAATTCTCTAGCAGCAGCATAGGCTAATTCTATTAATTTTTTCCTACACTTTGGTTTAACTTTTTTAATGCATTTTTTTGTATTGTTTACTAAATTTTTAAAGTTTTTTTTTAGCCCTGCTCCAGAACTTACTTTTGTTAACATTATATTACTAACTAAATTGGCAGCAAGTTTTTCTCCTGTACTTGCATCGGAAGACAATGCACGCTTTTTTGCCATTTTTAGTAAAATTATATCTGCTTTGTGACGATCCTTCAAACTTTTGGAATTGTTATATGAAATATCGTGATATTTACAATATTCGTCTAAATTGTTTATTCCTTTATCACCTCGAGCTAATCTTTCACGTAATTTAGTTCCTGGACCACAATAATTATAACCGGGCAAATGGAGCTCAAATGGTAAATTATTAATTAAACCATTGATAAGTCCTTCTCCTTTCATGTATACAAACAGAATGAGATCACTATCGTGGACCATGATGTTATATTGATAAATCACTCATAAAACATTTGTATCGTTAATCCAACTATTTTCGCATGATGATAACCCCAACCATTTTACGAAAACTTTTCTGCCTTTTCGTTTTACAACTTTTTCAACAAGGTAAATGTCAGGATGTTTAGTTTTTTGTAATTCTTGATTGTAAAATGCTCCTAAAATAGGTTGTTGTTTCACATCTTGTAATAAATATGTAACAGGATTTGTGTTTTGAACTTTACTGATCTTAAATATCTCTGTCGACCAATTAGAAGTGTAACCTTTTTCGAAACAGCCTTTATGTTTACTTATTCGAACAAAATCGCCAGTCTTAAACTTAGGACATTTTGTTTTCATTCGATTTTGATTGAAATATCTCTGTAGTACTTTATTTTTATTGCTATGATTAACTTGGGTAGGTGCTAAACCAATTGTTCTATGTATTGTATTATTATATCTAGCAATGGTTTTTGCAAGTGTTCCGTCAGTCCATTTATAATTCCCCTTGAAACTAAATTCCTTAAAAAGCTTATTCTTTATCGTCCTTATTAACCGTTCTACAATTGAAGCCTTTTTCGTGGAATAAGTGCAGTAGTGGTTGATAGAATTGTTTACTAATATTTTTTGAAAACTTTTATTGTAAAATTCTTTTCCAAGATCTGTTTGTAAGTTTTTAGGGATGCGTTTTTCTCTACTCAATAAAGTAATAAAAGCTTCAGATACAGCTTCTTTGTTTTTTTGTTTAAGTGGTATAGCCCAAGCGTATTTAGAGAATCCATCAATTATAGCTAAAATGTATTTATGGTTGTTGTTGAATTTGGAGAAACTTTGCATATCCATTAAATCAGCTTGCCAAAGATCATCAATATCTTTTAATATTACATGCCTTCGAGGAAAATTTATTCTTGCACTTCTATGAATTTCGTTTATAATGTCTCTTTTCACTTTGCTCATTCTTTCAACTGTCACTTCTGAATTACAAAATTATACTGATATTCAGTTTATATGATTAGTGTTTTTATTCTTTTATAACACCAGCTTCTTTTAACTCTTCAATAATTGATAAGATTTCGTTGTCAAGATTAGTATTACCTGCAGTTTTGGATGCGATCAAAAGTTTAAGCCGGTCCACTAATTCATTAGGATCATCCCAATAAACAAGTTCGGTATTTTTTTTATATTTTTTAAGATACGGTAGACCAGCGCCTCGTTTTTGTTTACATTTAGCTTCTGTGGGTTCTTGTAAGCGTTTACTAGACTCGGGAAATAACGGTTTGATCACTTGAGAATATTTTAGACCCTTATCACCTTTAACTTGACCTGCAGGATCAAAGTCTCTTTTATGAGCATTAGTTGTGATGAGTATTTCTTTGTAAACTAATTTATCTTTGAAATTAACCAAATTTAAATCAGGCTTCTTGCGAAGCAATAATTCTTTTAGGCCTGGTGTTATTTTATACTGTTTATTAGCTACGCGAATATAATACACTTTATCGGAGTTCTCGCGAGTGGTAGAGAAATTAACTATTGTACTTCCAATCATATGCTTATCATTCTCACGACGTACGCCAAATGGTATATTTATATCATCGTATATCTCAAAGATATCTTCTTTTTTCAGGGATATATTATTTACGTTTTCTGATTCAGATGTGTTACTTTCTTCGCCTTCTGAATAAAACTTTTCTGATTCAGATGATTCATGTTTATACATATCATATGATTTATCCTGTAAAAACATTTTTGAAGCTATACCAATGTTTTTAGTTTGATCATCATAAGTATCTTCATTTTTTTGTATAGAAATTTGCTTATTAGCTGCTATAGCATTAAGTGGGTCAGCAAGAGGTTTAAAAAAATACTTCAGTTGAGTGTCGTTACTAAATTCATAGTCTTTCATTTGTTTCACCCTTTCCTTTATAGCGTCCGCAGACTTTATTAATTGATTTGTAATGTTATGATCCATTACACGACTTGTACGCAGAAGTATTTATGCACAAATGATAGTTTTTTGTTTTCATTCATAATTTATATAATCATTAATCAAAATAAATAAAGTTGTCAAAGGACTTTCTATATCTGCCTTTGTTTAATTCACAATCCTTATTAATTGTTAAAAAATCGTAAGGATGCATCCAGATTTTAGAATACATATCTTTGAACTTAGGCCACTCCATATCAGAACTTACATGTTCATCGTATATATGTTTCATGTTAACTACATCTTGCTTGAAAATGATCAACAAGTTAACATTATCGCGTAATAACTGCTTTGGTATTTTAGAATACGTCTGAGATAAATAAAAGCAGTCTATGCCTCTATGTCTACCCATTGTAAAATAATTTCGTATGTTTATTTGTTTTTCACAAACTACATCATCGAATATGATAACAGAGTTCGACAATGCGTTGTTAGGATGAATAACATCGTCATCAAAATTAAAAACAAAAAGTTTTACGTCAGGAACTTTTTGCAAAACTTGTTTTAGAAAACTGTATTTCGGCTGAAAGCTGGTCTTTGAATACAGATAAAGATTGTTAAATTTTAATCCGTTTTCATGAATTAATAAACTAATCATAACATTCGTTTTCCCACAATTCGAGGGACCACATATTATGCATCTAATATTATTTGGGAGAAGTACGCTGTGTTTCGGGCGTAGTGAATTTTCCTTTACAACAATATTTTTAACATCTAATGATACTTGTTGCTTGACCCACTTCATGTTTGTATCTGTTATGAAAACAATTCAGGCTCTAGTATTTATAATTCTTATCAGAGTTATTAATCGAACCAATATTTGAGTTGAAGATTACATAAACAATTTTTTACTACTCAACTAAATGCGTGGACAGCATAAATTGGTAAATAAAATAAATAAAACAAAAATTCGTTTAACTTTTTTATTAAATCAAATTATATCTATGTAATACATCATACACATTTGTTAAGAGATAGTCACAATTGTGTCTATTAGAACATAATCATATTTCAGCTTTTAATTTTACACTTTATTATATAAGTAGGTACATTTATAAATATAAAATACTAAGTACAATTCATGAAATTGTATCGCAATGACCCCATGGTAAGGTTTCAATTTGATTTGGAAGTATTTGTCTTTTGTCGTCACTTCTATTTAATGCAATTTTATTCACTTGTTGTGAATAGAGAACGTGTTTAATTGATTTAATTACATTCATTTTACGTTTGACAATTTTGTTATTGTATAGAGCAGCATTATAATCAGAAAGCTTTAATTGATTTGTTACAGGTTTTGTTATACCTTTTGCCTTCTTTAATGTTGTCTTTACACTTTTCAAGCAATAAAGTTTAGCCCTTAAGCCAATGAATTCACAAATTACCGAGCCCCCGAGTTCATCTTTAAACAAGCCTGGTACTTTTTCATTAATTTTAGGTATTCCATATGGATTATCCTCAGCAAAATTACTGGTATCAAATACCGATATATTATCAACCATATCCTTATAAAAATTATCCGTTTCTACTAAGTAAAGAAGGCTATCCGTGTCAGTGTAACATAGCTTAGCTTTCTTGCCATATTTGTTTTGGATGAAATCGTAGTGGAATTGGTATAAGTGTTGTTTGGCATACTCCAATACAGTGAAACCAATGTAAATCGGTCTATCCAATATTAATTTTTCAGGGCTTAACTGAACAGCCACAAAGTTTTCAGAAAAGATTGAAATACTCTTCAGGTTGGGTTGTACAATAAGTTTTTCAGCACCAATATATTTGTTTGTTTTATTATCAGAATCTTCCCACTTTGTTACTAACTTTACGTTTACTTGCTTGCGTTTGTTTTCTATTGTTTTTCCAAATACAGCATTGTTCAAAAGTTTGAAAAAATCTTTTTCGAAAGCTGACGTAGAAGCTTGACGCAAACGAGTATTTAACTCTATGTACTTTTGCAAAAAATGGTCTTGTCTAAATCTGAGAATGCGATGTATTCGGCTTAAAATCAACCCCTTGTTCAAGCATTGTTTTAAATGTATGTAATGAATTACGTAATTGTATTTGTCATATAGATTCGCAATTAATTTTGTGGTTTTCCCGCCAGGAGGCACAAATCTTTCTGGTGCGAATGGTAAGTCACTATGCGAATTATGCAATATTTCTGGGTAGGTGAGATCGACTTCCAGAATGTATCCATATTCAGAATCATCAGATATATTCAAAACATTAAAATTAGCACTTTCATTTTCTGATAAAAATTGAAATTCCGATACAGGCATTCTTTTTCTCATCGCATATCCGTAAAGATTGTTGCAATCAAGATATACTAAAAAAGTTGATGGCTTAGTATCATTGAAATAGGGAAGAAATTTATTATTCGCTTTTGCATGTCGTAGGGAACACTGTGCTAATCCCCCACGTATTCCCTTTTCAAGTAGGTTATACATTTCCAAGTCATGCATAAGCTCCAATTTAACGCCAGTACACAAAAGCATTGCGTCCCAGCTTAAACTTGGTGCGGATACATAATATGCTGGATCGAGATTGTAATATTCTAAACATGTGTTTCTAAAATGTTCAAATATGTCACATAATAATAAAACATCACATTTTAGGTAAAGATCAGTGTATTCACCAAGAGAATTCATTTTAAAAGAATACCAAACTCTTTGTGCATGTGTATATTCATCTTTAGAAATATGTTCCAGCTTCATTGTATTATAAAAATACTCTCTAGGTGGCAAACATTTTTCATCATACTTAGACCATTCATCAACATATTCGTATGGATAAATACCCTTTTGTCTCAATAAGCATAAATCGGCTTTATCGTCAAATTCTCTTGTCAGATTTATGAAATCTTGTACATGTAAATTCTTAGATAATTCATCTAAACTCGAACTTAAGAACTGATAAGAATCTATAAACTTTATTTGAACAGAACTAGGCTTGTTCTTAGATGTGAGGCTTTTCATTATACAAATGTATTTTTCTTTTGATTTAGGTATTATTTTAATAGGACCATCGTACTTGACCAGTTCTTTAATAAATATATGAGAATCATAACCAGACAAATTATGGAAAACAACAGGTATAAACGGACATATTTTAAACGTTAAATTGCAACGAGAGTGCGCTGCTCCTCTGTATTCAGATGTGACATGATCGTGATCTCGAACTTTGTCACCCAATAACAAATGTTTACAAATATGGCATCGAGTAGCCTCTTCGTACTCTATTTGTTGTGTGACAGACAAAGCTTTCATGGGTATATTTTTAGACAGTATGGAATTTATGTGAGTGACATCTTCAATTAAACGCTTTATAAACACTTCTACACAATCCAGACCTCTATGCGTAACATATTTATTCAAATCCGGATCGTGTGAACAACATATGTAATATGCGAAACAGGATGGTTCATGCACTTTTAAGTTCTGAGTATTTTTAGATCTATTTTCAGAACAGTTTAGTAAAATACTTTCAAAATCAGCGTAGATAATAAAGTTTATTCTTTGTTGTCTCTCATAATTTTTAAATTGTATAATACTATTTTTTTCCGGTAATATAGTTAACACTTTAGAACAATTGTGCGAGCCATATTTTAAATCACTAGAAAAAAATTGCAAACAAGCATCGCAAAGTAAAAAGTTACCTTTGTGATGAGTAACTTGACGACGGATAACTTTCGCCAGGTCTTTAATTAGACAGTAGTGTCCTGAACTATTCCGCTCGAAGTACAACAAATTAACATGTTTGTTTTTCCTTGAGCTGGTCATGTATAGAGGTCCAGTAACACGACACGTTTTATCTAAACCATAAATATTAACACTGATATCTGAGTTATTTTTCTCAAACAATTTTATGTCAACCAAACTTGGTGGAAAAGACATTCCTTCAATATTTAAAACATCTGTATAGTGTGGATATGATTTTATTCTATAAACATTATTCTTTGATGGAAATAGGGAAGCAACAATACTCCATAAAAAACAATGGTTGTCATTGTTCTGTATATTTAAACAACTTTTCGTATTCCTTATAGCTGGAGGAAGCTCAATATATGTGCCACCTCTCATCGGACAGTATTTGTTTATATTAATTTCTAAGTGACTTATAGAGATAAACGACCAACCGGAATCACGTTGGTTAAATTCAGACATTTTTCTCTGAAAAGTCTCTTTAGTATTCATGTATAATTCATTTAAATCAGTATTTAGATAAACATTGGCATACTTTGTATTGAAAGATTTCAGTTGCTGCTCACCTGTTTTTGGTAATACGAAGTAAGCAAACAGCTCGAAATTTACTTTAATACAATTATGTTTCATTAAAAATATTTCAATTAGTTTCAAAATATCGCTTTGATTCCCAATCAGAAAAGCCTCTGGAGTTAAATACTCGGCATCTGGTGCTGGGTTTAAGCGATACGTGTTTATTCTATTTCGAAATGCAGTTGCAATTATTTCAACATTTTTCAATTTCGTTTTAAGTAAACAATTTGATTTATGCATATTAGTTCTCACATGATATTTATATTTCTGTTTTGGTAATTCGATTTTACATTTATCACATTCTATTAAAATATCTTTTTGAATTGAGTTGGTAGTTGGTGCAACTGGAAAGAAAACAAAATTGATTACATAAACGTCTAATTACTCGTATAAATGAAAAACAAACTTAATTACAAGATTAGCTTAACTAATAACTATCTACTAGGATTATAAATGTAGATAGAACCTGTAAGTAATACATATATGATTAACATGTATACAGTATTCACTAATACTAAATTTTAATAAACGTTTAGATTAATAACTACGTAGGTACTACATAGGACACATCGTGACGTATATGATCAGTATGTGCCTAAATATTTATGAGTTCCTACTTTTAAATTCTGTATCTAAAAATAAGAACTCATAAAGGTCTGAGGGCTAGATTTAAATTCTTTGCGGGTTGCGCATATAAATTTAGTCAGATGGCCCCAAGCCTCAGTCCCCTCATCCGTCCGGTTTTTGAGAGCTACAACAGCCTGACGCCATCGATTCATCGGTGCTACATTTTCAATTTCATCGCACCGATAAACCTTTAGTTCGATATAATGCGTACCCGTTTTGGTAGGCAAGGTTTGGCGAGCGTGGCCTGTTGCCAGCCTTCGAGTTATCGTCGAATTAATAACAGTACAGGGTTTTTTACCGGTTATCTGCGTGTCCTTGTCTTCTTCATCGCTGTCGGTGCCGAATAAATCTGTTGCGGTGAGATGATGCTTACTGACCGGATTAATTCTCATCTTCTTCGAAGATGGAGCTGACGACGTACATGGAGTGGTTTTCGGTGGTTGATGGTGTGATCTCGAGTCCGCACTTGACGGCTTCGATCGTTTTTTCTTTTTTTCGCTTATCGCCACATCTTGCAGGGAACTTTTATCGTCATCCGACAGAAAGAGGTCGTCAGCAAAACTGGACCTGTAATAATATAAATAACTGTGATTAGAAACTATTTGTGAGCACATACATATCAGAGAACTTTCCAATTTATTTCTACTTTATACACCAAATATCGAATAGACAATATGTCATAAAAACTGTTAAATTACCTAGGAAATCGAACCCAGGGTCTAACGCTCAGCAGTCGCACTTGTTAACTAATTATTCTATTCATAGCATATTTAATTTTAATTCTATTCACAATAACTGTGATAAAAAACAATACGCAAGCAGATAAATATCAGATACTTGCTCAATTCCTTTCCCTAAAATACACACCAACTATCTAATAGACATTGTGTAGAATAAAAGAAAAAAACTGTTGAGTGACCTAGGGAATCGAACCCAGGGTTAAACGTTCAGCACTTGCTATTCTATTCATTTATAACTGTCTAGAAACTATCTGTGAGCAGACACATTATCTAATAGAAGTTTGTCCAATTTCTTTCCTTAATATATACACCAAAATATATCGAATAGACAATATGACATAAAAACTTTTGACTGACCTAGGGAATCGAACCTGGGGTCTAACGCTCAGCAGGCACACTTGCTTGTTCTATTCATAACTGAATAGCCTCACAAAACATTAAAGAATTGATGATAGTTATTAAATAGATAGGTACTTACATGATTAGCCGTTGAAATTTCACTTTTCACTTTAGATTAGGTAGACAATTAATTAGAAGATGTGAGGTCACCAACTTCAGGAGAGCTAATGTTGATCCAGGTTGCTGCCCAACGACTTAAATACCTTTGATGATAATACGTCACAACCCCAAATATGGAGAGAGCACACGATTTTAAAACTGCTTATTCGGCTAATCTTCCTAACAACAGATGCAATTGCACATACTATAATAATATCGCGGGTTTGCTTGTATTTTTTTAAAATTAATAACAAAGAAGCGGACTTCATACTTAATGTATTTTTTAAATATACTAGTATTGCTTGCTCTCTCGAATTCGATTGGGTACTCTCTTTACTCTAAGTATCCCTTTATACACTGACATTGACATACTAAAAGACAATAATCTATGAACAAACAGACATTGTTATTTATTAAAGATATACTAGAGGTAAGTAAACTGTTCAGGGATGGTGAACCTTTTTACTCGACTGCCAAGGAAGGGTTATGTTTTTATATCTGCGTGTTGTTGACTTTAAGATTTTACGTGGCCAGCACCCTAATTGCATAAAACACGATTCATCATAATCGGTTTCATTTTGACAGTTCAACAATATTCATTGCGTTATTTATGTTGTTGAGCAGACACATTTTTCGAACATATGAAGCTATGGTTTAACAATCTGTTTCAAAACGAAACAGATTATGATTAATCGTGAGTTAGGCAATTAGGCTGGAACGATTGTGTGTTTAAAGTTTTACCGTTGAGCCAAAGGTTCAGCATCCCTGCTCTAGTTTGACGCTTGGTTTTGAATTTCATCTTACCTTTTATGTCCAGGAATGCTAACATTAATAAACCATCTATATTGAACTCTATTAACAAAAAAAATAAATAAAAAGAATAATTCATGAATATAAATAGCTGAAAATATCACCGGAATTCATTTCCATTTTGAAGGCTGAACGGGAACGCTTGGCGCGATTGTTCCAGTATGTCGGTAAGTACTCACAATAAATATTTAAATTATTTTAATGTAACTACTTATAGCAATATATTAGTTATTGTAATAGGTATATTAGCACTATATTTCAAATCACATCTTCTATAATAGACCCTTAACGAGAACCTATTTTCATACATTTTAAAGGTTTGTTTTCTTTTTTTCAGGATACGGATGAACTATTCAATTTTGTGCCAATGGAGCAGCCAGCCACTATTCTAAAACCAGGACAAAAATCCCTGGGTCTTGTTCCACCTTCCCGAAAGAGAGCAAGAACAGAACCAACAATATATTCATACATAAAGAAACCAGTGACACGGGGTACAAAAATAATTAAAATTGAAATTTACGACGCTGATAATATGCCAAAATCCGAAAGTTCTATTTGTAACTGTGAAGCTGAGGTGTGCGCTCAACATGTGGTTAAAACTGTGTTATTTGATGACATATACAGCAATGCTAAAGACATTATTAGTAAAATTCAGGATGAAATAGAAAATAAATCATAGAAATCTGCTCTATTCATGTAACTGACAAAAATTGTGTTATGGTTAAGGTACTTTTAAAATATAAGTAGTTAACTGTAAATACGATGAAGAATATAACTTGTTTGTCAAATTAGTTTTAAGTAGGTGCCTATGAGATAATAAAAAAAGCTATATTAAATAACGATTCGTTTTATTTTTAACACCTGGTACCTAACTAATATTTTGCTTTTAATTCAAATATGGAAAATTTATGAATTGTAAGAATTAATAACTTTGCCTCACCGGGATGGAATCGAACCCAGAACCTCATGTTTAGCATTTCCACTTGTATTTTGCTGTCAACTTCATCATGGGTCAGTTATAAAATAATAACAAACAATGAAAGTTAGGCGCCATGCAGTCGTCGGTGTCAGATAGCTTGACTGATATGGTATTGAATTAAATAGTTTCTCATAACCGATGACGTTACTAAGTCAAGTCGTTTCTTGTCTGATCGAGTTTGTGTGTTCAAATTTGCCAACAAATAATAAATATGTAGATTAAAGGTTCCACCAATTTAATAGTTAATTGTAATTTAGTTATAGCTGATGATTATTAAATCTTAGTCACTTTACTACCCTCCATCATTTCAACTCAAGAAGAACTATTCAATAAATAAAAAAATAACTATTTGAATAGAAATGTTAATGTCATTTGAATAGTCTATTTGATAAGACAATCTATTCAATAAATAAAATTTAATCTATTTGAATAGATATGTTCCAATGAATTAAACAGTATATTCTAATAGACCATCAATTCAACAAACAAGATTTCTTCTATTTGAATAGATACTTTTTATCTATTTGAATACTAATAATTGGGGTGTCTGGATCTTCTTTGATCCAGATACCCCAATTATATACTACTCGGGGTTGCGACAATCGTCGATAGGATCCGGCAACTGGGACTCGAGGTGGCCTTGCACAAGTCCGAGGCCATGTGTTTTCATGGTCCTCGGAATGCGCCACCCACGGGTTCCCAGATAACGGCAGGAGGGGTTCACATCGGCGTCGAGTCGACGATGAAGTACCTGGGACTCGTCCTTGACAGCCGGTGGAACTTCGCGGAGCATTTCCGACGTTTGGCTCCCAGACTGGAGCGGGCCGGGGCTGCCTTGAAGCGGCTCCTGCCCAATCTAGGGGGGCCAAACGCCTCCTGCCGGAGGCTCTACGCGGGGGTCGTGCGGTCCATGGCCCTATACGGGGCGCCGGTGTGGGCGCCTACATTGAGGCGCCAACCAGCCCGAAAGCTGAAGGCGTCCCATAGGGTCATGGCGATCAGGATGATCCGGGGATACCGCACGATCTCAGGTGAGGCGGCGGGCCTCCTTGCCGGATTACCGCCATGGGATCTGGAGGCAAAGGTCCTCGCGCACATCTGGGAGTGGCGCGAGGAGGCCAAACGCCGGGGCGTTACTCCGCTGCCGCGAGAAATCGAGGTGCAGCGGACAGAGCTCCGGCGGGATCTCATGGCGACATGGAGAGTGCGATTGTCGCAACCCAGTGCTGGGCACGCCACGATAGCAGCGGTAAGTCCCCTCTTTGAGGAGTGGCTTGAGAGGCGGCATGGCGTCCTCACCTTCCGCCTGACGCAGGTCCTCACCGGACACGGTTGTTTTGGGAGGTTCCTGTTTCGTATAAGGCGGGAGGAAACGCCCGGGTGCTTCCATTGCGAAGATCGCCCAGAGGACACGGTGGAGCATACGGTGGCGGTCTGCCCAGCTTGGGCGGAGCACCGCCGTGTCCTCGTGGAGGCGATCGGCGGCGGCGATCTCTCGCGTCCGGCCCTGGTGCAGGCCATGGTACGGAGCGAGAGTGAATGGCTAGCCGTCACCTCCTTCTGCGAAGCAGTAATGCTCGCGAAGAGGGAGGCGGCGCACGTGAGGGAGAGGCAGTATATGCGCCCTCACGGCCGTAGTTGCCGCGGGAGAAGCCCTGGGCGTCGGGAATCCCAGGCTGATTCCCGGCCACCGTAGGCGCGGGCTTGCGGACGGCGAGTAATGGGTAGCTCGCTGTCCGGTAAGGACCAAGCCCGGGTCGACGGCGCGTTGTGTTCCACGCGCGCCTCAAAGAGATGTCAGCACCAAATGGGGGGTCCGCAAGGGCCGATGCCTGCCAGGGGTGCGGGTTGTTCGAAAGAGATACCGCGGCCCCTGGCACACAGGCAACTGAGGGAACACGGGTGGGTTTTAGTCAGTAAAAGTCTGACACGCCCTCTCGCTCCACCCAGAGCGGGAGAAGTTATTTGATGATTTCCCACCCAAAAAAAAAAAAAAAAAGCATATTTCTTGATAAAGTTCAATTTAAAAAATGATATCAGCTTATGCAAGTGATCACAAACTTTTTTGATGTGTGACTTTTATACGTTAACTATAGGTACATCGTTAAAACAGCTTCAGTTTTGCGGAAAACAGCAAAAAAAAAGGCAAACACATCAACGTATTAATAAGAAAGCTATTTTATTAATTCAAATCGTATCCAATAAACCTCATACCCACTAAATTGCACGTCAAAAGAATGGACCACAAATTATTTCAACTTAAAAGTCTATAAGTTGCCTTGCCTGCCTTGTGTAGCTTTATATTATTCTTTTTTTGTAACTTATCAAGTTCCGCTCCGATAACGAAAACCACGAACACTAAATATTTTCCACTAGTGTTGATAGATAATATTAATACGAGCCCCTCTAAAAACATAAATATTTTGAATTTTTGTACGTAGGTACTGATAAGAGTTATCATTAGAATTAAATTAACGACTCTACGATGTATCAAGTTTATGTAATGTCACGGGAAACTATTAATTATTTTGAACTCATTATTATTTCAAGGTTAACTTGAAAAGGATGCCAAAGTTTTGTCGATATCGATAAATCAGAATTCAGAAAATAAAGCTTCATTTCAGAATTATGTCTGTATTTTCACCTTTGTTGCTAAACCTTTGGACGCCAATTCCTGAATACATAACCTATCACAATTTACTGTAAGCAATGTGCAAAACCACGCTGAAATCCTATTCTTTTTTTTCTGAACTAAACTGGCGTGTGCTTTTAAACATGGCAGCGAGCGAGCGCCGCCGGTTAGTGTACTCGCAACCGGTGACGGAGGCACGCGTCAACGCGATCGATAATAAATTGCGGGCATCAATAAATAAAAATAAGAATTAAAACAAATGTGCCAAAGGAATTTAATTCCAGTTTCAAAAACTTGACGTGTTTAATAAATAAACTGAAAAGCGCGGGAGTGAGTGTTTGGACGCGTTCGTATGAATGTAAACTAACCGGCGCGGCGGCGTTACGGAGCATTCCAAATAATTCGAATTGGTCAAGGTCTGTTTAAAGATTGGAGTATATTGGTGTGAAATTGTGTGCTTTCGTATCCTGATACACGTGACCATAGGTGAGTGACATCTCGTAAGGCTAGTCTAGTCTCAGCTTTATTTTTAACACAAGAACGCTAGGATCCACGGCTGTAACTATTTTTGGTTCACGGTGCGTTCACACCTATATTCTAAACTACATTCTCATGTTACAAGAGAAAGTTATAAAATTGTTTAAACCTAATAATATTTTATTTACACAATTTCTTACAGATTTTTTTTTATAGTGCTTAAAAATAAATAGGAGAACTGCCAAATAGTATATGAAACTGAATGACAATTTATTATGCCAGCACCGAAACGTAATTTACATTAATTATACTTAATGGGCTATTGTTGTCGCAATCACAAAATCTGGTATACCTATAATATTAGGTGATGTGATGTGTATTTCCCGTCAAGATGCTTCTGATATCTAATTTTAAACACTCTACCACTGAGTAAAATAAAATAATTACTTATTATGATGATACGCTATTTGCTTCGGTAAATTTTAATTTCCGCAAACAAGATCGGATTCATAAAAAAAAACACAGTAAGTATGTACTTAGGTACACTTAGCACAGAAAATAAGAGCACAATGTATTTTATTATCTTAATTAAGCATATAAAGAAAATAAATGCTGATTGGTTTGAACATAATCGTACGCAAACCTAATGAGTTCGTTCACTTTCAAGAAGTAGATTAATAAGAATTCAGTCACGTAATTCAAATATTTGTAAACGCTGGGATAATTTGGTGACAGATTTTTGAAATAACAAGACTGTGTAATCATCTCATCAATTCTAAACAAAAATGTTAGAAAACACTTGGTTTTGCAACCATCTCTGTTACTAGAAAAACTTCAGAAAGAAAAACTTAACACATTTCAAATCGCACAGTATGACTTTGAATTTTAATAAACTGCATAAGTAAAACGTTATGTTAAAATGGAAACTTGTGTCCGGAAACAATAACGTATACTTACATGAAAATAAATGATTACATCCTTTATTTGTGCAAACATAAATATTATTAAACATGATGCAGCTGCCGAGTTTTTCGCCAAGTAAGTAGCGCTTCAGGCACAGCTATAAAGAACATGGTTTAATCATAATAAACCATTGAACTCGAAAACAAAATAATGAATAACTCTGAAAAGTCATATTTAAGTTGTCTTTAGTTTTTACCTCTTTGCTAATTAATTTAATAAATAAGAAGACGCAATGAAACTTTGCAGTTACCTAACAAGTCAACGAACTTTTGTAATACAATAGTCTGAAGTCTGAAAACAGAGAAAGTCTCAACGCCATTGTTAATCCGCTGTTGTTGATTTAACAAAACTTGTTGCAATTATTTTGTTCACTTTTTACAAAATATACAAAGAAAGTAAAAGCGATAAATCTTCCTGTTTATTTATGGCTTTGTTTCGTTTTTTAAGAATATTTTTTTAGATTCGGGATAAAAACTTTTCAGAAATTGTTTAAGTAGGTAAGTAAGTATTAATCCTTACTTCCTTATCCTTACTAATATTATAAATGCGAAAGTAACTCTGTCTGTCTGTCGCGCTTTCACGACAAAACTACTGAACCGATTTAAATTAAATTTGGTACACATATAGTCTAGAGCCTGAGAAAGGACATAGGCTACTTTTTAATGCGAAAAAAGGTTTGTAAGGGGTTGAAAGGGGGGAATGAAAAGTTGTATGAAAGTATCGTCATTTTTAGAGCTAGAAGCTTTAAACTTATTTTCTAGGTTGTTGATTTGATATAAATAAATATGACATTCAAAGTTTGTAAAAGTTTTACCCTTATGGGTGTAAAATAACAATAGGGGATGAAAGTTTGTATGGAAATTATGTAAGGTTGAATGTTTAGTAAGTTTGCGACAAGAAACAAAGTCCCAAAGACACTATTCCACGCGGACGAAGTTGCGGGCACAGCTAGTTATACATATATTTCAAAATATTTGCTTTTAAAATATCAACATTTTACTTCAGGATATTAATTTATATAATATTTACCTTCACACCTACTATTAATAATTTGCTCTAAAGTGTGAACCATTAAATTTGATCAAAAAACGCGATAATTATTTTTACGGATATTTTTCTAAATTACTAATTAATGGGGCCGACCCTACTGGACTTAAAAATAGCTGTCGTAATGTGGTATAGATTAGAGATGAAACGGATAGCAGTTAACCGGATACCGGATATTCAGCCAACCTTGTAGCCGGATAGCCGGATATTCAGCCGCCAAATATCCGACGGAACGTTGCCCCTTATTCTTGGTGGGCAGCTAATACTAAACAATACCCAAATTTAACAAAGTTTGCCAAAATCTATCTTTCAGCACCTTGCAGCAGTGTGTGTGTGTACAACGAAATACTTTTTGTCTGAAGCTGGCCTTATTTACGAAGACAAGTGGAACCGCTTGCTACCTCTTAATGCAGATAAATTAGTATTAGTGCAGTATGAGTAGGTACTAATTCATTTTCTAAGTTGTAGAATTATCTTTTGATTACTGATTATATTTCTTAAGTGATAGGTACTAACTATTAATTAATAACCTATTTTTTTTTATCAAAATCAAAAGTCATTTATTCAAACTAGGCTGAGAGTCAGCACTTTTTAAACGTCAAAACCCGATATTCGGCCGGATAGGCGCTAATTATCCGGTATTCGGCCGGATAGTATTTAGGCCGCCGGAAAGGCCGGATACCGGATAGTTACCAGATATCCGTTTCATCTCTAGTATAGATACTAAAGGAAATATTCTTGTCTTCAGGGAATACATCATTAAAATTACATTTTACTACAGAGGACGCTGGATACATTTAAAACATTGAAACATTTTTATAACCAGCCAGTGGTCAGTCAATGTAACATTGTCATGCGGGCACCACAGATTAAAAATGTGCTGGTCGGTCGAACGCGACCTTGAGTAAAAAAAAACGACATAGTTTTTTTTTTATCCGCGTTGATTATACCTACAGCTTGTGAGCGGGACCAAACTAGACCTTTAGTGAAGGATACACATGCATGCCATGTATTTATAAGAATAACACATTGTTTTATACATCATGTTTATGAATCATGGTAGACGAATAAGTTCAAGAACCGTTACGCTGCGTCACTTTAAAAAAGAGTAAGCCTAAATGTATTACGCATTTATGACATAATTACGTTAAAACATAAAGGTGGCGCCACGAACTCAATGCCAGTCGCTTGTTTATGGCTTGAACAGGATAACTTGCACGTGTTAAAATAATTTAATGAGGATATTCACTTGAAATATCACGTGAGTTGAACAAACTGAATGTCGATGTTCAAATTAAGCCTGTAAATGACTCTTGCATTACAATATGTATTGGAAAAAATAATAGTTTAAAAAACTAAAAAACACGCTTTAAAAACCAAACTAAAAAAGGAGAAAATAATTTAATTCAATTAAAAAGCGTGGGGTGCTTGACATTAATTGATTATAAAAATACCTTAAAAAGCACCCCACGCTTTTTAATTGAATTAAATTATTTTCTCCTTTTTTAGTTTGGTTTTTAAAGCGTGTTTTTTAGTTTTTTAAACTATTATTTATTTTCTATTTTTTTGTTCTGCTAACTACAAAACGTGTCTTTTTTCCCATTTTTTTTTTAAATTAGTAAATTGTCATCGGTCCTCGACAAGTTTACTAAGTTTCAATGAAATCTGACCGTTTAAAGTGGGTCAAAATCGCGCTCAATGATTCCGTTACATACATACATACAACCCGAGCTAATATAAAGCGTGTAAATTATTTATTAGTGAGAATAAAATAATTATTTATAAATATTATAAATACGGGGAATCAGAGTTCGATTTCGGAGAGGGAGCCTGAGAAACGGCTACCAGAACCAAGGAAGGCCGCAGGCGCGCAAATTACCCACGGAGAGTTACATACTGACATACTGACATACAAGTGAAGCTAATATAAAGCGTGTAAAATGGAATATGTCCAATCAACTGCACATCATCCAATTAATCTATCTAGCCAAGATTTTTATCGACTATTTTGGGTCGTCTTCCAGTGTAACCGGATGCAGCTGAATGCCAGTATTTTACATAGAACGACAGTAGGTATATGTATCAACGTTATTAAAAATACCTATTTGTCTCGTGCTGGTGCATGAGTAGGTAACCGTTACTTGCGTTATGATAATAAATTGTCCTATAAAGATAAGCAGAATTTTGTAACTGATTCACGGTTTATTTTCACCGATTTTATTACTTCCCTATAAAGTGTTTCGGTTTTCGAAAAATTTCGTCGTAGAAGTAAAAAAGTTCCGTATTTGCTAAAGGTACGAAAAACCCACTAATCCCAGGATATTAACCCAGAGTCTTTACAAATCGTATGCACACTTTGTCCATTACAGTGTTAAGTGCTTCCGTCTTATCATAAAACTTTAATTCTTAACACACAAATAATTAAGTATGTAGGTACTTCTTTGCAACAAGTCTGATGACCCGTAAAGGACTACATTATATCTTTTTACACGCTTTATATTAGCTTCACTTGTATGTTTGTTTGTTTGTTTGCATGTATGTTTGTATGTAACCGAGCCGATTTTGTATGTCCTTAGAGCGCGATTTTGACCCACTTTAAACGGTCAGATTTCATTGAAACTTTGTAAACTTATCGAGGACCGATGACAATTTAATCATTAAAAATTGTTTTTGAGAAAAATGAAAGAAAAAAACAATCACGTTTTTGTAGTTAGCAGAACTAAAAAAATGAAAATAAATAATAGTTTAAAAAACGCGCTTTAAAAACCAAACTAAAAAAGGAGAAAATAATTTAATTCAATTAAAAAGCGTGGGGTGCTTGACATTAATTGATTATAAAAATACCTCAAAAAGCACCCCACGCTTTTTAATTGAATTAAATTATTTTCTCCTTTTTAGTTTGATTTTTAAAGCGTGTTTTTTAAACTATTATTTATTACTTTAATTAAAATCATAGTACCTTGGTACCTAATCTTATAGATATGTATATGCAATGAGGCCCAAGCGTAGGCCCATGTTCCCATGGACGTAATAAAATCGCGGCGGATTTTTTTTGCGCAATGGCTTTTTTTAGCGCAGACAGTTGTAAATCGAACAGTAAAATACACTGTTCGATTTTTGACACTCTGAAATGCACTGTGTTCGATTCTCAATGCACCGAGCATTGAGAATCGAACACAGTGCATCTCAGAGCGTTTCAACACAGAGATTGAAAATCTAGTGCGAAAAAAAAACCACCTCGATATAATTACGTCCGTGTGTAAGTCGACTAAAGATTTTAAGGATAGCCAACGATGTTGTCGCAAGAAAATTGAGTTAGTTAGCTTCCTCGGTACCTTAAAAAAATCTGCATAGTTCTGTTATTTGCACTGAACAAAAGTAAATCTGTAATCGAAAGTATTCAACTGTTTCCCCCGAGTATTTAAAACCCACGTACGAAACAATCAAATCGATGTAATAAACTACTGACCTCCTAAAGGACTACAATCATACTATTTATGGTTTTTATTGCATTCTTACTGTGCGAGTGTATATGTGACGCATGGTCCAAAACACTGCAAATCGCTCTAGATTAAAAATAATCGGTCCCATGTGACATTTTTATGAGGTAAAATATAGATATATCTAATACCTAGATTTCAAATGACGGAGGCCATTCATTGAACCGTTCATACTCGACTGCACTTAGGACAGTGCGTACATTTAAGGCTCATAACAATTTGGTATCTTGTAGAGACAATTTTTTTTACAGGTTTTTTTTTAATCCAGATACTAATTTTACAGGTGTAATGTCAAATAAATGTCAAAATACTTCCCACTAAAAAAGCAAACGCAGAAAAGACTTGAAATGTCAGGTTAGTATCTGAGATTAAAAAAACTAACTTTAGTCAATTTTGTCTATGAGACTGTTTTCATGGAGCGAGAGTCTGACTAAAAGTAATCTTTGGACAGTTCTGCACACAGCCTTTTTATTTGTTCCCCAATTTGAAGCAGTGAAACATGTATTGTATTGTAACGTAAGTACTTTTCGTAGAAGTTAGGCCTGAAAATAATGCCAGACTCAAACTCGACCATCATGAAAATTGGCTCAACCTACATATCCTACAATAAAGTGCGTGTTAGACAACTATTGGTAAAGTTACTATTAATAAAAGAGCCTAGCCAGACAACGTCAATTAGGGCATTCATTCATTACCTAATTACTCCGCCAAATATAAGTGCCTATTTTTTGTTTTGACGTTATTATCGTTAAAACATTGTGTCAGGCAATTTGCGCGTAAAATACTTTCCACAAAAAACGCAATATAAAACCTCGCTACTCACGACAAAAGCTGCCTGTCATCTGTTATGCCCATATGGTGAGCACATTATAAATTAACTTTCATTTATCGTACTTGCAAATCTGGACGAAGAAATAACAATCAGTATCAAAAATTAAATTAAGAGAGATGAATGAATAATTTGACGGTGTTCGAATCAATAAACTTGAAAAAAGAATCATTTAACTATTCCAAATTCAATCCATGATTGACATGACGTCATGCGTCAGCGTGAAACTTTAAACTGCAAATCATGGATAATGATTTTATAGACGTCGAGACGTCAGAAAAAAAAACGTTTTGTGTAGAACCAGGGATTTCCTAATAGAGGTGTAATTTTACAGTAATTACTGGCACTTTAGTAGCTGAATTGATCTTTATCTATGTTTTATTTACTTACTTATTTATGTAATAAGCAGTTAAAAAGATATGGGTTTTACACATAACTTTTTATATCATACTAGCTGAGCCGACAGACGTTGTCCTGTCTTAACTATAAATATTGAACTCGCATTGGTATAATATTAGAAAAGTTAATTATGGCCGTTAAGTTTTCTTAAATTTTCTTATGTTACGCGCAAATTTCTTAATTTTTACTTTCATAAGAACCTTCTCCTGACAATAACAAACAACAAAAAAAGAATTAGCAAAATTGGTACAGCCGTTCACGTGTGATGCCGTCACCAAGGGAAATAGGGATTTATTTTTAAATAGATAGATTTTCATACAATTTCAAAAATATAGAAAGCTCATAAGAAAGCCTTGAACTTTTGTCAAGAAGCTTTAAAATCACAAGGAACACTATTGATTCAGTCTACATGGAAAGACTCAGTTACGTCCTCGTCTTCTAGTAATGCAGTATACCTACCTACCCGTATACCATAAAATCTTAATGATAGTTATTTGAATACCGTTAATTCGTCTAGGCTCTACAGTCTACATACCAGACCTAGACCTACATTGTCCAATACCTCGTTCATTTAGAATTTAAACTATGTTTCATGAACGGTGCGCCAACTTTTGATTAATTAATCGTGCTAAATAATTGAAACGTTTATGTACGATGTCACATGTACACAATAAAAGTTACCCTAGTTTCTTGAAGAACATTATCACTCCAAACAATCCAGGTAAGTGAATATGAGAAATTGGGGAAGATATATGTTCCGCATCATTGGGATGGATAATAAATAATAAAAGTATGCATGTTTTATATAAATATTTTCGGTCGTTACTACTTCTATAATTATAATAATTTAATGAGGAAGTATCAAAACGAGCAATAAAAAATCGACCAAATCACTTAAGATTTAATTCGCATCGCTATTCACGTTCGAATACAGAGCTCATTCACCAATTTGATTGAATTATGATCACTTTGACCGTGACATTATCAATGTCTCATGTCACCAAATATAAAGTCCGCCATTTCATTCGAAAATCAACTTTTAAAATGACGTTTTATGTGGAGTGTCGTTCGTTTTTAAGCAAAAATAAAAGTTTTTGTTGATTGCGAAAATTGTGACGGAAGCTGTAATGTAATAAATGCGGAATGTAACATTACAAATAAAGCTGCAGAGATTGTGTTTGTTTGAACTGCTAATCTCTGGAAGTACTTTCAGAGATTACACGTCAGATTTGAAAAATCTTTTGCATAAAAAATTGTTAACCCAATTCTTGGAAGGATATAGGTAGGTTATTTAATATATGTGGTCAGAGAATCTTTATTTCATGATCATCATTTCAGCCGGAAGACGTCCACTGCTTGACATAGGCCTCCCCCAATTTGGGGGGGGGGGGGGGGGCTTGCCATAATCGCCACGCTTAGCAGGCGGGTTGGCGATCGTAGTATGGTGGTAAAATACATAGAGAACGCTGCTGCCCATTCTCTAGTAATTCCCTTACCTCCTACGACACCCACGGGAAGAGATGGGATGGTGCTATTCTTTACGTCCGGCACCACACTTATTTACTCAAAATAAATTTACTACAAACACTTAATGAGAAATATTTTAACTATAATATAATAATGATGACATTCATGAGCAGAGCTAATATGACACACACAAAACCAGTGCATGATAAAATAAATGAAGACAACAATAATAACAAGACATTGAAGACATTTGAAGGTAGTGCGGGTTGTTCGAAAGAGATACCGTCGCCCCTAGCACACAGGCAACTGAGGGAACACGGGTGGGTTTTAGTCAGTAAAAGTCTGACACGCCCTCCTGCTCCACCCAGAGCGGGAGAAGTTATTTGATGATTTCCCATCCTCAAAAAAAAAAAAAAAGACATTTGAAGGTAGCAGCAAAAGATTCATGCGAAGTAAAAAATCGAAATTTGTGGGTACTTAAGTTAAAACATACACCAGGGCCGGACTTAAATTTTGTCAATAATAAACGATTTTAACTGAGTTTTAAATATTTGTAAACTTTAAGCGGTTTTTATTTCTCGTGGTAGTTTGTTGAACATCTTACATCATATCACGGTAGGACCCTTAGGGACCGAGTAAAAAGGGAAAGAAAAATATCAGAAAGAACGCTAAGCCATAACGGACTATTAGCGTGCGCAAGCGATGGGAACGTCGCGTCGTCGGCGTCGCGTCGGGGGAACATGAAAATTCACACGGACGAAGTCACGGTCAGAAGCTAGTTAAATAACAAAATGTTTGGGTCAGTATTCCCCTTAACTTAAATACATATTATTTTGAAGAAAAAAAAAGGTCAGAGCGGTGTGGTGGAGCGTGCCCTGACAAATAAATAGAAGCGCCGCCCGCTCAGTCATAGCCATGAAATATTATCTTTCAAAAAAAGTTTCACCCCAAACCAATATCTATGGCGCTAATTCTTGGAAGTACCGACCCTAGCGTGGGACCATCGTAACACACAAAAAAATCAGAGCCTTTAAGAATAAACATTTTGAGGTTTGGCGCCAAATTCTATGGGGTGTAAAAGACCATTTTTTTTTTAATTACAGGCCGCCCCGATAGCTGAGGGATTTTTGATTTGTTACACAGTTATTTATAAGCTATTCACAGATTTCTCATTAAGATGATTTCAGTTAATTGTACGCAAGCAGATAATTATTTCCTGGGGTTTTTCGACGAATGCTGAACTGTAAACACAGTTCTGTTTTTTTTTCATGACATAATCTGTGGACTGTTGTATTCCATTATTTAATCTTCCAAACCGGACAACACTTCTGTCTATAGAGACTATAGATAGTGAATTATGTGTTTAGGAGCCACGCCACGTACCGCGTGTGAAAACCAAACATACCAACATTGTTAAACCAATATAGCTGATGACAAAATTTTCGCCATACAAACAAGATTATCTTAAATACACATAGACCATCAAATGTATTCAGGTATCCAGACATTTAATTAGCAAAACTGTGTGAAGCAGATCTTGTGATAACAAATTAGCAAATAAAACCAGTTTTATTCTGAATCAATAATTTCCGCTTTTTCAATTCATACCCAGTTTTATTGTAAAGGTTCTAGGTATACTTAAAGACTTGTAAATTATATTTACAGCCTGTATCTTATCTTTTATGTCATTATTAAAATATTTACTAGGTAGGTATTTCAACTTGGCCTTACTATTTATCTGGTTAATAAAATGCTAAATTGCAGTTATGTGTATCTCATTATCAGTCTTTGTTTTGATCATAATCGTAATATTTCTGGTATCTTATAGATACCTGAAATTATGCACATTTGGGCACGCCACGATTGCGAAGGTAAGTCCCCTCTTTGAGGAGTGGATTGAGAGGCGCCACGGCGTCTTCGCCTTCCGCCTGACGCAAGTTCTCATCGGAAACGGATGTTTCGGGAGGTTCCTGTTTCGCAAAAGGCGGGAGGAAACGCCCGGGTGTTTCCAATGCGAAGATCGCCCTGAGGACACGGTGGAGATCTACCTGGCTTGGGCGGAGCACCGTCGTGTCCTCGAGGAGGCGATCGGTGGTGGCGATCTCTCGCGTCCGGCCCTGGTCCAGGCCATGGTACGGAGCGAGAGTGCATAGGTAGCCGTCACCTCCTTCTGCGAAGCAGTACCTAATGCTCGCGAAGAGGGAGACGGCGCACGTGAGGTAGAGGCAGTAGGTATATCGCCCTTAGTCGCCACGGCCTTAGTCGCCGCAGGAGACGCCCTGGGCGTCCGGAATTTCAGGCTGATTCCCGGCCACCGTAGGCGCGGGCTCTCGGACGGCGAGTAATGGGTAGCTCGCTATCCGGTAAGGACCAAGCCCGAGTCGACGGCGCGTTGTGTTCCACCCGCGGCTCAAATAGATGTCAGCACCAACTGGTGGGGTCCGCAAGGGCCGATGCCTGCCAGGGGTGCGGGTTGTTCGAAAGAGATACCGTCACCCCTGGCACACAGGCAACTGAGGAAACACTAGTGGGTTTTAGTCAGTAAAAGTCTGACACACCCTCCTGCTCCATCCAGAGTGGGAGAAGTTATTTGATGATTACCCACAAAAAAAAAATTGTTGTGCACATTGATATTATTAAAATATTATTTTTCGAACTATCTACGTGAAAATATCACAAATGAATAAAAATAAAAATTTAATATTTTATTAGAAACCTGACATAATTCTGTTCGTCTTTATCTTTATTAAATACTCCATGCCTTTCTAAAAATTGTAGGTTAGGTTTTATATGTTTTATGCATCGGTCTATTTGTATTCGACAATATGTGTAGCGAACGGAAAATTTGCTGGCAAGAAAGACCTGAAAAACCCGTTGTACCAATGAATAATGAAGTTCCAAATAGGAGCCAGATTAGTTTAGCACCGATTGTTCGTTTCTTGATACAAAAACGAGGTTTAATGTAGTATTGTATCTGTAGGAGTATAAATAGACTAATAAAAATTCATTTATTTCTTCAAACAACATGATCCATTTTGTAAGTAAAAAATTATGCTTGCAAATATGTTAGATCACGAATAAACGCATACAATATTTAAAGAACGGACAGTCATAACTGTCGGCAATCACAGTCAGGATGCTGTTGCTACTCTTACGCACTCTCTGCAGCAGAGACGTCACTTTCTTGCGTAGAATTGCCGCGAAACCAGATGGTTTCGCGGCGGTTTGGTGGCACGCATCGACGTTCATGCCTCCATGACATGGCGGATGCGCTGCATAACGGAAGGAGTCTCAGCAGCATCCTGAATGCGTTATTGTATTGGACCCGCAGCGCATTGACATCCCTTTGGGTATATGTTGTCAACACGCTGCTGGAGTACAACGAATGACAGTACGATTTAAATAACAAAATCGTTACCTCTCGTGAATAATATAGCATAATAACATAACCTATTCTATAGTCTATCTGGCTTTAAAAGTAGGCAAAGACCAAAGAAACGATGAATGGGCTCTGTGAATGGTGATATGGCTGGAAAGGGGGTGATTCCTGAGATGACGACTAAGTAATACTGCCGTCCACAAGCTGTAATGTTGTTATGCAACAAAATACTTCGAGCGATGGACAAAAAAGCGCAGAAAAATATGAAATGCATGCTAGATAATTATGCAACGGATGGTAAAAAATCTAGTAAAAATGTAAATTATAAGCCCTTAATCACTTTTTAGTTTAGTAATGTTGTTTACCTGTGTTTCAGCGTTTTTTATTGTATTTTTTTTTTATCTCGGCATCCATAAATTGTAGAAAAATACTGCTTAGACAGAAAGAGATTAAAAACTGTTAAGGCTACAGAACCATTGTGAGAGAAAATAAATAAACTTATTATTATATATTATTATTATAGAGATTTTTTTTCTGAATTTGGTGCCATCAAAAAACGTAAACCGACCATATGCGAGTTAACGGCATTATTGCTTGTGGACGGCAGAATAGAGAAATAGACATATATAAATAATATTGATAAATAACAAAATATTATTTGTGGATCAGATATTAACATTGAAGTTTTTATTAAATCTTAGTTTATCATGACTGAAACGTGCAATGGCAGAGGTTGTGAACTCTAGATAACTTTTAACAAATAAGTCGCTTAAAATAACTGGCCACGTTGATTGTTGTGTATAATCACGATGAAGGTTTTAATGAATTGTTTGTTTGAATGATTCGATTCGTTTCATCAACATCATCTTTGGCAGTTGTTCTATACTCGTTTTTGTATAGGAAAAATGGTTGTTGACTTATTGTTGTTGTTGATGAAGTTTGACTGATTGTTGCTGTTGATAAAGTTTGGGTAAACTACACTTTTTTATATTTATAAAAATTAACAATCCTGACTGAAGTATGTCCCACATTTCACTTACCCGTGTTTGGGATAAAGAATCTAATGACTTTACTAATTAATTAATTACTTAGGGAGTTTAGTACCCACGTATACTGCGGCTAATAGTTATTCCTGACACTGTCGCTTAACTTCCAAACTACACCTCCAAGTCAAAACACGTGCTAAGTAACGTTTATAGATCCCCGGCCTACCTCTGGGTGAACAGCAGGGCTGATTTGAAATTGTATTTCAAAACTTTTCGAAAGACAAAATTATGGTAATGTGAATTAATTTGAATGGAAGTCTTTTTATTTTTCTAGTTCTTCTTATTTTTATTCTGACGATTTTGCAACACGTGTTTTAGATGAAAAAGAAAAAAGTCTAAAATTACTTACATAACAAAACTTTTCCGTCCAACAGAGAAATGTAAAACTAAAAATACGAACACACGTCGGAACGGAAAAATTCCACCATAGTTAAACAGGTCGACATTTCGCAATTGTACAAATATTAACTATTTCAGTAACATTAAATGTTTAAATGATAAAAACATAACTCCTTCTTGCTTTAATTGACACACTTTTTGACATCCTTTCTCTTTCTTTCGACCTTGTAAAGAAAAGGACGAACGACCTCAAGAATTCAGTCTGCTTAATAAAATGTAAGTCGAGATCTCGTAGAATGCATGGAAAGTCGCTTCGACAACATTCTTTGCAAAATTAAGTGATGTATTTTTATAAAGGTAAATATGTGCAGTTTGTTTAAATATTAACAATGTAATTTTATGTATCGTGATAAAACCAGAATATTGAGATCTCAAACGACTTAACGTTTTTGTTTCCATTCGTTTTTTCTCATTAGGATATTTTTAAATAATATAACCGTTATAAGCATTTTACAAATCTCAACTAAGTACGTTTTAGAAACACTAAACAAGTTTTTAATTTCTTGACTGAAGTACAAAATAATAATAGAAATGACTCTGTAGGCAATATTTTGAAGCTTAGAGCTTATCTTCAATAAATGTCAAAAATTCATAGCTGTAAATCATTATTAGAAGTCGTAAATATTCAGATTATTAAGATGAGTTTTAATAACATAGATTTTAAACTATAAACGTCAAGTTCTAAACGATGTTTTTAAGACGGTTTAAATAAATGAATTTGCTTTATTTTAAAAAATACACGCTTAAAATACATTTGGATGCGTGGTCTAGTTTAGACGCAAACGCAGCGTAGACGCTGCTACGTATCGTAGACGCTGCTGCCTGCTACGTAGTGTAGCCGCTGCGCTGTTACGTAGTATAGACCCTGCTACGCAACGTAGACGCTGCTACGTAGTTCTAACAATGAAGTACGTATGTACGTAGCGCTAGCGCAGCGCCGACGCGACGTCAACGCTACGTTAGACATTCACAGCAAAAAGTGACACTATTGAAGGATAAGATATAGGTATACCTCTAAGAACTAATTACAGTTTTGTTCTTTTGCGTAATTCGTATTTTTGTGTTCGTTGTAGCTACAAGACCTTTATTTTATGAGTAACATCGCGTGCTTTGCACATTTGCCGTGTCACCCCTTCAAAGGGTGACAGCAAAACTGTATCGGGTTTTGCCAAAAACAATTCGTTGGACGCTGCTGGGTGAATGCTCCGGGTCCTGCTGTTTGTGTTTGTGTGTGTTAATGACCTCACGGTACGGAAGAAATGTTGGTAGGTACAATATTTAAAATGCTCTATTTTAAGACTTCCTATTTCAAAACATTCACTAATTAAGTCCATAGTTTAATTACTCACGGTTTGCAAAAATATCCGTCACACCACAAGATCAATGTCTCGTAGACACTTGACCTCGGGTGACAATCCAACGAAAATGATCTGACGTCAAATGTAACCTGGCATTCAATGCGTCATCGCTGACATCGATAACCGTAAACCGTAATAACGTCAATTAGCACTCTTTTGGTCTTTTGTTAAACGACGTAATTGATGACTATAAACTAAATTATTGTTATTAAATGTTAATTGAATGTGAATACCAAAAAAATACCATAATTTTGTATAGTTTGAACTTATTTGAATAGTTCTGCGTTGTAGCCTATTTAGAGGTTGGAACTCCATAAAAGATCTTGAGTAGATAGAGCAATGTTTGCTAGACAGAAGTTGGCACGAATAATGGCGTGACAAGATTTCCAGCGGTCACCAACCTGGTGGCCCAGAGATGGTAATTACCAACGTTTTTCTGGGAGAGGGTATTGTCCAGCAATAGACAATTTGGCACGATGACACGAATAGCGTGTGACCCAGAAATCAACAGAAAAAGAAACTAAGGAGTCATGTCAAATTAGCCTTTACACAGACACAAAACTTAATTGGAATTACCAAATCAAATCAAATCAAATCAAATTTATTCGTAAATGTAGGTTTCATTACAATAGGATGTTATAATAAGATAGTCAGTTCGCTACATTTTACTCGAAAGCATACAAATAATAAGAATGTTAGTTTTGTCGAAACCACAGAAGCATTTAAAATAAAATAACTCAATTACTTACATACTAACACACAATTGCCAATGTCGACCTAATATTAATCTAAATGTAAGGACAAAAACATAAGATAGTGTAACTTAGAACGTATACACACAGAAACAGCCATTTTAACAACATCTAAAGAAACCAATGAGGATAATAAAATCATTATCATAAAATGTCATATTGTGATAATCTAAATGTTAGTGGTGTCCTCCATAAATTCAGCTATGGAGTAACAACATTTATGAGTTAAAAATTGTTTCAGTTTATTTTTAAACATACCTACTCGTAATTCGAATTCAATTCTAGACTTGAATGAAAAAAAAAATCAAATCTTCTTGTTTTGTGTCAAAAGATCAAATTCTTATAGAAGCTAAATGAGAAACGGGGAATCTAATACTATTTGACAAATGATAATCCGCTACAAAAAATGTACCCTTTCGACCGGCTACTCATTCCGGGGTAGCTCTTTCTAAGGGTTCTAAGGCTCTTATAAGGAAGTTTATGATAATATAACTTATTTATATATTAAAATGCACAATCGTTTATTATGTATTTACTTATTAACTCGGAACAACCCGTAAAATTACAAGATTTTACGTTTTAGTTCTCATTTAATTTAATTAATTCAATTGGTAAGTCACTAACTATATTCCTACAAGCAAAATAAAACCGTGAGAATGTACTCAACAAAACTATTCATTCAACTCTGCTCACCTCGACGAATAAAATATTACAATACCTTCCTTCGTACTTAACTCCGTCGCAATCTAGGGCATGATCAGGGCTCTAGACATCAAACCAGTCGGGCGATCGATGTAATTTCAGTCTACAAGGATGCTTTGCTGCCATAGAAGGCTCTACGTTGCTTATAGACTGTGGAAATTGACTCGTAATATTTATAGCTGTTACACGATGATTTATACGATACCGGTCTCATTATTGAGGTAGGTACTACGCAGTCCTTTAAGAATACCGCAAACCTTCAGAAGAATGTTTACTATACCTGCATAATTAAAACATCAAAATTTGAATGACAGAGGCGTGGTATTCCTAATTTGAAAATAATCTCCATGTTCAAATCGAAACTTGACGATGATCGTGGCGTTCCAAAATTAAATAAAAAATAAATAGGTGTGTCTTTAGATACACATTTTACCTAAGTTTTTGTGCAAGACAACGTGTTAAGAACTATTAAGATTGTATACTAAGATTTTTTGTCTAATGTTGTTGACCATGAATCAAAATCACGTGTACCGATCGCGTTTCTCAAACTTAATTACAATAAGTATGTTTGAATGAAGATGTGTTCGCGTTGCTTGTCATCAAATACAAATATGTGATGATAATAAATAGGTAGGTTAGGTATGCATTATAATTACATCGATAATGATTATTACACATTTTGCTTATGGTGCAGGATAAGTAATTGCTACAGTCACTAAAAGCTCTTAAATTACGAACGACGTTAAATTTCGTCCTTCTGCGAAGCAGTAATGCTCGCGAAGAGGGAGGCGGCGCACGTGAGGGAGAGGCAATGAGGGCGAGTCACCGCGGGAGACGCCCTGGGCGTCGGGAATCCCAGGCTGATTCCCGGCCACCGTAGGCGCGGGCTTGCTGACGGCGAGTAATGGGTAGCTCGCTGTCCGGTAAAGACCAAGCCCGGGTCGACGGCGCGTTCAGCACCAACTGGTGGGGTCCGCAAGGGCCGATGCCTGCCAGGGGTGTGAGTTGTTCGAAAGAGATACCGCGGCCCCTGGCACACAGGCAACTGAGGGAAAACGGGTGGGTTTTTAGTCAGTAAAAGGCTGACACGCCCTCCTGCTCCACCCAGAGCGGGAGAAGTTATTTGATGATTTCCCAACCAAAAAAAAAAAACAACGTTATATTTCGTAGTCTTAGATACTGCTTATTTATTTATTTAATTCTGTGCGTATTTAACATTGGCTTATATATTTAAATCAATGGTATTTAAATAACTTTTCATTAGGCTTTTTTTGCAAATGGTAACTGATTTTTTTTTAATTCTTTTAGGCATTAATTCAATCTCCTTGGATCGGAAAATCTTGCACAATATTGTAAAATATGATACCTACTTATAATATAAACTAAAACCTTAAAAAAAATCGATGGACACCTTAGATTTTTCAAGTTTTTTATTTTTAAATGTTATATTTCACAACATTGTGCAAATCTATTAAATAGCGCAACGTGACAATCGTGACATGTACCTAACTAAATATGCATGGGTTACAATACTTACATATCTTGGTATTTAATGTTCTTAGAACAGGAGCAAGAATCCAATATTTTAATTTTAATTTCGATTTATTTTGCGAAACCCTTTTTTACTTACATGTTTCCTAAATATTCTTTCAGCAGTTTCATCATAATTAAACTCAAACCAAAGCATTTATTTAAAATAAACCATTTACAGGCACTTTTGAATAGTCAAAAAAGTCGATCAGTTAGTAGAAAGTTGAAATTCATTCCAAAACGGAAAAGAACGGACAAGAAAATCCAAGGACTCTCTTTTAAATCAAGATATTACAAAATCCTTAGATGTTCAGGAAATATAAATGAAATATGTGTGCACCAGTCTTTAATAATTACATCGTTGAAAGTAGCCGTTAATGGCGCCCGCATCCTATTATTCAATGTCAACTTATCATTTTATGAATAGATTCTAATTTAACCACACCTTTGAAATACACGATCCTACAACGTAAAGAAGTAGCAAAATTGTCGCCAAAAAAATATCTCCTTTTTCAAAAATAGAACTGCTTCTATGTTTTGTTTTTGTTTTGATTCTGTTAAATCTGAAGTTGCCTATTTTAGATTCCGTGTCATTCTTTTTTCAAAAAGATTTTGGTTGTGTTGGGTTCTCCATGAAACAAAACAGTATTGTTTCATAAAAGAAATGTAGTTTTCCATTATTATTAAAAGGTCTGTGTAGGTTCCTGATCTACAAAACCTGCTACACCGGTGTGCTGAATGACATAGAACTTGAAAATTAACATAGCATTATGAGATATAAACATAATCTTAAGATTATTTAACACAGTAACTGATCAACTGGCATACGTGAAGCAAGTGAATTGTGTGTTGTGACTATATTTATGTACTGAAACTATCTACTGTGTTTTTAAGTGTCTCTGGAAGTGTGGAATTTAGATTAAGTTATTCAAAGGTGAGTGTGCATTATTACATCTTATATATTAGGCAAAATATACACTTATACACTAAAAATTTCATAATATTAATACTAAAAATAAGGACAAACTACGTGCTCCCTTTCACCGGCTTTATAAAGTTCATAACTTATTTGTTGGGACCTATTATAACAAGCTTACCTCTTATTTGCTATTAAAATCCAACCTTTGTTCTAAGGCATACTATTCTATCAACGACTACTTAAACGATAAGAATTGTGGGTTGCTGTGATTAACTCAAGACAACGTTTGTGTTCTTTCACCAGAATTAGCTTACCTACTGACAGGTCATATGAGTTACATAACATCATTGTTTATTTTATTTGACTGTAGAACCCAATTTTTTTTTTTTACTTGTTGAATGTTAATTACGAGTACTTAGGTACCCATAATTGTATTAGAATCAATTTCTTCCAACTTAACAGACAGCTGTGCTGCTGGGGAGTTTGTTGCGCCACTTCTTCCCAGCTAAACCACTACGAAGTGGTGAAGGGTAGGCCTTTTTGGGGGACTGTCTTATGATGTAATTTTGACGTTCAAAAAGAGCTGACTCTCAGCCTAGTTTGAATAAATGACTTTTGATTTAAAACGGTAGTAATCTATTTACGTGAAGTGGGTACCACATAAACTTACATCTAACATAATTTTGTCTATGAACGTCATATCTTTGCTAGTCAAGTTCAAGACCTTACGTCCTTTCTTTGCCGCGTGCCAACGTAAACTAGTTTCATACATTTATTCAAATTTAGAATCTGATGATTAGCAACTCGATGAATACGCGACACAGTGGACACAATAAAGCTTCTTTTTTCTTTATTACCTACTGTTAAATTCGAAATACAAATCCTGCAATTGATGAGATCACTGCCACGCCACCTAATGTATTTGTTTGTTCCGAATCACAAGTGGATAATTGACATACTTAAGTTTACATGCAAAATAGATTATGTCATCATCATACGTACCTACCTAATAATTTGTATCCACAAATACTCTAACGTCATTCAAAGTGTTGTTAGGATGCATTTTGTATTGTTTTTTAACCGACTTCAAAAAGAAGGAGGTTATCAAATCGACATGTATATATATATTTTATATATGTTCGGGCGTCACTCCGTCATATGTAGACGGATTTGGAAAATTATTTTTTTGTTCGAAAGGGGTTTATTCCGAAATGTTCCCATTCTAATTTCATATAGATCTGATGATGCGTTTCGGAGACAGACAACGGAACTCTTCAAAAAATTACAGCAAATCAACCGCGATTGCTGCTATCACATACTTATGCATTGTTTTGGCCAAGGGTGATGAAATTTCCAATTGGCGTGGGGTAGATACCTACTATAACTAAAAAGTGTAAAATAAAAACTTAAAAAAAAAACAACAAGTCAGTGACTTGGGATACGTATTTAAATTTTTTGCCACCGCCTTCCGAAATTAAAGTTATTTTTCACTTTTTGTGTTTTCCCGGAAGTCGGTTGTTTTTTTTTTTTTGAAAAAAGTTTTTATTTTCCTTTTTACATTCCAATTTCTGATGACATACTTGAAATATGTATGTATTTAGATTTTTTGTAAACATAGGATTTTGGCGGAAATCTTTTAAATACCTGCGATGAGGAGATTTTCAGTATCTAAAGCCTAGATAAAATCTAGAGTAAAGATCTTAATGTAGGATTATGATTATCTTACTAATATTATAAATGTGAAAGTTTGGATGTTTGTTACTCAATCAAAAAAATGGCTAAACGGATTTGGATGAAATTTGGCACACAGATAGTTTGTAATCTGGATTAACACATAGGATATATCCCGGTTCTCGTGGGATAATTTTCGCCTCCACGCGGGCGAACCCACTGGCAAAAGCTAGTACAATGATATTTATAATGCAATTCTAAATATAAAGCAAATCAGCTGGACATTAACCAACAGAGATAACACCAAGAACTTTTCCACTGCTATCTCAGAGAATGACATTACAGTTCATTAAAAATGTCAGAGGTCGAACACATTCAACGTACGCAAATCATAACGTCAGATTTATAAACCTAAATTGATTTATGATTTTAAGTTTGGAATTAACATGAAGATAGTTGTGGCGCCAAATAATTTAACGCTGTTAAACAGTAAGCCTTATACATAAACAGCAATGTCGATTATTCGCATGCGATTAGTGATGCGATGAAGTTTAACTTTTTACTAAGTAGTACACAAGTTATGTGGCACGACATTGACAAAGTTAAACATAAAGCATTTAAGTATTTTAATTTATCATTTATAGGCACTTTTGAATTGACAAAGGGTCGGTTAGTTGGTCAGAAAGTCGAAGCTAGTTGCCCATTTCGAAATGTGGATCTCTTGAAGAACAACGGCATACTCCAAGGACACTCTTTTATATCCAGATATTACAAAATTCTGAGTACATTGTGCTTGTTGCTTGTATATGTGATATTTTTTTTTAAAGTATAAATTCAAAATATAAGATTAAAAATCAGCCCTGGCACATAAGAGATGACAAGTCTTGATCTCAACCGACGCGACGCGGGCGCCCGATCACGAACGTGACGTATGGTTGCATTTATTTATTTACACATTGTGCGCCCAATATGTAAATAAATGTAACAAGGTTTTAAAAAAGTTACTTTTTTATGAAAGCCCTTTGGTTAATTTTCCTGAAAGGTACGAAGGTAAATATTCTAGATTATGGTTATCACGTATCCAACACAACTTTTTATTTTCCATAATACTCCACATGGAAACTTACCGTTAATAAAAGAGATAAAATAATAAATATTTTGTTGTCCTTTTTGCATATTAATTTGTTGCTATCTGTGGTGCAATGGCCGTTAACGTCAACTATACAGGGCGGCAAAGACATCGACGCGCAAACATTAAAGATTTTTTTTTTAAATAACTGACGCATAATTTCAATGCACGGGGGTTCAGAAACACGTACTGACTCCATGGACACTCACATACCAATACATACAGACACTCACACTTAAACATAACTGGCGAAATGTGCATGTACTAGGTGTACCTAGTACCTACATGCACATTTCACACACACAGGTTGCACACAGAGGTGTACCTCTGCCTAACCCTTCGGGAATTACAGGCGTGATGTTATGTCATGTGTGTGTTAATTATTAACTAGCTACCGCCCGCGGTTTTGCCGATAAAAAGACTAATGGGAAGCACTAGACTAAGAAAAAAAATATATTTTTTTGTCTGTTTATTTACTAAATGCATATGAAAGTATCGGTTCTTATGTAGGTACTGTATATACATTCATATGCATTTAGTAAAAAGCAATTACTTGACTGACATTACAAACAGAACAGACACTTCAATTTAATTTATTTGCATAGAACAGATGTACCTATATCTAGATGTAATATAGAAATTCACCTTCTGTAATAAATTAGATAAATTATAGTAAAAACAGCATGAAAGTCTGTTGAGCACCGTACTTTTAAAAGTACCACGCAGTCACACAGACAGACACGAAAAGTGACTTTACCTTATAATATGTATAGATAAGGGCCCCCACGCGAATATAAACAATATTGTTTTACATTTCATTATATCGATGACAATTATGGAAAATGCCTAAGAAGTCAGTTGCCAACCGATAAACTGGTAAACTGTAGGGTCAGGCGAATGTCAAAACAGCTAGAGGTCGCATCGTGTGTCTAGATACGAAATTGTATATTTGAAAGGAGTTCGTCTGCTTGTGTTTTGGTACCAAAAATCTGTCTATCTCTAAGGTAATAAAGTAAAAAGAAGTAATAAATTGCTTTTTTCTTCAATACTTGTTTATACAAGACATAGCGGGTTATTTATAAACTTTGTTTAAAGTTAAAAAATGTATGGTTAAAAGCAGACTTTAATCAATACTTAACTTTAAGCAATGTATATAAATAATCTCCATAGTTTTTAGGAAAAATGTTTGATACTCCTATTTTCACAGTACCCGACGGATTTTTAAAGTTCCGAATAAAGGCTTCTTCAGACAGGCGCGACAAGACACTTGTTGAACCATTTCGATGAAGTTTTCATAGAAATGCTTCCTACTTTATGCAGTCTATTAATAGCCTAATTAATTCAGGAGCATTCTCTAAAGTTCACATAAGACAATCGTTATCATTATTCCATTCAGTTAGCGCCATGTTCTAATCAATAGATAACACCGTGTCGTCACGTGATTAGGTTATGTACTCGTGAATGATCACCCATCTAGGAAACTGAATGGTTGTATCGTGTTCATTGATAGATAATTATTAGTGCTATACATAGCGCCATATGTACTTATATAAATGTCAACTTATTTGGATAATACCTACTTTCCGAAGCAACGCTTGCCGCGGTTGGTCCGTGGATGGGTGACCATCTTTACATATTAAAACCCCTATGTGCCTCCGTAAGTACGTTACGCCGTTGGTCCCGGCTGTCATTCGTAGATCTTTGGCAGTCGTTGCGGGTCGTCAGAAGTCCGAAAGTCTGACAATCAGACTGACCAAGGGGCAGAGGCGTACCAATAAAAAATGACGCCTAGGGCACGTATCACATTTGCGCCCCGTCTGCAAAGCTAGGTAGCATAATTATTCTTTTCTTTTGTTTCTTTTTGTTTTTTTTTTGCTTTCAATATTTTGGAAAAATCGCTCACAACTTGCCATGTTGTATTTTAAGCAGAGTTTGAATAGAAATGGGCAGATTTCGAATTACGCTTTCATCCCCACTGCACAATAAATTCAAATAGCCCTTCGGATTTCTAGGGTATAACAATATGAAATAGTTTATTGACACATTTTTTGTTTTTAAATTTAATAATTGGTAACTTTTCGCGCCCCCATTCGATAGGCACCCAGGGCTCGTGCCCTGCCTGCCCCACCCTATTGTTACGAGCTTGGGGTTCGTGACAATTAAAATCTGCCAATTCAAACCAAAAATGACACTTTAATTAAACAACCTAATTACAAAACACAATTGCTACTGATCAGTCTAAGTCGCACTTGAAGATCGCTTTCGATGTTCTAGCATGTATCGCTTGTCCAATACTTCCCGGGTCGCGATTCGTTCCGGCCTTTTACAGGGCCTTCGGATAGTTCAAGAACCTTTTACTGTAGAAGCATCTAGAATGGTCGAGTACATACCGGCCCCGACTGAACAGATGTCGTTAATTCTAGAAAGTTCTAGCATTGAAATTTCTTGAAAGATCTTGACTCTATTAATCCTGCTACTCGATACTAGATGGTGCTAGTGGTAACTAATATTTACCAAGTACCAGATATTCATTGTGGCGCGCAACACTATTTACGCCTCTGCAAAGGGGTATCATCTTAGCCAGGAATTGGGCTGTGGAAGTCAGATAGGCAATCGCTACATGTAAAATACTGGTACTCAACTACATCCAGTTTGACTGGAAGCCAACCCCGACATAGTTGGGGAAAAGGCTAGACACATGTTGATGATGACCTACTTTTTCATAGCGACTGCTCTCAAAACTGTGAAGGAAAACATCGTGAGGAAATGGCAAGTCTTTTTTTTTTTTCTGGGAAATCGGCAAATAACTTCTCCCTCTCAGAGTGGAGCAGGAGGGCGTGTCTGACTTTTACTGACTAAAACCCACCCGTGTTCCGTCAGTTGCCTGTGTGCCAGGGGCCGCGGTATCTTTTTCAAACAACCCGCACCCCTGGCAGGCATCGGCCTTTAGAACTGAAAAATTCGAAGGCATGTGACTTCCACCAACCCACACTTGACCCGCGTGGTAGATAACGGCCCACTTCCTCTCACAGAGAGGAGGCCTGTTTCCCAGCAGTGGGAATATTATAGACTGATTATGACCTACTTTCTGTAGGGGTAGGCAGTGGTGCGACACCTCTGCCAAACCTTATGATTTAAGTGGTACGACTTACATTAGGCCGGCTATCTCATAATGGTGCATCCATATCGCAGTTACTTTTTGTGGAGCAACAGAATGCAACATGATAACATTTAGAAACTTTCTATAATTGCGGCTTTTACTATAAATTTTTGGTATCCGTTGTTGTCTAGCAACACGGGTAAACGTTGTTCCACAAAAAGTAACTGCGGTGTGGAAGCACCATAAGACTCATGTAATAGGGGACGAGCCGATTGCCATTACCGGCCACTTATCCAAACTTTTTAGAATTTCAGACCAACTTCTGAGAATTTCTTAATGACGAAACGGAAAAACCGACAACAATTATTTTTAAAAGAGTAACCGTGGAGTTTCTTGCCGGCTCTTCTCCATAGGACGGGACAAATTGGAACCGTGCACCTAGCTTCTGACGTTTCATAAGTGCCCATGCAGGTTTATGTGAAATAAAATATTTTGATTTGATTTTGTTTGACTACCCTCAGAAAAATAGGCTGACTTTAACGTTCAAGGATCACTTCCCTCGTTCTAGTCGCCACAGGGGTGACAGTTAACACCCGATGTGCGTAAAAGTAACCATTAAAAACACTAGCTTGGCTCAAGCTATGAAAATGAAGCTATGTTATTCGTTAGTTTCACACACATCCCTCGCTACGCATCCTCGCTCATTGCTGGTGGAAACGCAGCCTTAGGGTTGTTTAATATAGGTATAGCTGGCTTTTCAAAACTAAGTCGACATCCACACGTAATAAAATCGCGGCGGGATTTCTTGTTTACGTCAATATCGTGTCTTGTAGAAACTTATGTAACGGTAAGGAACCGAAATATCATATTCTGTATGTTCCAAGACAATTTTCGATATTACTAATACGCTATTAGCAGATGTCGTGTGTGATCTAAGGAATTGACGTGGTTTCGAAGTAAGGAATCGTTAACTGGTCATAGTGAATTAGGGCCCAGGTTTAACTACACATTATTCAATTTATTATTTAAATATATAGATAAGATAACACGTTTGTTTGTTAGCTCGATTATGTTTTCCAAAAAATCACACACTACCTATACAGGAATTGCCAAACTGCAAAACAGTTTGTCGTAGGTATGTTTATTCAGTTTATCTGTCAACACTCTGTCTCCCATTACAAGTCCATTCAAAATAAGGGCAGTAGTAAAACCTACTGATGATATTTACTATGCATAAGCCGTCAAGCTATTGTTTGACTACACCGAAACAATGTCGTTGCGTAACACACATAGATATGCTAATAGGCAATTATTTCACTGAATACAATAGTGGTCTAAGTACTAGTCGACGGCGGCGACTAGAGCCGTGAGGGCGCATAGATTACCTCTCCCTTACGTGCGCCGCCTCCCTCTTCGCGAGCATTACTGTTTCGCAGAAGGAGGTGACGGCTACCCATGCACTCTCGCTCCGAACCATGGCCTGGACCAGGGCCGAACGCGAGAGATCGCCGGCGCCGATCACCTTCATGAGGACACGGCGGTGCTCCCGCCGAATCCGGGCAGACCTCCACTGTATGCTCCATCGTGTCCTCCGGGCGATCTACGCAGTAGTAACACCCGGGCGTTTCCTCCCGCCTTATCCGAAACAGGAATCTCCAAAAACAACCGTGTCCGGTGAGGACCTGTGTCAGGCGGAAGGTGAGGACGTCGTGGCGCCTGTCAATTCACTCCTGAAAGAGGGGACGTACCGGCGCAATTGTGGCGTGCCCAGCACTGGGTTGCGACAATCGCACTCTCCATATCGCCATGAGATCCCGCCGGAGCTCTGTCCGCTGTGCCGCGAATGTCGCGGCAGCAGAGTTACGTCCCGGCGTTTTGCCTCCTTGCGCTACTCCCATGTGTGAGCGAGGGACATGCGATGGTGAGAGAGAAAGAACGGCGGTGAGGACTAAAAGAATGATGAATATAAATGGTGTAAGAAAGAGGGAGAGGAAGGCCAAAGCAAGATATGGGTGAATTATGTGAGGGATGATATACTTGAAAGAAACGGGAGTGAATGATAGCGTGATGGTTGCCACGGGAGAAAGGAGGAATAAAACGTGTTGCGCCGACTGAAAGTAACATGGGACAAGGGCAATAAACTGATGATGCTGTTATATTTTCGACAATTTACATTACATCAGGGACACAAAATTTCAGCAGGCAATTACACATTTTTGTATAAAACATTTTTAACTTTGATAACGTGGAGGCACAATATATTATCCTGTATTCTATATTATATTAGGTGATAGAAGATAACTTTATCTGCTTATCTACGACTAAATCATAAAAGCTTTGATTAGAGCTTTTTGTTTTAGATAACATGACATGGACAATATGGACACGCATTCAAATGAAGGTCGATGCCTAATCACTGAGTCTTTTGTCGGTTAATAATGAGTTTAAATTATTTTATAATCCGGCACAATCAATGCAAGAGCACGAGGTTTGCAATAAACGGCAATAAGTAAGTACCTACTTCATAGGATAATTTAATGCTGTGTGGTGTATGTTGTTCTCCTGTTAATCCTCAAAATATTGTGCAAACCGCCGTTCTGAACATCCACGTTAAGAGATGTCCATATCTGAAATACATTAAAATATTTATCAAATTTTGAAATCTCTTTGCCTTAACCCGACTCAGCCTTGAAATGCCGTGATCAACTTACTTACATTGAAATCATTTATCACATCATATGAATGTGGCATAGATGTTATAAGGCCGTGCACATACCATGCGGAAAGCATGAACGTATCGTTCCGCTCAACAGCAGTCGGCCGGATGACATAAGATCGCATTTCTACTTGCGACCAAAAGTCTACGAGAAATGTCAGAGCGTTTCAGAGAGTCTGCCTGTACTACTTTCGCTTGGCACATGTGGTTTAATACTCTATGGCACATTCTAAGTAATAGCTAGGTCTGGTGGCAAGCAAACGTTTGCATAAACTGTTCAGTTAATATCCGTCAAACTTTTTTTTTTCTTCCTAAATGAAAAATCACCCTTACTCTTGATAAACACGCCCGAAGCTCCGACATTTATAAGTAAACAGTTAAGTAACGTTCACTGGGGTCGCTACGTCCGTTCTTATCACTGTTATCAGTACACAATGGTCATGATTTACACTGGTAGGTAGTTGTGTCAGCCGGGTCGACCAACGAACGTGCCCATATCGGATATTGGAGCGAACTATTATTAGTTTTGTTCGAGCTAAGTAAATTCACGTGTTGCATAATGTGATAGGTATAATAATTCGAACTATTTGGCTTGTAGCCTGACCTCTAGGTGTCTTTAGAAACATTTGAACAGACGGATGCTGAGAATTGATGCTCAAACCTGTATTTTTCTACTTTAATTCTTACGGCCTTATTCATAAAAAGGTATCGAACATCTAAACAGTTGCTAAAGTCTGGTTTTCAAAGAGAAACCAGACTTTAGCAACTGTTTAGATGTTCGATAACTTTTTATGAATAAGGCCGTTTACTAATTGCAGTTCACTTCATTGCACATTCACGATTTTCCCCTCTTTTTAACACGCTTTTATTAGCTCGGGTTGTATGTATGTATGTATGTAACGGAATCTTTGAGCGCGATTTTGACCCACTTTAAACGGTCAGATTTCATTGAAACTTTGTAAACTTGTCGAGGACCGATGACAATTTAATAATTTTAAAAAAAATTGAGAAAAAAAACACGTTTTGTAGTTAGCAGAACTAAAAAATAGAAAATAGATAATAGTTTAAAAAACTAAAAAACACGCTTTAAAAACCAAACTAAAAAAGGAGAAAATAATTTTGGGGTGCTTGACATTAATTGATTATAAAAATACCTCAAAAAGCACCCCACGCTTTTTAATTGAATTAAATTATTTTCTCCTTTTTTAGTTTGGTTTTTAAAGCGTGTTTTTTAGTTTTTTAAACTATTATTTATTAACCTTTCAATCCCTAGTTAAGGTATTATATGACAGCTAAGCAACATCATTATAACGAAACAACTCTTTACATTCAATTAAGCAATGTTAAAAAGATCCATTGAGCGCCATCCTTATGAATATTGGAATAGTAGCTTAGACGTTGTAAACTTTGACCGATATGTTATCAGTGAAGGGCAACGGTATAACATATTCTTATACTGCGAGATAATAAAGTCTTTACACTATAAGCTTATTGAAGTTACGATCAAAACCAGTATTAAATTACTTTTAATCCATTCATGTCGCCTCTGCAGCTACTGAAAATTCTTCCCCTGATTAAATGAAGAAAAAAGTCTGCACAAGGTCAATGTTTAAAAAAACTGTATTTCAATTTATGCGTCATGTTTTCATTGTCATTTTGATTCCGTCTGGCATCGGTGTGAATTCAGCAATGGAATTACGAACGATATAATTTCAGCTGTACGTACAACTCATTGAAAAGAGTGGGTTTTTCTTGAAGAATTCTTGTTAATAATAGATACTTTTTTCTACTACGTAGGTTGACTACTAGTCATGCGCTTTATCTGTGATTTTTATGTTACAGTGTTTGATTGGGTGACTGGGTTAGGCTAATAAGTGGGGATTAATGGAGTAAGAACTAGATTTGTATTTAGAATGCATCTTTAAATGGGACTAGCTGTAAAAAATCCATGGATTCCAAGATCTTCGTTACGACACCTATAGAGCTGCAGTTTCACTCTTAAAAGGCACTTCATTATCATCGTCATCATTGGCAGCGTTGTTCCATCAACTGCTGAGTTAAGGTCTTTCCTTCTGTGCCATGCAGAGGAGGAGATCTTATCTTACTTAAAAGACACCTAGGTATCTACATTTATAAGAATACTGTTAAAAACTTCAAACACGACAGAACACTTCAACCGGCAGTCGTGTACTTGGTCAATTCACTGTTTATTTACATTAAATTATGTGTGTTACTGCCGCTGTTCCTAAAACTAATGGGCCGAACAGAATGATCAACTATGTTCTCCACATTGGACGTTTTCGTTCAATGGTTTGGAACCACTCCAACACCAGCGAATACTAAGTAAAAAAGGTACTTAATGAAGCATTGTTTTCATTAGCCTTCTTTTTTAACGTAGCGTTTTTTACTTTATGAAACGATTAACTAGTATTTTTGATAGTCAGTAGTAGCGCAATTAACTATCCAGTAATCATTGAAATGTAGTAAAACTCCAAGGTCCAAACTTTAAATAACACAAAACGGTAACGAACTTCCCGTCAGGAAAACCACAATTTTGCCACGTTACCTTTTTATCAGTAAATATTTCAAGGTTCCCATTATTTATAGTATTTAAAATGTACAACAACAAACAATAGTTAAGTTAGTGTCCATTTTTATCGGTAGGTATCGGTTTGCGTTAAGGATAGAATAGAGCGTCAAACTAACAAAGTCTTTGTATTGTGTAATTGTTTGAACAACTGAATTCACTGTGTACGCATGAAAGCACGTGGTTTGAGAATAACCATGGAACTCAAATGAGTGTAAATATAACTCGTAGAGCAAACCAAGCGAAGACTCGTGAAGTAAGCGAAATTGTGACCTCAACTTCTGTCTTCGCTACGCCCTGGACGTCGGGAATCCCAGGCTGATTCTCGGCTACCGTAGGCGCGGGTTTGCGGATGGCGAGTAATGGGCAGTTCGCTGTCCGGTAAGGACCAACCCCGGGTTGACGGCGCGTTGTAATTTACGCGCGCCTAAAAGAGATGTCAGCACCAACTAGTGGGGTCTGCAAGGGCCGATGCTTGCCAGGCGTGCGGATTGTTCAAAAAAGATACCGTGGCCCCTGGCACACAAGCAACTGAAGGAACACGGTTGGGTTTTAGTCAGTAAAAGTCTGACACGCCCTACCACTCCGCCCAGAGTGCGGGAGACGTTATTTGATGATTTCCAAGCTCAAAAAATAAATCTGTTTTCGCTGCCTTTAATCTGCCTTTATTCAGCCTACCATGAGAAAAACCTGCTGATGTAGGTAACAACGGAAAGAGCTAAACGGTGACTGATGCATGCATGCCGTCTGTTGGGACCTATACTCCATTTTAAATAAGATTAGACATTTGACTAAACCTTTTTTACAGTCCGATCAACCGATTTTGACTTCTATTGCGTTAGTAGCATAACAAATTGCAGGTGCAGTAAACAGTTGGTATTGTAACTACTTTTTTGCTTTTAATGCCATCCTTATGCCTACGGTATAGAAGTCGGAATCGGTTGAACTGACTGTAAAAAAGGTTTGTTTAAATGTCTAATCTTATTTCAAATGGAGTATAGGTCAACTCAATGCTGTAATAGCTCTTTCTTCAAAAGCCCTTCCAGACATAGCCCTGTATTGTTAGAGTCACATAACATCCTAATTGTATAAGTTTGGACTTTAAAAGAGGCCATGTCCTCTGGGTGTATTTTTGTCAGGGATCTGTCAACTAGCAAATGCCGGCGTCATCTAGTTTTAAAATATTGACCAACAAAATATTTTCGTGTCGTGAAAAGATCTACTAACTTACATTAAAAAAAAAACATTTATTTTTATTTCGAATGAAATTAGTACGATGGATTTTAGAATACTTTCATCACCAGAAAACGTACGTAGTGCGTACGTAAATTCATTCGAAGGATAGGTACTATCTATGAATTATTCCGATCTGTCACCCCGCTTTGTCCCCTTAGGGTGACAGATAGGAAAAAAAAGTTTGATCTGTCCCCCTGTTAGCAATGAGGGGACAGTTCGAACTTTATTCACTCCTTAACGGTTTCATCTGTCCCCCCCTATCACTGACAGGGGGACAGATGAAACTTTTTATTCCTGTTTGTCCCCCACAGAATTTAATATATTAATTCTTAAAACTAATGCCACACATACTGCAACATTACATTAAATTAAAGACTAGTGGTTTAGGTTTATAATCATCTGTATTTAAATAAGTTACAAATATTTCTTTTGTTTTTCTATTAATCAGCCACAGTCCCATAAATCACAGTACGTATAGTAGATACAATTACAATCAGTCTTCTGATTTGACTTAATTCAACTTAATTACAATAAAAAATATACTAATAATAAGAATATTTTGTTTTGTTATTGATTGATAGAATCAGTCACAGTCCGATAAATCACAGTAGCCATTGGTTGTCTACTGTAGCAGAAGTACCAGGTATGTTTTTGAATTCCGACATGTTATTGTAATCTGAAAAATAAATATTGGTGCTCAATAACTTTTGTTCTAGGTATGTTTTCTAAAAGTTTGCATTAAAACTTGCTAACAATTTCCAAAAGTCGTATTGTGTGTAGTGTACATTCTATATGAACTTACCTCTGTCTGTAATTTCCTCTCAGTTTAATGATACTGTGCAATAGTTAGCTTGAAAACTACATACTTAGTAATATAAACACTTCACTCAAATTAATTATTACGAACATTTTAACACTGACGTTTCACCTTCAAAAATTGTAAATTTGCACTAGTAGTAATGCGCATCATTGCGGCTGCCCGTATGGCCTCTTGAGTAAGAAAGAGAGAACCGATCTATTGTTTATTTGCACTGAGTAAATTCCCAGAAGAGCCGGCTTTTTGGAAACAATAATGGAGTGCAAGTAATTCTCAACCATATTGTATAAATCTTTAAGTTGTCATTCGCAAAATAAGTTTTGATATTAACTATAGTACTGACATACAGAGCACAGGCAGAAATTTTATTTTGTTTGATAACTCCTATAGGAATGAAAACGTCAAAACTTGAATTTATTTACTTCATTCCTGAATAATACAGAATTAATTACCTTAATAGAAGTTGCAATTTTATCTAAACAAGTAAAATTTTCTTATTAGGAACATTTCCTCATCTAAAAGTTAACATATTGTTAGTAAAAATTAACATTTGTAATATGAAGTCAAATCAGAGGACTGATTGTTATTATACTTATTATACCAGGAATACCTACGACGTGATATATGGGACTGTGGCTGATTAATAGAAAAACAAAAGAAATATTTGTAACTTATTTAAATACAGATGATTATAAACCTAAACCACTAGTCTTTAATTTAATGTAATGTTGCAGTATGTGTGGCATTAGTTTTAAGAAATAATATATTAAATTCTGTGGGGGACAAACAGGAATAAAAAGTTTCATCTGTCCCCCTATCACTGACAGGGGGACAGATGAAACCGTTAAGGAGTGAATAAAGTTCGAACTGTCCCCTCATTGCTAACAGGGGGACAGATCAAACTTTTTTTTCCTATCTGTCACCCTAAGGGGACAAAGCGGGGTGACAGATCGGAATAATTCCAATTTGATAAAGATATAGTTACCAGCTGTGAATAGTCTCATAAGTGTAATGAATATAGGCCATTAAAAGTAATTAATAGTCCAGTCTGAGTCTTGTCTTTCCAGAATCTTCTACGAATATTTATTTATCTAATTATAGGATTCGTAATTATTATGATCACAGAGATTGACGACAGACTGGAAGGCCTAAGGGAGTGGAAATCTTTTCAAGGTTACCAATTTTCTATAGTGGTTCGTCTCAGTAATTTAAATTAAAATAATAACTATTTAATAAAACTGTACATTTCTAAATATTCGAGGAGCTTGTGACTACGTAATATTAGCAATCGCACGGTTTGATCGAACAGGTTAAGGTACGCTTGTCGCGGTTGATCTGTGGATGGGTGACTACCATTACATACTAAGACCATACATCATTATTTCCGAGGCACGGAGGGGCCGTGCCTCGGAAAGCACGTTGAGCCGTTGGTCCCGGTTGTCATTCGTGGATCCATGAACTGTCAACTTTTAGGGGGGGGGCGTTTAGGGGAGAGGGAGTCGAGTCGAATCTCACCCAATCTCACGTGGGGGAGAGGGATGGTCTCGGCAAATATTAAGTAATTTTTATTTTTTTCCGCAAAGAAACAATGTAACATTACGAGAAAAGCGGGTTAAATTATGTAAAACATGTTTTTCCGCCAATATGGCTAAATCCTACAAAATAATATTTATCGCGGTTATGCGAACGCCACAAAGTAGCACAGTAGCTCCTTGATGGTTAAACCGCCACCGGCCAGCCAAGCGAGCCAAATGCAACGCATAAATCCAACGCAAATAAGCACAGATTAACGTTTTTACACTAAAACCACGTATTAGAAATATCTCACGTGAGATTATGGGTCGAGCCAAATCTCTACGACATCTCACCAGAGCGGGGTCGAAACATCGCCACAATCCGCTTGTGGTATATATGTTCCTTGGCCACAATTGCCTCACGAAATTAATGGACGCCCCCTTACGGGTCGTCTGAAGCTCAAAAGTCTGACAACAATTTTTTTAACATGGGGTATCGTATTAACCAATTACTGGGTTGTAGAGATCGACCCGTGGGGCTGTTATTATTTAGCCGCAAGTCTCACAGCACAAAACAACACAAAACAAGTATCAGTATGAAATTGCGTTGTATATAGGTATTTACTGGTTGACTAGACACCTATTGAGTGGCGCAGCGTACCTCAGTTCTGCTTCACCTCACACTGTTTTTGCATTAGTTTATCACGCATTGTTTTTTGGCATTTGAATACCGGTCAATCTACTCAATTGTACGTAGATAGCGTAGACGACTACGCACTCGCATATATTTGAATTATTTGTCGTGAATATGGGTAGTTATTATTTTATTTATTTATTCATAAATGCATAGTTATGTTTATTAAGTTGCAAATTGCCAGGTTGCATACGCAGCGATATAGATATAGCAATAACCAACGTGTCTAGCAATGTATCTGTCAATCATATCCACTTACTACTCTTTTATGCCCACTGCTGGGCTTCTTTTTCAAGCTGTCTACGTTTTTCATGCTTTTAAAGTTGTTTTGTTATATGCATTTTCTTTCATAAAAGGTTCCACAGACTGGCGCCGCGACGCGACTGTATAAGTAATAAATTTCCATGAAATCGCGCCTGTCTGCAGGAACTTAAATGCTGTCTTTATCAGAAAGTCTCAGTTCTACGACAATTAGGTTGACCCTGGACATGATAACCACCTATTATGGGTAGTCCTCTCGCATACCCATATAATTAGTTCTATCAATGTATGTATACAAAATGTTATTGTTCTAATATACATCGATACGCTTTGATACTTTTGGTCCCAAGTAAGTTAACGAAATCATAAGTGAAACGCATTCTAGGACATAATCGTAAAGCAAAACTTGCACTAGACTACGCTAGAGAGTGCTGAGAGTGTGCTGAATGTTAATTTCACCCATAAATGCTTATTTATTGATGAGTTTTATCTTTAAGACTCATCAATAAATAAGCATTTATGGGTTTGACCGGTGGATTATCTTTAATAGCTACTCAAGTTGTAAGTGCGGAAAATTATGTAGAATTCCACCACGTTACAGTGAAAGTGGGCTTTTGAGAGATAGAACAATTAAGGCAGCGATTTCTTGAAAACGCTCAAAATGGTGGTTTTTTAAACCAGTGTGTCTCTTTAACCATAAATAATTTTCAAAGCAAAACAATATATGATAATTTCAAGTCTTTTTTGTATAGAGTGATGGAACTCAAAACATAATTAAACATACTTTAATGCATCAAAAAAATCATCAAAGTCACCTTTTAATTATCTTTAAAACCAGTTTATCCCATCAATAACAATTATAATTAAAAATATACCATAAAATTCCAAATGCCAAACTGCATCCAGTGATGGATTATTTATTATTAAATAGTTAATATCTAATTTCATACGATTTTATTTGCATTTTTACGACAATGCTTGCTCATTTATTATTCAAATTTATTACAACAGATTTTAACCCGTATCGGATTGCAATAAGAACTATTATCGCTCATAACGACATTATTATTTTAGCTAAAAACTGTTCTAAACATGTTCACTTGTTTTTTTTTCACATCTAACCCACATAACTACTATTTTATAGGAACACTAACAGCTCTCAATCTGGCTTTAAACTTAGTTTCAACTCCAAAAAAAATTAGGGTCTCGCTTAGGCTCATATAAACTTAGTGTGACGTCATAGGCAAATTATATCCTCTCTCGTCTAAAAAAATAAATATGACCTATCTTTTGAATGCTAAAACTCTCGTTGTTAATACCGGTTGAAATCTTACATGTTTTTGTCGGTCAGAAATATGAAACTTATTACCAGTACTACGAGCGAAAAGGCGTTTTTACGCCAAAAACCCCAACATAATTGCCTAAAATGCCTATAACCTACCTATGTTTGTAATCTAGGTACTGGTATCTTCGTATCAAGTAGAAAGCTAATAGTGCACAAACTTGTAAACCTGCAATGTAGTGCCATTCCTCCAATTTTGAGGGGGCGTTAATTCGTGGGTGGGAATTGTAGATTAGACTATGTACTAAACCTAATTTAGTTCTAGTCGCAAATTGGACGAGATTAAGATTTTAGATTATGTTCCTTCACCTATCAATATCAAATTAATTCTACCTAATACTTACTTCATATACCGCAATGTATACTTACCTGTCCGACCATTGCATTTGAAAGACATTACGTACTATTATATGATTTTAGACTATAATATTAAATATCTAGTTTCCAAGAAACTCATGTTATTTTCCTCTATTACAGGGCTGAAACAAGATGAAGCAACGGGTCGCGACGGACGAACGGCCCTTTAAAACGGGCTCGACCGATGACTCTCGAACCAGCGATGAAGAACCTGCAGCTACAGTGGTAAGTAGTCATCAAACATAGCTCTTACAGTCAACCCTATTTTAGTATCAACTGGCCATAACAGCAAGGAACTTAAAGGAATTAAAACCTCATTTGACTTTAAAATACCATGAACACAAAAATTAAAAGAAAATATTGACGTCAATAAAAGTTCACTGTCAACTCTCGTGACACAAAATTTTTAATATACATGGCCAACAGAATTGATGGAAACTAAGATCAAATGGGGCGAAGTGAAAAGTCCCCGTTTACCGTAACAAGCCAGTAGGCTATGATAGAACTTAGACATATTAATGCATTTATAGTTTTATTTGTCGGCCTCCACATCTGCTACGTTGTGTTTGGCTTCGAACAAATTAGTAAACCTGAAGAAGGTTACTTCTCGAAGACTTCCCAAAGTCAGACAGATGAAGTAAAATCCGAATGTATTAGCGTCTGCAGTTGTGACATCAACAGATAAAATCTGGCTATAATGAACATCATCAATCAATAACAGCAAGGTATGATATGCGTATAGAAGCTTGGTATTTGGATGCCTACCTACTCGTACAAGAAAAAAGATGACAGCGCTTGAAAAAAAATTAAAAAGAAACCGAATAATACGTAAGATTGCTGAACGAGTTATAAACGCAATACTTCTTGCAACAATTTCTTTGGCGTTTGCTGAAATTACAATGACTGTACTGATTCTGTTACTTTAATTGAGACGTTTATATTTTAACTGAAAAGGTTTTTATTGTTGCGGCTATCTTAACGGAACTCGGAACAATTCACGATGGCTTTGAGAAGAATTTGGCAAAGGAGGAAGGAGATCGCATTGAGAGCAGCCGAAGCAATGCTTGATGTGTTAGCTTGGGCCACATTAGTATTGGGAACCTACATTTTGTTGGCATGTTAAACCTCTTTGAAATACGAGTTCTCCAAAAACTTCTCACTGGAAAACTGGATTTTGAAATTGAAAGAAACTCGCTGGATTACCTTGCATTATTGAATCTCTGTAACTTCATTCCAAATTGAAAGGCAAATGGTGCCTTGATGATTAATGTGTAAAAATGATGAAAATAGTAACTTGTAAAAAGTTAGTCCGGAATGGATCTACATTTATAGAAACAGAAGCTCAATACTTTAAATTTAAAGACTCACCTTGCCTTTTCCGCATCACATCTAATAAATCAGCCTCGAAACTAACTCCATTCCGATGCATAAATAATTGATTTCAAACTAACAACAAACTTTTTTGATGTAAACAAATAAATATATGTTTAACATAATCCAGAGTATTTTCTATTGGAACTCTTCGAGTTCTTACAAATTAATTTGTTAATTGATAACGTTGTCACCGTGGGCTTCAGCCATCTAGCTATCACTATATCTTGATATATCGATCGATGGCTTCAAGTCACATGTTCACAGATGACCTTAATATAGGGTCAAGGAAATCTTCCGGATCTAGGAATTGAGTCAACACTCACATACAATTGAGTTACGAAGAAAATTATTGCAAAAATAAAAAGCACATACAAAAACATAAATAACTACATACAAGCATCATCTAACGCCTTTCTCTCTTTGGGGATTGGAAAAAACTACAAAACGCCAAGTCCTATGATAGGGTATGTACACAATGCACTTCTTTTATATTTTACCATTATTTTATTACCTCTATTTTATTCACTTCACGCTTATGATGCCACAAATTGATAACGTTTCTCCTTGAGCTTGATATCATTTATTGTCAATGACTGTAAAGCACAAAGAGTATAATAAAAGAGTCAAGCATGTCAAAACAATTACAAACGTCAAGCAATCAATAGAAACCAAAAGATAAATTGATAAGACTATAGCTAATAAACTATTAATAGACATATTTATAATCATGAACTTTATAATCGTTGATGCGGACGAAGAACCCGAAACGAACTTAGGCAAAGGTGACGTGAAAACGAGCCACGTTAAAGACGACTGTGTGTGTGATCTTCCACTCTTGAGTAAAGCCTGCTGCTAATCTTTTAATCAGTGGTAACCGATGAGGTAGACATGCCAGCAGACTAACCCTGTATTGTCTAAATAAAGCAAGCAATAATACTGCGTAGGTTGCCAATAACGCCACGAACGGTCATACGGTGTCCTCCTACTCCATTATCCATTATCATTATGAAAGAGTTTAGAAATGAATCCTTTCAAGCTGCCACTGTTTTGTAATCTGCAAAATTGCAAATGTAACAAGCCACTAACAGAAATGCAGCAGCTTACATATCTGTAGCACTCACAAAGGCCTCGATTGCTGGAATATATCACATTGATTTATTAGGGCCATTAAAATAAAGATATCCATTCAATGTTTTTCGTCCGGAATATTCTGCAACAGGCACGAGTTGCTCTTCTTAGGTCAGGAAAATGAGAATGAACGTAGATACAGTTTTATTTCACAGATTTGTGAATAGCTACAAAATGTCCAGATTCATAGAGAGATCGACTGATATAATCATGTTTTTCCTGCAATCTATCAGTTTCTAGATCATCATCAGCCATGTTAAAGAAGCTCTAGTTTTTGGGCTATCATTTGAAGCGTAATGTTCATCTACTTATAAAACTATGTTGGATATTAAACTGAACTTTAATTCCCTTCCAGGTCGTACCTCCAGATGGGGGCTGGGGTTGGGTGGTCATGGTCGCTTCCTTCTGTTGCAATTTCGTGGTGGACGGGGTCGTCCTGTCTTGTGGAGCGCTGATGCCCGCCATCAAAAAGGAGTTTAACGTAAGTTTAAAACGATTAATTTCTAGTTTTCTACCGATCCCAGAACCGGATAGTTTATTTCGTTCGTTATGTAGGTATACCGATGGTACACGAGATTTTAATGTGTTCCTAAAGAAAGAAAGTTGGCTACGATATGCGGATGATTAAACAAAAAGCTAGAAAAAACTATTTTATTGCCTAACGTGTTGCAGACGAAGGTCTCGTGCATGTCTATTTCTGTGGCCACCACACCCTCACATACAAGCAGCGTTACCAAGAATTGCGTCATAACCGTGCCACTGTTTTATAACTTTTAAACGCGACCAGGAAACAATAGATCCGTAGTAACCCACATGACATGGACAATCTCGCGAAGAATGAAAGGTCTTTCCAATTTGGTCACTACATTTTTAACTGTGTTCGTGTTATCAGATGTCTGGTGTTGTGCAGGCGTTTCCTGTTGACGTTTAATCTCTCAACTGTCACATTGTTGGTATAATGTCGCTATCTCCAACTCTTGATTTGCTCATAGGCTTTATGGCTTTAATCGCGATACGATGCTTAAACGTAAATTAAGTTAAGCTCTAGGGTAGTCCCCGAAATTCAAATTTTCTTATTACATTCATTCCATTGAATTACTTTTTTAATGTATAGACGTAAATATAAATGTAAGAAAATTAATTTTGCAGGATTTTTTCCTTAAGTAGGTATGTACATGCTTTCTGAAATGGGGCTATTCCTAACGTTTATTAGCAAATTCTAGTTGCCTTTTACACTCCTATCGGAAATCGCTATTCGGAAATATTTCATCGGAAATATTTCATAAACTGGCGCCGACTGTATCATGAAAATGTATGAGGAATGAAAAGTTACGGGCTTAGAGATCGTCAAGGCTGCCGGTTAGCTGAAGTGGGTCGCTAAGAAAACGAATACTGATTATCGAGTGATTGCGAAATGGAATAGCATTTTGGCTATCACATGTGGATGTTATGATGGGTCATTGTGCTAGATTTTTGTTTTACCTTTAGAATCACGTGCAAATGTCTTTAATGAATTGTATCTTCGCTTATCTATATTGGTGACTGCCTCTTCCCGCGGCTTCACCCGTGTGTAGTTTGGAAGTTATCCCACGGGAACGTAGGTACTAGCGAGACAACACCTAGCCTATGTTACTCTACATAACATCAGCTATCTGCCAGTGGAACTACCGTCAAAATCGGTCTAGCCGTTTTGGAAAGTAGCCGGAACAAACAGACTGACAAAACTGAAAAAAAAAATTATAAGTAGGTACGGTATATACTGTCATATGCATTTAATAAAAACTATTACCTATTTTGACATTACAAACAGATACTTCAATTTTATTTACTTAGGTGCTATCGTCTTTAGAAGATCATCAGTATGACGGTCCTTTTTTGGGTACAATAGATATCCGAGTTGTTAAATTTTGGTGTACGTGGGTTATTTTTAAAGTTCAATTAAAAAATGATGGCGCATTCGATATAATTCGGCAAAGACGCCAGGTTGACGCATCGACCTCATCAGGAACCTACAGCGATATGTCTTGAACTCCTGATCCAGAACACAGAATACAAAACATATTGAAGATACTCTGAATGAAAAAGTTCAAAAACTTGTATATAATATTGTTTTTAAGCTCAATAAATTGAATTTAAATAAGTTAGTACTAAAACGTGACTAGATTCACAGAATCCGAGGTTTGCTATAAACTAACCAAAACTGGTCCTGCTTAGTATCAAAATATCTTGCGGTACTTTGGGGTTTCCCCTGGACAACTTGGTTGATTAAGTGTAATTTAGGTATGCTCTTCGGTATCTTCGGGGAAAAACTTTTGCAAATCATCATGTCTTTTGAGCCAAGGTATCGCTCGTTTGACTTTCGTATTTAGAGTTCCGTGTTTCAAAAGCTTCTGCATTTTTTACTTGCCAATTTAAACAGTAGTCTGTAATCCTGATTTCTGATTAAACCGAAAGATACAATGATGACAAAAAATACCAAAACGTAATTACAATGTTGTTTTACAGCGCACCGCGACTTGACCGTCAATGTTGTGTTAAACAATATAATTATCATAATGTTAAGGCCAAGGTTCCATCACGGCGCTACAACGCAACGATCCAATCATTCGGTCACTCAGTCAATCATTGAATGAACTTTATTTAGATAGTTGAATGTGCGGTTCCAGTACACGTGTAGCCTACGTAGCTACGTTTTGTTGCAGTTTTGTGGGACTTTCCCATAGTTATTTATATTTTTTACATAAACGTTACAAACATAAGTAAGTACATAACATCACGCCGGTATTCTCCGAAGGGTTAGGCAGGGCCTAAGGTGTATCTATAGTACACCCATATTTTGTCAGTTTCGGGCGATCTATTGCCATTAACCGGGCACAAATCCAAACTCCGGGCTGCTACTGAGAAATCCCAGATAAAAGACCCAATGACATTTTGCCATACCCAGGAATCAAACCTAGGACCTCATGCTCAGCGGTAGCGCTTGCGACCACCAGACCTACGAGTCACTCATCTATGTTTGTATTCATCAAAAGTGGTATAATTCGTTCTGAAATATTTGAATATTTCAGACTTCTACTAATTCTTCTAATTTTTGCGGGTTTTCTGCAACTGGAATAATTCTTGCAAACTTTTAATAAATGAACTCGATTTAACTGACTACTTAACTACATATACCTTGCTTGACCCAGTAATTAAATACAGGAGAAGCGCACATTCCTGCTAGGACAAACAGCCCAATATCACACTTCCAATATTAAAAGTCAACATGTGTTAATAAATCATTTTATCGTGCTGTGTACGTCACAGAAGCCCGCACTCGATCAAAGGCAATTAATTACACAATTTACACCAGTTCGATGTCAAATCGATGCCAGTTAATGGAATTTGCCGTGAACAATCCTACGTAGGGGTGTCCCTTGAAACACTGAAGGATTTCTGTGAAAGTTTGAACCGGATTTCCGCGTGAGATATTTTTATAGGTGACAGTTAGTTATAACAGTAATAAACAACCGAAGGATATAAGATTTTTCGTTTGTTAATTTTTCCCAAGTCAGTGCATTTCATTCATACATTCATTCAGAAGTTATATCTGCCTAAGGCGACATCTCCACGAGCCAAAGATGTCGCCATAGAAACGAGATTGATAAAAAAAAATAGAGTAGTAAAGTTTGTTTGAAAAAGCTTGAAACACTCTCTGCGTGATGAATGTGTACCTACCCTAATTGCACAACACACTACCAATCACAATCTTAATAATTTTGAAAGATGTTGGTAGTCCATTGCTTCATATTTTCGAAGACCTCGTCTGTCCAACAAAGTAAATAACGTAATGAATGTCGTTGAACTGTCAAAATTACAGCCATTCCTACTGTCAGTGCGTTACGCAATTACCCAGTGAAACAGCTCTATGCTCTATTAAAAGTTTTCCACTATCGCAAGTGCACTAACCCTTGCAATGCTTAAGTACATAAAGTTCCCACATAACAGCGCGGGGGCAATGAACGATCTCGGCCTCGAGACGCCATTTAACAGAACAGGTTGCATTTTTGATCCGTTTCGTTTCGGATCAAATAATGCGTTATTTTTGATTAGCGAATGTTAGGTTTCGATTTTAGTATCAGCTTGCTGAGTGTCCTAAGTGCCCGTTCACCTGCACGTCGGATGATCTAAAGAATGCCACTGATGCCACAATTAACGTGATCAACCACTATTTAAAAAACAGTGTAGGAGTACCATCGACACGAGAAGAAGAAGAAGGTGACTTTCTTTTAAAAGAACTAACAATAAAAACTATTGAAGACGCGATACGGACGCGGTACGAGACAAAAGAATCCTCTTTTATTTTATTTTTCGCAATAGAAACAGCACCCTAATTGCGTAACTCACGATTAATCATAATCTGTTTCGTTTTGAAACAGATGGATAAACCACTGCTTCATATGTTCGAAAAATGTATCTGCTCATCAATGTAAATAACGCAATGAATATTTTTGAACAGTAAAAATGAAACCGATGATTATTAATCGCGTGTTACGCAATTAGGGTGCTGTTTTGTTTAGGTACACGTTGTACAACTGTAAAACGAAAGTTCGCCTGATAACGCAACGTCTATGAAAATAAATGGAGTTGTTCACGTGTGAACGCAATAGCTGGGCTTCTGCCAAAGTTTTTAGCAAAACAAACGTTTTTTTAGCTGGATTTTGTAATACTTTAAGTAGGCTACAGTATTACAAAATTGATGTAATATTGGTTTAAAAATGTTCAAGGAAAGATCGACTAAAACAAAATCGAAAATGATTGAATATAAATGAAAACCACCGTTTTTCCCATGGACTAACATAGCGAAAAGTAAAGGATTTTTCGATCGTTTTTTTACATCAATGTGCTCAACATAAAGCTCGGTTAAAAACAAGATATTCGCACATTTCCTAGACACATAGACACGACGATTTGCATTGGTAATAGCAGGGTCAAGTATGTACGCTGGCGTCAAACGATTTACAGTTACAAAAACATTTCGCGTTTGTTGTTTACAAAACAGTCGTCAACATGTCTATTTGTATAGGGATAAAGTTCAAAGTTGAACTAGTATTTGATGGAATGCTCAAGATTATGCGGACTACGTAATGCCATAGTGCGTAAACGCCACCACGGTCTTACAAGCACTCATTCAGTGCGTTAGGTGCATAGGCACTTGTGTAAAGTTGATACTTTCGTTTGTAAAATTTCCATATGTTTTTAAACGCTAATTTTTAAAAAGGTTTTCACTTCTGGTGCTTTTCTTTGAATTAAGCAGTTCGAGAATCTATGGTTTTGACTTGGGGTCTTGTAGAGCCTATTAAACTCAAAATTATTATTACGTCATCATCATCATCATCATTTCCGACGACAGACGTCCACTGCTGGCCATAGGCCTCACCCAAAAGGGTAGTTTTGCCATAATCGCCACGCTTGGCAGCCGGGTTGGCGATCGCAGTATGGTGGTAAAATGCATAGAGAACGCTGCTGCTCATTCTCTAGTAAGTCCCTTTGTCGCCTTCTACGACACCCACGGGAAGAAATGGGATGGTGCTATTCTTTTACGTCCGGCACCACACGGAACGGATTATTATGTATTTGAATGTAAGTGAAAATTTGCGTGTGAAATATTAAGAATCACCTACCTTCATTTTTAAATACATGATCAGCCGATAATGTTCCCTCTGCTGGAACACAGGCCGCCTCCCTTCGAGAGGGACTGGTCTGTTAATCCACAATGTGGGCCCTTTGTGGGTTGGTAGAAGTCACAAGTCTTTGGATTTTCTGGTTCTAGGACATGCCGGTTTACTCACGATGTTATCCTTCACCGTTTTGGAGGAGTGAAGTAAAGTGCCTGTCTGGGTTCGATCCCACGACCTACACGTCGTAAGTCACGGCCGTTGCCACTGCCCAACCACTGCTCACGACTTCTTTAGTCAGTTTTATATGAACAGCAATCCATTAAGACTAAAAATAGCAAAAGAGAAATTAAACCGCAATGACATCCAACTAATCACATCAACTATGATTAGATACTAGAAAACATTCAATTTTACTAAATATGGACTCTCGATCTCGATCGTTTTTACCTTGGCCAATTACGAACAAGTTCTTACTAGCCCTGAAGAAAAAGCCGTTCGGTGATTCTTATATTGATTTATCCGCCGTGACAATTTGATTTGAGTTCTGTTTTATTGATTACGTATTTGACATCATACGATTGCTTATTAGTTACAACTAGTAGTCGCCCAGTGGTCGAGCTTCGATCGTTTTTTTTTATAGGTTTCTGCACTCTTTCTCCATTTTATATAAACTTTAACTGAACCCAATTTCACACTCCTCCGTCTGCGTAATTTTCGTAAAAAGGTGTACAAAGTTTTTGCTCGTAAAAGAACGGGGTCCAACATTTTGCTTGCATACAAAAGCATTACCCACTTTCCCACTGAAATATTCAACAGCTCTTGTTAGTAAGTAGTAAAACAGTACTTAAGTTTTTCTTGACCAGCAACATTGTTATCACTTTTATTTGGTACTGTTCAATAAAGATTTATCGATTAACGATCATGCAAATCGTAATCGGTACAGATGCAGTTGTTTTCTTAAGAATGAACGTAAACACGCATTAAAATCTACAACTTAACATAATTTAACCCCCCCCCCCCCGTCTCTTTACTTCGTCTATGTTTGTTATGTCCACATAGCCTTGGACGAAGTTGACCATACACTTGATTGAATAAAAATATCTTACGAGTAAGCTTTTCCGCTATTTTGTGAACTTCTAAGGCTAAGCGCACACTGCGATGCGATTTTTAAAAATCATGTAATTAAAAAAAATTGCTTATTCTCAAGCGAGTTTTTACCGCAGTGCGCGGACTCAAGTGAATTAGTATTGTGCACGGATTGGTGATTACTTAGGTATCAAACGATTCAAATTCGTAGTGCGGGCCACATAACATAGCACTTTCTTCCTTGATTAACAACAATAAAGACTGTTATTGCTAAGCAATACTTATACTTAGACACAATTAAAACCTTGCTTGTTTGAAAATCTTAAGATTGCCATAACCTAATCTCAGCACCCTAATTGCGTTGTCACACTAACAATCAAAATCAATAATTTTTAAGGATATAGCATTGCTTCATAAATGTTCGAAAAATCTGCTCAACAATGTAAATAACGCAATTAATGTTGTAAAACTATCAAAATTAAAGCTATTCCTACTGTAAGTGTATTACACAATTACCCCGCGTGTCGGGCTAAAATTACTAGCAGCTAAAAACAGTAGCTGCATGCAAAGGTAAGGTACTCAAAAGTCCACGTACAATGCCCTCTGTACTAAGAGGTTCGTTGAAATTCAATATCTATTACATAAGCCGACCGTCCCGTTATGCTAACATCCAACGTTGCACGCCTGAGAAGCAGCCTATGCATCTAGCTTTAAGTAAATAGGACCACACATAGACTTCAGGCAACTAAATGAACGTGCCTAGACGCTGCAACGAGCTACGGTACTTGTTTTTTTTTTTATTTGTACATGCAGGATTAATTTTTAACCAGTGCGCATACTATAACCATTAAGCATTCCACACAAGATTAATTGTTACAATACTTAAATTTACCTACTCTTTCTGACATAGGTATATGATTATTTATAATAATTATAGTCATTTCGCAGTCAAGGCGGCAAGTCACGGGAACCATCTGCAACTCCCGTATTTCCCTTAAACTTATGGGAGAAAATTATATAAAACAATGGTTAGACCTGCTGTCTTGTAAGGGTGTGTCCAGAACTGGCGAATGCGCCGCTTGCGAACTACGCGCGTGCATTCCCCCTGCGCCGTCCGCGCGCTGCTCGCGCGCAAGCTACGCGCCGTACTCGAGCGGCGCAGGAGGTGCGCGCGTGCCGTCCGCGGTGCACCTACCTCGCCCCCCATATTTAGTTCAAACGCGAAAGAAGCTATGTGCGCACGAGCAGCGCGCCCTACCTTGCCGGAGTTGCACTAGAGCGGTGCACCAAACGTAGGCTGTAACCGCACGCGAGCAACACGCGCGCGGTTCGCAAGCGGCTCGCGAGCGGCGCATTCGCCAGGTCTGGACACGCCCTATGGGTCAGAATGTTGGGCCACAAAAGGATGAATGAAAGGCAATTGCATGCAGCTGATATGAAATTGCTAAGAGGGACGTGTGGTGTTAAATAACGGTAACTGAAAAGTTGTGTGGAAATCGGTTGTCAATGTCATGCTATACTTACAGTTACAGTACATTCGTAATTTTCGGAAATAAGAAATGTCTGATTTAAAAGGACATTTGAAAAGCTCATGATTTAAAGATAAGGAATAGATTACTGGTGTAACAAATATTCAGGTCTTGCAAAGGCTGTGTTACGTTTCTGCAAAAGGGGTCTACCCACTACACTCTTCCACAGTTAAAAAACCGTTTTGTTTATCACGGATTCACGGTACCTACGTTAAAAAACTTAACGTAATTTGTGAATAGGAATTAATTTAAAAAACCCCCGACCCAAACAAAAACCTCTAATAAGTTAAAAACATAATATATTTATTGGCCTTTTAAGTTGTAGGTAATATTATCCTTTTTACAATAACATAGTTACATTCATTATTCCTGCATTCTGGCATTCTGGATACATTTGCTTTAAACTGGGCTAACACGACCCAGCTAATCATTTAAATGTCACTTTAATTACTATTAAAACTAAAAGTGCATAGAGCGTACAGCGTCTGTCACATGTCTGTCAGAATAACAAGGCCAGTGGGCCAGAGTACATTGACAACGGAAACTTATTTGACCACGGGAAGTAACCGATTTACTTCCACATCGCACTCGAATCACTGAATTGTAGCGACTTGAAAGCAATACTAGTGACACATTGAAAGCTTTATATGGCCCCGTCATGTGCATTCAAATTCTACTAATCAATGTATACCAACAACAATCTTATCGTAGTTTTTGCGATATCTTCTAAGAGTGGGCCGCCTTGAACGGGTCTCGACGTGGGAATTTGCAGAATTTATTCATCAACGATATCCTTTTCTGTTACTTCCTGTAATGAGGCGTGTTTGCGGTATGCTAAGTATTTGCATATTAACGGTAATTGTAATTTCTTCAAACTAACGTGTAGGATGAGCAGCTGTAGAATGTCGCACTAAAAATATGTGGGCGCTCTGCAACTATGACCTATCCGAACTATTACTGATGTAGGTTTCTGTCTACGAAAACTATTTTACGCAACTCGTTTTCGTCTAGCGTGCCAACTAATTCCGTGCCATATGTGTCAAGGACAGAGTTCATTGAGATTTGAGACAGAAATATGTATTTTCTTGCAAAGACCACTTAGGGATCTTGGGAGCAAATCCCGAAGTGAAGCTTCACGATAAAGATTTTGATGATCTCCAGTCACTTAGTAGGTACAGACGCCCAGCACCTCAAGCTACCCCAAAATGTCAAATTTTCCCAATTGAACATGAATCATAAGCTTTTGTTATAAAGTTGAAAATCTATCAAAGAAATTTGACAGATTGGTGTAGCTTGATGTGCTGGCCTATGTACCTCATCATCATGTTCTCGCTCTTGTCCCATGTAACTTGGGGTCGGCACAACACGGTTTTTTTTCCACTCTCCATTATCAGCTAACTCTACCATACACTCCTGTTTCTTTAATATCATCCCTCTTAAAACCCATCCATCTTCTTTTCTTCGGTCTTCCTCCGCCTTTCCTGTAGGTACGTACCTATAATAGGTACCTGTAGTATAAGTCTAGGTACCTACGATATTAATGGTTAATTACTTTTTAAACTAAAATCAAAAAGCAACACGGGCCCAATAAACTTAGATAGCTACACGGGCCGTCGTCAAATCTATGAGAAACATGAACCACGAAACGAAGGAAATAGATTATCACATTCATTCATTTAATTAAGTATTTTATTTTTATTTTCAGGCATCTGAAAGTCAAGTGGCGCCAATAAACTCGTTGCTTGCTGGATTCTACCTGCTTGTTGGCCCCGTAGCATCTGCTTTGGCAAATAAGTGAGTGAATTCATTACTGATTTAACCAAATTCCATCTGCATTATCATTAAGCTTACAGTATCTATCGTGTCCTGCAGGCTTAGCATGACGCTTTCTATTTCTACGAAGAATCGATAGTACTTTTTCTATACCAAGTCACATTTCGTTTCTCCATTTTTTACATCGCACCGTAGATATCCTTCTACAATCTGTCATTTTCTCTTTCGTTTCTAACGATCTTTGTCTGGGTCATTTTATATGTAGACTACTTCAGAAGAATATTTCTTCCCAAACTGTCAAAATCACATTGACCACAAAGTTTCTACTCGACGGCCACAAAGTTTATACGATTATCTACAAAATCATAATTCGTTTAGAACGCATAACTGTGATAATTAATAGAAGAACATAGCTATCTACTCCTATTGTACGTCATTTAGTTAATAGTTATGTCTATTCTTCCGTCGACAAATCGGTGCTCGTACTAAGCCTGCTGTTCGTTCCTCACCCGTCGGACTTTATGATCATCATTTTTCAGACTATTTTGTTCCATTATTAATATCTTTTTATTATTTTCAGGTACGGATTCCGAGCAGTAGCAATCATCGGTAGCGTGATCGCCGCAACCGGTTTCATCATGTCTTACTATGCCACCAGCCCCGAATTTCTTTACGTAACATACGGGGTCGTTGGAGGTAAGATACCTTCTATCTAATCAGTAAATAGTTTATTCAAAAGTAAGTAAGACAAATAAATCCGAAGACATGTTTTGGTTGAGAATGGTGAGGAAATGTTAGTCTAGGTACTGAAATGTTGGTTTATAAAATGCTCTCAACTTTTCCTAGTAGCAACCGGAATCTGGGTTTGTGTTGTGGCTTGCCTTATATGAAATGGGACTTACTCGCAGAGCCGTGATAAGGCAGAGGGGGGGGGGGGGGTGAAGGGGGCGATTGCAGGGCGCCTTAGTAAGGGGCGCGCCAAAATCATCTTGACGATAGTATTGTGCAGGGCATAGCTACCGTCGGTCATATCAATGATAGGGGCCCGTAAACTGCAGGCACCCTCCGACGCTACGTGTGGAAGCAAAGATTTGTAAAATATTTTCCAAAACCTCAAATTATTTTTGTAATGAGTAACCTAAAACCTAATGAATTTTTTTTGAAACAAATAACGATATATGTATAGGTGCGGTACAATTCTCAAGTTCTTTCATTTATTTAGTAAAATCACGCAGAAAATCATTCTTATCCAAGTCAGGGTGCTCACATTTTCGAGCTCGTTTCACTCGCTCTTGCTTTTTCTTAGTAAAATGACAATGACAGTAATCAATACACAATCACCTAGGCAAGTAAGAACTTACGGTAAACTAAAATAAAAAATGACATTGTTTAAAAAATCATCTTGTGGGGTCCCGGTCTTATATTCGCACGGCCTGAAACTAGTTATCAGAGTCGTGCGAAAATATATACCTAAGACCGAAATCGTAGTGATTTAATACACCGCTGACTACTCACCCTTTCGAAGGAATTCAGGCACGATGTAGATATTGTGAAGATATTCATGAGAACTTCCTAATTTTTAATTTTATTTTCAGGTTTCGGTGTCTGCTTGATTTACATGCCTTCAGTGTTAACTATCGGATTCTACTTCGAGAAATGGCGGGCTCTTGCGACAGGCGTAGCTCTGTGTGGCTCCGGATTGGGTGTCTTTGTAATGTCACCCATCTTGCTTTCGATTGTAGAGAATTATGGATGGAGGATGGCCGTGCTTTGTCAAGGAGGTGAGTAACAAACGAATCATAATCAGCCTATAATGTTCCCACTGCTGGGACACAGGCCTCCTCTCTGTGAGTGGGAGTGGGCGATAATCCACCACGCGGGCCCAGTGCGGGTTGATGGATGTCCATGTCTTCGAATTTTTGGTTCTAGGACATGCCGGTTTCCTCACGATGTTTTCCTTCACCGTTTTGAGAGCAGTGGTGATGAAATAATTTACAAAATAAAGTGCCTGCTTGGGTTCGAACTCACTACCACTGAGCCACCACTGCTCTCACCAAACGACTATAGAAAGAACATATTTTCATTACATACATCATGGTCGCCCACAGTTTTTAAGCAAACATATGCAGGGCGAAAAGTTGATAGCTGAGTAACTGCGGCATGATGAGAGAACACGGAAAATGTATTTGAAAAGTTTATAATGAGCCCCGTGGTCAGGAATCCACTTTAAAATTTCTAAAATGGATCAACAATAAAGTGATCTTGAGAGCCATTGATTTTGGTATGATCGTGTGCGGCCTAACCCATAATGAATTAAATAGGCAAATCTCGATCATACCAAAATCAACGGCTCTGAAGATCACTTAATTTTTTGGTCTATTTTTGAAACCAGAAAGAGAATCCTGACCACGGGGCACGTACTTATCTGAAACTTTTCAAATATATTTTCGTTGTTATCTCATCATGCCGCACCTACTCAGCTGTCAACTTTTCGCCCTGCATATGCCCAAAATCCCTCTGGGCCGTAGGGCCCAGTATCTTGTTGTAATGTTGTTTTTCGGAATACATCTAGAAATTTATAATCATTTCCTCTCTTTACATAATGAACAATTATTAAACAATTTTTAAGTCCATCCACATTTTATTAGGTTAATTTAGCTGTCCTAAGCATCATGTTCTGATTAAATATTATATTGCTTCAGGTATGGTGCTCCTGTGTATCGGCTTTGCTTTTGTATTTAAGCCAATAGAGCCAGTCCATGTAGTAGTAGTGGGGGAACCAGCTGCAGTGGACGAAGAAGAACGTAGCAAAATAGCAATAGAAAAGCTAAAGGATAGTTTAAAACTACAGAGCACACTTGACTCAGGCATCAGAATGCCGATTGACATGAAGTTCCATACCCAAACCAGCCCTCATACTTGGATGGGTGTTTCAAACAACACTCGCTATCCGACAGCAGAAGAGGTCTTCCGTAGAAGCAGTACTGCTATTAATGCTCAACACCGACGCTCCTCTGCCACAGCAGGAACAATCAAAAGTAACCTAACCAAACCTCAATATGCAACAGTCACTGAGAAAGACGAACAGGAAGACGCTACTACCACGCCCGAGGGAAGTGAGCCTTTGATCGGAACCCGAGGATCCGTTCTCAGACTTATGTCGCGCCAGGACTTTGCCAGTAGCCGACGACGCTCCTCAGTCGCTGACTTGGTTTCCAGACCTTTGTACCGTGAGGATATTTTCTTCGGAGCCAGCTTGGCCAGGCTGCCACAGTACAAGTCACGAACATCCATTGGGTACCACATGGCTGTAACACACGTTCATACTGAGGAAGACGAAAAAGAAGAGACGGCAACATGTCGTATATGTCCTGTAGCTGTGCGCAGAGCTTTGGCAACCCTGTTGGACGTGAGCCTATTCAAATCTGCGACATTCGTGATTCTAGCTATCAGTGGTTTTTTCACGATGACGGGATTCTTCGTGCCGTTCGTGTACGTGCAAAGCAGAGCGACGAAGAATAACGTGCCGGATTCAGCTATTGAGTGGTTGGTGTCATCGATCGGAGTAGCGAACATTGTTGGGCGACTGCTGTGCGGATTGATGTCGTCAATGCCGAAGGTCTCTCCGCTGTTTGTCACCAACATTGCTCTCACAGTCGGAGGTGTCGCGACCATGTTCAGCAACTTGTGCTTCAATGCTTACTTCCAGTACGCATACTGCGCCTTATTCGGCCTTTCTGTTGGTAAGTTGGTCATTATGTAGCTTAATTCACGACTATCAGCCTCAGCTGCCATAAAATTAAAGATAATACGCTATTATTAATTAAGCCAATAAATGTAATCATTTCAAAACTGAAAGATACACTAAACGACATTTTTAGGAGAATGTTCTCGTAATTGCTGTAATGCCAGGGATAAACGATACGTTCGATACCGAAACATATATATACTTAGAAAAATTTATAAACCAGCTAATAGCTTATGTTTCGATGATTTCATTTCAGTATACTAACATGGTCAAATATAATAGAATAGAAAACATTTATTCGACACACAACACAACAGCAACAAACACATTAAAAAAAAGAAAAGAGAAATACGAATAATAGAATACGTCCGTATGAACTTAATTTGTATTTAAAGCACTTGGTTCATTGTGATTTGTTTAATTCCAGCTTGCTTCGCTACCTTGCGTTCCATCGTAGTCGTGGAATACCTTGGTCTGGAGCGGCTCACCAACTGTTTCGGCCTGTTTCTTCTCTTCCAAGGCTTTGGTGCTTTAATTGGTGCTCCTATTGCAGGTGAGATTCCACTAGTTTTATGGCAAACAAGCTTACCGCCGGCATATATAAGTCTTAAGTCGCCAACCCGTGCATACCCGTGGCTGGAGGCGTTAAGTTTTCTTAATGGCAGCCCCAGGAAAGTCCAGTTAAGCAGTCACGGCCTCTCAAGGTCAACTGCGAGATGCCCTACAAAAAAAAAACAAAAACCCGTGCATACGTTGAGCAAGCGTGGTGATGAAAACTCGTGCCTTCTACATTTTAAGAAGCGGGACATTAGACTGGTATTATTTTCTCCTCAATTTAATTATTTATTTATATATTATTTTTATTTCTTTAAATACAAATATCTTTAAATATTAGAATATAAAAATAGATATCGATAAAATGTTTGTTAATTTTATATGCAAAATTTAAATTAAATTATTAAAATTAATTGTTTTCTTACTTTAGGTTAATAATTTAATAACTACTTAATAGGGTATTTTCGCAAAAACGTCACGTGTGGTCACGTGATAACAAAGTCATCGTAAGGAGCCTTTTGGCGATAAATTCAAAACAACGAAAAATTTATTTGATTTAAATCGTTTATAATTGAGTAAATGGATATAAATCGATTTATTTTTATTTTTCTGTTACATATTTCATGCCAATCTTCAAATTAAAATAGTTTTTGAAAAATTGGAAAATACCCTATTACGTAATTTTAAGCTAAAAAAAACATACCTACTATTCAAGAAAAAAAAAAAACATCACTTGTCAATACAAAAGCTTTTTAGCTTCGTACTTCATCTTTTTAAGCTAGATATATAGAGATCTGAGGTATACAACAAAGTGCAGAACGTCTTCCGTTGTGGATGACCTGGAACACTTTCGAGCGTGATTTAATTTATTTTTCTTATAGCTTCTTGAAGCATCTTCAGATAATTGGCCTATTGGAAAAACTGCAAAATGCTCGATTATTTTGGCACCATGTATATAATTTTTGTGAACTGAAGATGGCTTATAGTACCTACCAGTTATATTGACTCACATATCTATAACTGTGCAGTCCCCAGCGTATATTCACCAAACTTTACTGCGTTTACAGAAAATCCCGATGACATGGTTTGCAGAATTATGTATAAACTCTTGATCAACTCTTCATCGATACCCTTGATTTCTGCAGAACATTGATAGTTTTGGAAGAATCTTCTTGCCGTATTTCCATCATTGCTGTTTTCGAAACCTTCACTAGGTTTATCAATGTGTAAACCAAGCAATTCCCGGAAACGAGTTTAGACGTTCTTCTGTTTTTCTTCTTTAATCTTTTTGTTCTCTGAGCTCGATGCAGTCCACTTTCTAGACCCCCTAGCGTTGAAATTTTGGTCGGTTATCATGTGGTTACCTTGTATAGATTAGACCTCGTCTTCATGTTATTGATTTATATTTTTTATCGTTCGCAGGAATGCTGTACGACGCCACCGAAAGCTATGATGTATCATTCTACGTGTCAGGAGGATTCATACTCCTTTCAGCCGTGATGTGCTACCCTATGAAGAGGATTAACAAATGGGAGAAGGATCGTGCCAGTGCAATGGAAAAGGCAAAGAGCACCACCCCGCAAAGTATAATGAATAAAGTGTAAGAGAAAGGACATTTGCAAAAGCACATTGTTGCGGACAACACATTAGTGCCAAAAGAACTATTGAAAAATAGTGAATGCAGTTTTCCAACTGCCGGATGAGTGCGTAAAACGAAACGTAGTTGGCATTCAAATGTACCGTCGGCCGAAGCATGAGTGTGCACTAATGCGTGTAATGAATAATAAATTATGCCTTGCATAGTTTGAATACCAACCTTATTCCCGTATTCATGAATGACCTTATACGTAAGTGAATGCACTCACTGCCATTGTAATGGTTTTAACATTGCCTTGGTGGATTCGTTCATGAATATGGAAATTGTTTTTTGTAAGACTTGGATTTTTTTATAATCTACATTTATTTACAAAATGTACCTAGTTGTATCAGTCAAATTTGGAGATCAAGTTACATTTAATTTAAATTTAATTGTACTTAAACTAATAAACACAGTCCTAAACACGTACCTCGAATACGAAATTATAAATTAGAAACATTCCCAGTAGTGACGGATTGGTCAAACTGAGCGTGTGCCAACCCTGCGCGGGAAATGCAGTTTTTTCTTACTCTATAGCTTGTCAAACTGATGAAGAACTTTTGGCAACTTCTGGTAGATGCGCTAAAGTAGCCCGCGAAATTAAATTTTTGCTTACGTTTTTTCGCAACTTAGTGGTGTCAGGCTGTATGTTGTACAAAATATGGTTCACGACCGTAACAAATTTTTATTATTACTTATTTTAATTCTTTTTTTTTATAAATATGGCTTTACAGAATTATGATAATTCAAATCATCAATACAACTCTCCTAGTTCATTTAACCTCATTAAATGATTATTTCATGAACAACCTGTGGCGATGACATGCAAATTGCAAAAAAAAAAAATCGGGCACTACCCTATGGCGTTTCCCCCTTAGCTGTCAAAGATATGCTTTCATCCAGCGCAGGATTCACTTCAGTGTGACCAGTTCTTAAATCTTAACAAAACTGCAAGAGGTCGCTTTTGCAAAAGATTTGATTAAGTCAGATAAATGCATTTAAAATAGGTTTAGAGGTTTTAAAAGTACAAAGACTCGAAATGTAAAGATAGTTTCGCAGTTTTGTCCGAATTAGGGCCCTTATAGAGAAGATCTGAAGCCAAAATGTACTTTAAATTATAGTTGTGTTACTTTTAACGTTAGATATTATCGTTTGCCTAGTTCATAAAAGTGGTGCATAATAATAAGACTACTATTATAATTATAACAGAGGTAATTTGTTGTAACAGTCTTCTGCATATCAGTTTAGTGGAGATGAATGATGAAGATGTAGAAAACATAGAAAAGGATTGAAATTTTGTAGCAATCGTGCCTTAATGTGTGAACTGACTCGCTATTTTAATATGCAATATTTATATTTACTAAAAACAAATTGGACTTATCAGTCGTTGTTATTATTGCAGAAGATTTATTGTAAATAAATTGGTAATATTTCCAAATGTATTGCACATCACATGCAATTATATTTACCTAGCGTAGTTAATACGATGTGTTATTAACATAATTATTTTATTTAGAATAAGGACTATTACTGTGGCTGTGGTCTTGTAGCTATCTATGCTTAAATTGTGTACCTAATTATGAAATCATAGTCATTTATTTTCGAATCGTAAATCATTCGTTTGTATAAAAACAATTAATTTTTCTATACTATCTTTTTTGCCGGTTTTTCATTGTGTACGGTCATGAAAGAGATAAATTACCAGGGTCGTCGGATATAGGTAGTTGCAGTTTTCGAATAAAATATAATTTAATTGATAGGAAAATAAATAATAGTTTAAAAAACTAAAAAACACGCTTTAAAAACCAAACTAAAAAAGGAGAAAATAATTTAATTCAATTAAAAAGCGTGGGGTGCTTTTTGAGGTATTTTTATAATCGATTAATGTCAAGCACCCCACGCTTTTTAGTTAGTTTTTTAAACTATTATTTATTTTCTATTTTTTAGTTCTGCTAACTACAAAAACGTGATTTTTTTTTTCTCATTTTTATTATTGAATTGTCATCGGTCTTCGACAAGTTTACAAAGTTTCAATGAAATCTGACCGTTTAAAGTGGGTCAAAATCGCGCTCAAAGAAGTCGGTTACATACAAACAAATATACAAGTGAAGCTAATATAAAGCGTGTAAAAAGAGCCCATTTAACAAATTAAATTTTATTCGAAACCATCCATTGTTTTCTTACTAAACTTCAACTATAGGTATCCGACAACCCTGGTGGACTTCTCTTTTGGTGACTGTACCTACCTACCTTTCTTTTTTTAATGTATGTGTCATTGTTTGATAATGACTTTTGTATAATGAACTAGACCTACTTTATTTATATGTACTTATACACGTACTTAACTATATTATATCTATACATATAATTTGGAGAGATATTGTGAACAAAAGTACAATATTTATTTTGTTTACGGGAGTTTGTCATGTAAAATTGGTTACAATCTTAGAGATACTTTTTGATGGTGACTATGATTTTTTTGAGTTGTTTAGTATGTTTATCGATGCCACAGTGCCATATAGTGTTACATTATGTAAGGAATTTATCAATAGGTACCCGTAACACGCGTCTGGACTATTGTCTTGCCGTCTATCATGACAACCTACAAATTGTCAATTGAACCATTTTGTGACGTTCATTGTTTGAACAAACATAGTCTTCCTTGGCCCTTTTGAAATACACGATATTTGCCAAATAACTCTGGTTATAGTTTTATTTACGATCTTATCGTGTAACTATAGAAACACTATACTACCTAATTGGTATAGTGGTCACAAGCGCTATTACTAAACGGTGCTGGGTTCGATCCCCGGGTCGGTTCTTCCATCTGGAATATCTCAGTACTAGTAAAAACAAGACAGGATACGAAATAATCACCTAGGCTTCTATATACTTTTCACATAACTTATCCGGAAGACAACTCAATTCGGCATGATGTACCTACCGCTTGCACTAACTCTGCAGTATTTTCGTCGCTGCTGGACTCGCTCATATTTTATGATTTCTTACGATTTTATCAAATAACAAACCAAAATTTATGGAAAGTGTATTGAATAGAGACAATTTTTTTTTAAGTTATTTTTTTTTCATGCAGTCTTCCTGCTGGCCAATGCGATTATTCTAAAAATGTGGGGTTGGCACACTGACATGAAAAAGTATATTTTATATCGAGGGACTAAACGAAGCCATAATTCCCTAATATTACTTTACTCTTTGGCCATAATATACCAGAGGTGGTTTGACTCCCGAGCGTGCGATCCCGAGTCAATGAAATCGAGGGTTGGCGTTAAGTCTCGAGGTGCAAACTGTACTTTTCACTTTTAGTGCGAGAAAAATAGTCAATTTAGTACAAAAGCATTTAATAAATATTACTTAATAAAATAAAAATCACAAAAGATTTTTATACCTACTTGAAGCTAAATATACAATTCGAATTATTTGAAAAACCATGGAACTAAAACTTTCAACATTTTCGCAATGAAGATGGTCCACACTCCACAGATAATGGGTAGTATATTAGGTCTTTACCTATGAAATTGCCGTTTTGCAGTACTGGCCATTTCAAATCAAAATAATTTTTGTTTGGGTAAGAATTCTAATTTCAAATTAATTTTATTTTAAAAACATGGATTTTTTTTCCAAAAGTAGTCATTTGTTTATTGATTAGTGTTACATTTTCATCGCATTTCAATCTTTTTCGTCATCATGGATACGTTAAAATTCGAGTAATTATGGAATATGAGTACCGTCGTGGCAGCAACGCGGCACAAGCGGCACGCAACATCAACGACGTTTACGGAGCTAACACTACAAACCAACGCACCACCTGTTATTGGTTTGCTCGCTTCCGTTCTGGAAATTTCGACCTGAAAAATGAACCTCGCGGTCGTCCGAAGACTTTGGTCGACAATGACGAATTAAAGGCGATTGTGGAAGCTGATGATACACAATCTACGGCTGAATTAGCAGCAGCTTTCGACGTTAGCGTCAAAACAATATTGGTCCATTTGCGTCAAATTGGCAAGGTAAAAAAGCTTGACAAATGGGTGCCCCACGAACTCAATGATCGTCAGCGCGAAGTACGCGTCGAGACGTGCCTTGCACTGCTCAACAGACACACAAATGAAGGAATTTTGAACCGCATTGTTACCTGCGATGAAAAATGGATTCTGTTTGATAACCGCAAGCGCTCAGCAAGTTGGTTGGATCCCGGTTCAGCACCTAAACAATGCCCTAAACGAAAACTTACCCCTAGAAAAGTGATGGTCACTGTTTGGTGGTCTAGCGCCGGTGTGATTCATCACAGCTTCTTACCAAACGGGGTGAGCATTACTGCAGATGTGTACTGTGAAGAACTGAACACAATGATGGAGAAGCTGGCACATCTCCAATCAGCATTGGTCAATCGCTCGTCTCCGCTGCTCCTGCATGACAACGCGCGACCTCATACTGCACAGCAGACGGTCTCCAAGTTGCAAGAACTGGGGTTGGAAGCTCTCCGTCATCCGCCCTACTCACCAGACCTTGCGCCTACAGACTACTACTTTTTCCAGAATTTGGATAACTTCTTGGCGGGAAAAAAATTCAATACCCGAGAGGCAGTACAAAATGCCTTTGAAGAATTTGTTGCCTCCCGTCCAGCTGATTTCTTTAAGAAGGGCATCAATAAACTGCCACTGCGATGGCAAAGATGCATTGATTGCATGGGTGATTACTTCGATTAATACAAATAAAAAATACATGAAAAAAATTCGTTTAAATTTTTTCATACAAAACGGCAATTTCATAGGTAAAGACCTATTATTTACTGGCTGTTTGAGTTTGTCTATGTCACATGAAGGAAATTAAAAAGCTAATTACTTTTCACTCCCTAGAGACTAAAGTGGTCACTTTAGTCCCGCTTGTGGTATACATGTTCCTTGCTTTAGTCCCGCTTGGTAGGGCCATATTGGCGTACTTTTAGAGCATGAGAAGTGAAAAATAATTTACACAAAGTATAGCGCCTGTCTAAGCAGTGGTGGCCAGTTGGCCACCGGAAGACGCGAAAGTCACTTTCGAGTTGTAGGTCGTGCGTTCGAACCCAGCCAGGCGCATTACTTTGTGTAAATTATTTCATCACCACTGCTGCTGTTCAAACGGTGAAGGAAAACATCGTGAGGAAACCGGCATGTCCTAGAACCAAAATTTCGCAGACATGTGACATCTACCAAACCGGACTGGGCCCGCGTGGTGGATTACGGCCCACTCCCTCTAACGGAGTGGAGGCCTATGTCCCAGCAGTGGGAACGTTATAGGCTGAGTATGTATGTACCTATGTCTAGCTCCTGTCTGGATTCGAACCCTAAGTCGCGGCCTATACCACTGGGCCACCACTGCTGTCCATCAATATCAATTCACCATAACAACATTTTTCTTATTTATTTTCGTCGAACGTCCACCAACGCAATGGAATATTTGTTGCAAAACTAAACAGAATGGCCAACTACAAGGCAACGGGCAAACAGGCACCATAATTTGAATCATGTAAGAAACTAAACTGCCTTGTCCCGGTTTAACCCCCCCCCCCATACCCAGTTTTAGATTAAACTGACCTACAGAAAAAACATAAAACCTCCTCCTTTTATGAAGTCGGTTAAAAAGGTAAAAACCTGTAGTAAATACACTCGAAAAACATAACCCTCCTTCTGGCGCAGTAATAAAAACAAACCCGAAACGCCTGAAACGTACAGCAAGCAGCGAGTAGGATCCACGTAATCCACCCAAGTGATCATGGTTTGTTACTTTACTTCGAAATTAAATAGAACGCACGCCATTTAGAATATGCGGTAGCCGGGACGTTGCACCTCCGTATTTCTCATGCTCGCCTGGTACTTTTTCATTACCGAATGTGACGGTGCAATCGAAACCGAGCGGCGGATTCGACATGTTTTGTATTGTCAATTCAATTTGGTGGGAGCTTCATCAGGTTTATTTTTATTCAGGTACAATCAATGAGTTGAGTGTACGGTTGGGTATTACTAAAAAAAATATAATAATGACAAAATCCCAAATTATAACATTCCGGTTTCATTCATACTTACTGTAGTTAAAATCGAACGCTCGCCATTTCCACGGCAACTTGCACCTCCGAACTTCTCATGTTCACCTGGTACTCATCGTATTCGTGTCAGAATGTGACGGGGTAAATCGAAACGGAGCGGCGGAATCGGCATTTTGTATTTTAACCGACCTCAAAAAAGGAGGAGGTTATCAATTCGACATGTTTTTTTATGTATGTTCGGGCATAACTCCGTCATATAGAACGTGTAACGGAAGGGTATATACATACCAAAAGCACGGCTTCTTTAAATGATATCAAACGATATTCGAAGGGTTTTTTTAATCCTATCTCTACATGTTATGAGAATTTTTAATATATTGATACCAAAAACCGAACTTTACAAGTTGAAATAAACACATCACTCGGAAGAGATTTATCGTGATATTGGCAAGTAACGTGGAAAGTTATTGACACATTTGTTATGATTTGAATTTAAGAAACATATGAGAAGGCCCCCAGTTTCGGAGACAGACAACGGAACTATAGAGAGAGTGAGAAAATCACTTCTAGATGCATTCGGACTCAGTTCCGTATTACAGAGCTGAAACTGGACTTGAGGGTCGTTCTATAATACGGACCAATGAGCTCATTAAGCATCGTGAAGTGACGTAACCGTCAACCAAGTGGCCATTTATTCGGAGAAATAAACTGTTGAGCAAAGTAACACCCGACGTCAATTTTGCCGCGTTATAGCTATGTCGGACAACTGTAAAGCCGTGTCCAGTGACGTGTGTAATATATACTGCCTCTCCCTCACGTGCGCCGCCTCCCTCTTCGTGAGCATTACTGCGTCGCAGGAGGTGACAGGTACCCATGCACTTTCGCTCCGTACCATGGATGGACCAGGGCCGGATGCGAGAGATCGCCGCCGCCGATCGTCTCCACGAGGACACGGCGGTGCTCCACCCAAGCCGGCCGGTGAAAACACCCGGGCGTTTCCTCCCGCCTTATGCGAAACAGGAACCTCCCGAAACAGCCATGTCCGGTGAGGACCTGCGTCAGGCAGAAGGTGAGAACGCCGTGGCGCCTCTCAATCCACTCCTCAAAGAAGGGACTTATCGCCACAATCGTGGCGTGCCTAGCTCTGGGTTGCGACAATCGCACTCTTCATGTCGCCATGAGATCCCGCCGGAGCTTTGTCCGCTGTGCCGCGATTTCTCGCGGCAGCGGAGTTACACCCCGGCGTTTGGCGCACACTTGGGAGTGGCGCGAGGACCTTTACCTCCAGATCCCATGGCGGCAATCCGGCAAGGAAACCCGCCGCCTCACCGGAGATCGTGCGGTATCCCCGGATCATCCGGATGGCCATGACCCTATGGGACGCCTTCAACCGGCGGGCTGGTTGGAGCCTCAATGAAGGCGCCCACACCGGTGCACCGTATAGGGCCCCCGCGTATAGAGCCTCCGGCATGAGGCGTTTGGCCCCCTAGATTGGGCAGAAGCCGCTTCATTCACGGCAGCCCCGGCCCGCTCCAGTCTGGGAGCCAAACGTCGGAAATGCTCCGCGAAGTTCCACCGGCTGTCAAGGACGAGTCCCAGGTACTTCAACGTCGACTCGACCCCGATGTGAACCCCTCCTGCCGTTATATGGGAACCCGTCGGTGGCGCATTCCAAGGACCATGAAAACACATGGCCTCGGACTTGTATGTACAAGGCCACCACGAGTCTCAGTTGCCGGATCCTGTCGACGATTGTCGCAACCCCGTGTTAAAAGTTAGGCCGCCGCCTGGTGCGACCTCCCCACGTATCCACACTACGTCCGTCACCCTAGTGCTACCTAGTGGTTATCCCTGCCGACCGGTTTCGAGTAGTTCGGTGCGATCGCTAGAAACCGTCCTGAGATTGAGACGTGACGGGCCGAAGTGCCGGCAATACAGTCTTGGTCTTGTCCACACACTGCCGTCTCACCGCGCTTGTACCGTGGTTTATGTTTGTTCTTTCATGACAGTTGGCATTTGGTTGAACGAACTAATAATTATGTTATTCAATTTACATAATGATTAATTTCCCTGATTGTACATAAAAAAAATGTTATTGTTTAGCTTGCTGACTTAGTAAGTTCTAGTTGTTTATTTCACTTGAAATAATATTTTTCATTCAATTGCCTCACCAATCTGCCCTGCCTAGAAGGATACCATTGCTTCCCACGACTACTCGCTGCCAATCATCGAGTGGACAGCGGCCGGCAGCGACAGGTCGCTGCCTACTTACTCCTGAGATGCGCGGCTCCTCCCAGGCGGCACACTGCCAGCGTGTGCCGCGCTGTATCCTCCCGACAGTCGACGCAGTGGTGACACCGAGCGTCCGGCTCCGTTTATGCGACAGGTCCTTCCCAAAGCAACCATGCCCTGAGAGCACATATGTCATCTGAAACGACAGCAAGCCGTGCTTCATCCCGAGCCAGCGCTCGAGTACCGGCCCGACCGCCCCGAAGGTGACGGGGCCGACGGTATGGAGTCTGTCAGAGAGAAGCCTGTCCCACCATTCCACCACCAAGGCTGCGCGAAGCTGCGAACGACGCAGTTCTAATAATGTCGCTGCGTCAGCCACTCGCTTCGCGAAACCGATATTGACGCCAGTCCTTTCGCCTCGAGGTCCCAGGGCGGGGGGATCCGGCCATTGGACAAGCTGCCTCGTAGATCGTGCGAATTTAACCTCCCTTTTTTTTTTTTTTTTTTTGATTACGGGGGGGAAATCCTCATGGATGTCCTCCGCCCTAGGGAGGGCGGAGGGGTCTGTCAGACTCTTACTGACTAAAACCACCCCGGTGTTCCGCCTCACACTTGCACCGGAGATCACGGGAACAAAAGTGACTTCCGCGATCCCCGGCTAGTGCTGGCCCGCCTCTGCGGGCCACCTCGCGTTAGGGGGGGAGTGAGGTGTTTAACTCCCCCCTTACATCATACAGAGGCGCGCGTGGAACACTACGCGCCGCCATCTCGGGTCCTAAGAAGTAGTAGTTCCCCAGATCCGTCACCCCTGGACCCATTTAGGGGGGCTGGAAGAGGGCGTTATCCGCCCTCCGCCGACGCCCGGTGCGTCTGCTGCGGATCGGGTTAGCGGAAGCAATCTCCCGCTCCCTCTCCGCAGCCTCCTTCTGCGAAATGACTGATTCGCAGAAGGATACCACCGCGTCCCAGGACTCCTCGCTGCCGACCATCGAGTCGACAACGGCCGGCAGCGACAGGTCACTGCCTACTCCTGAGATGAGGGCACGGCGAATTTAACCTCCCTACGCCAGTATGTGCGGCCAGCGCCACAGGGTTGTTCTTGCATTTTATTTATGTATAATTATAGCATTAAATTTTTCTTTCATTGCATTTGCAATCAGTCGTCGGGCCACCCATAAGCGAATTCGTTCCATGACAGATGGCATTGTGGTGGTGGAGCAGCTAGTGCAGCGCCTCCCGCTTATTTCGGTCCACAGGTTCCTCTTCAGCGTTTTCACCACCGCCATCGGGTTTAACAGATCAAGGTCAAAGTTGCACGGTTAGGCGTGCCTTGTGTTGTCTTTTGTAACGCTCGATTTGAGTTTACTGATGGCATTTGTATATAGCCGTGGATTTCGTCGTTCTTAGCAAACCAATTTGCATTTGCTATTGATCTTAGGATACCATTTTGGAGTCGTTCATTATCAAGTAAAAAATAAAACAGATATTGGAGCAAAAAGATGTTATATTTGCATTTTATTTACAAAACATAAATCTAAGAGTTGGAGTTGGGTCCACGTCTGCGGCCGAACGTCTGCACAACATTCACGAATCTGAAATGAAACAGTACTTTGTTAATAACAACTATATTTTTTACATATTTTTTTTGGTTTTGTGTCTGAAAAGTTTACACTTTACCTCAAGATAATATTTATTTGTGATTGGACCACAAAAATAGTGTTATGAAAAGATGTATCAATCCCTATTCAAATTTAAACTTCAGTATAATTAATTATTCCAAGTGCTAAGCTAACTTACTACTAAGCACACTTACACAGCAGATATTAAAATTACACTATCGTAACTGATGAGAGTGATATGTAACCGTCATGGAATTTTTGTCATTCAAATGATGTTAGGAATGTGCTGTTGGTAAACATATGTAAAATGTATAGAAAACCAAGATGACAGTATTAGTTCTGATTTTGGCCATGTGCCAAAAGGTTCTTGTAAAGCTATAAACCTATGATGAACCTTTGGGTACTTTTTCAGTTGACAGTGATGCAGTCAAATTTTTTGATACCCTGTGATTCTTTTCGATGTTTTTGTATACATGTGTATTATATTATCAATATTATTAGTCTCCTTAGCATAAGCTAACAGACTCTGATCTCTTGTATAACGATTCATCAGCTATTGCTTTACAAAAGGCAATAGATGTATGGTGGTTTACTCGGACACAGATCACTACACAAGTAATTAATAAATATCTACCGTCTGTTGTACTGGATCCTCCTCTTAGCGCGGCCAGTCTTCTTCTTCTTCTTTTGCTGCTTCTCTACTTTGGGGGTCTGACCTTTGACCTTACCTGAAAGAGTGGAAAGATCATGGAAATTTAGTTACCTGACCACATTAATTTGTTATTCATTGGAGCAATCGTTGTCAAATCATCTGCCCAGCCTTTTCCCAACTATGTTGGGGTTGGCTTCCAGTCTAACCGGATGCAGCTGAATACCAGTATTCATTAATTAATTCTAATGGGAAATAGTCATTATACCTATACCCAAAAAATTTAGTAAAACATCTCATTCAACACTTGGAATGCAAGCAAATGCAAAAATAGTAATATTTATTATCACTATTACTGATACTAATTCACATTTAAGTGTCACTCAGTTACTGAGATACAATAACATAAACTAATGTTAATAGGTAAAACGGGCTGATGTCCTCAACTCCACGTCAAAGCGTGTATTTTGTGTGGAAAAAAAGTCTATATAATTGACTAAGTCTTTGTGTGTGGTGTAAATAGACATCAATTAGTAAAAACATAAGTAACTTATAAATTACAGTCAAATGTTATATTCTCAAGCTCAGTAGATAGCATTATCTGGTGAATAATATAACATTAAACTTTTTGGGACGGTTTGTGATCCGGCCAAAACAATATTAATATATTTTATGCAACATTTATTACAGTTTTTAAATTATTACCATAGTTATGATACAAATGTTAGAACTTCAATGAACTGCAATGAAACTTCCATCATCTCAGAATATGAAAAAGTCATTCTTATTCAAATAGGATTGTAGAAAAATGCATATGCACTTACCAGCACGAGCCAAGGATCCGTGCACTTTACCACCGAGCAGTGGCACTGTTAGGTCCAGCTCATTTGATGAGAGCTCAGATACCAGGCAGGCATCTTCAATGGGGGCACCGCAGAGGGACAGAGTCACCTCCTCAGCACCGACCTCGGCAAGGGCGCGGATGCGCTCCTGCAAGTACCATTACTAATCAAAAATCATTTCCATTTCGGAGGACTGACATAACCTATAAATTGTTATTTTGATGACTAGCTTTTACATTTTGAGTGTTAGCAAGATAAATGTACACATCTTCAATATGCTGATACTAGCATTGAGAAAGAGGATAGAACCGACTACTAAAAAAAACAAGCATAAAAGCGCATAGATCGACATGATTTATGAATTGCGATCATGTTTGAACATGGAATTTTAATAATTACCTTGATCTGGCCAATGGTCTCCTGTCCATTGACGTCTAAGACGTGCGTCGATTGTCCTCTGATGTGCAGCTGCATTTTGAGGCCTCTGAAATGGAAACGCAATATTCAACGGCGTGGTCGGTTAGCACGATAACAAACTTTACGTCATTCTTGACGAGTACGACCAAATTAACACATATTTTGGGTTTAGATTAAATTTTATCACATTTACTAACACTAGAACTTCCTTTTGTCCAGAAAATCACAAAACTTAATCGAAAATGTGGAATCGTGTAAAATACTAACCTTATCAGCCAAGTCTGACAAGCGAAAGAAACAAAGATGGCGGACGGAAAAGGAAACACGGCATTGACATTTGACAATCGACTAAATTTTGATATTACTATTTTTATTATGGCAGACCATTCTCTATCATGCCGCTGCCGCTGGCACGACAGTTTTAGAATTTAGTTGGCCCAAAACTTCGCTACTAATAAAATACCATACTTGAAAGCACCTCTCTAGTCTCCACTGTTGTATTCGTATCCTGAACCCCGAGATACAGACTAACTGTCTAGTTTGGGGTTCACTGGCAAATAATATTTGTAACTAGCTGTAGGTAATATTTAAGCTACTCATATGTCGTCTCAACTTGTTGTTAATCTATCTATGCTTACTGTATTACCTGGACAATAAATATTTTCTATTTCTATTTCTATAGATCCTATATCAATAAATGGCATGGTAGAATGAAATCCATTTCGCAATTATCAGTATAACGAGGTCTAATCATAAAGAAATATAATCAAACACAAAAAGTAACACACATCTTGACTTAAGTTTTTTTGTAATGCTGTTCGACCTAAGACGATCAGAGACGTCTACATTATCCCTAAAAAAGATAACTTTTTTAAATGCGCTTAAATGTCCCACATATTCGTGATATTAATTTGGTGTGATGCTCTTGCCTGGACATAATATTAGGTAACAAATTCAAGGCCATCAACATATCTGTAACTATTGAATCAATCAATCCATCAACTCAGTCTATCAAAGTTCACTCCTCTCCCCGGCTGCGCCACAACACCATATCCTCCGCCTTTTAATCTCCAAAACTACACGGTTTTTTTTTCAGTAACTCGTACATGTTATTCATAATTTTCCATTATAATACATTTCCAAGATTTCTTTAAAAAAATACATATAAACATTAAATTACATTTATAATAGTGGTCCACCGTTGTCGGGAACAGGATCTAGGTTACCGGTGCGGTGGTCAGAGTTGCAGACACAGGAATCTACTTACGGTGCGAGTCGTATCGAGGAGTTTTACCTTTTAAATCAGGCCATTGATCCAACCGCCTAACGAGAGCCTCGAAAGATGTTGATCGAGGCTTTCGGCCAGCAAGCCATTGGTCATTTCGACAATCGGCACAATGACAGCTGAGCTCACATTCCACATATCAACAAACCCCTGTGCTCTACTGTGTCGAGATATTTTAATTTTTTCACGAGGTTTTCGTTAAGTGGAATGGTAACATCAAATAATAATCATTGCGCGTCGCCCTAATCCTTCTATCACTATTATAGGCAACATTAGTCCTGGCATGGTCATTTTCGAGAAAAGGTAGGGCACATACTATAATGCGGTACTTACCTCAGAATCCTCAAGTTTATATTTCAAAAGCAAGATGCTGGTGAATAATCCTGGCCACTTCGTTTTGCCTTTGCAAGAACACGCTGTTAGCCGGACGAGAACAACCAGAGATAATAATAATATGTCTGATGGACTCACCCTGGACGGTGGCATGCCCGACACACGTCAACGTCATGAAACCTTCAGTGTCCCCGAAAAAAAAGCCACCAAAACGTAGCCAGGATACAGACGCTAAAAACACCGGACTCATGAAGTGCCCTATAGAAGCTCCCGTAAAGCTCCTTGCTTTGCCATACCTCCTTGTGTTCATCGGTAGTAAGTACTAAGGGTTGCGCCAGTTCTCTTTAGCCATGGCACAGCCATTGAGAAAGGGGTGAGCCCCATGTCCACTGCAATCACATCACGGTGCATAAACAATTAGGCTTTAAAAAAAAATCCCTGAGTGCCTGAGACTGCACACCTCACGGTCGTGGAGTGTCTTTCCATTTAAAATGCCTTGACCTCCGCATTTCCGCGGGATGTACAATCTCATCACCGTGTTCGTGGGTGATGCATCCGATTTGCCGACAGCAGTGTACGGAGCAAACCGGATACATAGCTCCGTACACTGCTAACCCGACTGAACTCTACGCTCTGAGTCCAGGGCGTTCGGTCTGAGTCCATATTTGAGTATGCCGAAAGAATACATCAAAACTGGCATGACCCTACCGTTGAAGTTGTGCCGCCTGGAAGAAGACTTGTCTTATACATTTTTCAGGTGACCAAAGAAGCGCAACTTCAGTGATTGTTTCATGTCAGAAACGTTGATGCTTAACGGTTCACATACCCAAATACTTACGGCCTTATTCATAAAAGTTATCGAACATCTAAACAGATGCTAAACTGTGGTTTCTCTATTAAAAACCAGACTTTAGCAAGTGTTTAGATGTTCGATAACTTTTTATGAATAAGGCCGTTATAGTTTTCGGATGAGGAGAGTGTAGGTTAGGTGTAGGGAATCTGAGAATTGAATTCCCTTCAAATCCAAAATCTTCCCTCGCTGTACATGCATGACTGCACATTTGACCACACCAAATTACATCCTGATGGCGTTACTGAAAGTTTCAGTTACATTCAGTAGCTCTAACAGACACAATTTTTTGGGGGCAACGAGCTTCAAGTCATGCATGTAGAGGTGAGATATGACCTGTCCACCTCTCTTCAACCCGATAGCCTAGACCTGAATCCTGCAGTATTATGCTTGGAGGATTCAGGGCTAAGCAGCACCAAATCAAACTATCAACTGTGACTCAAACTGTTGCCCTGAAATATTTCTGCTTTACTTCATACAGACTCATCAATCCCGTGGATCTGTCGACACACTGGATAGCAAAGGACCGTCTTGCATTACCCCATACGCCACTCAAGGAAGGTGCGTAGAGTTGCATTTATAGTGCACGAGTATGTGGTACCGAGTCACTGGGCTACTTAAAACCTATCAAACACGTCCACAGATCTATGCGGGATCGTCGAACCTGTTGGCTAATGGCCATGTCGACGAGGAGTAGCTCCTTTGTACCACGGGACGAAATGATTAGTTTATTAACTTGGTTATTAAACTTATCAAGTTATCAGTTTGTCACTTTTTGAACAGGCTAGCTTAGCTAGCATAATCGTAAGATGCATTGAGGCTTTATGTTTCATTTCTGAAGTGAGAAACAGAGTCTGTTATAACTTATAAGTTACAACCACGACGCTTATAGATAAAAGTGGAGGTAACATTCTAAATACCTAAGTGAAGACGTCTGTGGGCTAACGCTCTCTTTCTAAATACATACATAAGAAAGAGAAAATATATGTCACTGTCTCGTTCTTATGTATGTATTTAGAAAGAGAGCGTTAGCCCACAGGTCGTCTTCACTTTTTTACACGCTTTATATTAGCTTCACTTTTATGTTTGTTTGTATGTAACCGACTCCTAAGAGTGCGATTTTGACCCAGTTTAAACGGTCAGATTTCATTGAAACTTTGTAAACTTATCGAGGACCGATGACAATTCAATAATAAAAAAAATGAGAAAAATTAAAAAATTAAAAAAAAAACACTTTTTTGTAGTTAGTAGAACTAAAAAATAGAAAATAAATAAAACACGCTTTAAAAACCACTTGCTTGACATTAATTGATTATAAAAATACCTCAAAAAGGACCCCACGCTTTTTAGTTGAATTAAATGATTTTCTCCTTTTTTTAGTTTGGTTTTTATAGCATGTTTTTAAGTTTTTTAATTATTTGGAGTGTGGCCTCCACTATTATCTATAAGCTTCTTGGTTACAACTTTATTGTTTTAGTCTATATGACAGACTACAACATTTGGTTTCTGAACGTTGGCAAGCATTCTGTCCACCCTGAAGCTCGTGATTGGCTGTCTGAAAAAAGCGGCTGACTGTACCGTGTGATCTGTCCGATTTTGATGTGATTTCTTTTCCCGAAAAATGGTTAAATAAAATATATTGCTACCGCCAAATTTCAGAGCTACTCTGTTAATTCTTTATCATGCTGTCGGGGCTGCTTAGTCAGTTTTTGTTTATATTAGTGCATTTGGTTGTGAATATACTTGTTGCTGTTCAAAATGTTTATTCCCGATTTTGGATCAAAAAGTGTTTTTTACCTCAAGATGAGGTGACAAAAAGTGATATTAGAGTTATATTAAAACACTTGCCAAGAGTTACCAAGAAGCTCAATCATTTGGTGATCCTGACGGACACCGATCAACACTCGTTCAGTGATTTGGCTCGTATGGTTATATGGAGCCTTGTAGCCGGAATACCATACGTGAGCTTCTACGATATAACAGGTAATAAACTATTGAGTAACTCTCAGTTGGGCAATACCATTACTTTAATTTTATTACTGTTACCCAAACCATAACCAATAAAAATATCCTAACCCTATTGGTCATTTACATTTGACTCATTATTTCAGAACAATAATATTACATGTTTCAAGTACAATACTTTCATGTGCAATATGTCCCACACTACTGCCTCATACAAACACATGAATGCATCAGATAGCTATGATACATTCATATGATAACAATGATGAAATATCTAGACATGTTTTTATTGTATCACTCACACTCCCCTAAATCTAATATCTTACTGTCTTCTATGGTATGTGTGTACCAATCTAAGTTATATTAAAATAAAACTTCAAATGACAATTTCTTTTTTCCAGGAGAATTGAAAGAAAATGAAGAAAAACTATTCCTTGAAGTGGAAAGATATAAAAAGGGTGTGCCGGGTTGCATAAAATGGTGCAGAAAGCCTGACTTGAATGGTTACACAAATGGGATGCAAGCACACACAGTGTACATAAATATATTCACTAGTAAAGATGGAAAACCCACTGTAGCGCAATGTATATGTCATATAGCTGAAAATAGAGTTATATGCAGTAGAGAATCTGAGGAATATACAGCACAAGAATTAGATAAAGCTCTAAAGTTAATGTACCCTTCCATTCCTGATCCAGAAGTAGTTCTATATACTGGTCTGTTATGTTGTACTCGTGGGCTATTGCCGTGGCAAATAAGACTCACAGAGTTTATACAACTTTCCTTGAACCATAGTGTAAATGTTGACAATTACGTAGGTGCATTGTATAGATACAATAAATGTGATCAAAGATTTGGTAAGTGAGATTGGGGCTAGCCTCAGTGGAAGGCCTAAGTTTATTTTAATATTGATATGCTGACGTTATGCATTTAACATCAAGAATCATGAGCGTATGTGTAAATAGGTGCTTTATTTAAGTATCAGATTCGTAATTTTATTTATAGATCATGTGATCATTGCATTATAATTTTTTTATCATAGCTGAGGCCTATGATGTGATTCATTAATAAAATGTATTGTCATCAATATATAATTGGTATGTTACAAATACTATGTTATCCTTTGAATTGTATAAATTTTATGTAAAACATAGTTTACAACAATACAATCAGAGAGCAATAACCTATAGAAATTAAATATGAACATATATTTATAATTTTTAAAGAAAAAAAAATATAAACTTGATCAATTGTGATGTTTCATTTGATGTAAAAGTATGCTCTTTTTTATCATACTTTTCTAATAGATAACAAATTATCATGATCTCTTTTGATTGATTTATTGTCTTTTCCCATACTTATCTGTTAATTTGTCCCATATCTGTAGGGCTACCAAAAAAGATTGGTGTATGGATTATTACCAACTGTTTATTTGCACTGTAGAGCTATCGCAGTGTTAAGCATAGCATAGTGCCAGTTGCAGACTAAGAGCTAAGCTAAGTCAGTTTAGCTTAGCGTGTGTAGCTGAGGTAACTTTTCATACTTGTGTGCAACCGCAAACTATGAACACAAGTATGAAGAATTTCCTCAGCTATGCAAGCTTACCTAAACTAAGTCAGCTTATTTCTTGATCTGCAACCGGCTTTAGCATAATCGAGCATATAACATTCTCACTGCTGGGACACAGACCTCTGTAGAGAGTGGACCACAAGCTATAAGCATATTTGGCTCAAATATTGTTATTGGCATAGTAGACCACACACCCATCATGTTTTGTAGCCCTGCAGGACAAATTAACAGTTTGAAAAGCTAATAAACTAAATCTCTTGAATGAGACTATATTTGTTTTCTGCAATAAAATTATTGCATAGCCAGAGATAAGCATAATTGACTCAAATATTGTTATCTGTAAAATAAACATAACCATGGAGAAATTGGCAGTTGGTAAATATGGGAAAAGCTGACATATAAAATCTTCAAGTGCGGTCATGATAATTTGTTTTGCTGCGATAAAACTATTGCATAATTAGCGATAAGCTTAATAAATTCAAATATCTTTATCGCAAAAGAAGCTTAATGTAGACCACACACCCATCCTTTTTGGTAACCTCACAGGATAAATTAACAGTTGGTAGCCTCACAAAAAAAAACAACAATATTATAGAAATTGTCTACAGCCCATTCACAGTTGTTTTACCTCTCATCACTACGTCAAAATCAGTAATCTTTGTTCTCGTTACGATAAGGTTGCTTTTGGGGTGCTGCCACTGACAAGTCTGCCAAAATCACAGTAATCTTTGTTTTGTTTGCAATGAGGTTGGTGCTGACAGAGGTAAAACAACGGTGAACAGACTAAATCAGATGTCGAAGTGCTCAATATAGTGTCGGAATTTTAACACTTGAACTACGAAAAGCTGCCGTTACTGGTACAAAATTAGTTGCTGGATTGGTTGGCTGCACTTACTAGTAGAGGTGTACCTGTGCCTACCCTTTTGAGGAGTAATACAGGCGTGATGTTGTATTATATTTTCTTGATGCTGGACGCCAACTTAAACCAACATAGGCGGTTATTATTAACTTCCTATTCCTAAGGTACACATGCTACATGAAAATTTTTTGGACTTCCTACCTATTATAGGCCATAGGTAAATGTAGGAGCTACTTACTCAGGTACTTTGTTTCGGTACCTGCAACCAGCACGATGCGATTACAATTAATTGCAAGGACAATAATAAATAGTAAAACGAATCAAAAAATTTCCACCAATCAAAATTATGCAACAAGAAATAAAACGAATGATAAGAGTGAAGTGTTTATTAAAGTAATACTCTAATAATAGTGCACACTAAAATACTATACACAAGGGACTAATATTTACATCCTGCACGCACTAATTCACAGCTCCCACCTGCAAGAGAAAAATAGAAATAATATATCACAGCCTTAGCTTTTTTGATGTCAGAAATGCATTTGGTACTAAATCAATTGGTTCAAAAACATTCAGACGTTATCTTGTTACGCGCGATAGTAGACGGACATTCTATAACGCGTATCTCGTCGGATGTATAAAAATACTGATAACACCAGTGATTAAACTATGACATAAGTGAAAATTGTGTCATACATTTTTGATTACAATTTCACCTTTAAAATTTATTTATTGCTTAATTTGTTTGGACTGGATTCTTTGTACTTTGAATTACATTTTAATTTATTAAAATTGTATGCACATAAATACTGTAATATACGCGTACAATCATTATTATTATGTTAAACGCTTGTTACGACTACAGTTGACCGCTATAGTAATTATTGACCCGTATTAACGTCTTACAGCTCTTGATTTATTTATTTTGGACAGGTTGAACATTTTTGAATATCGGTGGTAACAATTTAGAATATAAAGAGAATTACGACATTTCTGACATCATCCTCCATCCATAAACAATGTTAGTAGTTCGAGGTAGACTTATTTTTTTTTTAGTAATAATTAGCATTACTATACACAATACCCATAATACTAATTATTGCATTATAGTTATTTTTTTGCACTTAACTTTTGTTATTCTTTTGCATAATCAACAGAAAATCATGTTTTTTCTAAGTCGAACACACAATATTAGAAGATAGATAAAAGTACAACCTGCTGGATGTGTAACCTGATGTTCACCGGCGGTGGCGGGAGTGACTGCCGCTGCGCGATCGACGCCGGTCGTAGTCCCTAGACCGCTCATACCTATCGTACTTGTCGTAGTCTCGGCCCGACCTGTCGTAAGACCGGTCGCGCTTGGAGCTGTCCCTGTCGTATGACCTCTTGTCCCTCTTGCGCGAACGTTCTTCGGATCGGTCCCGCGACGTCTTCTTGCGTCCCGAGCGCGACTCGTAGCTGATCGACCGCGACCGCTTAGTGCGCTTCCTGGGACGCTCCTCCTCGGATTCATCCCTGTATTTACTGTGTTTGTCGTAGTCCCTACTCCTAGAAGATTTATGTTTGTCGTAGTAGTCGTCTTTCTTCTTGGACCTAAGCTTGTCGGACCTCTCGTAGTCCTCGTAGTATTTTGATTTGGAGTAGCTTCTGTCGCCTGATTTGTGAGACTTGTCCTTTCGATGTTTTTCTTTCTTTGATTTTTTGCGAGAGTTACTCGAACTGGAGCCCCTGCGTCTGCGTTTCTTGGATTTAGTTTGGACGAAGGCGTCTTGTTCGGTCTCTGAGGACGATTCGCTCGAGCTGGATGAGGAATCGGCTTCGGAGTCACTGGTGGAGGAGGAGGTTTCTTTATGGTTAGGTTTACTGGACGATTTGGAATAGGGGCTCGGGGTCTGGTCCTTTTTACTCGACTTCTTAGCTTTCTCCTCTAGAATGGTATCTAACTTCCTGACTCCATCGATCTTGTCAGACTTATGGCTACTCCTCTTGTCCTTAGAGAGGCGGCGTTCAGGTAACTTGTCGGGGGTGTCACTTTCTGGCGGTGGTGTTGCTGACGAACCTGTAGGGAAAAAAATAATGTTGTTATTTTTAAATCAGTTCCACTAGCTTTATCTCAAGCACAATGGATGGATTTAACTTCTAATCAGGTTTGGCTAAAAATCTGTATTTTATTTTTAACGACATTCCTTCGTACCGAGTCCGGTCTTAAGGTTTAAAAGTACTATTAATAACTATAAACATTTCAAGATATAATAAAAGCTTACGCGAGCGCCTTGGCCGCTCGGGCGTGACGTAGTGGGGCGTGGTGGGCTCGTCGTTGGCCTCTCTGGCCTCAGCGCGCCGCACCTCGGCCTCGATCTCCCGCGCAATGCGCTCGAAATCCAACTTCCTGCGTCTTATGTTGTCCTGGTAACCAAATGGGGAAGTGTTACTAATAATAATATAACACTAGCGATACACTTTCAGCTGAAAGACGTCCAATGCTGGACATAGGCCTCCCGCAAGTACCGGCACTTCGATGTTCGACCGGTTCGGTGCGTTTTTGGGGGGTTTGCCATAATCGCCACGCTTGGCAGGCGGGTTGGTAATCGCAGTATGGTGGTAAAATGCATAGAGAACGCTGCTGCCCATTCTCTAGTAAGTCCCTTAGTCGCCTTTTACGACACCACGGGAAGAGTTGGGAAATTTAAATAATCTCAAGAATCCTACTGTAATAATATAAATGTGAAACTTTGTATTGGATGTTTCTTACTCAATCGAGTTTATTGTCATCAGAGATCCTTACTTACTAATATTGTAAATGCCAAAGGTTTGTTTGTTACGCTGTCATGCTAAAACGGCTAAACGGATTTACATGAAATTTGACACATGGGTTAGACCATGACTTGGACAATGAAATAAGCTTATTTTCATCCTGGATCGCAGACAAAGTCGCGGGCAACAGCTAGTATATAACTGAACACGTTTATTGCTAAAACAATTAAAAACATAGTTCTGTTTCTGTCAACCGTTTGAAGATGACAGAGACAGAACCATGTTCAGTAAATGCTGGGGGGCCTTAAAGTTGCTTCCTCTTGACGTAAGACACTTTTAATAGCCCTTAGTTAGCACACAAAAGTGGATATGTTTTTTTTTTTGGTTGGAATATCATCAAATAACTTCTCCCGCTCTGGGTGGAGCAGGAGGGCGTTTCAGACTTTTACTGACTAAAACCCACCCTTGTTCCTTCAGTTGCCTGTGTGCCAGGGGCCACGGCATCTCTTTCGAACAACCCGCACCCCTGCCAGGAAAGTGGATATGTGCTGTTCTTTAGCACATATCCACTTCGCACAATTCTCGCTTCTAACGTAAAATAAATGTAAATTTCAGTTCATTAAGTTCGCGGCGGTTTTTTTTTGCGCACTGGATCTTTAAAGCTCTGCTTAGCGCCGTGAGTTGAAAATAAAACTGTGATTTTTCGACGCGCTAATATGCACACTATTGGAGTCTTAATGCTTGGTTCAACACCGAGATTTGAAAATCACGTGCCTGATAAAATCCGTTTAAAATCAGTTTACGTAAATACGAGTAGACAATAGAGAATAGAGTTGCAAACACGAGCCCGATATACAATACACAGTAGAATAGTCTTGTTAAAATGTGGGTCACGTTCGATTTACCGCTTTAAGTATGTACTGCAGTTTTTACTGAATTGTCCATTATCAGTTCAATGTTAATTACTTAGCTGCATGTATTGTACTATCTATCGTATTGTAATTAACATATAATGTAGTATGAGTTACACGGTAGGTAAGGTCATCCGTTTGGTTATCGGGAATCCGTATCGTTATCAAAGAAAAACAGTGACGTCACAATATTAATTTAAATCCAAAAATAGTGATCCGTGTAACGAAAATAGAGTTGATGGCCGGATTTACAATCAGGATACCTATGATAATAAAGTTTTGATTATTTAAAGATAGTGAATCGACTGACGAAGCTAAATATGTGTGTGTGTGTGATGTGTCCTAGCCATTTTTTAGCGCACCTTAAACTTTAGATAAGGTAGCATTTGTGGTCATTGGTCTCCATGAAAACTATACTTAAGGGGAATCTAGTCGCTGGCTCGAACTCACTGGTGGGCCTGGCTAAAAAGCACGCTGTCTCACCAGGTTTCGTGTCCGACAGAGGTTGTATCAGTGATGAGCAGTTAGAGGCTAGTCTACATGCAAAACATTATTGAGTGAGGTACAGGATCATTTATAGTAAAACAGGCGCGTAAAAAATTAAGAAAAGTCCTTCGGAAGATCAGGTTTTATGAAAAAATCACTGCATAAATTGGGTTTCACGCGGAATGTGCACTTCGCAAAATGTGCATTTCTAAAATTGAGCACTTCTCAAAATAAGTGTGTTTTTATGAATGGGTCAAAATAAAAACACCATGCTTTTTTATTATTTAGTCCTAACACACCAACAGGAATCTCAAAATCTTCTAAAATAACAACACGTTAATTAAGTAATCATTGTACACACGGCTACACATCAACCTATACTTTTCCGTACACATTTCTATAGGATTTCCGTACAGTGCAAGATCCACGTAAACTTAAACTGGACATGTATAGCTTGATGTGTAGCCGTGCGTACATACATTATGACACCACTGTTTCAATTAAATGACCTTTTTATATTAGCTACTTTATAAAACTATTTACAAAATAAATACTTAAATGCCATTTTTGATATTTTTGTGAAATGCACATTTTGCGAAATGCACATTTTGCGAAACGCACATTCTATGTCAATCCCCATAAATCTATGACCAATAAAGTTTATTGAACTTTTCGATAATTGAACTTAGTCGGTACCGACTTGGTTATGGAGATTTTACACTTCTTTCATTACTTAAACACACCCAAAATTAGGTTAAATTAGCACGAAAAACTGATCTTTGTTGGCTCCTAATTTTTTAGTGGCTTTTTATTTTATTCTGTTTCTGCATAGACAGATATAATGATGTGACAAAACCATTCCATGTTTAATTTTTAAAGTACATTGTCGAACAGTGGAGTAATACACTCCCGAAGTTTGTATGGAAAAAATGTCGACTAGATTCACCTTAAGGTGAAAGCTCCTGGGTAGCCCGAAAATTCTTAATTTTCTTGTATGTGAAGCTGTTTCGCGACCGTACCGAATATGGCTTTACATAATTATGTTCATTAAAATAATCATACAATCCTTTAAGTTGATTTAATTTCATTGAATGTCTTTTTATTTAGAGGGTTGTATTGATAAAGTTTATCGTACTTTGCACAGTTAGTACCGTGATCACGTTGATTGGTCTGGTTATCACTATACAATGACGAGCTATTTACGTATTTATTATGCAACTTCATCATGTGGCAGTCCCGTGAAAATGGTTAAAAGCGATAAACTACTGCAACATAGTATATTACGTATTTTTCTATCACTCGATGTGCTCTATTTAAGCCGATATCAGAAAACTCGAGTGAAGGTTCATTTTTCTTTCATTCCAAGTTCACACAACGCCGACAAAATTGTAGAAATGTACGTTCATCTGCTCCCTTCATTTCATTTTTCGATCATTCGATAGGAGAGTGAAAGATTCTGAGTGAAATTCAACATCGTTGGATCGGTTCACTAATGAATTCATTTTCTTGAACTTGATACCTCCATGCCTCCCTAAGAAAAAGGGTCTTGACAGACGCACAACGAAGTGATTCTATAACGGTTCCGTTTTTCCTTTTGAGGTATGGAAGCCTAAAATGACCAAAAAGTGAAACATCATGGCTGGGTACTGTAAGTGCACTGCGGTTACTGCTAATAACTTTTACCCGACTATGCCGAAGCCCAAAAGGAAAGTAATGTCTATTTTACCTGCAGCTGTTGATCAGAAATGTCGTTTTGTTCGTCGTCTTCGCTGTCGTCGCTGCTGCTCTCGTACGCGCCCAGCCCTGTAAACATACACACAACACAATAGTAATGACCCAACATCCCACACACCAAATAAGAAATGACGTAAGATACAATGTTTCCACCTACTACGTCATACGCTATGGAAGACAAATATGTTTGTATGCATAATTTTTTATGATCAATTCTATTTGTTCATCAATAAAATCAGGAATAGGATAAATTAAAACATCTCATCTATTGAAACCTAGTAGCAAAGAATAACTTTTTTTATAGACACATCGATAATCAATATTTAATACGACCTCCGTAATGATAAAACAAATCACACAAACAGTAAACAGTTCCTTAAATAAATCATTTACATAAAATAATTTTACATAAATGTTTAATAATATGTAGGTATAACATCTATAATAAATTCTGTACATTTCTTACCAATTATCCACTAAAAACAATGCATTTAATCATTGTTCGATACAATGTATTGCCAATTGGGTCAATACTAAAATACTAATTATGATGCTGGACTGCTGAAATGAGAAACTTGAGTAACATACATGGCGGTTCAGAACAAACTTTCAACATTTTTGATAGTTTTTCTGCAAAATTACGAGAAAAACCACCATTTATGTTTTCTACGTAAATATCTGGCAAACTATTTGATATCATCAACGAGGTTTGATTTATTTATGTTGAGTTTACGTCAATCAGTTCATTGTTCAAGTTCAGTGAATCAATATTTAGCATGCGGAAGCGTTGTGGGTCGCGGTCGCGCAGTTTGCGAGATATTTGCGCTCGCTCGGCATTAGGAACGGAACTCACCGAGCCCACTGGCGATAGCGGCCAGTGCCTTCGACTTGCTCGCCTTCATAGCGTTGAGGCGCGACGCTTTTACCATATAAATAAAACCAACATTAATCACACACCACATGTATTCAATTGTCAACAGGCAACATCTGAAATAAGACTTTATTAGCGATGATTTAAACACATTTTTGCACATCACAATTCTTCTTCACACAACACTGTCTCGATACGAGACGGTATTGTCACAGAGCGTGTATCACAGAGTCAGTACGCGATAGTTTCTCGTAGTACAAAGTAATGTCTTGACGGAGACCGTCGGTCCGTTTGGGATAAGCTTAGATGAGTGGAAATACCTTGTACGGCGGTATATCGGGCCGATTCTTCCTGGCTCACCGTAAGAATCTCCTGGTCGGTCACCTGAAGGAGTATTTCTGTGAGGGAGTCACGGACACCAAGCATCTGGATATAGTTTACGCTATTAATACAACATTCTTTAACACAAAACCAGAGGGGCAATTCTCGTAATTTTAAGAACGTTCACCGTCTGATCTCAGTCTCAATCTGTCAAAAATACCTCTAGTTTCCGTACATTTTTGAAAAGTTTTTGACATTTGATTGTCGCTGAGATGAGACTGCGACTAGATTGTGAACGTTTTTAATTACGAGAATTGGCCTTCTGGTCATATCTATTTATTTGGTATCCTTACATGGGAGTTTTCTTTAGCATTGGTATTGCTAGTAGTATCTGGGGTAAAGTTAGTGATTTATTTTGATAGACAAATAATAATGTCTGTCTAGGTCCCACTGCAAGGCAATGGCCTCGTCTCATACAGAGAAGGCACGAGCATTGATCACTACACTTTTTCAAGACGGGCTGGGAATTTCAGATTTTAATTGAAGTCGACATTTTTGATAGATAAATAATGTTATTTGTTTTTCACAAACTACAGGATACAACAATGCTCCTATATTGGACTCGACTTGTATGTCAACAGCCAGCTAAAGAAGATTCTACTTTTAATTATAATTTTATTATTTCATACTTCATCTCATTTCAAACTATTTTGAATCTCACCACTCCTTGCATGAACTCCTCTTTGCTCCTCTTGACGAGCGGGGCTGGCTCCTCCCTCTCCTCCCTGGGGGGTGGGACTGCTTCCGCTGACACCTCCTTAACAGGACTCGACGTCACTGCTTCCTCCTTCTCTGTCTCTTCCTCTTCGGAATCCGAATCCTGTGGTGTTCAATATTTTATAAATAAACGTTAAGACGTGTATCCAATAACATTTGTGTTGGGTCTGCGGTTTCAGTGGTGTATAGAATGAGATAATTACCAATTTTTCACGAATAAACAGACACAAAAGAACACAATTTCATACAAGACAAAGTTCAAATTCCATTACACAATTTTTTTTGGAACTTTGACACAAAATGTCGCCTGAAAATAACCTTAGAATAGACAACGACAAGTTGCGATGTATTAGTATCTGACATTACGAATTCAAGTATTGAGGAATTATATTCTTCTTCTTGTAAACTGATTTAAAGCTTGCCACAATATATCCAAATTTGTGCAGTGTTCGCCTGGTTGTCTTTCTGTTTCTTGATTTTCGTTGACTTTATTATATATCTTGTATGGCACGACCCTATTGCAAAATTAAATGATGTTTTGACCAATATTTCGTTTTTTTTTCATCTAAATGATAAAAGGTATGTTGTTCTACTTTAAAAGGTAAGTTTAACCCTACACTACAAATCGCACCTTTAAAAGTATAGAGACCTAATGCGAAATTAGCCGCAACCAAAATAGGTCTCTATAACTCTTATAATTCTAAATAATTTTGCTTGCGGCTAATTTCGCATTAGGTCTTTATACTTCTAAAGGTGCGAAATGTATACATTCAATCTGCCTAACTTATTCCCAACTACGTTGGGGTTGGCTTCCAGTGTAGTGGGGCCGAAGTCCCACCGGCAGTAGAGCACCAGCCCCAGGAGCGCCCCCGCCAGCCTGACGCGGCACCAGCCGGGGATCGTGGAAGGCGCACAAGTTCCCATGATCCCCGGTCCAAATGCGAGAAGGGAACAAAAAACCACACCGGTGGTTTTTAGTCAGTTACGAGTCTGACAGACCCCTCCGCCCGCCTAGGGGCGTCGGACATCCATGACGATTTTCCAAACCGGAAAAAAAAAATGGCTTTCTGTCTAATCGGATGCACCTGTAAACCAGTGTTTTAAAGAGCAACTGGCTATGCTATCTGACCACCATAACCCAGGGTCTGGGTTGTACGATACTCTTTGGTAAGACTGGTTGTCAGCCTATCAGACTTCTAACATCCCATTACGACTGTCAAAGATCTACGAATAATAGCCGAATACTACAAATGTACTAAATATGAGTAATTAATGTTGATAAACTAAGGACAATGCCCAACATAAAAAAAGTACTAATTAGGACCCCGCGAGCTAGAAGGACGAAAGCCTTTAAACCCTTTCATACGCCGTTGGATTCCTAGATTTATATGACTAATGTTAGTGACCACACTAATAAAATATCATAGAATAAACTGAAGCTAGAAATTGTGAGAAGCAAACTGGGAAGACAAGTATCCACCACCATCCATTCGTTAAAGCCCAGGAACATTTGCCTCCCAAACGTGATCTGCAGTGGCCTATATGGAAAGCTCTCAACCGATTGCGGTACCCAAGTAGGCCGCTGCAGACACTATTTGTCAAAGTGGTGGATTACTGACTCATCCAACAGCGAGTGCGATGCTCTTGAGCAGACCATGCCCCACTTGCTGGAGTGCCCTAAGTGCCCATGCTCCTGCACCTTGAATGATCTGAATTATGCCACTGATGCCGCAATAAACGTGGCCACCTACTCGGCCCTAACTATACAGGATAAGTTTTTATTCAGTGCGCAAATTGTAACCATGAATTCAGCATATCATTATAGACCCCCAGTGCAGAAATTTTTCATCGGTTATACACATTGCTGTTACATACATTTTGACCGCGTATTGCACTTTTCTATCATCATCATCATCATTCCAGCCGAAAGACGTCCACTGCTGGACATCGGCACTTTTCTATGAAACAGCTGATTTTTTTTTGGATAACCGACGAAAAATTTCTGAGCTGGGGGGGGGTCTACAATGATTTGCTGAATTCATGGTTACAATTTGCGCACTGAATAAAAACTTATCCTGCATAAAAAAAGAAAGTGTACGAGTACCATCGACACGGAAAGAAGAAGAACTGAAGCTATTTCGATAATAGTTTCAACGCCTAGTTTTAGTTCTAATCTTATTGTAACTCCAGTTAATCTAGATTAGATTATGCCAACGGGAACGTCGTCAGCCAAGAATATCTAACAACACTTCCGTAATTTTAATGGACCAGCTAGTTATTTTAATTGTTTGCTGTTTGACATACATTAGATTTTGCATAACTCACATATTGTTTTGTTTTATGTTGATGAACTATGTTTTACCCGACTGCACAACAACAGAGAGGGTCGTGTTTTTACAGGTTTGTTTACAATGGAGTACGAAAAAAATATTGCGTTTGAATGCTCCAGCTAGATCGATTCACTTTCTTTACACCAAGAAAAGAAAGTGAATCGATCTAGCTGGAGCATTCATGAGAGACGTTCATGAGATTCACCGATATGAGAGAATTAACACTGAATTAGTTAAACGAGTACAACCGATACAAAACTGACGACCACCTCTCAGAGGATAAGTAGAAAAGATCCCCCTAAATCAAAGATCAAAACATTGTCTCCTATGCGTGTCGTAAGCAATCTTGATTCAATCAGCCCAAAAATTAGCTAAGAGTTAGGCGAAGTGCAAGCGGGAAGAGGAACACACTGATCACAAAATCCTCATTTCTTTACAAAATGCATTGAGAGGTCCAATCGGTTGGTTTTTGCCAGCTAACCGACATATTGTGATCACTAATCGTCTATCAGGAGTGATGCTTGTAGCAATATACCATTTCGATTTTTACCTGATTAGAAGAAGGGTTTTGTTTTAGGCCGATATCGCACAGACGTAAAAATATAGTGGCAGGATTTTATTGCGTATTGGATTTACAACTCTCGGTGTTGAGCCGAACGTTGAGAATCTAACAGAGGTCATCCCAGCGGGTCAAAAAAACAAAACATACTGTTGAATTTTCAACTCTCGGCGCCTAGCATAGCGCTGAAAATTTAGTGCGCGATAAAATCAAGCCGCAATTTTTTTCTATGCAATCGAGGGCTTATAGAGATTATTCGAAATACTAACGAATTTGCTCTTCGGCGGCAATACAGGCTGTCCTCCAGCCTCAGCTTTCATTCTTTCTAATTCTTCTTCCTCTAATCTCTTCTTTTCCTTCTCCGCTTCTTCTCTCGCCTTCATCTCTTGTTCACGTTCTATCGCCTTCTGTTTCTCACGTTCCATTTTCTCTAATCCTGGAAATAAATGTTACAAGTTCTTATAATTTTGATACAGATAAATAGTATTTAGTTTTTAGTATTACATCAAATTCGGTAAAAATTATTGCAGGTAAGTATTTGTTTTCATTTACGTATTTCGCGTCCAAATTGCACCTTAAAATCAATTACGTCATCTGCCAGTTCTGTGTTGTTATAAGTTTTGTGATGCTGTACCTTCTCTAATCCATGCCGGGAGCTGTCTTCGCTTAGCTGCGTCAATGGTTGATGATGTTGCCATAGTTGGAGTCATGACTATTGGCTCGATCACGACTGGTATCGCTGGCGCCTTGTCTCTGTAAAATAAAAAAAAAAAGAATTTAATTAATTGTGCAGACAACAAGTTTTAATTACTAGAACTACCTAGCTTGTACTAGAGGTTACTAATAATGCATATTGCAATCAATTTAATTAATTTCTTATTCTAACATCAACCATTATCAATCATGTCTGGTATTTTATGTTTTTTTTTATGCTTAAGTATTTTTTGTATTCCAATCTCAGTTGTGAAAATAGCTCATTTCTTTTTTTAACTATATTATTTTATTACTTTCATGTAAGTGATCCAAACTAGCGATATCTTGTGTGTTATTTTAATTACTCTGCTAGCGCTGTGCACTTCTGTAAGTGACTAATTTCACAATTCCTTAAACTGTTTGTGATTCCTGCTTGTGTTTGTCGTAGTGAATAAGTCGTTGAAGTGCCTTCTCAATAAATAAATGTCAACTTATTTCAGTCAACAAAATGGCAACAGCTAGCATGATTGGCAACAGATTTACTGATTAGAGCCTTTGTCAGGGTTTTAGAACGTGGGTATTGTAGTAGAATATTATAATATAATGCTTAAAAGTAGGAATTCATGATGTGATATATCTATCTATATATAAAGAACAATTGATGTGCGTTAGTCTCACAAAAGCTCAAAAATGGCTTGATCGATTGTGATGTAACTTTGGTAAGTTGTTGATAACATATACAGGGTGATTGGAAGATGGGTGCAAAGCTTTAAGGTGAAGATAGTACAGACAATTTAGAACCATTTAAGCCATAGTTGTCTTAGACGAAGTCTTACCAAATATTTTTAACCAAATTTTTTAGTTTTTTTTCGGTAATTCTCAAAATTTAATGTAAACTGCATAATTATGGCCAAATTGAATGATAAATGAATTCATTTTTTATTTATTTAATTAAAGTAATGTGTAAGCAATCAAGCAAAACATGTTTTAGGCTTCTGTGTCATTAGACATTTTTTTTACAGACATTTAAAGCTCAGAAAAAATAAAAAAATTGTACAATACGTCTTTTAAACCTTAATAAAAAAAAAAAATTAGTAAGACTTCGTCTAAGACAACCATGGCTTAAATGGTTCTAAATTGTCTATACTATCTTCACCTTAAAGCTTTGCACCCATCTTCCAATCACCCTGTATAACAAAAAAAAAAGCATTGTGACACATGCCGGGGCATTAGCTAGTATACAATCACTTGTTGTTCGTTTGTTTCGCTTAAACTTGTTTTGGTCGCTCTAACATAGAGAGGTGGTTTAGAAAATCAATCACAAGGAACAGCCGAAAAATCGGGAAAAAACTCAAAACTGTATTTTTTTTTAGGAATTTTCTATGAATTATACGACCTCTGGGTGACCACTAGTTCATATAAATTGCTGTACAAGGATTTTTTGGCGCCAGAATGACATTGATATCGGGGGGTTGTTGGTAAACGTTTCGTGGAATGCGGTATTTTACAATTTAATGAAAACTATTTTAATTTAAAGATTTAAATTAATTATTAATAATATCCATTTTTTCAATTAAAAACGATTAAAATCGAGTTTATTTTTCGTTTTTTGAATTCACCGCCAAAACGCTCCTTACGATGACTTTTATATCACGTGGCATCGTGACGTCAGCTTTGTGTAAACGGCACTGGTACAAATACTTAGTTTGGCGCAGTTATAGAATTATTTGTGCACAGAGGCACCGCACACTAGTAATATCACTTTCTATCAATTAAAAATCTTGTTAATTATAAATTCGACATTCACTTGTTTACTTAATAACTACTTTAGTTTACACAAAGTTGACGTCACGTGTCGTCACGTGATAAAAAGTTATCGCAATGAGCGTTTTGGCGGTAAATTCAAAACAATGAAAAATTAATTTGATTTAAATCGTTTTTAATTGAGAAAATGGATATAAATCAATTTACTTTTATTTTTCTGTTACATATTTCGTCCCAATCTTCAAATTAGAATAGTTTTTTTTACAAATTGGAAAATACCTTATTGTCACAAAAATTGTATTGACAAAACAAGATGAGGCGTTGGTTCCGACTTCGGACACGCGCCATCAGAACCTTGTAGCGTTGTACGTAGTGGCCAGCTTTTCTTTTGTTTCATATTACATTTTGTATCTAAAGACAATAGTTCCATGCTTCCATGGTTAGAACCTTTTGTTGACTCCGTTTTCTCCGTCACGCCTCAACTACAAGGTCAAATCTCAGATGTGTTGTTTTTATTCAATATGAACTAGGCTTTACGTCATGATTTGCAACGATAATAATTGTATTCTATGTTTAAATGATCTACTTATTAGTAAAGACTCTGACGTCATCCTATTATGAGTGGTAAAGTACTCAAAATGGATGGATAACCTTGAATTTTTAAAACGCGTGGTTAATGCAAACAGTCTTTGGAACATCATCACTCACGCATTCTTTACAGTCGTGATCAATATTAGATAGATTTATCACTGATAAGATTTTATCATTGCTTATTTGTTAATTATAGTCATCCACTGCTGGACGTAGATCTCACGCAAGCATAACCACTACAACCAGTTCTGCACTGTACACTTTTGGCATACGCGTGAAGTATACGAGGTCGTCGCTCCTTTCTAGGGGGGCCTACCAGCGTTGCGAGTTGCGGTATGAAAATATGAATTCATTTAATTAGTCTAGTCATCTTGTGCAATGTTTTGTTAACATGGAAGTTTAATCACCAACAGCATTGCTGTATTCTACTATGAAAAGTATGGGAGCCGCTGTAATTGGTGCTAATGTAGGCACATCAGAAGGCCAATTCTCGTACTTAAAAGCGTTCAAACTCAAGCCGCAATCTCATCTCAGCAACAATCAAAGTCAAAAAGTTGTCAAAAATGTAGAAACATTAGAGGTTTTATTGACAGATTGAGCCTGAGATTAGAATGCATTCATAAAAATTTGAATAGCACCTCTGGTGTTTCAGCTTAGACTCCTAAGTCTAGTAATGGGTTTGCCATCCCAAGATAGGAACGCATCTGCGATGCCTCCGTTATTCGTTATTGATGATGTTCACAGTCAGTGGGGATAATCTAGCATCGGTTTGTTTCATAAAAAATGTGTAATTCTTTACCTTTGTGACCTGGAACTTCTGGAAGGTTTATGATCTCTGTTCTTGCTCTTGGAGCGTCTGTCTCGACTGGAACTACTGCTCCTGCTGTTGGCCTGTTCCACTTGAGGTGCAGTCCAGTAGCCATGCTGGAATGTTGGCGCTGGCGTGCCTGATGTGTATCTGAGGTGTTTGGTTATAATAAGAATAAGGAAGACTTAAGCTAAGCGCATATGACAACCACGGCGGGCCACAGCGCATCGCATTTCGGTACAAAAAAGTGCGGCCCGTAGTATGCGATAGTTCATACAAAATGAACCTACGCAAGATCAAAATCTAAAGTCATTTATTCCAACTAGACTGAGAGCTCTTATTGAACACCAAAATTACATAAGACAGTCCCCCAAACCCCCCGCCCTTCGCACTTCCTAAACTCTAATTTTTAATTTGCTGGAGCAAAATGACAGCCGTTACTATAACATAACTGTCATGTTGGCCAAAAACGGTCGACTGCAGCTGTCATTTTATTCCAGCTATAATTAAAAATCAGAGGTTAGTGCTTCAGCAAGCGATTTAGGTGGATTTTTCGGCTAGCCCAAATCTGCGTCAGCCTTTCATGTTCGTTTCTAAGATGTGTAACCGAACATATTTTTTTACTGTCTTAAAAGGAGAGGGATTTCAATCCATTCGATTATTTTTTTACCACTCCAATCTCTTTTCCATTTATCTGATAATCTTTTAGTGGCTCATGAGAAAGGTAATACATTAATTTCAATTCATAACAAAATTCAATGTCATTGGTTAGCCTTTAGATATTACATATTTAGCATTCAGTCCAGCATACCCACTACTTTAATAACTTGTCTAAAGTTTCACTCAATTTGCATGGAAAACAAGTGTGAAGGTGAAACTATTCGAATGCACTAAGACGTCTACCAGTCTGTTTGGAAGACTTTATTAAAATTGTATGCTGTCGTAAGTAAATTAAATAATAAATAACAATTACTTATGAAATCAATGGCTTTTGTTTCTCTCACCGTGTGCAAAGAACAGAGGGTTATGTCAGACTCCTTTACCGATTAATACCCAACGGTTACTACCACTATCATAAGTCGGGGGGCCCGGGAGATCTCCCGAGAGACATTCACGCGCAGTTCATGACGCGGTAATACAAGTCCCCCGACTTTTATTAGTGCGATGTAACTTATGTAATTTAATCAAATCTATTTACCCGGTCTGGTCTTTCAGGCTCTAGAGACTGTCAGGGAACATTGTTTGTGTACGTCAAAGTCAGCACTACAACACTGATGTAACCCCGACGGACTTTAACCTGATTTGGATGGATAGACTTCGAACCATAAGTTTAAAACGTTATTGATTTTCAATACAAGTGTCAGAAAAATGGCATTTTAAATTCTCCCTTGAGATTGTCGAGCTCCTCAAGTTCTGAGTTGAGCTACATGATTACTGACAAATGCTTGCACTGACTGGTCTGGTCCACTCAAAACTGTGGTTCTTTCCTCAAAAGACCATATCAGGCACTAATTTACATTGTCTTCACATGATCTGACCAAGATTATGTCTAGACTATAAAAGTGACTCTGACCCAAAGGTCAGAGTCACTTTTATAGTCTGCAAACTCAAAAGTTTGTTTCGCCAGTTCTTCTCAGGGGTAGTCAGATAGTACCTAAATGTCGACTCTATCGAGCTTATTAAGAAAATTATATGACAATAGTAATTCTGACATCCTATTTTCAGAATAAACCATTTCATTTCGCCTATACAAACCACCCCTTTTGCATATTTAATTCAAATATCGTACTGCAGTATAACAATCGATTTTATTCGTTACAAATTGACGTAGAAGTTATTTATACCTCTTTCGTATTCGGAGGGAAGCCTTGTTTTCATTCAACTGTTTAGCATATTATTGCTGACATGAAATTGACCTGTTTGCTTTTGATGTTACTAGGTAACATTGGAAATACCGCATACCTAATAATAATGCCAGGGGAAACATGTTTTTTTAAAATACATTTTTTTTAAAAACATGCCTAATCTTTTTCTAATTATATTGCTATCGGCATTCAGTCTAACCGGGTGCAGCTGAATACCAGTATTTTACATTGAGATATTGCCTATATGACCTCCACAACCCAGTGGCTAGGTTGTTACCAAGTAACAGGGATAGCTCTTGGTAAGACGGGTTGTCAGACTTTTGGGCTTCTGACTACTCGTAACTACTGTCAAAGATCTACGAATGACGCTGGGACCGACGGCGTAGGGCCTGCGCCCACTGGCGATGGCAGCTCGGCATGGCAGGGGGGATCCTTCGGCATACTTACATGCAAGCGCATTATGACGGCAACGATGCCGCGGTATCCTTAGGCATTATCATTGAAATTTAACTTTTATTGTCATACTATTCTGTTAGGTATATTCCTATTTGTCGCATAAAATCCATTGCCGTGCCGAGCCGCCAGTAGGCGCAGGTCTATAACGTGCTATTCTTTATTTGGCCACAAGCCCTTTTAATAAAAGTCATTATTGTTAGGTAAATTATTTGCAACATTTCTATTAATAGGTAGTTCTAGCATTGAGACCAAATAGTAATCAAAGAAAGTGACAACTGATAAACCAAATTATTTTCAAGATTAAGATCCTATAAAATATATGATTAATCTCTATTCTCTATATAGGTACAATATTGCAAATTAAGCAATGATTATATAGTTACAATAAAATAAATTATGTAGGTACTGGTTCAGGTCAGATAGGAAGTCGCTCAATGTACAATACTGGTGCTCAGCTACATACGGTTAGACTGGAAGCCGACCCCAAAATAGTTGGGAAAAGGGTAGGCAGATGATGATGACTCGTTCAAGGCATCAACAACCTGGATATACCTGGAACCCCAAGACTAATAAACTAAATAGTATTCTACATTTGAAATAAATACAACAGACTGAATCCATCTTTGAACTTCTTATTTCAACATAGTAAAACAGATATATATACTTAAGGGCCATAAATATCTCGTATATTTCGGTAAATTTATTACTCAACAGATTGTTTACTTTCAACAGCTGCATTTCACTAGAGTTTATTTTTATACTGTTCTGGGCATATACCCAGCCAAAGTCTACATTTTCTTAGTTTTTTAATAATCTGCGGACTCAAAGGCATCAGAATCTGGTATATCAAATTATTGACTAATATGACCAAGTGGCACTTGAGATTGTAATTAATCATAGTGGAATTATCAGTTATCAGACTTGATAAACCACTTTTACTAACTAGGGCAGTGGACATTGAAATATACCAAACAATTTTAGAAATGAAGGAATACAATCAACTGGAATAAATTACATTAAGTATACCCACAAAACGTAGTAGCTGCTTAACAACAATAGATTATAGGAGTGATTTAAAGACTTTTACGCAATAGACCAAACTTTGGACATAATCCCCTTATTTATAAACGTTGCTTAAAATTGAGTAATGATTAGCATCTGTTTAACCACACATTTTTGACCTTAAATCACCTCGTAACTTTAATTAACGTTTATAAATATGGAGGCATATACTTGATTTTATGCTTTGTTACGCCTTGAATTTTTAACAGAACATTTTGGGTCATCTGGTGCAAGTGCTGACTTTCATAAAGAACACATGAATCAAGTGTCTTCCCCCGACTTACACTTACAGTAAAGACATTAATGGATGATTTCTTAATTTTATAGTTACTTAGCAGTGAAAGTTATATTTAAATTACTTATTAGGTAATAGGCTAGATTGTTATGAGAATAATCACCAATTGTGATATTTTATAAAGAAAAAAAAAAAGATGTTCTAAACAGACTAGGAGACCAAAGTTTCTTCTTCCCAACTAAAGCAGCAGGACTGGTAGCTGAAGGTATTCACTGGTATTTGGTAGTTGGGTAGTTGAAGGTTGAAGGTGGTGGTGAAGGGCAGGTGTTTTGAGGGACTGATTATGTAAATTTGAGGTCCAAAAAGTGCTCTCAGCCTAGTTTGAATAAATGATTTTTCATTTCAATCTACTTCTGGAGGCAGCTGGGCTGGTTGGGATAACTTGGAACAGCCACCTTCACCCTTAAAGGAGTAATGCAAAAAGCATTCCCAGTAACATAGAAGACCACATAGAACATAATTTTATTATGCTATTGGTTTTCAAGTGCAGAAGAAGTAAGTGTAGTCAATCTCCCTTTAAAAGTTTTACAATTTGCTGTTATGGCCATAGTATTGTTAATAGTGCTGTTTAAATGTATAACCGATGGCAGATACAATACTCATTGTTAACACATTTGCTAAAGAAATATACAATACAGATGAGTCACCAGCTAGGCTGGATATCATACAACAATAGCTTTTTACTGGAGCAATAACTTAAGGTGAAGCTGGTTTGAAAAATTGTGAACTATTCTGGTTTTTTGCACCTAAGGAACAGGTTTTATTATACAATAACACTTGCATTGGTTTTTTTTATTTGTTTTCTCTATGAAACCAGAACTTGAGATGGTTATAAATATTATTAAAAGTTGAAGACATAATTAAATCCACTACAAGTTTTCACATAACCTATAATTTGTACTTATAATTTAGACTTTATATTCAAGTCTGAGGCTATCTTACCCAGGCATAGGAGCAGCTGCATCTGGCGGCACGGTGTACCCATCAATAGGTGGCATGCCAGGATCTGGAGGTAATTTGGGCTCCCCAGGCCCTGAGCCTGACCAGCCCCAACCTTGGAAAGTAATAGTTGTACTTATTTTAATCATTGTTAAGCGGGAAGCATTAGGGTAGCTGGAGAAATTTGGGTTGGGTTTTTAGGTTTTTTTTATGGTTCATATTTCATGCGATAATTGTTATATGAACTTAGGGGGATATATCGCTGATTCTAATGACTATAATTGTGTAGATCCATATTTATTGCTATCGCAAATCATATTTGAATCAACATAACACTTTACAGTGACCTATAAATTGCAAAAAACTTAAATTATTTGAATTTTGCGGGAAATCTTAGCACATCCTCCTTAATGAAATAGTGCCATGTTTAACAAGGTTGGTTTTTAGGTACTATCTTTTGCCAAACTTATTATAAACTTAAGTGCAAGTAAATTACAGTATGTCTTTTAGAAGTCTCACATCAGTGTAGACTAGGATAGGCTATAAAACTAAGAGCATAGTAGAAGCTTCTGAAGTTCACAGCATTGTTTACTAAGGAATCACTGATTATGATGTTATCAGTATAGTATTTGATTCATAAAACAACATGAGTAGGTGTGGTGAGAGAACAAATAGAATGCACTGATGGAAAGTGAAACCATACCCCATTGGTTCCAAGATCCGCCCCATGAATTCGTCGTGGAGTTCCACTCAGCGCCGGCAGGGCCATCTGAGTTGTTATCCGGGTTCTCAACCTCCATGGGCGCTTCGCCCTCTTCTTCCGCGGGCCTCAGGGCAGGCGGCGGCGGCGCTGCCACGATCGCCGCCGCTTCCTTCATAGCAATCCATTGTTGAGCTAAAGCAGCCCAGTCAACGTGACTAGTATCAACATTTTGATACGCTGTGGGATTCAAAGCCCATTGCGTGGGATACGCAGTATTTGCGGCATCTCTACCGGAGTACATGATCCTTTTATTACGTCAAATTACACTATAGCAAGCAATCCATTTAGGCTCTCATAGCACTGGGCACACTAAACACGTATTACGAAATTGTTTGGTTTATAAATTAGTCTAATTATGCTAAATTCACTAGAAAAATTCATTTCAGATTCATCCGTCTGCAGCACATTTTCAATAGACTAAAAAATCTTTGTTTTTTTTTCCGGATTGTTGTCATCATTGGTAGTTTGTGGTCGAATTATTTTATAATGGTAACATTATTGTTTCTTAAGTCTTTTGTTGATAATTAAAAATAAAAATATAAAATACTAACTTGTAGAATGATTAATTTTAATAAATGTTAGAAAATTATAAGTCTCACATTCTTGTTGAAAACTCTGTACCACTCCCGCCATCTAGTACATTAAATGCAGGTGAGTTCAATGGTTTTAATGAAATACCAATAGATGGCGTTGTATAAAATAAGAGTACACAGTTTCACTACTCGGCAAAAGATGGCGCTAAACTAAAATAAATAATGTGTATATATTTATTTATTCGTTTCGATATGGTACTGAGAATGTACTGTGGCAGACTTACTTTATTATTCATAAATATAATAAGGCTATTAATTCTATAGGTTCGTAGTATAAGTTAGCTGCTTCTTTATACGCATAGGTATCTCACACCACAACCAGTCTATAGGCCCTTACCAACAGGCTCCACACGACTGACGCGGACGTACCCAGAACAAGTTTTTATGAAAACTTATGGAAATTGTTCTATAAGTGTCGCGTCGCGACAGTTTGAAGAAGTCTTAACACCGAGGATTCCACCCGCGCATCAAAATGTTAATTTTATCAGGTAGCCGGTAGGTAAGTTAAAGAACTGTGTGGTTGGTTTAGGCATTGCAACAGAAATAATGAGTGTACCTAATGTGCGATTATTGTTAGTAACACCTTGGTTCGTTAAATCTAGATCAGTTTTGTAATCGTAGTCTACTTACAACATATTTGATAACGGCACGTAGTTGTTGTGTACATCGTTAACAAGGTATGATTATTTAATTTAATATAGTAAGTAGGTACCTACAGGGAAGGTTTTGAAAATAATTGTAATGACATAATATTTAAAAATTAATTTATTATTCGTCATTATTATTTATACATTTACAAACATTTGCACCCATCCATCACATGTGCATCGAACCACTTACACAATTTGTCCACAAACTTACATTTAGGTATAATTAAATTTAGACAGCGAACTACTCTCTTCACCCTTGGGGTGCAACTGCACGACCTACGCGTGTCACACAACACTTCACTACCGGTACTTTAATCACTTACATAACGCAAGTCTTTGTATTAACACTAAATTAACTTAAGGCTAATAATGGTTCTTCCGCATCATGTTTTTGACTGACGAATTTTGAGTTCGTTTTTTTCCATTGTTCTTTTTTGTTTATCATTTTCTGTTTCGTCGCTTCCAACTTTGATTTGACCTTTGATAACTTTGGTGCGCTTGTCGTTTTGTCGATGCGTTCTAATGTTTCAATAATGTTCTTAGGTTTGGATAAAACTCTTCTCGTCTCCTCGCTGATTTCGTCCATCGTGGAGTTCTTATTCGCGTAGACAACGACGTAGTTCGAGTAGGCGGAATTAGAAGGAGTGTTGATATCAGCGAAATCTCTGAAGTTGGCGAACTGATCCTGGTTGTAATTCGGCCTAGGATTAGCAATGTATCCGAGCTCATACGATGGTCTACCATGACCGTTGTTGTAGTAGGAGTTATATCCATCGCCGAATTCATCTTCATCGTTCTGGGCGAAGAATGTTCCACCTCTGATGATTCCAAAGTTTCCTGAGCCGAGCAAACTGGAGCTCGCCTCGACGAGCGGGGCTGCGGTTGGAGTACTTTGTTTACCGAAGTTATCTACGTTTCTGTTATTATAGCCTCCGAATAGAGGATAGTTCAGGAGTGATCTGTAAGAGTTTGGTCTTTGACTGTAGGCTGCTTCCTGGTTATTGAAGCCGAGTCTAAAGTTGTTTTGCTGGCGTGGTTCGAAGAGGTTTGCGAACGTCGGGAAGAATGTCTGCGAGCCTCCGACGAGCTCTATGGAGTGGTCAGTGTGGTCGTCTGAGGCAGCTGCTTCAGGTTCTTGGTATTGTTGTGCAAGACCAGGGGGCGGCGCCACGGCCTCTGATATGATTTCTGATGATTCTGCATTGAGGTCCTTTGTGTTATCTGAAACAAACAATAGTATTTGCATGGGAATATGTTTCGAAGATCTTAATTTAATTTATATCTAATTACAGAATATATCGTGTTCAGACCATCCATCTGCAAAAGACTGAATCAGGGCCTAAAGCCTAGTTACTAGGGCTTGCGGACGGAAAGTAATGGGTAGCTTGCTGTCCGGAAAGGACCAAGCCCGGGTCGACGACGCGTTGTGTTCCACGCGCGCCTTAAAGAGATGTCAGCACCAACTGGTGGGGTCCGCAAGGGCCGATGCCTGCCAGGGGTGCGGGTTGCTCGAAAGAGATACCGCGGCCCCTGGCACACAGGTAACTGAGGGAACACGGGTGGGTTTTAGTCAGTAAAAGTCTTACATGCCCACCTGCTCCACCCAGAGCGGGAGAAGTTATTTGATGATTTCCCACCCAAAAAAAAAGCAAAAGCCTAGTTACTAGAATTTACAGGAAAAATTTCTTGATTTTGTAAGTGGAGCTCATATTACCAATGAGCTACAATTACTACAGACCTTGATCGGTAAGTTTCAATATAAATAAGAAACGATATCCAAATTATATCTATGACAGATATTTCTTCATCCGATATACGATATCTATCCATCATATTATATATTCAGGTAGCTCAGAAATGTTAATTTTGTGGGCGTAGAAAAAGCGATTGACGTTGTATAGTTAGTTACATGCTCTTGTGACAATATACGCTAATAGTCTGTGACGTTATAATAAAGAAATCTGCTGCCGTATACAGCAGACTTACATGGTTCCTGTTTGAATAAATTTAATTAATGTTTAATAGAATGCAATTGATTTTATGAAGGTTTTTGTGAGAAGCCGGATTTGGGTTTGTATTTGGAAGGCATTACATTCTACTTTGCCTGTTTTACATAGTATAATTCTCATCTTGATGTTTGTACTGTAACGAAATAGTTTCCTGCGCAATGTTTCAACATTTGTCTAGGTCTTAATTCGGTGTTGATTATAAAAAATCCAGAGCTTTTCAACTTGCAACTCAACTACTGGGGAATACCTGTCGGTCCGGCTCTGCTGTCAGAATTTCAAGCTTCTAGATACTCGTAACCGTTGTCATCGGAATGACAACCGTGACTGACAGTTTAACTCGTTCTCCAAGACACGATCTCCAAGTCAAGAGAATGGTTAATCATATTTGGAACTGGTTTTTATCATTTATCAGCGAGCCAACAGGATAACATCGGATTCAGAACAGCTTATTCAATAAGTCATTCACAGCTACTAGTGTGCTTATTATAATGGAGTACTTAATATCGTGTATAACGTCTCCTATTGTCTGCACGATACAGGAGTTGATGGACGCTGCTGAAAAGACAAATTTGTTGCCAAGCTCGTAGCCAAATTCTGGACTGACTATACATTAATTATAGATTGCTATCGACACGCTAAGAAAGAGAAGTGTGCTTATTCAAATGTTAAAGTATCAAAAGGGATTTATTGTTCGCACTCTACTTCGTTCAAACTTATTGACTATTCATGAGAGAAATTCACAATCGGCTCAACATTGTGACACATTGTTAGACAATATGCAAGTAAAAGCGATTGAGTTGCGACATGTGACTAATTCTCGTAATGCAATTGTAATGTGTCATGTTAGTCATACTGAATTGACTTATTTTATAACAATATTAGGTATTCAAATAAATCGAATTGTACATGATATTTGATCAGTAACTCTACTGAGTCATCTAAGCCTAGATTACTTGATTCGCTTTCTCTTTATTTTATAAAATTATCATCATCGGCCTAGCCTTTTCTCAACTATGTTGGGGTAATACAGGTACTCAGCTGCCTCTAGTTAGACTGGAGTCTAACCGGGTGCAGCTGATTATCAGTATTATACATGAAGCGATGGCCTATCTCCACAACCCAATTATTGAGTAATACGATACACCTCTTAGTGAGGTTTTCAGACTTCTCTTTTGATTACCCGTAACGACTTATTTTATAACACGTAATCTTATACTTAAAAAGGAATCCCTATTTCCCTTGGGCACGGCATCGCACGTGAACGGCTGGACCAATTTTGCTAATTCTTTTTTGTTGTGTTTTTTATTGTCAGGAGAAGGTTCTTTTAAAAGAAAAAAAAGAAAAAGTAGCGCGTAACATAATATATTCATAGTTAAGACAAGACAACGTCTGTTGGGTTAGCTAGTACACTATAATAAACAAAAGTTTATCAGTAACAAATATTCGTCCAATCCAGGCAGGAAGACACGGTTAAGTTCTTAAGTGTCAGCGTCTTCATCATTCAAAGCTTGGAAAATTACCACTGCCGAACTTGAAGTTTCGTTAAGTCAACCAGCGTCAGCGTCGGGGTAATGATCACAGTATGCATTCAATAGTTAACAAGAGGTCGCTTCTGTTTGCAATCACGTGAATGTGGAAATTCTAAAGCAACGTCCAGAATAGCCTTTGGAAAATAGTGCCGTGGCAGATATGAGATCCTAATTTAGGGAATCTGCTGAATAGAGATCTCACGGTATGACTTTATCTATATGTCAAGCAGGGTAGCTAAAATTCTAATGATGATCGTTCCGAAAACGTAAATAATCATGGACATATATTGCAACGCATAATGACGGAACAAAATGATCGTGGGTAAAAGCAATCCGGCAATGTATGGAAATATATTCGAGTAGAGTGCCGGCTGTTGCAATAATTTGCTATAATGGCGCTTCCAGTTACGGGCCATTACGTGTCGTATTGATGTGGTCAGTGGTCGGTGGTCGATGTCGTATGTGTAATGTTGGATAAGTCTTGCACTTGTCAAGTTGTTTATACCTCTCTCTGTTCCTGAGTGTTAGTCCTTATTGGTGGGTCCGCTGCTTCTTCATCTACTGCTTCTTCATCTACTTTCTTATAACTTTAACTGTCGTCATCGATGGTGATAATCAGCATTCATTCACATTTTTCGATACCGTTTTATCTTCTGATTTTCGATCATCATCACCATGATGACTCTATCGTTACTTATTAGATTATTTTAATTATCATCTGTAAGTTCACAAGCTCATTACAAACAAGTATGGGCTTTTATTAAATAGGCAGCACTATTATTGCTTCATATATACACGATTGTTTCCATTAAAGGCATGTTGACACAAATCATAGTCATTTAAGGCACTAACATGTTGGTTTTCAGGTAGTAATCCACAGTCTACACGATCCTAATTTCCTGTATTTTCTTCCTTAAGGCTTAATTTTTATATATATTTACTAACCTTATTCTCAATTCCAGAATTGCCCTTTCTATTTGAGTATTATTATCATCTTCATCTACTCTTCATCAATTCATTGTTTATGTATCACACAACCACAACAGATCATTACATCAATGTTTTATAACATGTTTTGTGAGATAATTTAACTCTTGAAATATTACACGTGTTACCACCATTACGACTATATTCCTTGAACTAATATCAATAAGCAATTATGTCGCATAAATTTATCATTAACGTCTTATTTCGTATGATTACCTGTCTAGCCGTCTATGATGTTTTCCTATATATTATCATCAGGCTACAATGCTTTTCTAATATCGCTTATAAAATCTTCAACATTTCCACTATAAAGCCTATTTCTGTGATTTTGTTTAAAAGGAAATAACAAGCAGAGGCAAGCACTCTTGGCATGGATAGCATAGTTAAACTTCAACTTTTAGAGAAATCTATGAATTCTTCTTCGTATAACGTGTTGACGAAATACGGAGTCATATCTTATTAGCCTCGTATTTTGCCACACGGACGGTGCTTTTGTCAGCTTTCTTCAGTTCCTTCCGGGTGCATGCAGGGCAATACAATCATTCAGATCTAAGGTCGGAACAGTTTGTAAAAGCTCTGTGACCCGACAATTCAATTGACCTTTTACAATAAATCTATCTACGCAGCAGCCCTTCGTCTATATTCTTCCTATTTTAATCCACACGATTAATGAGCACGAAATGTCGCAATAATTCGCCATTAGCGTCTAGTTATGTATGATTACATGTCTAGTTGTCCATGTTGTGGTTTCCTGTAGAGTGTAGATCAAGTGTGAGACACGACCACCTTGTATGCCCGTATGTGCGGTCTGATATGCAATTCTAGCATATTATATTATTGTAGCATTTGTATTATTTTTCGCTTGATGAAAAGACAGATTACATTCCTGCAGTGAAATTGTGTTTATCCATAGGATAATATGCAGACATTTCTCCGATATTTTGGGCATACATAGTGTTTTGTTTTTGCGCAAGAGTCAAATCGTCTTTAAACTTTAACCAGCAAAAAAATGATTCATACTCCGATATTCTTTTCTGATTTCAGTATCTTGATATATCGTATATTATAAACAAAACCCTAAGTCAACAAGGCTTTGAATCAATTTAAAACTTGTTGTTGTTGTTGTTTTAGCATTCATTTGTGTATTTGTATTTTCCATATTTGCATTACCAACTACCGTATTCAGACGTTGCATTTGCGTATTTATTTTGAAAACCTAATTCCGTATCTTCTACTGCTAAAATTGGTTACAGATCAATGTACACATCTATAGCCCAAATAGAGAAACCAGCAGTACCTAAGTGAAAACGAAGCCGTTACGTCATATGCAGGTACCTTGGTCCACCAGTTTGTGGTTTGCGGTCGCGGCTTCGTGTTTCCTACTAAAAACTATTTCTAGTTCCAATTGGAATGAAATCGAATGCAACCGAAGATTGTATTGCGATCCCAGATTAATTGAGGGCACGTAATCAGGATGGATTTGCGATATCGTCAGATGGTAAGGAAGGACATTCCCTTGCTGTGGCGACAATGGGGCTTACAAAAGACGAAGTAAGTTTAAGACAAAACTAGAGAAGTTCGTTTTAAAAGTTAATGATTACATATCTATTACAAAATCGTTTAAAAGCGACTGCCGATTTCATTTGAAGGCGTTGAACTTAGCCAATTAGTTGTAAAAATACATATTTATGCACTTGTTAACAGCATCCATGTTTTAATTGCAATACCAATTTGTAGGTAATTTTATCTGTTCGTGATTCTATTACATTTTAATATTGATACTGGCACGCAATACACGCAAAGTTACTAATCAACGGTACATCACCAATAAATATAAAAAACAATTTATCATTTGATTGAAACCTCTTTACATCATATATATTTGCAACACAAAATTTTACATATTACGTGTTTTAAGATAATCGTCGCTCATGCCAGTAACCTCTAACCCGGCCTACTAACATGGGTGTCCTAAAAACAAATATTTTTCAAAGAAAAATAACATTGTGTTTTGCAAGCGTGTCACAGGTCGCAGAGAAAGTGTCGGTTGACACGGGGTAAGTTGTGACAGCGTGACAGGACTAATTGAAGTAAATAATGGCGGTGGCGAAATGGTACGTGAGGGGTTTGGATGTTGAGATAATTGTAATGCAGCTTTCGCTTACAGTTAAAAGACTGTGTAACAACATTTATTAATAGACCCGGTAATATTTGCTGGATTCTCGGGTCTGATTGTGATTGCTACACGTTTAATATGGTTTTAGAATTCTTCTTGTCATAGGGTCGAAATTTCACGGGGTAGTGTGTTCGGGGTTTAGTTGTCATGAGAGGCACAGTTGTTTAGTCGGGGTTGAGCTGTGCCCGCTCGTGAAAATTTGAAAAAGCTACAAAATCAAAAGATGGTCCTCCCTAATTTATTTTATTTTTACCAAATAAAAAGTAGTGCAGAATGATGTGACCGTTTCCCTGTGGATTATTACGTAAAAGCCTGTTTTATTATAGGTACATTAATTATATTGCGATATAGTAAACGCATAAAAAATAAATATATCCGCACTACAAATGGAGTGAAAGGAAAGTAAAACGCTGGCGGTATCTTTGATTTCTTAATGCGATATTGTCAAATCTTGTAACCGTCTGATCTACGTGCGTGTTCCGTAAAGTCACGTGATTCGGGGAGTAAATCAAACGTGTCTTGGTTTTCTATAGGCTTTTAAAGTCTTTTGTGAGTTCTCCGCAGGGTCAAAAACGGTTCGTCTCTCAGTTCAGTTTAGTAAAAAAAAAAAAACTTTTATTTTATTTTAAGCCTGTGTTGTCACGCATTAGGGCAAAGACTTCCCCCCTTCCCTCTTTACACTTTTCCCAGTCTACTCCGATTGTGGGTTAATCCTATAAGAAGAACTCCAGCTCATGCCGCCATCTCTTTCCCGGTCTACTCCGATTGTGGGTTAATCCTATAAGAAGAACTCCAGCTCATGCCGCCATCTCTTTCTGGGCCTACCGCGTAGTCGTTTTCTGAGATTTGGGATCCACTGAAGGGTCCTTTTTACGTATTACTGCACCGACATGCGACAGATGTGGCCAGGGTCCGCTATATTTGTGTTTTGGAATGAAGAATAGAGTTCTTGGTGCAGTCTGTGGCTATGGAACGAAGTATAGGTACCTAATAGGTGGCAAAACACCTATAGTTGGTACCTATACTTCGTTCTATGGCCCGTTGGCAGACTCTTTGTAAGAGACCTTGTTTGCGCTCCGTAGGTGAAAGTGGGAAGAATTTACGTATCCATGAGTTTTCGTTTTAGCAAATGCTTAAATAGTTTCAAAATAAGTTACAAAAGTTTTCATACCTAGGTAGAATACGAGATCTTACTTGTACCCAAAGAAATACTACATCCAAAAACAATGCTGTTTAGAGAAAGCTACAGAACTTGACCAAAAGAGTTGAAATTGACCGCATTATCTAGTAACCTTCCTACGCTATAATGATATGTATCTTTATTGCTATTATGACATAAGTCACATAACTGCGTGTTTACACTTTTGGACTTGAATTTTTTTTTTTCTAAATGACGGAATATTATGTTATAATGATGACAGTTTTCTCATTTGTTGTGATAACCGTAATAGGTTAAAAAGGTGACCATGCAAATATTTTGTAGGTATGTGTTTCAAAATAGTGTGTTAGTTACGGCTTCTTAAATCTTAGGCACTACGTTGCATTGCGCCAGGGTTAATTTTCTGACCTGTTACGTAAGACTGTTATTTTTTTAATGTAATTATAAATTAATTTAATAATATATAGTTAATTTAAGACATCACAGACTAATAGTACAAAAGACGCAGTGACGAAACCTGGACTGCAATCGTCTATCTATACGTATGTTCTGAGCTGAGCTAAGGCATTATTTTTATGGGGTTGTTGTTTTGCGAGGTATATACACTAGTAATTTAGACCAAGCGCCATTTACCCTGCGATCGTATGCTAGCATGTCGCCGCATGCCGTCGCAACCGCCGCAGTATCACAGAGAGAAGTCCCCTTTAATGCTTGTCGGCCTCTGTGCTTCAGAATCTATACCTTGGTACCATGAGATACGTACAAACGTTGGATTTTTCTTAAATATCGTGCTCTGTCCACCGTGTCCTCAAAAAATATAAACGTAAATAGTGTAGGTAAATAGACAAATATCCCCTTTATGAAAAACATATCAAAGTACCTTGAAATATGCCTTTCTATTATTAGAATAAAAAACGCATCTCTTCACTATTTTGATAACTGTACTGCTAAACCCATTGACCCCCATTCTTCAACCTTCTCCTAACACCGAACTGCCAATGAGGTTGACGGAGCAAATCAATAATATCAATTAGTGTCAGACATAACAATGACTTGAAGTATTCCTATGATTTGAATTGATGGATAATTTATTTGATATTTGAGTCATCGCTAATGAGAGTGGTTCAGTGGTAGCTATAACAGCAGAGGTTGCGTAAGTGCTATCAATTGGTTTATTAAATTGTTTGTTAAATTAATTGGTTTATTAAATAGTTTTGTCAAAACTGTTTTTCATACCGTGCATACTGTACATACTGAGGGAGACAAAATTACATTTATTTTGTCTCCCTGTCACACCATTGTTACGGGGTACATTTGTTTTGACTTCCTTGGTGTGAAATGGTGGGTTGTTTTATTATTATTTTTCTTAACTGTTTGTTTTTATTTTCGTTTGTTTAGTTTATGTTTTGTTTTAGGATAAGTTTTAAATTTTAATTTTATGGGTGCTAATGGCTGAAATAAACGATAAATAAAAAAAAGGATTAAAAAAAACAGATTACAAAAGGTTCCAGGTATACAGGAAAAGTTTAAATCCAGTGCGCAAACTGTAACCTTGAATTCAGCATATCATTCTAGACCCCCCACCGCAGAAATTTTTCGTCGGTTATATAAAAAAAAAACAGCTGTTCCATACATTTTTAACGGGTAGGTATTGCACTTTTCTATGAAACAGCTGATTTTTTTTGTAAGACCGGCGAAAAATTTCTTCGCTGGGGGGTCTAGAATGGTACAAGTATGCTGAATTCATGGTTAAAGTTTTGCGCACTGAATAAAAACTTTTCCTGTAGTATACTTAACACAGTTTTTCAAAATAGAAATATGCATGTAAGTACCTATGTCACCAAAAGAGATAAGTAACCGGGTCGTTGGATACATTTGAAGTTTAGTATAATAAACCAAAGAATATTTTGAAATATAATTTAATGTAATTAATAGAGAACAAACAGCTTATTTATCAAATTAAATTTCATCCGAAAACATCCATCAGTTTATTATTAAATTCTAACTATATCGACGATATTTCACAGTCACGAGCATAAATATCTTTCTCCAAAAATATTGATAGATATTTTATGGTGAAACGAACGATAGTATTGTCGAAGCCATAATACCATAATGAAATAAGATTTATTTTTCAAAGTTGCAATTTTTATTTCCCGAGAAAAATGCTTCAAACATTTGCTTAACAAAACATTTATGTGCCAGACTATACCAACTTAGAAATTAAGCTCTTCAAAAGTAAGTATGTTATTGATCAGTGACTTTGAAAAAGCTGTGATACCCACCCGTATAAAGTTCCAATTGTAAAATATTGTACCCTAACATAATATTTTGTCCTATTAAAAGATTATTTGCTCAAAAAAGTAATCAACACATTATGATTCACTATTTACATATTGCCAATTCCATTTTCAAATACTCATCAGTTGATGAAATCATAGATGGAGTGCAGTGAACCAAGGGTCACTCGAACTCGGGTCATTCAATGATCATGATTTGACCTTACACGTCCGAATAATAAAGAGACCGTAAAATAAACTATTACTAAACGTATAATCAAGAACATCATATTAGTTTGTAGGTCTAACGGGATTTTCTTGGTTTTTAATTTGGAGCAAAGGTCGATGGGCGTTCGGCTTAGTCACCAATTCACCATAGAGGTGGAATCTCCCACTGAAAAGATAAAATCTTTTATTATGAAGAAAATCATTGTTCTTTTTCTATGCCGTTACTTTCGAGAGTGATGTTTTTTTTTGTGAAATCATTTAAAAATGTCTATAGTCTAGTCATTTTAATGGAAACAAAATATTTTTGTCTAGAATAACTTGCAGTGTAGTTTGACTATGGGAAAGCTTACAGACTTAAAACTTAGCCGTAAATATTTTTGAATATTATTTGTGGCTAATACAGTAATATCTACGTAAGACTGAAATACAATGCACAGCCCAAACCGCTGGGTCTAGAACCATAAACCCAAGAGTTCCCCGAAAGGGGTTTAATAAAGGTTTAATAATTTAAATGCCCAGTGAGCTTTTCCCTTTTTAATTTATATACTTGTTCATAATTCTAATTTTACTATAAGTTTTAGCATCTTTTGAATAAAGGATGAAAGTTTATGTGAAATATTTGCTGAGGGCAATACCACCGGGGTCTGTAGTAAATAACTTTACTTAATTTATTTATTTAAGAACATGGAGGACTTACAGCTAATAAAAACAGACAAAAGAGAGGAAACTATAGTCATGATTAATCAGCATAAGTCCATGTTAACACACAGCTTTACCTTTCAAGTCAGAATACACGTGTTACAAACGTGAAAGCGCCACAACAAAAGCTCTCCATCTTATTTCGTGCTCAAACCCTATAAATCAAGCTTATAGTATTGATGTTCCACCATTAAGAATTTATAAAGAATTCAAATTACTATTGAGCAATATTTAATTTCACCACGCCATATTTGTGAATGCAGGCGCACGCAATTTTTTAGTGCAGAATGATTAAATTGCCCCGATTTAAACTTCGTGGCTTATGGATAAAAGAAGTGTGAAATATCTTAGTACCCACTTGCGACATTGCAATCATCATTGCCGTACAAGTAAGTTATTATAAATGTTAATTATTTGCAATAGGCAGAAAATTATTGTGATGCACGCAATATTGTGCGTATTCATGATAAAAACATAGCATTTGCTTATGATTTCTCGATGGAAATCTTTTCTGGTATAGTTATTTTCCTTTATTTATTGTACTATTTTATTTATTTATTTATACCACTGTAGATTTTTATGGCAGTTACTAATTTTAATAAGTCATTAATTCATTAAAGAGCTACTGACTACGTACTTAAAATAATCTATCTTACTGTTGTGATAAATAATTTTTGTTTGTATCATATTTTTACTATTGCAACTTTCTACTCAATTGGTACAAAATTTTCTAGACGCGTACCGCAAGGGTCTGATCGAGGTGGCTCTGGACAAGGATGCCTCGAAGGACTTGGGGAAGGCCTTTGCTCAGTGGGACAGTGTACGATATTATAAAGAAAAGTGTAAAACTACATTAATATCTGTAATTCATAAAATTATGTGCTGACTGTACTTTGTTCGCAGGAGGTGCACCACCTGATCCCACCATCGCCCTTTACTATTTCACTATCAGACGTCCTGCAGGGTACCACTTCTACTCCATATTTATTATGCGCACTGTCAAAATGTGGAACTCTCTCTGTGCCTCAAAATCAAAATAAATCAAAATAAATCAAAATCAAAATATTTTATTTCACATAAGCCTGCATGGTCACTTATGAAACGTCAGAAGCTAAGTGCACGATTCCAATTTGTCGTTTGCTATGGAGAAGAGCCGGCAAGAAACTCCACGGAAGTCTAAGTTCCTTTCCACATTTAAACCGTCTGCTTTCAAAGCTAGAGTGAACAGGCGTTTTCTTTGCCTTCTCGTTCCATCATAGACCTCATCCATCAGTTTCCATCAGGCGTAATGTAGGTCAAGACAAGGCCAGGGATCTCCTAGCAAAGGCATAACTTTTACTTAAAAGGAGGTCCCATTGTAAGATTAAATGTAAAAGTTGTACAAGTTTCCGAAAACCTTTTATTTTTTAATAATATATAGGATTATAAAAATTCACACAGCAAGAATGATAAAAGACGGTAATTAATAAACAGTTGGATGACATTGTGCAATTAATTACTCACACACAGTAATGCACAAAGAATACCTAACCCTTTACAATAAAATATAATTATATTTTTACATTTCCGCATTAATAATTACCATACTTTTGTAATAAATACCTAAAATGACCAGATTAAAGCTGTAATGTCATGGGATTTCTATAATACTAGTATGTAATGACTTCCCTTTGCAAATATCATTACAATATCATGTTTTCCTGACAGCCTGAGGTAGGAAAATTACTTTTGTACCTTGTTTCCTTCACTTATATGCACTTATCTTATGGTCATCTGTGATCAATATGCGTAATATTTTATTGTAAAACAATGTTCCATGTGTCTTTTATTTTATGCAAATAAAATTAAAAGACACAAAGATTACACTATGATTCGATCTACGTTGCGTTGGTTATGGTTTGTCTTCGCTGCCTATTCTGATGTAAATATAATTAAATATTGTTTGACATTGGCCTCCCGTCTCATGCACGACGTTGTGTATTCTAATCTGGGCAAAAACCAATAAGTATGATTTTTTCAATTCATATGGACTTTCTGAGTTTAAATTAGACATTACTATAGGAACACATCGTGAAAATACTTGGATTTATCGCTAATATAGGTACTAAAGTCTGAAATCGCCATTCTGCCCTGAGCAAGCATGGTGATCAATGCTGCCTTCTCAGAATGAGAAGAGGACTTTGCCATGGGGCAAAAATAGACTGGTATAAAAAAAAAAACAAGAAAATGGTTAATGCATATCAAACAATGTAAAAAAGAAAATAATGTTGCAATAAATAAGTAATTTTCTGTAATATAACTCTAAAATCAACGCAATGAAGTACCTACACAAAAGCACGACGAAAGCTTTTCAAAATTGGAATGTTTACATTTTGGATATAACTTATTTCAATATTCATCCACATGTCAAAACGAGTACTCTCAAGACATCGACAACGATCACTGAAAGCACTTGTGCAAGTGACTGTACGTTTCCCAACGCGTCTGTACTCATCTGTACAAGCGTTACTATATGGAGCGTGACATCGATTTTGTGCACACGCGTACTCCGGTTATGTGACAAATGACAACATGTAGTACGTGCGTGACGTTACTTGACGTTTATGTAAAGCGTGGATTTGTGTGTGTCAGATTATTTAATAGTGTTTGAAGAATTAATGTGTCATGATGAATTTTTGGTAATTTTTCTGCTGTAAGAGTAGTAGTGGCGCAGTGGTCACGATACGATACGAGTTGTAGATCGTAGGTTCGAACCCAGATAAGTGCTTTACTTCGTGTAAATTATTTCAACATATACAGGATATCCCGAAAGTCAACGTCAAGCGGGTACGGGGCGATAGGCTAGGTTATACTAGTTCTGGCAAATGAAAAAAAAAGCCTATTATTGTACTATTGCAAAAGTAAATCATAATGAAACAATAGGAAATATTTTAATACATGATTTTTTTCTTTAAAACTAAATCCAATGTTCAAATTGTTTGCCTTCAGCACGAATACAGGCTCTACAACACCTCAGAAAAGATCTTTTTACTCTACAAGCGAATCTCTGGTGTTGATTTTCAACATTTTCAAAAGTATTCCTATTATCACTTAACTAAGTAACATGGTTTTTTTTTGCCAGAACTGGTATTTATAACCTAGCCTATCGCCCCATATATCGCCCCATACCCGCTTGACGTTGAGTTTCGGGAGACCCCGTATAATAAAAATTAAATTATAGTGTGGCCATTAGTGCTGTGCACTCCCTGAGGTATGCGCGGCGAGGTGGGAGGCGAAGAAAAAAGTGCATGAGTTCACATGAGATCGATACATGTCGGACAGATCTTGCGATATCAGTTTGCATTTCTAAGGCAAGACTTGTGGCGGGACGATGGTCGGAGGCTATCTATCTGTAATATATTATACTTACTTAGTTGATTAAAATGTAACCTAAATATACTCATATTTTATTAAAAATATGCAGGTGATAAATAAGAACTAAACTTATAATTCAAAGCAGGACTTGTTTTATTGAACATTTTTTATATTTACAAACAATTATATATTCTAACGAAAGTTATTCTGACATAGATTCTGTTTCAACTTCATCTTCAATTTCGTCATCATCTTCATCTTCCACTTCGCCACCGGAACTTGAATCAGAGTCTTGCAAATTTATTATGAATGAATCGATAATATTATCGAACCTACCATCGCGACTCCAGTAATCATTTTCATTTTTCTGGACATGATCGTCGCATCTCTGCCATTTTTCCGCCGTGAATTCCGAAAACAATTTATCCAATAAGATTATCTTTTCGTCTAGAGATGAATTAATATAGTTTTGGGCTATGTTGTTTTTAATATCAGCCCAGACCAACTCTATTGGATTTAAATCTGGATGGTACGGAGGTAAACGCAGAACAGTGTGTCCACTGGCTTTCAGGAGTTCGTCAATTCTATACACGGGTTCTTTTTGTGTATTTTTGATAAGAAGTAGCAGTTGAGCCTTTGTCATGGTTCCTAAATAAATAACATAAATAACATTATGCACGGTTCTTTTGCTGTACCCCGTAGCTTCCGCAACGATTTTGGCAATATTCACATCATTTTTAAATTCAAAGCTTTCTTTGTCTGCTTTTCTTTTCTTAAAATATTCAGCCACCTTAAAAATGACAGTCTTCATATCACGAGATAACGCACGACCCATCTTTGAATATTTATCCCATGTGCGTCTGACATAGACAGTCCGATACAGATAACACTACCTGCCGCCACGAGCGTTGACGGCGCACTGACAGAGCGCAGCAGCCGATTCTCCCCCCCGTCTCGCCGCGCGCATACCTCAGGGAGTGCACAGCACTAATGGTCACACTATAATTAAAGGACCCCCTGGATTCCCCTACAATAAACGTGTTTTTTTGTTAATAATGTAAAATATTGTTAAATATTGTACGGTGGTGGTACGGAACCCTTCGTGTTCCAGGCCGACTTACTCACCTTTAGCCGGTTTAAAAAAAAAACTTTTAATCAAATAGTTAACGACCTTATTTTCGTTTTATTAATGCCTAAAGTGTCCTATTTGGTGACTAATTTGTCACACAAGCTAGTTAATTTCACATCACTACCTATTTACCTAATATAGTTACAACCTATTTTACATCTTTACTCTTATTCTCGTGTCCCATACGTATGTCTTGTATTTACGTAAACATATGTTAGTATTCTAGTGTTGAAATAGAGCACTAATGTAGCCGTGAGACTTGGAGTATGTGTGTCGTTTTGTTATGTGCACGTCTTTAAGACATTAGTGACACTTCTCGCAGAGATTTCAGTTATCACTGTGTAGGTAATGCAATGCCTTAGGAAAGCCAATGAAATGTTATGTTCTAAGAAACTACGCTAAATTTTTGCTAAAACTGTGAAGATAAGTTTTGAAATGCCTAAATCTAGAGACGTGTGTAGTCAACTTTTAAAATGGAGAAATCTAGGAAAGTGTGTAGTCAACCAAGATTTCCTTTTAACCGACTTAAAAATGGGGAGGTTCTCAATTCGGTTGTTTTTTTTTTGTTTATTAGACTCGAACTCCGTCATTTTAACACATTTAAAAAATTCTTCATTGGTTTGAAAGGGTATACTTGCCGACTGGTCTCAAATAAATTTGGTCAAGCTCTGTAGTAGCTTCACTAATAGGTAATTTTTCCACTTAGTATATGTCGCCGTGCCTTCTTTCTTTGGAGCATTTTTAATCAACGTCTATGGCTCGTAGAATCACCTAAATGTAAATATTATTATGTTCAAAAACTTAACGCCAAATAACAATAACTTACCTACGTAATTAGCTTTCCTGATCGTATTATTCCTGCTTAGCTCTTTTGTTCTCTTCGACTAAATACAGGTAAATACATTGTGGGCATAAAATCATCACGATATTTCAATGTCACAATGTATCATAACGAAATACGGAACTCATACGCATTAGAATGACGCACATTATTACAACCATTTATTAAAAGCTCATGTATGACTATTTATGATTTCTTTCCTTGTCCATATTGTTACGTATTTTTGGTCAATAATTAATTCCAAACAGCAGACAGCATAATTATGCCTAAAATATGTAACAAAGACCGGGCAAAACTAATTATTCGGAAGCGAAAACTCACAATAATTAATCATGTTTGTCGAAAAAAACGGCCTAGATAATTAGTTGCGTATATATCATTATCAAAGTTATTCTATTGGTAAAACTGACCAATCACGATTCTGTATCCGCATTGTCAATTCAAAAAAGTTAACGTTGTTAAAAATTCAACGTTTATAACGGTTGAGGAAATGTTCAACACATCACTGTATCGTTAACGTCTATAAATTTTTCCGCGTCAATAATTCCGAAAGACGCACGCGAAAGTTTTCGCTGCAAATAATGTAAAGTTTTTCTATCGGACGAAATTGTCAATGAAGAATACGCAAATAAATAAGGTTAGTCGTAAAAAGTCTAACAGATCCTTATTTATAAAGCTACAGAACCACATCCGCCCCATCATGACCTATGCTTGCGACGTCTTCGCACACGCTAAGCCACACCATCTCCATAAGAAGACCCTTCAGAACCGTTTCCTTAGAAAGGTTACGAGACCCCCTTCTATGTCTACAATGAGAATCTTCATTTAGATCTCAGATTGCCTACCGTCTAGGAGTTCATGAAACACCTCTAAAAGCGGCCTAATACTTCACCACTTTATTTATTTATTTAAGGCGGTGATTTCTTGAAAACAACTAAAAAGGTGGTTTTTTAAACCAGTGTATCTCTTTAACCGTAAATAATTTTCAAAGCAAAAAATATATGATATATTTAAGTCTTTTTTGCATAGAGTGTTGGAACTCAAAACATAATTAAACATACTTTAATGCATCAAAAAAATCATCATTCACCGCTTAATTATCTTTAAAGCCAGTTTATCTCTTCAATAACAGTTATAATTATAATTAAAAATGTAACAAAAAATTCCAAATGCCAAACTGCATCCAGTGATGGATTTTTATTATTAAATAGTTAATATCTAATTTTATAAGATTTTATTCGCATTTTTACGACAATGCTTGCTCATTTATTACTCGAATTTATTACAACAGATTTTAACCCGTATCGGATTGCAATAAGAACTATTATCGCTCATAACGACAACATTTAAAGTTACCAGGGCCTTAGAACTTCGCGCACAGAAATGTACAGAGGCAGCCGCTTCCCGACATCGCCACTGTCGGTGGCAGCGCAGAGGTCGCTTTTACTGCAGGTTTTGTGGGACAGAGGGCAGGAGAACTGGCCCAGCTTAAGCATAGCATAATCAGCTTAAAGTGTTCCCACTGCTGGGACACAGACCTTCTCTCTTCGAGAGGGACTGGGCTGACTGGCTGGGCTGGCTGGACTAATCTACCAAGCAGGCCCAGTGCGGGTTGGTAAATATCACATCTCTTCGCATTTTTTGTTCCATGACATGTGTTCCATGCCGGTTTCATCTCGATGTTTTCCTTCATAGTATAAAAACTGCCCTGAAAGCTTTGTAGAAGAAGGAATCTGTTCTATAAGAGAAACTTATTTTTTTTTAAATCTTAGAAATATACAATAGTAGTAAAGTAGACAGTATGTCGAGGGCAATGTGATTTGACGGCACGGTTGCGATTGACTGCTGCGCTGCGTGTCGCGGGTTCGCGGGTTCGATTCCCGCACAGAACAAATCTTTGTATGACCTACAAGTAGTTGTTCCGGGTCTGGGTGTTTGTGTATGTGAGTTTAAATGTTTGTAAACTCACCCACAATACAGGAGAAATTCCTAGTGAGGGGCAAAGTTTAAAATTTTTTAAAAAAAGAATTAAGAACGTACGAAAGTACTCTGCATTTGGAAGCTTTAATCAAAATGTCATCGCATTTATTCACCAGGCCACGCTCAAAAAGGCATTAGCGTAAGACCTACCACAAGGAGCCTTTTCACAACATTCCAGTCCCGATAAGATCGACCGTGAAGGTCATTCGGCCAACAGAACCGGGTTGTTATCGCTGCGGGTTCGATACGCATTCCGAATCATTTTGTGGGTGTCGATTCTTATATTTCTTATACCTGCAGGCACGAGAACCGCAGAGAAGCATTTGTCGATGGAAGAGTAGACATGAATGACGTTTCGGTGTAGACTGTTGACGGTTTTGTACCGAGAAATGTAGACAAGCGATTTCTATTCTACTGTAGAGTAGAAATAGAAACCGTCATGCTAAGCCTGCTGTTGATAAAAGCGGTTCTTAAGGAACGTCTGGTGTGTATCTTATCGTGTAGTTGGCGTATTAATTTTGGTGATACAAAGTCATCGTCACCGAACGCTTTCCATGAGCTATATGCATATTGTGTAGACAATGTGTACTTTTTGGGTGACGAAAAGCGTGAAACTCGCGTCATCGTCACCACACGCCTCCCATGAGCTTTATGTACCTATACTGTGTACATAGATATAGGAGTATCAAAGCGTCTTGTTAATATTGTAGTAAAATCATACCTATACTTACTTTTACAATGTTTGTAAATGTGTGAACACCATGTATCTATCACAGAATTAATTTATCTGTATTGTTTCAATTTGATTCTTTTTACCCATTTTGGTATGGTAATTTTATTCTGGGTGCATCTTTTCACACATAATCATATAATGAATGTAAATACTCGTATTTTACTTGAAACATTTTAAAAGAGTAACGGTGGAGTTTCTTGCCCATTCTTCTCCATACGAAACTACATTTTGGAAGGGGCGACTAGAATCAATTCTATTTTAATGTAAATGTTGACGTTCAAAAGTGCCTTTTAAGTGCCTATTTGAAATAAATGCTTTGACTTTGACTTTGACTTTGTCAAAAATAATAATCTAATAGCTCGACGATACAATTCACAAGTTACTTAGTTTTTTATTTTATTTAATCAGATTATGAGCCATCGCAGGGGTCTATTTAAAAAGGTGGTTGGGTGAACGACCACACGGATAAGTAGCACGTTGATGTCTTTTGGAAAAGTCCCTTTCTTTAATTAAGAAATTCTAATTCTTTTATCCCTTTCTTTCCCTTTGTATTTTTATCGTAAAAAATTGAGTTGTTAAATTTAATGGCTGAACTCGATCGTTCGTTTATCATATTTTACCGAGAGCAATCACGACCCAAGGACCCAATGTGAAATCCTGTATTGACGATTAAAAAACTACACACGTAATTTGGATTTTTGTGGTGTTTATAGATTTCTTATCAATTTATAGGAGGGTCCGCAAGGGCCGATGCCTGCCAGGGGTGAGGGATGTTCGAAAGAGATACCGCGGCCCCTGGCACAGAGGCAACTGAGGGAACACGGGTGGGTTTTAGTCAGTAAAAGTCTGACACGCCCTGCCGCTCCACCCAGAGCGGGAGAAGTTATTTGATGATTTCCCACCCAAAAAAAAAACAATTTATAGGAACATAGGATCAGCATCTACCTAGCATTTTCCCAACTATGTATGGGTCGGCTTCGAGTCAAACCGCATGCTGCTGAATACCAATATTTTACATAGAGCGACTGTCTATTTGACGTCCACAACCCCGTTACTGGGTAATACGATACTTGGTAAGACTGCTTGTCTGACTTTCGGGCTTCAGACGTCCCGTAACGACTGTCTAAGATCCACAAATGACAGCCGGGACCAACGGCTTAACGTGCTTTCCGAGGCACGGAGGATTCTTGATATGTAAAGATGGTCACCGATTCACGGATCAACGGCGACAAGAAAGAAAGAAAAAAGAAAGAAAAAGTATTTAATAGACTCGCACAGGAATATCACAAACTTAACAAGCGTGATCGTTCGACCCGTGTGGCTGTTCTTAATTAGTCGCAAGCACCAAGTAAAAGAAACAAGAAGTATTATAAAATCTGTCATGTTAGTGATAGTATTAGTTTCTTATTCATAAATGACGAAACTGCAAATCATAAGGAAAAAGGAAATCACTGATAGATGCGGAATATAATGTTTCTACTAAAAATAAAATCAAGCGCATAAACTTGCCCACTTAATAAAATGGCACTAGATTACAGTCACTTCACTTATTAACAGCATACCATAAAAATACTGCTTCCTCAGCCGCTTACGTGTTATACAGTATTAGTTTTTAACCAGTGCACAAACTGTAACCATGAATTCAGCATATCATTGTAGACCCCTAGCGCAGCCATTTTTCGTCGGAAATACAAAAAAAAATCTGAATTTGATATGCTGAATTCATGGTAACAGTTTGCGCACTGAATAAAAAAAAAATCCTGTTTAACACCAATTAATCTGCCCAGTCTTTGACAACTAAGGTGGGGACAGCTTGCAGTCTAACCTAAATAAATGGGATATGATGGGCAGGACGATGGCGATGATGTTCTAAGATTGCCTACTGTAAAATAAAACAGTCATCTTCCGCCTAGCCTGTTGGCTTCCGGTCTAATCGGATGCAGCTGTCCAGTCAGTCGGATACCAGTATTTTACATGAACCGATTGCCTGTCTGACCTCCACAACCCAGTTACCGGGTACGTGTGCTTGCTGACGCATGACACTTTACATTTCCAATTTACCACCCTGACGGGCTAAGTACACTTGAGTGATCGTCAATTAAAACCAGCATCCTAATTGCGCAACTAATTGATAGTGTATCAATCAGAATCTGAATGATTTGGAGCATATTGCTAATCCATTGCTTCATAAGTTCGAAAAATGTGTATGCTTAGCAAAGTAAATAACGCAATAAATGTTGCTGAACTGTCAAAATTAATGCCATTCCTACTATTACTGAGTTAGGCAATCACCTCGCAGCTTGAGGAATACTGGCTACCCTCCAGGCCCTGGAGGGTAGCCAGTATTCCTGGAGTCCAGGTGATTGACTCTCACCACGATACCTAGTTGTAAGACCGATGTGTTATAACAATATACTTAATAACGATAAGCCTGATATAGTGGTGATAGATCGGTTAGCGCGCTGCACAATTATAGTCGATGTTATCATTCCACATGACGGGAACCTCTTGAAGGCTGAGAAAGAGAAACAAATTAAATATTGCCATAACCCACGAGGTCCCATCAAATCCCGTGGTGTCGTAGGAGTAAATAAATAAAGTACGTAATAAAACAGCTTCAAATTCAAAATTAATTTCCTATCAACAAAAATGTCACCACATAATCCGTATAACAAACATCACATTAAACCAATTTTCCTTTCTAGGTCGAACACGCGTTGATGAGTCAGTGAGGCGCAGGCGGCGAATTTTTCCGCGCGACTACTCTTCCATTATGTAACGTAACACGTTGAGGTAACGTTTACAGCTTTACTATATCATTACGTTACTATCTCAGCCGTTTTGTTACTCGATTAGGGACGTGCCATGTTGCGTGCGGGCTTGCGGATATTGTTGTGCGGTTGTGGTGTTAAAGATTGTTATTTTTAGAATGGCATGCTTTTAGTGATTTATAAGGAATTTTATTGAGGAACAATATTAGTACCGTGAAGTGCATTTATTTGTTATGACATGCTCTGCAAAGAAACGATGGATGTAATGCGTGTAAGATTATAATAGCTAGAAATGAGGTGATGGCTTATGGAGATGTGGAATAGAAAAAAGCATTCTGCATCGACCCTAAATAAATGAGATAAGGGCAGGAAGATAGTGTTGAGGCTCTAAGACTGCTTACTGTAAAACAAAACAGTATTGGAATGTAAAACTATTAAAGAAGCAGCTACATGGGTTAGGCAAAGGTGTCCCACATTTCGCCAGTGTCCCATGTAATGCCGGCTTATTAAGAACCAATCCCAACCCACATTGAACCCGCGTGGTGGATTACTGCCCACTCTCGCTCAAAAAGAGAGGAGGGTGTTTCCCAGCAGTGGGAACATTATGGGCTGATTGGGCATATATGTTTAAAACAGCCATGAAGAGCAGCTATTAAGTATAATAAATGTATGAATTAAATTATGATTACTAAAATTACACTGAGCGTGCCTCGAAGCTAAATATTATGATTACTTAATCGTGTTACAGACATCACATTAAATAAACGATCGACATCACATGTTTCTTTGGCACATCACTAATTGACCCTAATTATATCATAGTATCTTAAATTGATACGTAAAAGTGTTACTAAAGCTATAAAGTCTAACAGATATCTTTATTGAACTCATTATTTAGTATAGTATTCGTGCTTCTGTCACTTACTTTCAAAATAATCTTTATGGTGCCTCTGGCTTTGACTAATGCATATCAAAAAACAAACGATAATTATAAAACTTCTTCCTTGGTTCTTAGAAGTGTCGTGCGATTTCTACTTTGTTTATTCCACTAAGATCTGTACTACCATTATAAGTCTTCGTCAAACCAAAAGTAATTTATTCAAACTAGGCTGAGAGTCAGCATTTTTTAAACGTTAAAATTACATAAGACAGTCACATCACTTCCTAGTGCTTTACCTGGGAAGAAGAAGTGGCACAACCAACTCCCCAGTAGCACAGCTGTCTGTTCAGTTAGAAAAACTAGAATTTATATATAATTGTAAGTAATAAACATTACGAAAAACAAAACATGATTTTAAATTATTTGCTTTAAATGTCAGTTAGCTCAAGCCAATACGCTCCTCTTCTTTTTCTTCTTACTGTAATACTAATTCTCTTCCTCTAATTACTCCGATGATAAATTCTTCTTACTATGTACTTACCCATTTTATCTATTTCATGATTTGCTATCACTATTATCGGCATTATCGATCTCGGATCTACGAAACAGAGTCAGGTCGAGTGTTATTGATGAACGTCAAAACAGCCGTCAACTTTGATCATCAAGCGTATATTGTTCACTGCAATCGCATAAGTCATAACATAACCTACATTTTATTACTACAACAGTAGGCTGTTACTGATTTATCCTTTGTATAACAATAATGTGGCTTAGGATACCTATTGTTGACGGCTCTGTGTGCATTATCCCATCATTCGCTTCAGAGAGGTCCCTGATCAGTTAAGGTTCTCATTCTCTTCATCTCATATTATACCTATTCTTCTTTCTGTGTACCCATTTTATCCAGTTCAAGATTTTGTGTCAACTTTATCGGCTTTATCAATCTCGGATTTACGACATATAGTCAGGTCTAATTTGTTACCATGTTTGATCGCTAAGCATATATAGTTCATTGCAATCCCATAAATCATAACATAACCTACTTTTTATTACTACAACAGTAGGCTGTTACTGATTTATCCTCTATATAACAACAATGCGGCTAACGATGTCTATAATATTGACGGCTCTGTATATTATCCCATCATTGGCATTAGAGAGGTCCTCGCTCAAGGATGCATTGCTTAGAGGTAAATTTATTGTGTCGCACTATTGAACATGGCTGTTTAAATAATAGTCTTTATGTAGTCTTGATAGCACGTTTTGTTATTCGAATATATGGCTGCAAATCTTTATTGCATCGGATGCAACTTTTAGAGGCAGTATCCTCACGAAAAACAAACTAAGATAGCATTTCGGGTACATAAATCAACGCCCTCAATGTTCCCACGCCTTCCTGATGTTCACATTGATGTATCTTTGTGATTTAAAAAAATATATTTATTAAGGATATTCAAATTGGTTGTTGGTCTTGCTTTTCGGTATGTGGAAGATTTATTGGTTGGTTTCCACAAAGCGGACCGATGGCGACTGGTGAAATCTGCTGGATGTGAGAAGCACAGAACCGGTCAAAGTGGCGGTGCTTGGGGGGAGGCGTATGTCCATTAGTGGAGATTTTTCGACTGAAATTATGAACATCTTCTTACCATATTATTATAGTGTCAACCTCCACACTGAAGACGTTAATGAACTCAGTATTCAATCTTACATAACACAGCATCACGCCTGTATTTCGCGAAGGGTTAAGCAGGTTATTCAATCTACTTTGTTCAATAATAAAATCGGCTCCACCCATGCACATTTAGCTGCTCTGCTTACCATTGTTTTTAAACAGGAACTCGAGAAAGTAGACCAACCAGTTGCATTATAAAAAGACGTCGACAGAGGATTAAATCATCACCAGTAATGCAGTCACGACTTCTTTCAGATATTTCGAAAGCTTATGAAGATGATACAATATCCCACAGATAAAGGTGGAAAGTACAGTCGGGCAAAGAGTTCTGTATACTGGCAACAATATTTATCTTTTTACGTCACTGCCAATACTTACAAAATAATTTATTCGTTAATGGATATTTTATAATGCACAATTGCGCAAACACAGATGTACTTCTTCTTGCACCCTCATATCAGATGGATTACACTTATAACAGAGTGAAGTGAGAGACTTGAGTACTCAGCACACTGCAAGAATCGTCTATAAGAAGTTGTCAGTGCACTTAATATCGGCTGCACGTTACAGAAGCCGATAGACGTTAATGATAGCGCCAAACACATAGCCGAATTCTTGACCGAGTCCATTTAGATTGTCATCATCGATACGCTAAGAAGAGAAGATTAGTTACAGGTTTTCTGCCTGTATACAAAAATCTTTGTTCGACTATACTCCGAAGCTCTAAGCTCACTTCCCGATGATGTAAGATAAGTAATCGATCTCATTTGTCAAATCATTGAGTCGTGTCTCTTAAATGTGGACTAATGAATTTTTGTGCAAGCAACAAGTTACAAAGCAATGTGAAAAGTGTTATTGTTTTGTTAAAGTTACGTGGGCGTACATATAGCTCGGTCTTGTGTGTTAAATACACGTACGTTTGTCACTTAGTTGAGAAAGAGTCTGGTTAAATAGAGCAAGCGATAGTTGTGATTTTGGTACGAGTACGATGTTGTCATATGCGTTTGAAATAGACTATTTTATATTTTCTTGATTTTTAGAACTTCTTGTCTTATTGTGTTGCTTCTATAGATTAATGAAGTATAGTTTCTCAACTTCTATAGTGGCTCCATTCGAGATGTTTGAACTTAGATTGATCCTTTTAACCAGTGGATGTATGTACGATACCCTACGTCATTCAGCGGGGTATTTGTGTAATACACTAACAGTAAGAATGACCTTCATTTTGATAGTTTAACAACATTCATATTGAGCATATTTTTTTTTCAAACCCGCGCAGCAATTAGCAGTAACGGTGCTGTGTACGGTGCTGCTCCAGACCTACGAAGTTCCTCTTCAAGTTTTAGTTAAAGTATTTCTTGTTTTACCTAGACATCTTATACTCAATAGAATTAGAAACATATATTATTAACGGAATCTCAAGCAGTAACATAGGTATACCTACGATATTCATGGTCATGAACTGTTTTTAATCAGATCACTGAGTTGGCTTTCACTTCGTGGTCTTTAAATTCAATACATTGAATAAATAGGTAAATGTACATAATCATACCAGGTACAAACCTTTTTGTATATTATTCAACCATAGTAAGTTGATGAAAGCTAAAAGGAGGGTAATGACTATTTGAGTATGTGTTTTGATCTGCTGTAGTATATTTAAAGAGAACCATGTCAGTATTTAAGTACTTTAGGTTGGTTGACTCCAATTTGTGTAAAGATAATCAAGAATATAGTGGTGGGTGACAAGAGCAGTGGAGCTGGTGACTCAGTGGAATCGGTCCCGACTTTAAGAGTTGTAGGTCGTAAGTTCGAATCCGGGCAGGTGCTTTACTTACTTTAACTTTACTTTAATAGTCATTTATTCAAATTAGGCTGAGAATCAGCACTTTTCGATCGTCAAAATACACTAGACAGTCTCCCAAAACACCCACACTTCACAACTTCCTAGTGCTTTAGCTGGGAAGAAGAAGTGGCGCAACAAACTCTCCAGTAGCACAACTGTCTGTTTAATCGGATAGACTTGATTCTATGCATACATAAGCAAAGTAATAAACATTACGAGACACAGAACGTTAATTAAATAATTAGTCATATATCAGTTAGCCATGCCGGTATACCAACAAATAAAATGAAAAGTTAACTCAAGCACAAATAATAAAAATTAAAATATTTAAATAAAGCTTAATACTAAAATAAAAGCCTCCTAGTGTAAAGGGCGTCATAGCTTACATATGCAATGCTGGATTATGTTCACATAGCTGTTACGACCTGAGTTACAACTAGAGGCCACAACTGATAACATAGTACCATCGTCGTAAAATAAATAAACAGATAGGTAATTAGTAACAATAACAAAATCATCAAGGAATAAATCATCACCACTGCTCTCCAAACGGTGAAGGAAAACATCATGAGGAAACCAGCATATCCTAGAATATAAAAAAAAAAACAGTTGGAACAACCAGCTCTTGGCCCACGTGGTAGGTTACATCCCAATCCATTTCGAAGAGAGAAAGGAGGCTTTTATCCTAGCAGTGGATATACAGGAAAAGTTTTTATTCAGTGCGCAAACTGTAGCCATGAATTCAGCATATCATTCTAGAACCCCCAGCGAAGAAATTTTTCGTCGTTTTTCCAAAAAAAATCATCTGCTGTTTCATAGAAAAGTGCAATACCTAAGCGGTCAAAATGTATGGAACAGCTGTTTCTTTTTTAAATAACCGACGAAAAAGTTCTGCACCGGGGGCTCTAGAATGATATGCTGAATTCATGGTTACAATTTGCGCACTGGATAAAAATTTTGCCTGCATTATAGGCTGATTATGTAAACAAGCATAATTATTACAACAGATATTTGTAAATAAAAAGACTGTCATCAGATTAACTTATAAAGACACATTAAATGCAAAATCTGAAATAAATAATTAACTTCTTATTTAATCACGTGCTTTATCAGAGTGTTATGTATTAAATCTGAGTCAAGTTAATTTGAACTGTCAATATTGATATCGTTGATAAACATATTTCAAATCTGGCTGCAGCTGATCTAGAACATACTAATAGACGACGAAGACAAATAGATCCCAACATAACTCATACCTAATTAGGTAGAAATTAGTATTAAGCTTGGGCTTCAACCAAGCAGTGGAATGTGACTAGAGTTTGCTGGAAGTTGAAATATTTTCTTAAGACTTTGTATTGAATTGTACTTAAATAAAATTAAGATTCAGTATCAGCCATTGTTAATCGATATCTATGCATCTAATTCTAAACATCTTTTCATCTATTCCATACAAATAATTAAAATTGATTTGTCTGTTTTTAATGTTAAAATCAAACAGATTTTTACCGACCAAACAGATTTGCTACAATGCATTTAGCATACGAAATTCTCGTCGTCTGTTAGAACGTCCATCTGTTTGTTGCGGCAATTCTCCGAAACGGCTGGACTGGCTTTGACTGGACTTTCACTGGCAGTCAGCTGATGTTATAAAGAGTAACATAGAGTTTTTGGGGTAGAACGTTCCCGTGGGATAATTTCCGACATCCATTTATACTCCATTTGAAATAAGATTAGACATTTAACTAAACCTCTTTTACAGTCCGATCAACCGATTTTGAGTTCTATTGCGTTAGAGGCATAACAATTGGCAGCTGCAGTAAACAGTTGGTATTGTAACTACTGTTTTGCTTTTCATGCCATCCTTATGCCTGCTTGATAGAAGTCAGAATCGGTTGAACTGACTTTTAAAAAAGGTTTGTTTAAATGTCTAATCTTATTTCAAATGGAGTATAGTTAGTTACTAAAAGTTCTCTCAGCTCTGATGTGTCATTAGTAAGTATCAAGTCAGCATATATTTCAATTACCGGATAATTCTCTACTATTATCGGCTAACTTCCTACTTCACCGCTTCATAAAATTGCATAATCTCCAATAGAAAGGTACGCTTCTTGGGATCCAATTTGCCCTTTAGTGACTTCAATTTTCATACAACTACAAGATGGAAGACGAATATTTATCTGGAGGCGTGTCTAAACAAAATTGATGTCTAATTGTTTCTTGTTATATAAACAATTGTTGATTTCATGTTGTATGTTGCAATATGCGCATTATGTTGAAGACTGCACGTGTATGAATTAAAGGTGTTACCTATTAGATCTGTCAGTCGTAGATCTTTGAAAGTCACCAGAAGCGCGAAAGTCTGACAACCAGTCTTACCAAGGGGAATTGTATTAGGTACTAGTCTGGGTTGTGGAGGTCAGATAGGCAGTCGCTCCATGGAAAATACTAATACTCAGCTGAATCGGGTTAGACTGGAATCTGACCAGAACATCTAGGCAACAAAATCTAGGCAGATGATGATTAGATCTTGCAATAAACCATGAAAGTACTCAGTTTCTGTGTAGAGTACTCAGATTATCCCTTAAGATGTCGTAAGTAAAGGTGGAGATTATGTCACGAAGTTAGTTTATTCTCATAAACAAACATTTGGACACGCCATTGCTCAGTAGCTTTAACTCACTGTAGCTTTTTGAATGAATACAACAGATCCAAACGACACGGAGTAAAACGGGTGTCCGGGGTTCGAAAGGATGCTACCGGAATAACGATAAGATGATGACAATGGAACCAGCACCCTAATTGCGTAACCCACTATAAATCCGAATCAAAATCATGTTGAAGGACATTGCTTCATACTTATGTTCGAAATAAAAAGCAAACTAAAAGAGTAGAAAATAATTTAATTATAATTCAATTTTATTAAAAAGCGTGGGGTGCTTTTTGAGGTATTTTTATAATCAATTAATATCAAGCACCCCACGCTTCTTAATAGAATAAAATTATTTTCTACTTTTATTTTTCGGTTTTTAAAGCGTGTTTTTTTAGTTATTTATACTATTATTTATTTTCTATTTTTTAGTTCTGCTAACTACAAAAGCGGTTTTGTTTTATTATTTAATTGTCATCGGTCCTCGATAAGTCCACAAAGTTTACATAAATGAAATCTGTCCGTTTGAAGTGGGTCAAAATTAAGTCCAAAAAAGGACGTCGGTAACAAACAAACATGCAGGTGAAGCTAATAAAAGTGTGTTAATTAAAAATTATCTGCTCAATAACGTAAATAACGCAATGATTGTTTTTGAACTGTCAAAATGAAAGCCATTCTCACTGTTAGTGTGTTACGCAATTACCCCACAGACCAAGATATAGATTGATAATGGCAAGAAACAAATATGTACAAATATCTTATAAACAAAAGACAATTTTTTGGACAACATAATGGAACATAAAATACCTTACCAATAAAGTTTGTAAACAGATTCGTTTAAATAGCTTAATGGTGTGAAAAACACATATCATTAATAAATTAAATAGACAATAACAGTATTTTTTTAATAACAATAAAGATATCTCTAATGAATACATTAGAGAGGAAATTAGGCGTGTTTCGAAAATTTTAACAGCTCTTTTGATCTTGGCCTCAAGGACAATGCATCGTTATGAATTTCTAGACCTAGAGAATATAGACCACAGTTGTTCAGTAATGTAGCGTTTTTTTTTACTTGTTGCTAGTGATTCTAAATACTGTTTAAAATTATTGGTATCTATGGAGAACAACCGTCAAGAAATTCCTTGCCTTAATTTAGATTAAAATGGACCTTAACAACAACATATCTTTATAACAACTATCACAGGATAAATCATAGTCAAGTTTCTGTTTATTTATAGTCTGGGGCGTCGTTTTGTTGTTCGTCTTAAATTCGCCACATTGTCAAACCTTTTGGGCACTACGCAAGATATTTTTCTGGAACCTTCTAGGCGATTTTATTTGTCTTCCTAGATTTGGTTGTTTTTGTCTCTAAATAAAATGTTCCTTTGAAACGGAGATATAATAAAGTTACACACAGCAGTCTTTTATAGCCCATTAAAATGCGGAATTATCTGAGTCACTTTATTATGTATTTATTAATAGCCCTGTTTATGCTCCGTTCACTGACCACAATCATAGTCGAGTACGTCCTGTTCAGTGAGAAAGTGAGGTCAAAGTTATTATGGAAAAAAAAAACAAAATAGAGCAGCTGTCTTTATCAATATGATCAAATTAATATGACACATTGACAACTGTCAATTTGTTAAAATGGCGGCAAATAAAATGAAAGTGCGTCAGCAAAGCACGACTTATTAAGATCATGTCGTATCTTAATTAGATCTAGGTCTTTGTTCTTGGGTTCTTTTTTGACACATTTAAATTACGGTAATATTTTAATATGTCACCATGTTCCCACTTTTCGTTTAAACAATTTATCCTCCATTCAATAAATAGGCCTGTGGCCAATTTCAGTGGCATGTAAATGGTGAGGTATCCAGAACTGTCGTAAGGATGGATCTTCGGATATTCTATTTTAGCTCTATCAATGAGGATCAGGCAAGCATTGCAATTCTTATTGTGTCTATGGCTTGGCTTGGCTATGAAATTCCACCGATATGAAGCCATTACTGGCACTAATATAATGCAGGTGATAACGTTCATACTTAAAACAATATTTTTATATCTATAGACATCTTTTTGTGCGTTTAATGGGACTCAATCAGTGCTTGACGCCATCGCGGCAGGCCAAGGCGAAGATGGCGGGACGAGCATGACTCCTACCGAAAAGACTGACAAAAGATGAGCTTGTGAAGAAAACGCAGACGGAAGTCTTTGCTGTGCATTGGGACAGTTAGATTAGATAAACATCTTTTCGATATAGACATTTTCAATTTGCGCCACATTGAAACGACACTTGATACTCAACAAACAAATCATAGGAAAGTACTACAATCTACTTAACTATGGCTTACATAACGAATCGAGACGTCGAGTCCAAGTGACGTGCATCGATTATGACATCGATTTTATGCGTTGATTGATCGATTACCGACCGGATGTTTGGTGTCATTACTACCAAGGCATTTACTGTTTGTAAACATTCGAACATTGAATTACGACAGATGATGGTGAGAAGGGTCAAGAAACGTCTTCTTCAATGCAGTACAGTCAACAAATAAGGTTGGTAACCTATACTCCATTGGTTTAGGTGATTAAATAAAGGTAAACAAAAAAAAGCACGTGACTCATAGATGCGAAATCTTTTGTTTTCAAATGTTACAATCATATTTTATAGTCATATAATAACAGGCTCTATTCTGAATCTGTAGCAGAATCTGATGAACTATCTGTCACATTACATATTAATAATCGTTCCGTTGTATCATCAATTATTTCGCTAGCTTTCATAACACAATCGAAACGCACTCGCAAAATCGTAAATGTCGATTGTTAAGAGCGCTAAAGGCGTCTGGTTAACCGACTAAACGTAATACCTGCCACTTCAGTTGCCATGCTACATCACAGTTGTACTTTTCAATTTAACAATTCGTTGTATTTTCTAAAAGGTTTAGGGAACCTGTCATTTTGGGCTCTTTACAATAGGCAGATTACAAAGTATTATATTATTGTAATAAATCTAACTAAAAAATGTGCTCAAGTAGTTACATCTAGGAAGAGTAGTTTAAGAATAAATGATAAAGCCTAATATACATTATCGAAAGAGGAAACTATCGTCTAAATAGAAAAAAAATATTTTGTTACACCGTATTTTTAACCGACTTCAAAAAGGAGGAGGTTATCAATTCGTCGGGACCTTTTTTTTTTTTTTTTTATTTTTTTTTATGTATGTTCCCCGATTACTCGAAGATGGCTGGACCGATTTGGATTTTGTTTTTTTTTGTTTGAAAGGGTATACTTTCCAGATGGTCCCATGATCATCAAGTCAGGATCTGATGATGGGATCCTGGAGAAATAGAGAGAACTCTTCAAATTTTATAGGCACACGAAGCGATTTAGGTATTTTTTGGAAGAGTACTTTGTCGTAGTGGTCTCATTTCAATTTGGTGAAGATCTGATGAAGAACTTTGGAGATAGGCAACGGAACTCCTCAATAAATGATAGCAAATGGACTGGGATTGCTGAAATCTCATGTCTATCTATTGCTTACACTAGTTCATAACATAACATCACGCCGGTATGCTGTGAAGGGGTAAGCACATGTGAACCACTAAAAAGTGAAAAATAAAAACTTTTTCCAAAAAAAAAACAACCGACTTCCAAAAAAACACTACAAAGTGAAAAATAACTTTAATTTCGGAAGGCGGTGACAAAAAATTCAAATACAGCTCCAAAGACACCGACTTCCGAAATTAAAGTTATTTTTCACTTTGTAGTGTTTTTTTTGGAAGTCGGTTGTTTTTTTTTGGAAAAAGTTTTTTTATACAAGAAATAGTCAACTATAAAAAAACTATTTTTAAGATTTGTTTACCTTTATTTAACTACCTAAACTTATGGAGTATAGGCAGTTTACTACGAGTTCATTTTAAATCATTTTCTGCTCAGAAGATGACTTCTTTCTTCTTGTGTTTACAAAGTTAATTACAGGTATCTACAATAATATAGTAGAAGTAACTATTAAAAGTAACTACAATAATATAGACTTGTTTAGGTCCTGGATGAGGTTTCACTATTGTTTCTTTCCGTGGGGAAATCCTCATGAATAACCTTCGTCTGGGGTTGTGTCGGATTCCTAACCCCACTGTTGCTTCAAGTAAATATGTCAGGGGCCCAGGAGATACCACGTTCACCGCACTAGCGAGCCCCATGATCAAGTGTGACAAAAAAAATACTAGGTTTTGAGGTCTTAATTAAAACAAAACGCTTCATAGAGATGACAATAGGCATTTCTTATTAAAATATAGGAAACTAACTTTAGCCAGCGGCTTCGCCCGCTTGGAAGTCGGAAATTATCCCACGGAAATGTACTACCGGGTTGAAACGTTTCCTATATATTAATCCATGTTACAAACTATATACGTGCCAAATTTCATCCAAATCTGTTCAGCCGTTTTTGCGTTATTGAGTAACAAACATCCAAACATCTTCACAAACTTTCACGTTTATAATATTTGTTAGGAAATAGGATCACAGGCATCTTAGTTATATTAAGGTTTATGTATAATTCCTTATCACACCTTATTATTCAAGAATTCAACAGACACATGCAACTATGCTTCTAAGATTAATAAGCGTGATATGAAAACATTACAACAAGTACAACTGATAATGTGTTACAGTAATTAAAATTATACGTTAATGAGTATTTCGTTAGATATTAACATACGACCTTAGCGTTTAGTTAATAAAGAAAAACCTTCGTGTACAGTACTAAACATTCCTTGGTTTTATTGTTGAATACATTAACGGTAATAAAAACACTGATAAGGTTAAGATATCGAATTGTAAGAGGATTCGGTACTTGATGTGTGTGAAGTTACTTAAGTTATGGCCAAGTGATTGGTGCTTGAGTTGGCCGATGTTTGCCACACATAGAGTTTTTTGGTTGTACGATTTATTTGCATGTTATTAGTGTTTTTCACCCCCAGAGATAGCTAAAGGAACAGGGGAAGACCACACAAAAGATGGCATGATGAATAAAAGCTCACAGCGGGTCGAAATTGGAGAAGAGTAGCGGACTCAGTGGAAATCGTTCGAGGAGGCCCCTGTTGGCGTTGTAGGCCTTACAGACAGTAGATTTGTTGACGATTTTCTATTCTTTATATTCATTCCTCTAAGTATCTGGTACTTATAGACAGGCGTGCACTGTCCTCCCATACATATTATCACTGTAATTTGAAAACTTTGTAAAAGCCAACTATTTTTAAAAGAGTAACCGTGGAGTTTCTTGCCTTCTCTTAGCTTCTAGATTCTACGTTTCATAAGTGTCCATGCAGGTTTATGTGAAATAAAATATTTTAATTTTAATTTTTGATCTTGTCAAAAGGCACACTGAACTGAGAGATATTTTTATAATCTACTGAGAAAATACTGCAACGCAAAGATGTTCAGCATAAAAAGGGTTTCATAAGTGTTTTTAACCTCGACTATGTTTTTTTTGGAGCAGTGGTGGCTCAGTGGTTACAGTCGCGATTTGGGAGTTGTAGGTCGTAGGTTCGAACCCAGCCAGGCGCTTTACTTTGTGTAAATTATTACATCACCACTGCTCTCAAAACGGTGAAGGAAAACATCGTGAGGAAACCGGCATGTCCTAGAACCAAAAATTCGAAGACGTGACATCTACCAACCCGGACTGGGCCCGCGTGGTGGATTATGGCCCATTCCCTCTCACAGAGAGGAGGCCTGTCTTCTAGCAGTGTGAACATGATAGGCTGATTATGTTTTTTTTTTCACTGATAAGTTATTTTTTATATTTATTACATAACATTTTCATACAAACATCTTAGTAAGTTTCTACTCTATTACTTACTCTCTCATAATATCTCGAGAAAATTTTCTTGTCACATTAACTTACATCATAAGTACATCGTAAAACCAGTAAATATGATTGTAGGTTACATTAAGGGACAGCGGTATTTACATAGAGGTACCTACATGTTGTCGACCCTAAAAATTGTTACGGCATGAACACATTGAAGCATAAGCTTCGTTTAGGTAACTCAAAATATATGTCCATTCATACATCTTGCGAGCTTTTTGATACCCTGTGGCAAAATTTACAACAATTTACAAATACACATTTTGTATACAAAATTAAGTACTTAAGAATCAATGGAACTGAAAAACATATTCATAATAATCTTTTACCATAAAACGATCTAGCTGTGTTTCTCTGTTCATGTGGTTTACCTATATTTTGCGAAATAATCATCCAATTTACGTAACATTAATTAGTGTAGATTGGAGAAAAGCTTTTCTTTAATGTTGAATCTAAAAGCTGCATAAAAGTTCTATCATACTACAGAACACGGTACACTAATTGCATAAGACTTCCCGTTACCGGTTTTTTGATTCCGTGACAAACAACACAAACACGAGAGTATAAAAACCTGATGTGCCCGCTCCCTAAGAAGCCCTCAAGCTGTCACAATATTATAGTGTGACGTAATCACGTAATAGTATCCCAAGTACCTCTCTATTAATTCCTACCATACCTATCGTACCGGTATTTACAAAGTACGTCTGTGTACGGAACCTCTCACGGAAGTACGGATAGGAAGCGAATGTCCCACGTTTTTCTAATCATTACTGAGATTCCGATTATTGCATTGTATGTTGAGAAATTTTGTGTTTTTGGTGTGATATTTTTTAGCGAGTAAGGTTAGAATTGTTGATAAAGCTCTATATGTCACTAGTTCCTCTCGGTTTACATCTATACTTGGTTATTAAGTTCGGTGCCGTCCACCAACCCGCAATGAGTCCGCGTGGTAGATACCTGTCAAGAAGAGGAGGCCTATCCCAGCGGTAGGACCGTTAAAGGATTCGATTAAAATGTAAACTAGGTTCTGCACAAGCTAAGTTTTAAGGCTTCCGCAGAAAGGTGCGACGCGACGGTACGACGAGATTCCACTAGAACCATTTCCATGTAGTTGTCATAGAAATGGTTCTACTAGCGCGTCGCGCCTGTATGTGTGAGCCTTTTGTTTTCTCTCAGATTTCGACAGCCAAGCTAAAAAGATAGGTACCTTAAATATGTAGGTACTGTCATGGGAAGGCAAAAAGCGAAAAGCATTCTGACTGAACTAACCTGTACCTACTCTAAACCCTTAAGAGACGCTTTCTAACCCTATGTTTACTAGTAAAGATGAAGCGATCATTACCTGCACTAAACACGCTAAGACGATTCGAAAATAACATCACATCATCGTAGGCAACACGTAACAATGTTGAAGGGTTAATATTACCTTATTATCATGACATAACGAATGTAAAGTATACATCTTTCTTTAAAAGAAAGTGGATGTTATACCTTAGTTCAGCTTCAGAGACCATTTTTGTGTATCATGTTTGCAAAGTCTTGTTTAACAACCGATTTGTGTGTTAAACTAACCTTTGCACGTAATTTGATGTTCATTGCTAAATCGGGGAAACTATAAAACTTAAAAAAATAGCTACATAGCAGAATTTTTGTGAAAAAATTTTGTCCAAGGAAGTCAACGATCTTGCCTATTTCTGTAGTCAGCTTCATTGCTTAACAATTACTGTAGCTTGAGAAAATATCGAGCACAAATACATAATCAGGACTTCTACTGGGCTGCTTTAAAAACCCAATTTCACTTTGCCAAACCCGGCAATCGAAAATTTATGATCCGCCAAGGGTTCAAAGTCAAAGTCAAAGTCAAAGCATTTATTTCAAATAGGCACTTAAAAGGCACTTTTGAACGTCAACATTTACATTAAAATAGAATTGATTCTAGTCGCCCCTTCCAAAATGTAGTTTCGTATGGAGAAGAATGGGCAAGAAATGGTTGAATTTATTCATGTATGTGCCCCTGTGCCTCTTGAGCCCTTATGCCATTGCGGTTATCTTTCACAAAATGCAGGTCATCACCAGTTGCGTGACTCTTAAAAAGAAATAATAAAGAAGATAACCGTCCACACAATACGGCTATAACAAAGTTACTGTGGCCAAATTAGGTTTAAACCGAATATGACTTTACTCGTAAAATCTTTATATCCGGTCACGTAATGGTGAATTTCACAGTCTATAAATGAATCACGAACGTGAAAAAGTTTCGCTTTTATGAATACAATAATTTCAAAAAAACATGTGCTTTTATTTGCAGTGGAATGCAGATGTTATCGACATTAATGTCGTGTAAGTCGAAAATACGTCGTGTAGGAAGTTTTGCACCCGACAAATGTTGAAACGGTTAAAGAGTCGGATGCAGATGTTTTTCGGAAATAACCTACATGGCCTTTTTAATAAGAACATAAATGTTCTAGATTGAATGAAGCTGTTGAAATGCCATGAAAATTCCCTTTCAGTGTAATTAGAGTCAGAATGTCAACTGTTTCGATTTCAGATTGTCATTTGTCAGTTTTCTATGTTAATATTACGAATAAGTTTAAATATGTTTTCTATTTTTATTGTTAGGTAGGTATTGCGTGTCGTATACCTATGGCATCGTAATTTTCTATAAGTACGTCACTTTAATATTTAATGAATGCGTAAAATTAATACATAAAGCATTCGCCGCATAATTATGTGCAATTCATAATTAATAGGCGATGCAGGAAAGATAAAAACGTGAAACAATAATGTTAAGCCTTTTATTGCCCATAAAATCGGTGAAACTAACTGATAATTATAATAATGGGAAAATATCGACCAATATTTTTAATCCCGATGCAAAAACAACGGGGTGTTATAAGTTTGACGTGTCTGTGTCTGTCTGTCTGTGGCATTAAGCTCCCGAACGGATGAACCGATTTTGATTTTGTTTTTTTTTTTTGAAAGATGAATTAGACGGGAGTGTTCTTAGACATGTTTCATCAAAATCGGTTTAGCCGTTTGTAAATTATCAGCTCTTTTCTGGTTGTTGAAGGGATTTGAGCATCTTCCACGGGTCTGATCAAGTCGAAATTTGGTATTCTATTACTTCAATAATATTAGACGGACAAAGTAATCTTGAACTGATGTTGGAGCAACACCTGGAATTTGTAGGATACAAAAGTTACTCACCCACAAACAGCAGAAGTATCGTGTTTGGGCTCATTGAAAAGGTCTGAAACGCCAAACAGAGGAGGCCTAGCATTTTGATAAGCCGTCCTCCGACTTGACAATGCCTTGATCAAAATATTACCTACAACTTAAAAGGCTAATCATTTTTATTTTTTTTACTTTTTAGAGTTTTTGTTTGGGTCAGGGGTTTTTTATAAGGTTTAATTGGTATGATAAATAAAATTATAATATTTTTCTTATTATTTCTACTGGAATATTTGCAGGAAGTAATTAAAAAGCTGCTGTAAGTTTTTTTTTAACAGACACCTTTGTGCCTTAAACGATAAGATGCCATCAAATTAATTCTAAATTGTTCCTAAAGCTACCAATATGTTATCAGCTTAAAACCGCTTAAAATAACATCCATATTTTAAAAACAAACATCAATTTAAAAATAACCAATAAAATTAACAAGTTTACTGGATCAGTGGGTGAGAACCGAGTATCGATTCCGATGACATTTCGACAGATTATGTTAATTGATTCGATGACATAACGAACAATGTCCGATGTGGGCCAACGAGGTTTTTGACGTCTGCGTGTGTTCGTAACCGAATGACCGTCATGTTGGGAGGTCGGGAAACTTCGGAAATATTCGGTGTTGGCTATGTCGATGATTGATCACATGTTTATTTGTTAAGTGGACTTTCTTGCCGGCTCTTCTACATAGGAAATGACCAATTGGGGTAGTGCACCTAGCTTCTGACAGTTCGTAAGTGCCCATGAAGGTTTATGTTAAATATTTAGAATTTGATAATTGGGGAATTGATTAATTCTTTACGGACGTAAAACATGACAGTTTGATTTACAATGTTAAGAAATAGAAAGACTGTAAAGTCTACGAGCAAGCTTCGTAATTATAATTTAAAACTAAAATTTCAAAACTAGATGGCGCTGGCATTTCGCAGCTCACTGGTCCCTGAGAAAAGGTGAGTCAAATAAATGACAAAACTAGAACTTGCATTCATGTCTTTCTTTCAGGCGACGTCATAATGAATGCCTAAATAAGAGCGCGCTGTTGGGTTTCGCCGCTGTTTCGTTCAGATGAAATAAGATCTTACGGTTTTGATGATATTTATAAATAGTAGTAAAACCATAATTAAATGAGTTTGAAATTGTAAGAAGAAGATTAGATATGAAGTAGATAATATAATTACTAATTTTAAACCAATCATATCCAATTATCACCTACCCTTTGTATGTTAAATGGAGAAAGTCCACAGAAGTATCATGTCATTCAATTTCAGAGCTTAAATACAGCAAACTTACCCTAAGTATAATTGTCAGATCAGTATGACTATTCTAAAGCTGTGTTCACAAAGATTGACAACATGATTTTAAACAAATGCTTAACGCTGGCGTAACATATTTTCAATCACATTCCAAGGGTTTTAAAGGATATTCCTGAACCATTCCTTCATAGGTTTGAAAAATTCGTCGCCTAACAACGTCAATTACGCAATGAACGTGGTTAAGCTGTTAAAATGAATAGGATTGCGATAAATTTTCATGTTATGTGTGTTACGCATACCTACTCCACAGAATGATGTGAACCCTGACAATGGTAGACAAAAGACGTACGTAGAGTGCTGGGGTGTTATTGGTAATCAATTGTGTCACAGAAATGGTAAAGGCAACTGGCAAAAGGGCGCTGTCGTACTTACTTCCCAACACAAGTTAATAATACAAGGAGTAAGATGGCTTCAAAGACTACAATAGTATACTGGGATGGCTTTGTTTTATTTTTAGCGAAAATGACGCGTTGTTGTGTTCCCAAATACTTCGAAATTAGAGTTCATAATTTCCCGAAATACACTAAAAGTAGAAGATTGCGGAGAGAGAGTTTTTTGTAGATAAAGCCGAGTTTGAGGTTATGTAGGAAATATTTTGTAGAATGTTTTGATAGGTTCTGACACTTTCCTTGTCAATATAGGTATTTTATTTCAAATATTGAAATCACCGAATATAACGAAATAATGAAATAAAACCTAAGTAATGAATGAACACGAAATTGAATGAATGAACCAAATATCAAATTTGTTGTAGGCGCAGGTACCTAGCTATGGTCACGCCATCTACAATTAGCTTTGACCGACCTTCTCCATTGTATTGACAAAACAAGATGGCGACGATAGTTCCGATAGTGGCCACGGGCCAATATAACCCTTTAAACTCAAACTCAAAACTCAAAGCATTTATTTCAATTAGACCATTTAAAGGTACTTTTGAATTGTCAAAAAGTCGACCAGTTGGAAAGTTGAAGCTAGTTGCCCATTCCAAAACGTAGATCTCTATGGAGAAGAACGGGCAAGAAACTCCATGGACACTCTTTTTAATCATGTTAAGTATTACAAAATCTTGGGAACAATATTCTTGTTGCTTCTATATGTGAGAACCATGTAAAAAAAAAAAAAAAAAACAATTCTAAATATAAGATTTAAAATAAGCCATGGAAGTTAGGAGATGACCAGTCTCAACCGACGGCGCCCGTTCACGAACTTGACGCGTGGATCAGCACCATCCAGCTCAACCATTTTGTAGGGAACCGAATGATCCAACACACGCGCCACCATCAGCGAGACATTTAAGTGAGCATGACATACTCTTACTTTAGTGTTGTATCTTCACAGGAACCTTCCTCATTGCCCCACAGAAAGACATAAACCCTGACAACGGTACACAATAGACGTTTGTAGAATGCTGGATACTTTGACGGTCGAATGACATTGACTGGAGGGTGTGGTTTGCAAACAATTGTATTGACAAAACAAGATGGCGACGTTTAGTACCGATTTTGGCCACACGCCAAAATGACGTTACAGAGTTACGGATTCGACATGCATCGCAGTCGTTTTCTTCAACACTCAATTAGGCCAGTGGCAGAAGCATTACGGCGTGCGAAATCGTATTGTTTTTGTCTCTGTCGCATCGACTTTGCGTTAAGCCAGTTCGACCATGACCTGATCGATTTAATTAAGATTCAATTCTATTGTGACATGACTGATTTATGATCTTTAATTAGAGGCTGTGTGCAGTGAGCTTGATAAGTGTCTGTTGACTTCTAAACTTTTGTATGTAAATGGTTTCTGTGTAGTCAGTGCGCGTTGTCAGGCATAATTACCTACTTCAACTAAATCTATATATATAAAAATGAATTCCTATTTCCCTTGGTCACGACATCACACGTGAACGGCTGGAGCAATTTTGTTAATTCTTTCTGTGTTGTATTTGTTATTTTCAGGAGAAGGTTCTATGAAACAAAAAAATGAGAAAATGTTGCGCGTAACATATATTAATAGTTAAGACAGGACAACGTCTGTCGGGTCAACTAGTCATGTTATAAAAATAGTCGGGTCTGGTCTTTTGTTGGTCGTCGGCATTATCTGTTTTTTTTGCAAATGCCAATTGCATATTACAGTCACAATAGTTGTAAAATAGTGATCACTAAAGACAAAAAAAAGTTTTAACATCAGTTTAAAAATCAGTATTTTTTATGCAAACATGATAAAACGCAAAAGAACTTATTTTAAGATACTTTAAGTTAAAACACTACCTATATGCGGTTGTTGACTCAAAAAAAACATGGTAAGACAGAGTTTCGCTAACTAATTTTATTTGACTTTGTACGGACTAGTCTTACCAAGGGGTATCGTATTACCAAGCAACTGGATTGTGGAAATCAGATAGGCAGTCGGTCCATGTAAAATACTGATATTCAGCTGTACCTGGTAAGACAGGAAGCTGACCCCAACATAGATGAGAAAAGGCTAGGTAGAAGAACATATTCGCCATTGCCTACAAAATTGCCGATCTGGCCGCGTCCTTACAGGTCGCGACATTTACATAGTGTGCCTTGAATACCATTCCTCAGTTATATCACTTGTTATACAATGAAGCTTTCTCCTCTGTATCTCTTTACTTAATATATAGCTCCGAGGATTCTTCGGCCTATTGTTAATCATGTCTTGTTTGTTGAATTACGGTTTTAGCTATATACAACCATACAGGCAAGAAGACCCTTCTCAGATGACAATAAACACCAGCATTTAGCGATGCTACCAAATGAAATGACAGGCTAAAGTTACCACAATGACACGAACTTTCCTCGACTCGAAAAGCACAATACACGGGAGAAACTAAATAAAACTGACATGAAACTAGTAATCGGTCAAACTCAATAGAAAATCTCACAATTGTCATTCTCAAAAGGTCAAAGAGTAAGGGCGTAAGTTCGACCCAATCATTATGGTCGTTTTTAGTTACTTCCGGTCAGAGGTTGCAACGTAATGGTAGGTCATGTTGGCTTTCTATTGAAATGCCATCAGGTGCCTATTCATTCATATTTGTAGAAAACCTTGCCGTATGTTGGCATTTGTGCAAAGAGAGATGAGGTGACAGTCATGAGGAGATGACAGTTTTTAACCAACCTATCTTGATATTAACTCATGATAACTTTACACATGATATAGTAATACATAATTCCTGCACCCTAATTGCGTAACTCAGGATCAATCATAATCCGTTTCATTTTGTCAGTTCAACAATATTCATTGCGTTATTAACGTTTTTGAGCAGACACATTTTTCGAACATATGAAGCACTCTGTTTCAAAACGAAACAGATTATGATTAATCTTGAGCTATGCAATTAGGGTGCTGGTCTAAATTAACTGGTGTGGTGTAAAACAGCTGCGCCTCTGATCAGTGACTTCCTTTGTGAATACTGGCTCCCTTATAGTAAGTATATTGCTCCGAGACCTTTTACATGAATCCATATCATTCAACCTGCTCTGGGCTCTCGTTGTAGATTATAGTCCACTGCCTCACATAAGCATTGCTCGCTCTCGGTATAAGCCTCCTACAGGGAGAAAGCCAGCATTAGATGCTATGCTATATAGGTATCAATATCTGCAGGATTTCGTATAGTCCTGACTCCTTCATTTTTTTTTTGGGTGGGAAATCATTAAATAACTTCTCCCGCTCTGGGTGGAGCAGGAGGGCCAGTGTTACACTTTTACTAACTTTGACTAAAACCCACCCGTGTTCCCCCAGTTGACTGTGAGCCAGGGGCCGCGGTATCTCTTTCGAACAACCCGCACCCCTGACAGGCATCGGCCCTTGCAGACCCCACCGGTTGGTGCTGACATCTCTTTGAGGCGCGCGTGGAACACAACGCGCCGTCGACCCGGGCTAGGTCCTTACCGGACAGCGAGCTACCCATTACTCGCTATCCGCAAGCCCGCGCCTACGGTGGCCGGGAATCAGCCTGGGATTCCCGACGCCCAGGGCGTCTCCCGCGGTGACATAGTCCTGACTCCTGACTTTACGAATCTAGCCTGTCAATTACCTTACTTCAACATTTGTTATTCTTGCATGTTGGATACGTACCTGGAAAAAACAAATGAAATCGTTACAAATTGTTACAATTGGAATAAAGGAAATGCGTGTGATGAGTGAGATCGCAATCGATCTAACATTGTTTTAACAATTATTATGTTATCATGATTATGAATGATTACCTTATCGGATAATAGTGTTTAATAATTATTAATGCGAGATCAAAGCGGTTTCTTATTTGTTCCACCAATAATTTTCACACAAATAATAAGAGTAGAACAAAAACCAGAAATATAAAGTACAAAATGTCCTCAGAAATTGGGACTAGCCAATTTATAAAGCAATCTTTTCTAGTTCCCGATGTTAATCTTCTTAACATTTGCTTTTACACCGTCAAATGCCTCTTAAAAACATAAATATAAATGTAGGTGAACGGATGTATTTATTTAACCTATTTATACAATTTATATCTGTGTTAATTAAACACCATTCACACATTCATCGTGAACTATTGGCATAACTGTCATAGCTTTTGTGTTGAGTCAGGCAGTAGCATGTCAGGCAAGCTGGTGAATAACTGGTCGATCTTTGTGTTTGCAGTAACGGTAACAGATTTATGTTGTTTATAGATCGACGGATGTTGATTTGTGAGGTAAATAATTTTGGTTTAGTCGAAATGTTTCCGAACGAAAAAGAGATGCGTTGGCGGGTGAATCAGATGGGACATATTAGCCAGTGATTAACTTCGTTTTAAACATAGCAGTAAGGAAAGGATATGGATTTAGGTGAATGGATTCAGAACACGAATGCTGATACGTCGGTCTAAGTTTCTTCAATATACATCGACGTAGACAGTCATAAACATAACATAACATTACACTTGCAATCCCCAAAGGGTTAGGCACAGGTGTATCTATCTATAGTCCACTGCTGGACATAAGCTGCCCTCTAGCACCGCTTCCCACATCCAGCGGAATTCTGCGCCCTTTACAACGTCATCGGTCCATCTTGTGGAAGGCCTATGGCCATCGACCCGGCGCAAATCCAGACTCCGTGCTGTTAATGAGAAATTGATGACAAAAAAAAAAATGCCCTTTATGTTCAGTCGTAGCAATTGCAAACACTAGACCTACGAGGTAGCGAGACGTAGAGAGACTCTCAAAGAGCAAGTAGTAAGAAGCAGTAAGCCTCAGACTATAAAACAAAGGCAGATAAACCGCGCGGAACACCAAGTGTGAGGCCAAAATACCAAATACTAAAGCGTCGCTTTTTGTGTGACACTAGCTTTTGCCAGCAGCTTCGTATTTCATCCCCCATTTAACGAACTTAGGGGTTGAATTTCGAAAAATCCTTCCTTATTCTTTGTCTACATTAAAATGGGAACCTCTGTTCAAAATTAAACCTCCTAGGTCCAAGTGTTTGGGCTGGGCGTTGATGAGTCAGTCAGTCAGTCAGGACTTTTCTTTTTATTTATATAGATAGATAAAATGCGACGCTTCGTGGCGTACTAACTCGAGTTTTAAATCAGTATTTGGTGTTTTGGCTTCACTCTTGGTTTTCTGCGCGGTCTATCTGCCTTTGTTCTATAATCTGAGCAGTAAGCTATGAATTCAGTCTATATATTGCTTTAAACATAGAATTATGGCAAGATGTGTTGGCCGCTTTTGTCAAACACAACAATTTTCTGCTTCACAACAACAACAAAGCAACATAAATCATTGCCTAACAATTTAAATAGTCAGTTAACTAACCCGTTCCCCCCTACTGAACATAATTAAATATAATAAGTGCGTAACTATTGCGATGATTGCACTTAATAATTATAATTGCAGCATTTAGTCGCACGGTTGCTTCAACTGTTGTCATATTACTTGTTGTTGACGTGATAGATTATATTGAGGAAAACTTAGGAAAAGCTGTTTTATAGGTATGACCTTCTGCATTGAAAGTGATCTCTTTGTCCCTTTCATGCTCTTCTTTGTTGGAGTGAGAGAAACGATTTTCGATTTTTTGAGCTAGATATCACTAAGTATATATTTTTGTCATCAGTTAGTTTCAGAAACTCTCTTTTCAACTTTATCAATATGTCATTAAAATTTTATATAGATATAAAACATATTGCCGACTCGAAACTAGTGATACTAAGGGTGTACAACGTTAATTGGAATCGGGATTCTAATTGACATAATATGCCGCCACTTTTATACAAATTACATGATACCTGTGACACTTAAGTAAAATGCTGTAGTACATGGTGTTATAAAATAGATATTGTATTACTATGCGCTGCCTTGCAAGGCATATAAATATGGTATACCCAGTAATCATAGTTGTAGGTACCCATACAAATAAAATAACATTTATTTTAAATATAAATAAAAATCATAAAAACAAAAAATAAAAATGGTGTTACGTAAAAATGCAAAGATAAAGTACACTATGATATAACATAAATATGGGCAGACTGGGTTTATCCCCACAGCCAGTCCGTTAAGAATGATGTATGTATTTTAAGATCATGTTGAAACACACACTTCAGCAATTTGAAGAGCCTCTTCTAAACGATAAATGCAGGGTTACTATATTCGTATATTAAGTTAGTACTTACCTATATGAAAATGTCAAGTGTGTTCTCACGAGACTTTATGAATATAATATACAGGATAATTTTTTAACCAGTGTGCAAACTGTGACCTTGAATACAGAATATCATTCTAGACCCCCAGCGCAGAAATTTTTCGTCGGTCATACAAAAAAGAAATAGCTGTTTCATAGAAAAGTGCAATACCTATCTACGCGTTCAAAATGTATGGAACAGCCGATTTTTTTTTTGTATAACCGACGATAAGTGAACAGTTTCGCACTGTAGTGTAGGGTCAGTAAAATATCATAAGTTTTAGGTATTACTTTTTTATAGGCGGTCTTGTTGCCCGGTACCGCTTAGGCCATTTGCTCATGTGGCTTTGGCACTGCGCCAATGTTGCTGTTGAAAAACCAATCTTCAGAAAATTGACGATTCATTTATTTTAATCATACGATTCGTTCAAATGTCGTCTTGCGTCAAATTATTATAAAGCTGTGTCCATGACTTTAACAATTCGTTAATCTTCAGGGTGGTCCTTAAGTGTATAATAATTATTGGTACTGGAATATTATTGACGCATAATTGATCACTTAACTTTTAGAGGTTTTGTTCACTTAAAATGACTATGATGGTTAAGCCTTCGCCGAGAGGCAGCCTGTTGTGTTCACCTATCACTTTGTTTATCACAAAATATGGCAACTTATGTAGAAAAACTCAAGCAATTTGTGAAAATATGTTGATACCTTAAAGTTTCTACCTGAGTTACGTAATTTAGATAATGAACAAAGTAGATCTGTAATACCCAAAAAATACATAAAAGTATTTGTTTCATTCTTCCATTTGTGACATCTTACACTAAAAATACCTCAAAACCACATTCAAAAAGGTCCTACACATTTGTGTACAAATTATTTAGGTGTGCGATCTTGTTCATCTAGTATTTCTTCGTGCACCTGTCAGATAAACATCTGTGTTCCAATTATAAGAGAGTGATTAGGCATTGATTAGTGGCCTTGGCTAATTAAGTATTGGTAACGAATCTTAATTGTACGAGTAGACTAGTTAAGCAGGAACTATAGTGTCAATTAATTATGGTAATTCACCTATATGGGGTGAACGCTCTGATTTCTCCGCACCTATATGGTTTTATTGGTTGTATCGCTGTGTTCCGCAGTCTTTGGTCGTGCAATTACAAAACGCTCACATAGACTTATCCTACTAATATTACAAACGCGAAAGTTTGTAAGTATGGATGGATGTTTGTTACTCTTTCATGCAAAAACGGCGGTACGTATTTGGTCGAAATTTGGCACACAGATAGATTATAACCTAGATTAACACATAGGATACTTATTATCCCGGTAGTACGTTCCCACGGGATAATTTCCGACTTCCATGCGGGCGAAGCCGCGGGCGGAATCTAATATGTATATAAACGGATTTGTTTATATAATCAGCCTATACTGTTCCCACTGCTGGGACATAGGCCTCCTATCTTCCAGGGCCCAGTGAGGGTTGGTAGACAGATATCACATGTTTTCATATTTTTAGTTCTAGGATATAGCGGTTTCCTTACGATGTTTTCCTTCACCGTTTTGAGAGCAGAGATGATAAAATAATTTACACAAAGTAAAGCGGGTTTGGCGTATTTAGGAATGATCTATTGTGTAAGTATCTCTCAACGAATAAGTAACACTCAAAGGGCAGAGGAGGAAATGTGTAACACACTAACGTTAGTAATGGCTTTCAATTTGACAGTTCAACATCATTCATTGCGTATTTACGTTGTTGAGCAGACATATTTTTCTAACATACGAAACAATGAATTAGCAATATCGTTCAAATGATTCAGATTTTGATTGATAGTGGGCCGACCGGTACCCAATTAGGGTGCCGGTCGTTAGTGTGTGTATGTAACACTCTAAAGTTCTGTTGTTTTTAAAATAAAATAAACAACTGTCACAAATTATATTTTGCAGTAATGAGAAATATAATTGAGGCTTGAGGTGAATCAATTATCACTTATATAATATTTGTTTCCTTTCAACATTGTACTAAGGACAATCAGCTTACAATGAAACATATTCTAAACATACCTTGCATAACAATACAAAAGACGAATTTAGCAAAGACTGTTGTGAAGTTATAGTTAAAAGCTTGTCCTGCACATACCTAATACCAGGCCACTCAGAAAGTATTTCGAAAAAAAGATTTTATGTATGAGAGACTGGCCAGTTATAATCTATTTTGAAAATATGATTATTTGTAAATAAAAATAGGTACGTTCCAATTTCAAAGTTTTTCTCCACATTGTCTGCTAGCTAATTTAAATTACGAGTTTAATGTCTCATAAAAAATGGATCTGTGCCGGGAACATTTTCGCGCTATGATTTTTTACGATTTCAAGTGTCGCCTGAAACCGGACGAATCGTCCGCTAGACATCAAATGGCATTCATGGATGAAGGCCCTTCTAAGGCAACGTGTATCGTTTTTTTTTTTTTTTTGGGTGGGAAATCATCAAATAACTTCTCCCGCTCTGGATAGAGCGGGAGGGCGTGTCAGACTTTTACTGACTAAAAACCCACCTGTGTTCCCTCAGTTGCCTGTGTGCCAGGGGCCGCGGTATCTCTTTCGAACAACCCGCACCCCTGGCAGAACAACCCGCACCCCTGGCAGAACCGTGTATCGTTGGTATAATAAATTCAAGCGCGGTCGACTCACTTTGGGGGATTAATAAAGAAGTGGTCGCCCTTTGACGGCGGTTACGGTAGAAAACGTGCTAGCAGTGAAAAATTTTATCCATGACAATAAGCGAGTTACGTATCAAAAAATTCAGCACATACTGCAGGTTGGATCAGGAAGCCTTCTCGAAATACTACACGTGCATCTTCGCGTGAGGAGGATAGTTTCACACTGGGTGCCGCACAACCTCACCGATGCTCAGAAGCAGGCCCGGGTGAAATGGTGCGCCGTGATATGATGAACAAATTTGAAGCAGGCTCGTCTCGGCGTGTTTACGACATCATTACAGGTGATGTGTCTTGCATTTATCAATACGATCCAGAAACGAAGCGCCAGTTGACGGTTTGGGTGTTTCAAAACGAATCAACGCCTACCAAAGTGAAGCGATGTAGAAGCGGGGGAAGATTTTGATCGCGAGATTTTTCAATTTGACTGGCTACTTGGTGTCAATTCGTTTACTAAACGAAAGAAGCATCAACGCTGAATGATATACTACCAAATGCTTGGCAGAAGTTTTCTCTGTTGTGAGCAATAAGCGACCAAATACAGGGCTCCGCGGGCTACTGCTCCACCACGACAACGCGCCTTCGCACACCGCGCTGAAAACGAGGGACTTCCTGGACAGCACGCCGGTCAAACTCCTGGGTCACTTTCGTTACAGCCCTGACCTAGCACCGTGTGACTTCTTTTTATTCCCGAAAATAAAAATCAGCTCTCTTCTCTCTCTCTCTCTTCTTCAACCTTTGGCCACCCAATGCTGAGTGTAGGTCTCTTCCAAATCTCTCCACTTTTGGCGGTTTTGTGTCGTATCAAAGGGATACAATTTTCGTCGCTGGTAGATGCGCTGTCTGGCTGTAAACGAGGCTTATGCGGCGGACTGGAAATGGTGTTTCGAAAACTGGCTCAGACGCATGAAACTTTGTATAAAGGCTAGTGGAGAGTACTTTGAAAAGATTTAATAAACAGTATTTACCTATAGACCATTTTTTTCCGCAAATCTTTCTGAGTGTCCCACGTACATACGAGTATTAACATTCAAAGAAGGAAATACTTGTATTTGATGAGTTTGAAGTGGATCAGTGATAACTGATCCACTTCAAACTCATCAAATCCCTTTGCCTTGACTTCTCGTTGAAGTCAAGGCAAAGGGACTACGCCTCGCTTCAACTAATTCTTTTGGTTTTCTATGCGAGCGTATTGGTCAATAACCTTGTAGTATTTTCTTTTTAAGGTTTTTCTTTTTAACCCCTATGTACAGTCACCAAAAGAGATGAGTAACCAGAGTGTAACCTTGTAGTATTGTTTTTCTTTTTAACCCCTATGTACAGTCACCAAAAGAGATGAGTAACCAGAGTGGTTGGATACAGTTGAAGTTTAGTAAGAAACCAATGGATGTTTTAGTGGAATTTCATTTGATAAATTAACTGTTAGTTTTCAATTAGTTAAATTAAATTTTATTCTAAAACATCTATAAATTTTTTGTAAACTTCGACTATTATACGACTACTCTGGTAACTTATCTCTTTTGGTGAGCGAACAGAAGAATTAATAAAACGCCGACATTTGTAGCAGCCTTCCTCGTAACTATAAATAACTACAAAGCAATCAGAGGGGCAATTCCCGTAATTTTAAGAACGTTCACAGTCTGATCTCAGTCTCAATCTGTCAAAAAAACCGCGAGTTTCCATACATTTTTGACAACTTTTTGACATTTTATTGTCGCTGAGATGAGACTGCGACTAGATTGTAAACGTTTTTAATTACGAGAATTGGCCTTCTGATCAATCTAGGTAGGGTAACAAACGCTCAAAAAAAATCATGATGGTCTAGATTAACCAGAGATTTTTCAAGTTTTATCGCTATTTGCTAATAACACAATCTACTTGAACAAGACAAGAGGCAATAGAATATTTACTTCTATTCTTATTTAATTAATAATTATGATGCCTTTATTATTACCTATTTGTTATGTTTTCCACTCATATATAATGCATCTGCCATGTTATCTATATCACCCTTGGTTGACCGGTAGAGAATTCTTCTTTGCAACTTTCTAGTGCACTAAGTTTAATAAAAAAAAAAATCCTTAAAACTCAAAAGTGTCGTAATTCATCAAGCCCTATTAAAATCTCTGTTTACTTAAAAGTAGTCTGCCTTTGACCTGACCTCACATTCCACGCTCGATTGGTACCAGGCTACCAGCAGTGAGCAAGAAGTGAATCAGTTAACCCATCGACCTCAGTAAGTTTAATATTGTTATGTCAAGGCGAGTCAAGGAGACGCCTTACTTGCACTAATTCTTGTTGGTTTTCTTCGACACACGGATGGTAAGATCGGTGAGCAGTTTGGAAAAGTAATTTTTTAGATATCCAAATGGAAAAAAGAATTTAAATAAATTGTGAATTACAATTAAATTTTAATGGCCAGTTTCTGTATGATATATAAATATTAATGCGCGCCGTAACGCATGTACGAAACTGTGAAGAGAAAATATATTTCAGGCGACAAATTTTTACCCAACTAAACTCAAAATCGATCCCGTAGTTTAGTCATAAAATCTTTCACATTTATGTATTACTGAAAACTGAAGGTGTAGATAGATAGTAACTACAAAACCATCCTCACAAGGGCGTTGTTGGCAATGCTTAAAAACTCCTTTAGAAAATACATAATAAAAACCAAAGATAATCCTCGCCAGTTTAATTATTTTATACTTTTATTGGCGTTTACAACTGCATGGGTTTTTCTTGTTTTTTCTCTGTCAGTCATAAAACCTTGGAAAAATACGGCCCTTTTATTTTGACAGCACCTAGCAATTCTACAATCCACAGGTGTAGGTAATCGGAAGCCTACTGAATACCACTCTTACTCATTTACCTTTACCTCACCTTATCTCGCCTATAAATTATAATTAATGTAAATATGTATTAATTAATCATATAATACTCCGTGGTGTAGGCATATCGCAAGGATTCGTTTCCTCCCACAGAGGGTACCTACGTAAATAGTTATCATGTACCGTCATTATGTTTGTATGGCAATGTCAATCATGCTAAGAACAATGGAAGATCATAGCGGGGATTATCATTATGTTTATGAAGTGTTAATACATTGGCGTACCTTGAGACTCGTCTTATAATGGTGTTGGTGCAATGGATTATTTTGCTGGCAGTCAATAATCACGCGAAGCCGTTTTTAGGGAAGAGAGAGCGAGGGAGAAAGAGAATAGGACTTTCGGAAAATAACGTAATCTACCAAGTAGGTAAATCAAGTTTTAAATAATTGTTAAACGATTTAAAAGTTGATTCCGTCGAGATACGAATACGCACGAACGTCTTCGATATCGGAAAACATATTATGGAACTCAAAATTATGGATATGGGCAGGACACCTGGCAAGGTGCGGTGATGACAGTTGGAGTAAAGCTGTGCCAGAGTGGTGTCCAAGAAAACGAGATATCAGTCGTCCGGTGTCGAGATAGCGGACACATTGTTGCTATCGCGGGCAAAACCTGGTTGAGGCCGGCAAAGGAGCTTGTGGATTGGCAAAAGAAAAGACAGGCCTGTGCAGCAGTGGGTGAAGTTGGGCTACGGATGATGATGATGACAGTCATCTTAGGGTAAGTAAAATTCACAGCAATAACTGCAGGGAGCCTTTGAGTGTCAAAGAAAATATATACATAAGTATGTATCGCTCAATATTTTATTTTCCCTTTCATGGTCTATTTGATAAAGAACTACAAGTTACCATATTGGTCAACGAAATATTTGTCAACATTTTAGTAATAATTAAATAACTTCCTTAACAAAAACAAACTCTAACAGAAAATTAATTTTCCCAACCAATTTTTTGTAAGACACGCTCTGTAACCGTATTTACTCTACACCATTTAAATACTATTGTTAACTTCGTGATGCTTTGAGTAACAATCAAGGCTGTTGCTTAGCAACCGTTTTTTTTTCGAAACAGTAGGTCACAGTTTACAACAGCATGTTACGCTTTGATGGATTGACACGCGACCGATGTTGATCCTGATAAGCTTGATGCCCAAATTAGGTTAGTGCACTTTGATTAACAGTTTTATCGTTTGTATGTATGTAGTGTAGATACTATTGTAGCCCTCGTCAAACAGTTAGTCTGGGGTAGTACAGTCACCATTATCACCTGATAAGTTTGATGCCGAAATTAGATTAGTGCACTTTTATTAACAGCATCATCGTATGTTTGTAGGTAGTGTAGATACTATGGTAGGCCTCGTCAAAGAATTACTCTAGGGTAGTACAATCACCATACCATCATCGTCATCATTTCAGCCAAAAGACGTCCAGTGCTGGACATAGGCCTCCCCAAGCACGGCCAGTTCGACCGGTCCAAACCTTCTCTCATCCAACGTATTGCTGTGGCCTTCACCATAATAATATTTAATCAGAGCCAGCGGTTTTAATTGTTCGGGCTTAGATGAAATTACAGTACATTTATGGTAAAGGCAGGGGATTTTATATTCTAAGGCAATGCATGCTACCATGTTATGTAGTTCCGACAGCAATTAAATCACTGAAAGAGTAGTTTTGTATTTTTTCTTCTTTTTATATATTTTGACGTCGTATGTACGATATTGAATTTGTTAATTTTTGGTACTTTTTCGTACAATTGTTTGTTGTTTATCCTTTAGCCTTTTTTAAGATGTCACCTACACCTATTTCCTAAGACCATGTGAAAAGCAATAAATGTCTTGCAAAATTCGTTCCATTATTACCTTGTGAACGATTGTTAAAGTTTAAACTTAATTTTGATTATAAAACAATAACAATGGCTCGGCTCTGGTAAAGTTCACATCCCCCAAGGTCCGCAGTTTGCGAGATAATTGAATATAGTCGTTGGGCGCGTCTTATGATGAAGATATGAATCACAACATTTGGTAATATCTTTATTATGGAGTACCGAAATACAGCTTGTAAGTATATGGTACATTATATGAAACAATCAAGATGGTTCGTCAAAATTATAGTGTTCTAAAAGTCTATGTTTTAACTGCATGGATTGAATAATTTGGGTACCTACGCCTGTAAAGTTATGTGTACATCTTCGAATTTCCATTCGATATATTTAATATGTAAGTATTCTCTTTTCTACGTCATCAATATTGGAATAGACATGAAAGTAAACGATTCTTATTATATTCTGCGCTGTCCCATTATGGCAACGGGGTAAATTATTATTATAAATTATTAATCAATTTTGTAAGAAGAATAATTAATATATGTGAAAGGGACGATGCAACTGCATCCCTTCCTCGTCCCTTCTGTGTGCCCGCGCATTAAAGTAACGCCTTTTTGTAAACCATCCCGCAACACTTTCACTTCTAATCCCTTCCTCCCTTTTCTCTTCTCCCTTCCAGCTATGACAGCACAGTTGGCGTAGTATATAAATATTTGTGTAAATATTTGTATGACCTACAAGTAGTTGTTCCGGGTCTGGCTGTTTGTGTATGTGAGTTTAAAAAAAAAAAAAACTATCAATTCTAAACCTCATACCGAAAATTTAAATTAATGTCCATTATTTCAAATGAAACTGATTGTTTTGCCTGCGCTTACATCAAACAAAGGCCGCAACTACATGGTGTAGTGTTTCGAACGCTTACGATAGGTCGCTCGTGCACGCGGTTGAATATCGCTATGATCACGCGCAGCTGTCGAGAGACTATTCTGAAGCAGGTTTATACAGATTTCACCGAAGTTTTTATAAGATATGAAAACATCACGCATGTATTCCCCGAAGGGTTAGTTAGAGTTTTATCTTCATATACTCGTAGTACACCCACGTTTCGCCAATTATGTTTAAGTCCCATGCAATAGGATGCAAGCCATAGAAATATATTTTCACTTATTGCCAAAACTGGGCAAAATTACTGACTCTGGACTGCTACTAAGTTTTTATGTTACTTGATGCTCTTTTTTATAAAAAAAAAAGAAATTGAAGGAAGAAAGAAATTAGGTAAGTAGGTATTTATTAATAAGTGTTTCGAAATGCATGCACTTAAAACTCTTCAGGTACCTGCTTTGAAAGAAAATAAACTAAACTCTGTAACTGTTTGTGTTTTGACACCAACTCTGTGTAGGTACAATGTGCATTAAATACAATTACGGAAAGTTTTCGAAATTGCACTGACCAACGCAACGTGAGGTGTAGTGCAGCATTGAGTGAGTACCTATTACCTAAAAAGCTGTCAACGATGATAATATTTTTTTTATGTATTATTGTAGCTATGTTAAACAATAAATATGTAGGTAAATACAAATATAATTCGTGGGAAAATCACAATTATCTAAGGATTTGGTTTTTTTCTATTATTTTAATGATGTAAATGTGGATTTTAATGATCTTTTTTGACTAATTAATTACATATTGTTCAAAGTCCTTGTATTAATCGCTATCAGAATTAGTAGCTGATGTAACTTTAAATTTTGTGATGGATTCAAACAATCCTTGCGATTGTAAATATCTTTAGGTACAGTAGGACGTAAGTCTACGAAAAAAAAAACAGTTTATGATGGCCTCACATTCTGTTGAAACTGTACTACGCCAGGCCAGCTCAAAGTCAAAGTGTTACCACCGATAGACGGTCGACTGTGCCTACCGAGAGTAGGTACTTGAAATTACAAAATCATTGTACGCATTTAAAGGCTGGGTAATTACCGTAACATAACCCATATATGTACCCATGACAAGAATTGCAATTATTGCCCATAGGAAGAGGTAGTAAGAGGTTTACTATAGTCACGATTAACGAATTGTATTTATCTTTCTGAAGCATAATCTTATTCACCCGATACAAAGCCTAAGACTATTGTGGGAATATCCTTAACGTAGGAATGAGTGAATGAGTGAGTACCTAATGAGTGCGCAAGAGACGCACTGTGCGTCGGGAATCCCAGGCTGATTCCCGGCCATCGTAGGCGCGGGCTTGCGGACGGCGAGTAATAGGTAGCTCGTTGTCCGGTAAGGGCCAAGCCCGGGTCGATGGCACGTTGTGTTCCACGCACGCCTCAAACAGATGTCAGCACCAACTGGTGGGTTCCGCAGGGGCCGATGCTTGCCAGAGGTGCGGGTTGTCCGAAAGAGATACCATCGCCCCTGGCACACAGGCAACTGAGGGAACACGGGTGGGTTTTTTTTGAGTTGGAAATCATCAAATAACTTTTCCCGCTCTGGGTGTCAGACTTTTACTGACTAAAACCCACATACGGCACGGCGAAGGGGGCGGAGACAACCTGCCTGCCAAGCGTGGCGAATATGGCAAACGCCCCAAATTGGAGGAGGCTTATGTACAACAGTGGAGGTCTTTCGGCTGAAATGATGATGATGATGATGAGATGGTGATAAGGGACTGCGAAAATATATGGTAGCCCCCCACACAATATTTTCGCCGTTTCAGTTCGGCAATCACACTAGATGTTGGATGGGTTAATAGTTCCTCAGTTGGGTGAGTTTCTATCTGTTGTGAGGTTGACAAGAGAATTTCAAACTGGCCATTGTTGCTCAAATAAACATCACTCAAAAATCGAATGACATCATGACATTTATAACCTATGCTATAAAAACGTCATTATGTCATTCGATGCTCCATGTTTTCGATTCCTCTTTAGTGCTGTTATTTATAGCAAACAGTAAAGTAATTGGCACTAAACAAGTGAACGTAAAACGATGATGCGTGAACTTATCGCTCATTCAACATTATTTATCTCCTCATTGTAAACCTCACAAAAACGAGGTCCTTGAACTATTGGCCAAGTGTCTACTACTTACTGAATGTCAAGATGGTTGGAAGTGGACCTGTGTTTATTTAACATAACAGCTATGTTAACAGGACTCGATAAAACAGTCGAATAATGTCGCATATGCTTGTCAAATTCATCAGTCATAATAAAATAGTAGCAAAGATTTTTTATGTGCTTGTCTGTTGGTTTGGATCCCTGACAGTTGTTGTCAGAGGCCCGAAAGTCTGACAACAGTGGCAACCAGTCTTACCAAGGGGTATCGTATTACCCAGTGACTGTTTTACGCCTGTGCTATAATTGGACTCATAATCGTAGTAAGTAACTTGACAGTTGAAGGGTTACCAGATTATGAAAAAAAAAGATAGTGAGGTGGTATAAGAATGAATGAAATTGAATGAACTTATAATAATGTACTTACGTACATGCAATTTTTTTTTTTTAAATTTAATAACTTGTCTTAAAAACATGATAAGCACTATTAAAAATAATAGAATTTGTTATACCTATATTCTTATATTCCACATGTTACAAACGCGTTTTTAAAGTTTTATAACGAAATTAAAATCAAACCTTTTTATCATTCGTTCTTTACGCAAAATCGTTCACTACTCCGACACTATTAGTTTTAGTATGGTAACATTATTTTTCTTCGAACTGTCAAGTTACTGAATACAGTTATGAGTCCAAGTATACGTTATGGAAGACCTAACTAAGTTGTGGAGATCAGATAGGCCATGTCGCTCCGTTTAAAATACTGTGATTCTGCTACATCCATTTACACTGAAGCCGACCCCAATACTTTTGGGAAAAGGCTGGGCAGATCGATTGTCTGTTTTTGTCTCGATGTATGTTCCGGATTTGCGCATAAACGGTTGAACGGATTTGGATGAAATTTGGCACACAGATCGTTTACAGCCTGGAATAACACACAGGATAACAATACCGGGAGTATATTCCCGTGGGATATTTTCCGACATCGACGCGGGTGAAACCATGAGAAAAAGCTAGTTCAGTTATTTTGTCCCCCAGTGTAATTACAGTGTCTATAAATTTGTTCGACCCAAATTCTCATTGACTTTTCGGCACCAGTGAGCAATGGTGTCACACATTCGATTAGCAAATGCACAATTATTATAAAAATACGTTGTTTCGTGACAAAATGCAGTGTCAAATTGTTCCGGCATTTTTTCTGTCAAAATAATCGTAGGCCGTTGCGGAATGGCGCGTGCGTCGAATTAGACTCGCCACTTTTTATCTTACACTTTTTACGCTATCCATTAACCTTGGACTAATTGTTCAGTGGCTTTCTAATTGTGCATATTTTTATCTTTTGCCGGAACGTGATCAGATAGATATTCAATTTCGTGTCTGTCAACAGTCTTCCGTTTGAAAAAAAGAAGCAACCGACTTCCAAAAACAACTCTATCTTAAAGTGTTAAGGCGGTGATTTCTTGAAAACGCGCAAAAAGGTGGTTTTTTCAACCAGTGTATTTCTTTAACCGTAAATAATGTTGAAAGCAAAAAAATATATGATATTTTCAAGTCTTTTTTGGATAAAGTGATGGAACTCAAAACATAATTAAACATACTTTAATGCATCAAAAAATAATCAATGTCACCTTTTAATTATCTTTAAAACCAGTTTATCCCTTCAATAACAATTATAATTATAATTAAAAATATACCATAAAACTCCAAATGCCAAACTGCATCCAGTGGTTGATTATTTCTAATTTTATACGATTTTATTTGCATTTTTACGACAATGCTTGCTCATTTATTATTCGAATTTATTACAACAGATTTTAACCCATATCGGATTGCAATAAGAACTATTATCGCTCATAACGACAATATCTAAAGTTACCAGGGCCTTAAATAATTTTAATTTCGGAAGTCGGTTGTTTTTATAAATAAACTTTTTATTTGCACTTTTTAGATATGGAACCTACCTCACACAAATTCGTATATCTTCACTCGCCAAGTAAATAACAGTAATAGGAAGTTATAAAACATCATCAAGATAAACTATGTGGAAAAATACATATGATTGAAGCTTACTCAAAAACCACTAAACAGAACTTGAGCAAATTTTTATGGGACCACTCTATAAAAAAACTTTCAAACAAAAGATTTTTTTTTCAAATCGGTTAATTTATGACGGAGTTCTGAAGTCACAAACATTAAAAAAAATAGAACCGAATTGGTCACCTTTTATTAATGTCACTTAAAAAATCACGTAATATATTCTGCGTAGATTAATGTCAAAATAAAAAAAAAAAATGCATGCCGAATTTAGTAGGCGGAATATGAAGAACTTTCGTGTACATATGTGTTATAAATCTGTAAAATACCATATTTCAGGCAAATAAATGAATCTATTTAACTATCTTTCTAGAAGTCACTGTAATTACCCGAAACACTTTTTGTTTGATTTCTAAACGCACTTCAAAGTGCAACAAACCTTTGTCAATAGGTACCTAGGTTGACCTAGGTATTTAAAACAAGTCTAGTCTGCTTCACCAGGCTGTAAGATTCAAGTGAGGAAAGCGCGTTGCTCCATTGCCTGCAAGCGATGGGTGAGCAACCTACCACTTGTGCAATATTGCAGTTTTTAAATACATCGTTGGTATTTCGATCAGTATCAATATATACGGTGCTGGTTTCATTCGAAGCCTGCTTGTTGTAATTATCGTGTATAATTAGCTTATAACTTTCACACGATGCAGTTTAAAGAATGCAATGATAGCGTGTAATTTCATATCATCGGTGTGTCATTTAGAATAACGGGTTTCAGATTAAATATTTTTATACATGCATCATTATCTTTATTAGGTACCAACAACACGCAAATTTAACCTATGTTCACCGGAAGAGAAATAAGTGACGTTGGATGATTGTTTTTATTAGGGGTGCATCCGATACTGATATCGATATATACTTACAGGAAAGTTTTTATTCATTATCGGCGATATTTAGATTTTGACGAAACACCGGTAGGTATCGACGATATTTATTCGCTGATACATTTCAAACGCGCGTTAAAACTTTTTTGATGTACTGTAAGTCAAGTGCAGCCGAGGGACGAGTTATGCTCGGGGAATCCCTGTATTTTGTTTGGTTCCTATGTAGACTCACCCACCTTTCACATCTAGATTGTTCATTACCTACGCTTGTTGCTTTCGTAGTGTTCCTAAAACAGAGAAGTTCTTTAAACCATTTCTCTCAACTCTATTTAACTTGAAAGAAGATGTTGAAACATTTGTGATCTTCAAATATATCAAGAGCAGCAGATCTTCTCAGTTTCTGGCGCTATGAGGTTTGGTATCCCAACTTAGCAATAATACTTTAGTTTCTAAATATGTTGTTGCATCCGAGAGACTATTTTCTACAGAAGCAAAAAATTATTTTTATTTTTATTCAGTCATTTTAAACATCCGTAGCGGTATCGTATTCATAAATATCGGTATCGATATCGTATCGGCCAAGCCATGGCCATCTCTAGTTTTTATAAACCAATTGTAAAGTTTAGTATTGTCACATGTTTTAGTTTTATTTCGAAACTATATTTTACAACAGTCAGTGTCCTTCAGACGATCTTCAATGGTTGGCCAACATTCACGCTTCTTAAACTCTTCAATAAACAATCACAAAATAAATCACTGCATTGTTTGAAAAATATGATTACAGGTTTCATTATTACAATATTTCGATCAAATTAGAAACGAATATGATAAAGTAGTGAAGAAATAATGTGTTCAAGCAATATAGTACCTATTCAAGTTAACTATTAGCAATATTTTCTATTGTTTGTGAAAACAAAACAACCTTCATACGTTAGAAACTGTTTCACTTAAACCCAAGGACAATTAGTCAAGAAGTGTGAAAACAGAATTAATTGCAACCCAAGTTAACTCAACAGTATGACGGCTCTGCACGCCAACTTCCACCATTTAAAAGTGAAATAAGTGGTGTCAGTGGCCGGTTGTTCTCTGGTTTTAGGAAACGTCACGTTAGTAAAATTTTGAATTGAACTGTTCATCATGTCAGTGGTAGTTGGTCTGGCACTAGCTATTTCATGAAAAACACAGCATAAGCATGGCAAAATCAGCCTATAATGTTCCCACTGTTGGGAAACAGGCTTCCTCTCTGTGAGAGGGAGTGGGCCATAAACCACCACGCGGGCCCAGTGCGGGTTGGTAGATATCACATGTCTTCGTTTGTTTGGTTCTAGGACATGCTGGTTTCCTCATGATTCCTTAACCGTTTTGTGAGCACTGGTGATTAAATTATTTACACAAAGTCTATCGCCTGCCTGGATTCGAAACCACGATCTACTACTCGTAAGTCAGAGCCATTTACCACAGGGCCACCACTGTTCTGCTGGATTTAAAAACGGGGTGGGTCTGGAAAATTTAAATCGTGCTCCTTAAGTTCACGTTAATTCAATTTTGAATGGAACTGTTAATCATGTCAGTGACAATCATTCAGGCACTGTCATAAATGAGTAAAGGGCAAAATAGAGTCTGATGAAATCAAACAAAGCAGATAGAACTCTTAGGTATATTGTTGTGTTTGAAGTAATTTATCCTTATTCAACGTATCATAGTAGTTCAACCCATCTTATCTTCTCTCCGCTTTAGAATCTTTAACCCATCGACAACCGTAGTTTTATACATACTTTGTAGAACTAAGCTACTAAAAACTCTTATTGGCGTTACTTTAGGGGAATATCTCCTTTTATCGTGAATCATCATCAGCCTCAGTCCATTGTTGGACTTAGGCCTCTCCAATTGCACACCATTCAGCTTGATTCTCACTCTTGACCCTGCGAAGATCGTTGCTCCGCCTTGCATGAGGGCGTCCTACTTTAGGTATGCCGATTCGCAGTCTTCACTCAAGAACACATTTACCCCAACGGCTACCGGTTCTACGGCTAATATGGCCGGCCCATTGCCATTTCAGCTTGCTTATTCTGTGAGATATGTTAACAACTCATTCCGAGTTCTATATCTCAGAGTGACTCCAAGCATAGATCGTGTCACATCATGAATAGTATCAATCATTTAACAAGTTTCTTCTTCAAAATCCAGCCCATCATTTACGTGTTTATGTACGTAAAACAATAACTAATTAGAAAGTAAAGAACAACACCTATTAACTGATACAGTAGTAAGAGTGAGTACGTCGTGCCCTTGACCGCTGTGAACAATGGATGCGTGTAACATATTCTGTCGCAGTCATAGCTAACTGTGGGAACTTGGTCTTGGTTACTTGACGATTTGGGACACACAATCATGTATGGGTTCACACTTCTTGTGTATAATGGGATGGTTTATTTATTTGTTAATTAAGGGCCTACGTCCCATTCGGTAGCGTAACACGGTCAGTTTATGAACCCTACTGCTCATTAACGGCTTGTCTTGAAGATTTGAAAAATATATGATTTTGCTATAGATTCATATAGATCATTTTGCCCGAAGTACTTTTTTTGTATGGTTAATACTTTTGCTGTAAAAAAATATTTTCCAACACGCAATATTTTGGCTTCTATTCCATACTCCTACTAAACGGCTTCGTTATTTGGAAAAAAAAAATACACTGAAAAATAGATAGTTAGAGGTACCACAGAATCGCCGAACCACAATTGTAAATTAATCAAAGGAATATCCCCATTTTGAGATAAAGGCTCAGAGGGGACCTGCGCGGGCGCGGGCGGCAGTCGTGCTTTAGCATACAAACGGGAGATGAGGATACTATGGCCCTTAAAAGGCACCATCTAAATACATACATAGCAACGCACAATCCTTGCTTAATTATAGATCGCGCATGTATCTAAATGATAGGAAACTAGCTTTTGACCGCGGCTCCGCCCGTGTGGGTGTCGGTTATCGCGTAAAAAAGTAGCCTATGTCCTTTTATATATCCCAGGCTATATCTCTGTCAAATTTCATGATGATCGGTTTAGCGGTTTAGGCGTGAAAGCATAACAGACAAACAGACAGAGTACCTTTCGGATTTATAATACTAAATAGGGATATTAGTAGGGATGACGACACTATTTATGAGCGTACTTGAACATTATACAAAAAAAAATATAACTGTAGATAGATAATCTAACAAATAACTTTAATTTCGGAAGGCGGTGATGAAAAATTTAAATACATTTCCAAAGACACCGACTTCGGACAGTCGGTTTTTTTTTAAGTTTTTATTTTACACTTTTTAGCTATAGTACCTACCTCACACCAATTCGAAATTTCATCATCCTTGCGGTCAAAACAATGCATATTTATGCGATCGCAGCAATCGCTGATGATTTGCTGTAATTTTTTGAAGAGTTCAGTTGTCTGTCTCCGAAACGCATCATCATATCTATATGAAATTTAAATGTGACCACACGGGAAGCACCAGCTTTCAAATAAGAAAGAATTATCAAAATCGGTTCACCCAGTCGAAAGTTCTGAGCAAACAAACATTAAAAAAAATACAGTCGAATTGAGAACCTCCTCCTTTTTTGAAGTCCGTTTAAAACGCGTGATATTAAGAAATACTTTCCTTGCGTATGTTAGAGTTTCACATATTTTGAAAAGCTCCCCACCAGCTACTAGGCGTACAGATCATTAAGAGGTGTCAATATTTCAAGATTATTATCGCATGAAATCGTGTTGCCTTTAGTTCAGAGATCACCAATCGTGTAGTGTATTACAACTGACAAGTTCCTAGTGCTTAACATGCAAACACTGGTAAACATCCTTCAGTTGACTCTTGACTCTTATCGTCCGAGGTGACAAATGGCTGGGAATATGGTCTGTTGCATTATTGCCGTTATTATACTAGGCGCCTATGATTTTGCCATGGATTGTCCCCCTAGATATTAAAACAGTTTTGTGTGTGTCTGACCGTTGAACAACGCACAGCTGACAGCCTAATTAAATCATTAAAGTTATTGTGTAGAAGGTGAAAAATCCCAATGGCATTTCAAGAACTTTCATTGCGTCATTTATATATGTTTACATATGAAGCATTGGATTTAGGATTCCCTTCAAAATCCTTCGGAGTGTGTTAGAAAAGTGAGTTACGCAATTGAAATGTGGGTCCACGGAAACTTTAAAGAAAACGAAGTAGCGAGCACAACAATAGTAACAAAAGGGATAAAAAAAACAAATTCTGATCCACTACAAAACGCAAGCTATCAGTAGCTATCATTAGTCGATCTTGAATCAGTTATTTTAATTACAGTAACTGTAAACTGTGCTAATTTCATTTGTTTTTACTCTTTGCATAATGATTTAGCACCTACTAATGGTAGTAATAAAATAGAATCACGACTTGATATTAATAAATCTTTTTGAATTAAATAAATCCCCGTTACATTACAATAATTTATGAAGCAAAGAATATAAATATTCCATTTACCGATGCCATTATTTCTTAATGTGTGTCAGATAGAAGTACTTGATGTCATGTTAGTTCAATTTGCTGTGGACACAGAGTAGTTACGTCTATGGAGTGCTTAGTCATGCTTTTGTTTAATTGTTATTAGAACGCTTACACGATAGGTATACTGCTCAGTGACTGCGTAAAATTAAAGTTAGTTTTTTTTAAATCTCAGAATACAGAACAGGAAGTCTGAAAGTGGCACCAGTAACTAAAAAGTTGTGTGGTTTGTTGTCATGGTATGGGCATGACATGGAGAATGTGACTGTCGCAACCCAGTGCTGGGCCCGCCACGATTGCGGCAGTAAGTCCCCTCTTTGAGAAGTGGATTGAGAGGCGCCACGGCGTCCTCAACTTCCGCCTGACGCAGGTCGGACACGGTTGTTTCGGAAGGTGCCTCTTTCGGATAAGGCGGGAGGAAATGCCCGGGTGTTTCCACTGCGAAGATCGCCCTGAGGACACGGTGGATCATACGGTGGAGGTCTGCTTGGCTTGGGCGGAGCACCGCCGTGTCCTTGTGGAAGCGATTGGTGGCGGCAATCTCTCGCGTCCGGCCCTGGTCCAAGCCATGGTTCGGAGCGAGAGTGCATGGGTAGCCATCACCTCCTTCTGCGAAGCAGTAATACTCGCGAAGAGGGAAGCGGCGCACAGGAAAGGCAGTACATGCGTTCTCAAGGTCCTAGTCGCCGCAGGAGACGCCCTGGGCGTCAGGAATCCCAGGCTGATTCCCGGCCACCGTAGGCGCGGGCTTGTGGATGGCGAGTAATGGGTAGCTCGCTGTCCGGTAAGGACCAAACCCGTGTCGACGGCGCGTTGAGTTCCACACGAGACTCAAAGAAATGTGAGCATCAACTGGTGGGGTCTGCAAGGGCCAATGCCTGCCAGGGGTGCGGGTTGTTCGAAAGAGATACCGTGGCCCCTGGCACACAGGCAACTGAAGGAACACGGGTGGGTTTTAGTCAGTAAAAGTCTGACACGCCCTCCTGCTCCACCCAGAGCGGGAGAAGTTATTTGATGATTTCCCACCCTCAAAAAAATAATATGGTATGGACATGTGATATAGTGGAATGAGGAAATATCGTGAGTAAAGTTTGTAGTATGAATATAGATAACTATAAGAGTAGGGGGCCAAAGAAACGATGGATGGACTATGTGAATGATGATAGGTGATTACCGACATGACGACTAATAAAGTGTGGAAGAACAAGATATGTAGCACCGACCAAAGATAAATTGGAATAAGGGCAAGAGAATTATGTTTTTTAATCCCAGAGACTAATCTGACATTCCAAGTCTTTTGTGTTTGCTGTTTTACTATAGGTGTTTGACAGTATACCTATCAAATTAGTATCTGTGTTTAAAAAATGAACTGTTAGTAAAAATATAATGTGAGAAACATTTTTTATAGGTACGACTGTGGCAAAACAAAATTTATTATACCAATCGTTTCTGTACTAGTTGTGCTTGATTGTCTTGTCAAGTTTGATTAGTATCTTTTTTCTCATTATCTAAATACTACCATGCATGCTCAGTTCTAAATTTAAGATCCTTCCGAACTTACCAAAAAAAAAATTTAGACAGTACAACGGTACTCGTTTGTTTTCTCCATTTGCTAACTACTCTGTGGTTTCCAAGAAGATGTAATGAGATATAATATCGTCATCACTCTTGAACAATACTCGATAACAGTATCCTGACATTTGTTTGGATAATCCGTCGGTATATAATATTTACCGCAACTACCAGTAACTACTTCACTATGAATGCTTGTGGTAAAACAGTTAAGTGCTGGCAAAACCCGCAATGTAATAATCATGTTACTTTATAAACACCACCAATTTTTATTTCCTTCGTAAATACTTAAACGACATACAACTTTCTGCTTCCTCTAATTCAGATAAACATGGAACTCATTTATTGTTCATACAGCTGATAGTCAATAAACTTTCGTTTTCAATTAAAGTTGTAGCTTCTCAGGTAAATACTGCCTACGTAAATAAGAGTCTATTTGGGTACAAGCAAATATGATTTGACAATTTAAATGAAGTTAATAACATAGACGCTTTTATCCATGTATTTGGTATTCGAAAAACGAACAAATCTAGAGCATATTAGCATCAAATTCGATCCAAAGATACGTCACCATTCTAAAATAAATAACATAGAGCCTAATTTTGATCATATATTTGCTATTCCAAAAATGAATAAATCTAGATTTCTAGACCTTGTTAACATCAATTTAGATGCAAAGATACGTCATCCGACGTGTCTGAAATATCAATAGGTAGGTACTTGATTCGGACAGAAATTTAGTGGACCACAATGCTGGGAGCTCAATGTTTACAGGTTGTACTAAAAACAGATGACACAGAAGATTCAATTCAGATCGTGGAAAATTCGGAAAAACTAATGAAATGTTTATTTATGTAGTCAATATTTTGTTGGTCAAGAAATGCTGACACAAACTCAGAGGGTCTCTTTTAAAGTCCAAAATAAATAATTCGGCTTTTATGTGAGTCTAACAATGCAGGGCTATATCTGAAAGGGTCTTTTGAATAAAGAGCCATTATAGCTTTGAGCTGACCTATCCCAACAGACGGCTTGCATGCATCAGTCATCGTGTAGCTTAACGATGACTGATGCAAGCATATCGTATGTGTAATGTTAGGAGTTTAGTTAGTAGGTAAGGGAAAAATTGACGGTACCTAATTGACAGTAATATAAAAAAGGGCATTTGTTCCGACAATGCCAACTTCTGTGTTTCACGATGAAGTCTTCAATGGTACAAAGCTGGCACAGTATCTCTGTGTGCCTTAACTGTATCAAATAGGACTTCTGTCTCTACTTATCTATGGCATGTTCCAGCGGGTTGGCGAACAGTTAGATATTCGACACCAGCAATATTTATGTAATCATATATCTTAGTCAAACAGTGAGTCAGAACGTTGGTAGAATAGTTTCTGCTGAGAACGTTGACACTGCCAAGTTTATTGCACTTCGTAATTATGTGTTACAGGCGGTTTTCATTCGGATTTGATTGATGCTAACAACTTGCACATGCTTTATTGAACACCTTTGATCCGTTGAGGAAAAGGTAAATCAATATTTAACTAAACGCAGGTAGGTAGGTAATTCTCATGTTTGAGAACAAAGGAGTTTGTTTGCTTTTTATTGCGACCTCTTTTTACTTTGTTGACTTGGACGAGGTCCACTTGAACAGAAGTGAGTTCAAATACCATGGTACGACGAAGTAGGTGTCTAAGTCGTAAGTTGGGTAGAGGTGTATCTGTAGTACGCCCACATTTGCCATCCACCGAGCATAAATCCAGGTTCCGGGCTGCTACTGAGAAATTCGAGATGAAAAATCCCAATAATACTTTGCCCGACCTGGGAATCGAACTCGGGACCTTATGCTCATCAGTAGCGCTTGCGACCACTAGACCAACGAGGCAGTGTTTAAGTCGATTTCGTAAATTAGAAGATGAGTATATAATCCAAGGTAAATCAAGGTGAATTTTTAGTCACCGTTTAAATTTTTCAGGGTGACAGTAGCCGTGAAATTTAACAACTTTCTCCAAGGAACATGGGTCGAAAAATGAAAAAAATCAATCGGACCTCCCATCTCATGCAAAATCAATAGTCAGCTGATCGATTTTGTATGGGAGGTCCGATTTATTTTTTAATTTTTCGATCCATATTCCTTGGAGAAAGTTGTTCAATTTCACGGGTACAATCACCCTGAAAAAATTAAACGGTGAAAAAAAATTCACCTAGTATATCTTGATAAACTTTTCAACTGTGTATTCTTCGTGACAGACCAACTAGAATCCTAACAATTTCCAATTAGTAATATCTATTGGGTTTTGACAGCGATCCATTAGTTGCATAGGTACTGGCGGTAGCACAGAAGCTGCAACCATTAGGATTACGTGAGCTATCAATCAGTTTGTTATTATGAAGAAAAAGTTGTAGGTATTTCTGTAGGGTTGCCAAATTAATGGTATGTAAAAAAATCCTGTAGATTTATGTGTGAGAAAATGTGGGCATGGGTGGATCACGTCAGCCGCATGCAGTGACTGCTGGGCAACAGTCTCCACACGGTGGATACCGGAGTATACACGGCGCCGCGCCGAGTCTAGCCCAGAAAGACGAGGCCAGACGACCTAGACAGTAGACAAGTACCGCAAGGGTACGCTCAGCAATGGGAAGGTGAAGAGTAACTTAAAAAAAATGTGTACCTAACTACATCTATTTTGGGTGTCCTGTTTAAATTCCGGTCTGAAAAATGTCCATAACTTCAAAAAAGTAGGTTTTTGACACACATTAAGCACAGTTCGTCGGCATCGAGGCCCACATTCTGAGCTGTGAAAAGTAACATGTTCATGAAGAAGAATATCCATTCGAAATTAAAATGTACATATATATATACACATCTTTTATAGAAAGAAATAAAATTGAAGTGTCTGTTTGCAATGTCACAATACCAGTTTTTTAGGTATACTTTGATAGTAAAGTTATAAGCAAACACTAATTCAGAAACCAACAGGAAGACTAAAACAAGGTGTGAAAACCGATAGAAGTCTAGAAAATCCAGTTTACGTATCAACCCTAGAACAAGATTCTCTTGTATGGGTACATGTTCTGATTCCTACATACACATGATAATGTGGAATGAAATTCCGCTTCCTCATAAGAGGTTATAAGACTTGTTAGTCGTTAGTTAACTGATTACTTATACCTTTCCCAAGAAGCTGTTAGCCTTAGGCTTGTGTAAATAATCATACGCAGAGATCGGATATTCGGATGCATATTTACCTAAAGATATTTTTTAGTTATGAAAGTATGGAAGCGGCTTTATAAATTATTTGTAATATTTATTAAAAAACCCCGGGATTCTTGGATTGCATAACTATTCAGATATGTATTAATTTAAAATTAATGATTAACCCGATTCAAATATGTGTATGTACTGGAGGAGGGGTGGTTTGTATTAGTTAAAACAAAAAATAAACAAATTACTCACCTAAATTAAGACTTTTTCGATACAAAAGCGCATTCCATGTTAGCCAACATCTCAACTTTAGGTGAATATGCATCCGAATATCCGATCTCTGATCATAATTATGTGTCAAGTTGAATCATTAATTTCTTGTTTTGCTTTTACGATATTTTGGCAGTAAAAGAAATACTGTTTTAGATAGACACTTATGCCTGTTTTCTTTAACATTAGGGATCACTTAAATGAACGCCTAAATATTATTGCTCTGTTAGATTTTCAACTCTCAGATTTGAGACGACTATGACTGTTGAAAATCCAACAGTGAGCATTTTAGGCGTCAACTAGTTTATGTTAAATTAGGTGTTAGCGTTATGTGGCTGGCGCAAGTTGCAGACAGATCTTTACAGGTAGAAAAGAAAAGTAAAAAAAACAGTCAATGTTATAGTTTTTCTAGCATAGAAGATACAAATCGTGTCATATTGGAGCATGATGAAAAGTAGTTTGCGGGGTAATCACAACCAAAACTTTTAACAGCCTATCATCTGAGATCAAAAAGGTAAAGCAGATCCATTTTGGCGAAAATGTTGAAATCGTAAAATGAAGTGATATAAATCAGCCACAATTACTTACTTACGTTACATGAACCTTTTTCATATCGATGAATCTTGAGATATCTATCAACGCCTCGGAAGTAATGGCAAAATACATTGTGTTCACGAGATGTAAAGAAATCGTTACGTCGATCAGTGAATCGCTAATTCCGTTTTTCTCACGTCTGCGGCTGTTAGATAACTCAAAGTGCGCTTACGCACTATTGCTTTTTAAGTGTTTCTGTGCAAACTTGTATGTGTGCGTTACATAGTCGGTGTCTTACTGGTTTTGAAAATTATTTTATTTATTATGTAACTAGCTGACCGTACAGACGTTGTTCTGTCTTAACTATGAATATTGAATTCGCATTGGTATGATATTAGAAAAATCCACATGGTCGTTAAGTTTTCTTAAATGTTACGCGCAACTTTCTTTATTTTTCTTTCATAAGAACTGACAAAAACAAACACAACAAAAAAAGAATTAGCCAAATTGGTCCAGCCATTCTCTTGTGATGCCGTGACCATAGGGATTCATTTTTATATAGATAGATAGATGTCTTAGCTTAGGGTAACGAAAATGAAACTACAAATGCATTTGAATTCGTTCAGAAGGAAAAATTGAGATGGATAACATGTTTTATTGAATTTGAGTTGAGTTTATTTTCAATTAAACCATTCAAATGCACTTTTGAATGACTGAGATGAGACTTCAAAGTCTTGAGGACAAGAAGGTTAGTTGCCCATTCTTAAACGTAGATCTCTATGAAAAAGAACGGGCAAGAATCTCCAAGAACGCTCTTTTAAATCAATATATTTCAAAATCCTAGGTACATTATTCTTGTTGCTTCAATAAGTGAGAATGTAAAAAAAAAATATGAAGACGTAATTCAAAATATAACATTAAAATTTCATTTAAAATGAATTCATGTTGTTATCTAAATATACCGTTTCTGATTAAATTGACACCCGTGAATTTCACATTTGTACACCTAATTCAGAATATGATTACAATATTACGCTGTAAAATATAATAGTAAGCAAAGAAACAATTTTATTTCAAGGCCTTTCTAGCTAAGTTATGGAATTACAGCGTTTAATTCTAAATAAGTTTGAAATGAGATCATATCTGAATGAAAAATCGCTTCGTATACATAGGTTATTATCCAATCTGGAAATGCAAACTTCTTAGTAATTTAATCCAAGCAAGCAAATTGGTCTAATCATATCAATCTACTTATAATGAAGTAGAGACTCGTAGATACAAAGTTAGAGGTAAACAAGTGAATGTAAACTAATTTAACACATGTAGTAATGTTTTTTAGCCTAGGTATGTGGACGAATAATGTTGTATTTTTTTTTTACACGCTTTATATTAGCTCGGGTTGTATGTATGTATGTATGTAACGGAATCTTTGAGCGCGATTTTGACCCACTTTAAACGGTCAGATTTCATTGAAACTTTGTAAACTTGTCGAGGACCGATGACAATTTAATAATTTAAAAAAAAAATGAGAAAAAAAGAAAAAAACACGTTTTGTAGTTAGCAGAACTAAAAAATAGAAAATAAATAATAGTTTAAAAAACTAAAAAACACGCTTTAAAAACCAAACTAAAAAAGGAGAAAATAATTTAATTCAATTAAAAAGCGTGGGGTGCTTGACATTAATTGATTATAAAAATACCTCAAAAAGCACCCCACGCTTTTTAATTGAATTAAATTATTTTCTCCTTTTTTAGTTTGGTTTTTAAAGCGTGTTTTTTAGTTTTTTAAACTATTATTTTTAAGTATAAAAAGACAGTATTCAGGGGAAGTGCTAGGGTAGCTTGCGAAATTCAAATTTAGTTACGTACAGCAATAAGTAGGTCAGTGTCTATCTCAATTTTTCATGAAATAGTAGTGATTAATTAATTTACAGGGTTTTATTGATGATTTTAATAATTGTAATGCTGTAAATACATACGTGTTACGGTCGCGAATCGATTTTTTATCAACATACAACACTGACGTGCAAACTGCAAAAAGCGTACAATTTTTTTTTTTTTGCGGGCAACCGCTAGCGCTTACTTCTTAACTAAATTATCAATGTCATCTTTAAATTAATCTGACTTATCAATATTGTAAATGAAAACCTGTAAAGAGATCACTGTCTGGTTTCATTGTCAGGAGTCACCATTAAAGGCATCCGCAGATCGGTGCGACGCCAACGCGATTCTAGTACCTACTTAGATCATATTCCGTCAAACTTTTTTAGAACTGTTCTTTTATAGACGCGTCGCGCTGCCGCATCGCGGCTGTCTGCACCGATGTCACCCAGTTTTAAAACAAAAGATTGATTAAATGTGATATTTTTAACCAATTTACGAAATGAATCTCATAAATCATCTATCCTAGTTTTATTAGTTCGAAGCGACATTTTATCGTTTATTGTCACTTTGCAGTGTAAACGTAAATTAAAGCAATGAATAGAAAATACTTATGTAAGCATGTTTGTGCGGCCCTGTTCTATACAAAAGGTGTTACAACCAGAAGTGAATATGAATGAAGAAGAAATAAAGTAATTTTGCCTGTCCTTTCCACACTTACATGCGACTTAAACTTACCTGGCGAAATGTGGGTGAATATAGGTACACTTTCTCCCAAACCTTCGAGGAATAGGTATGGTGTTATGTACACACTTATCACTTTTGTAACTAAGAAGACAGAGATCAAATTAGTTATAACGTTTATCAAAGACTACTTTCTGCCAACAACTTCGTTCGCGTGACATTTCTTGCTCCTCCGACAAACTTCGTCCGCGTGACATTTCTTGCTCCTCCGACAAACTTCGTACGCGTGACATTTCTTGCTCCTCCGACCAACTTCGTCCGCGTGACATTTCTCCAACTTCGTCCGCGTGACATTTCTTGCTCCTCCGACCAACTTCGTACGCGTGACATTTCTTGCTCTGCTTGCTTTGGATTCTTTACTTTATACAGATACGTAATCTATATCATCATTACGTTATAAAAGTTATGTAAAAACCTAATGATTTGCAACATGCATGGTGTTAAGAGATTATTTATGTGCTTAGAAATATAATGGCTATGAAATTGATTGCAGTAATTAGAGGATGTTTTATTGATTTACGATAGCTTTCGATTAGTGGAATTATTACAAGAATTTGTCCAATTTCTCTAGAGGCTTGTAGATAGGGTTGATAACATTCAATTGGGGCTATTATCTACGGAGTAAAGTGGTATTATCTGCACAAGTACATACATAGAACATACACATATAGAATTCAAAAAAACTTCCCGACGATTCTGATAATGAATTTGTTTTTCTTAGACTTCTTGCAAGACGTTTGGCGCTCAACCAATTTAAAGGCTTTTTCAAACAAGCGCGACGCGACACGTGTAGAACAATTTACATGAAATTTTCTTAGAAATTGTTCTACGAGAGTCGCGTCCCACCTGTTTGAAGAAGCCTTAAAACATATTTCTGCTCTTGACAATCGATTGAATATAAAGTAAAGGATAAAGTATTTTTTTTTTAACATTGCCCCACACTAGGAATTTTTCCTGTATTGTGGGTGCGTTTACAAACATTTAAAATCACATACACAAACAGCCAGACCCGTGCGGGAATCGAACCCGCAACGCGCAGCGCAGCAGTCAATCGCTTAACCACTGCGCCAACCGTGACAGAGTCATAAATCAAAAATGTTTCTATGGATTTGTGGTGCAAGTGGATGGTCTTAATCATTCGTTTTCCTGATAGTTTGTACCTTCTCGTATCATAAATTGTTTTGCAAACACGTTGAGTAACAGGTAAACAAGCTTTCACATTTACAGTGGGTAAGCATTAGCTAGGATGAGTTTTGCTTCCTGGGCCCACTTGCCTGATAAAGTGTAGGTACACACAAACTAAGGTAAGTAACTTTTGAAAGCTTATTTTAATTAAAAATGTTGTGCCACTTTACAATTTCATCCTAGATCAAGGTATGGGTATTAGACATTAGGATGTATTGAAATAAAAATATATGGTTTATCGACGCACAAACTGTTATTATGTATTCAGGACATACCTATGGTTCTAGACCCTCAGCTTAGAAACTTGACGTCGATAAAACAGCAAAAGTGCAATATCTAAACCGTCAAAACTGTATGAAACAGCAGTTTTTTTTTTGTAAATAACGAAAACCAATTGAAAAAAAGAAATTTGGGTCTAGAATCATGTACTGAATTCACACTATTTTTTGGCAACAGTTTGCTTATCGATTCTCCTTACATCCTGTTTATGTATGGGCATCCATTTGACATTGGATAGACTTACGCTACTGAAAAACAGAAATCCAAACTCACGATTTACCAACGCACATTGGAACGCAGCATCATAGGTGTCAAGCGTCCAGACAGAGTTAGAAACACCACCCTCCATTACTCAAGTTGCGGTCCATTACTCAATGTTGGAGAAAAAACTGCTAAGCTGAAGTGTGAGTGAGCCGGACACGTCGTGCGAATGCACCCGGAGAATTGAGCAAAGATCGTCACACACTAAATGCCTGAGGTAGGATATCGCTATCGAGGTAGGCCACGGCGAAGGTGGTGGGACGATCTGATAGGATTGCAGGGTCTACATGACCAGAGAACGCATAAGGAGGAAGTTTGGAAGGAATTAGGGCAGGTATATGCCCAGCAATGAATGGCTAACAAAAAATACGTGTTTGGCTACTATCTACGATGGTACACGGTTTTATTTAGAGAAAGCAACCTATATAATCATGACTTGTAGTTACCAAGGTTCTAGCTATAATTTATCAAAAAATCCAAGCTTACAAACAGCACAAGTTCATGTAATTAAAAATCAGTAAATATCCGTATTGCGTTTCTAAATGCAATTCATAGTTTAATACTTCCTCTAGTTAACTTTCTATCCGACAAAGTTACAAAAGGATCATAATTTAGTGCTAAATGCAACGCTTTTTAACGTAATAATTGGTTTGAAATACAGTATATAAATTGGTTATTAGCAGTCCGTACACTTTGAGATTATGATTATTATCGATTAAGGTCAAATAAACTTTCTACCGTTTTTTCTTTATTACATTAATAAGGTGTACATAATAAAGAGTATGATATATTATATTCTATTTTCAATCGATCAACTGCTAGTGTTGTTAGCACAAAGCTTTGTGGACCTTTTAGTACTCTCTACCGTCTAAAACAAGATGTTTAACCACATTTAATTTATTTGTCAGTTTCCAGTAAATGAAAATATCACGAAAAAGGTTCAAAATCTTCTGTCTCCTTAATTATTTTGTCGTAAATGAAAATTGAGTAGTGGTGGCCCATTTGAAACGGCCCCGACTTACCGAGTTTGTAGGTTATAGTCATAGGTTCTAACGAAAAGGTTTTACTTTGTATCAATTATTTCATCACCACTGCTATCAAAACGGTGAAGGAAACCGAAATGTCCTAGAATAAAAAAACGAAGACTGTGACATTCATCAACCTGCATTGGGCCCGCGTGATGTATCACGGTCCACTCACTCTCAAAGAAAGGAAGCCTGTATTCCAGCAAAGGAGACATTATAGGCTGCTAAGCTAAAGGAATGAATGCTTATGAAAATTGCACGAACAAAGGTGCAAATCTTCTTACTCCTCCGGATAAAGCGTGACAAAGTTGCGCCAGTAATTTTAATTAGGCAAGGTTTGTGTCGTAATATCATTGTCACGATGCACCGACCACTAAACCGCAAGGCATGCTCCCGCGCAGCTTATTAAAGAGTCAGCTGCTTGGTCTATTAACATTACGTAATGTTTATGTAAATAAATACAGAAGCTCGGGGTGTTTTGCGAAAGTAATACCTAATTGACTAACGTACGTAAGTACCTACTTTACTAAAGGTACACACGGCTACACATCTAGCTATATATTTCCAGTTTACAGTGTAAACTTTACACTGACCTCGCACTGTACGGAAATCCTATACAATGTGAGATCAGCTTATACTGGAAATTTATATTTTGATGTGTAGCCGTGTGTACTTAGTAAAAAGGAATAGATTTTTTCTTCCTATATAATTTGAATTGATTGGTCACGCTTGAGGCTTGTCCACACATAATTATTATATCTCTTGAATAATTATAAGGTTTCTTGAGAATATTACAAATAACAAATATACCTACATATGTCTTCGATACAACATTGTTTTAAATTGTTTACATTCTCGACTTAATAAAAAAGATCTAGACCATACTTGGTGTATATTAACATTATTAACATAAATATCGCGTTCTCACTTAGTTACATTACTGTATTTATTATGTAAATAGGCTTCTCATAACATTCGTTATATGAATCGGACATTTATGAATTACAGATGAATGGCAAAACAAGATCAGTCGTGAGTCGTGACATACTTCGAATAAAATATATAAATTAATTATAGTACAAAGCAGATCGAGTATGAAAAGTACAGTAATTCTATTACAAGTTGTAGGTACTGTACTTGAGATTAAAGTCCAACAGGTTTAGCATGACGCTTTCTATTTCTACGAAGAATAGACAGTGCTTTTTCAATACAAAGTGACATTTCGTTTCTCCAATTTTGACATCGCACCGTAAATATCCTTCTACAATCTGTCATTTTGTCTTTCGTTTCTAGCAATCTTGGTCTAGGTCCTTTTAAATGTAGACTAGGTATTTCAGAAGAATATTTCTTCCTAAACTGTCAAAATCACACTGACAACAAACTTTCAACTCGACGGCCACAAAGTGTATACGATTATCTACAAAAGCATGATTCGGTTAGAACGTATAACTGTGATAATAGAAAAACATAGCTATCTTCTCCGATTGTACATCATTTAGTTAATAGTCATGTCTATTCTTCCGTCAAAAAATCGGTGCTCGTGCTAAGCCATTTGAGCAGGGAATTCCAGTTAGCCAATGTTGAATTGAGATCGTCGTTAGCGAACTGATAATATTAGGTACTTCATTTTTTATGCTGGTTACCACATAGTAAAAACGTATAATAACTTAAGTTTGCCTGACATAGTTAATATCTGCCCTACAATCATTTACTAAAACACTCGTTGGAGAAAATCACGTCTTCATATAAATAAAATAGTGTTTTTGTATTAGAACACCATACATCAGTAAAATCAATGTTTATCCATGATGAATATCATAAGATTCATTTATAAACGACGCTCCTGAAATCAGCGCTGTTGCAAATCTTCTGTCACAAACGTCAATGTCATCGCAATGGATGCGTTCAGTCTTCTACATCATTAATTAGTAAACTATCATTCATAAACACAACACTGTGAAGTATTGCCAAATCAATTATGTAATAATGGGCACTCCATTATTACATAATTGATTTGGCAATGAAATGTAATAATTACAACTAACAGTGGTTTTTGCGGTCATGTTAGAATATATATTTGTAACACATAATGAGCTTCACGTCCGAAGTAGGTATCAATGAAAGTACATAAGTACTTTCCTTACACCATTTTGGGGAATAAATTGTAGCACGTAAACTGTAGAAATGATCTTTTGCAAGCTTACAGCTCTATCACAAGCAATGATTTCCTACTAAGTACGTAACTGCATACGCACAAAAAGTTTTTCACTCTTTGAAAAGATTATAATTTGATTAAGGCCCTGGTAACTTTAAATATTGTCGTTATGAGTGCTAATAGTTCTTATGGCAATCCGATACGGGTTAAAATCTGTTGTAGTAAATTCGAATAATAAATGAGCAAGCATTGTCGTGAAAATGCAAATAAAATCGTATAAAATTAGATATTAACTATTTAATAATAAATAATCCATCACTGGATGCAGTTTGGCATTTGGAGTTTTATGGTATATTTTAATTATAATTATAATTGTTATTGAAGGGATAAACTGGTTTTTAAAGATAATTAAGAGGTGACTTTGATGATTTTTTTGATGCATTAAAGTATGTTTTATTATGTTTTGAGTTCCATCACTCTATGCAAAAAAGACTTTAAAATATCAATTGTTTTTTTGTTTCAGAATTATTTACGGTTAAAGAGATACACTGGTTTAAAAAACCACCTTTTTGAGCGTTTTCAAGAAATCACCGCCTTAAAACATAGTTTCAGCATCACGGATATCTTAAAGACCGCAGGGTGAATCTACCGCGAAGTGTTTATTTATAATGTTGAAATGTAATTTAATAAAACTGTTCCTTTTCAAATTTAAACTTTACTCAACCATGATAAGGTTTTGTTTAGATTATAAATGAGTCGCAGGGATTACCCCATGTTATTGCATTTGGGTGCTGTTTTCACGCATAATGTTTGAATTTTATGCTAAATGTTCCAATTATGAGCATTTAAGGCTGCGGGATCGATAATGTAATTTAATCTGTTTTGGGTGTCAACCGTGATTATTCTTGGCGCGTTTTATGCAAGAAATTGACGATATTTACTTTAAATATGCCAAGATAAGTTCAAAAGAGTGTGAGACTTTCGAGTCATCGGTAAATATTCGCAATCGATTTTCTTTTCTAGCAGTTTACTTACATTTGAGAGTGTGAGTTATTACATGAACAAGCTAGGTAAGCTTTGTTTATTTAAGATTAACAGAAACAAAATCTACGTAACGTAATATATTTTAGATAAAAACATTTAAGTTATGGGATTCTGTAAAAAGTTGTTACCAAATTCAAATATTGTAGAACAAACGATATTCAAGGCAAGAAGCATTTTGTTGGCATCAGCTTACACAAAAATCCACTTCTTTTTAAACATTTTTAGGTACTTAGGTACTAGCGACCCGCCCCTGCTGCGCACGGTTTTTACAACTTGACAAAACGTCGATATTTCTTTATTATATGGGAGTTTAATATTAATGTACACCTTGCGGAATAAATTTTCTGAAAAATAAATATTATAAAAAATATATGGTGCAAGCCGCATAAAAATCCGTTGCGTAGTATAAAAGAATAGCACAATTTATTATATTAACTAGCTTCTGCTCGTGACTTCATCTGTGTAAATTTTTTGGTTTTAACATAAAACATATCCAATAGCATCGCATCGCCCACCCGCGATAGTCCTTAATTTTCTGTGGTTCTTTCTGATTTTTTTCTTTCTACTCAGCTCCTTAGGGTTGTAGCGTAATGTTAAATAATCTATTACCTTCCTCAATGCAAAAAGATGTTTTTAAATCTGACTGGTAGTTCCTTCATACAAACTTACACACAAACTTTTACGTTTTTAGGGTTCCGTAGCCAAAGGGTAAAACGGGACCCTATTACTAAGACTCCGCTGTCCGACCGTCTGTCTTTCTGTCCGTCTGTCACCAGGCTGTATCTCATGAACCGTGATAGTTAGACAGTTGAAATTTTCACAGATGATGTATTTCTGTTGCCGCTATAACAACATATGCTATAAAAATAGAATAAAATAAATATTTAAGGGGGCTACCATACAACAAACGTGGTTTTTTTGCTCGTTTTTGCACGATATTGATAACGCCAACAGGAAGACGCTTGAAAAATTCACAGTTTATTTAGTTATATATTCAATTTAAAAATTAATAATTAAATTAAAATAAAACAAATATTTAAGTGGGGCTCCCATACAACATACATGATTTTTTTGACGTTTTTATAGATAATGGTACAGAAACCTTCGTGCGCGACTCCGACTCGTACTTATATGTATAATATATACAGGTGCAGCTGAGCTAATTGCTATCAGCATCTCTGCAAATTCAACCGGCAGGTTTTTTTGTAAAGGTACAAAAACAAAAGCTTTTACCAATACTACTGCCACTAAACATCTCAACTTTGTCCCCTTTTCACGAAGACAACAAACAATGCGTAGTGTTACAAAATTGAACGGAAGCCAGGGGTCGTCACTCACTGATCACCTTGTCATCAGCTCACCTTGAACGCCTGGGTGCACCGTCAAGGTGTTAGCTTGTTAATCACTGGTAAGTGGTAACTTCGCGGTCTATATATGTCACTTGACAAAAACAAAGCTATTTATGAACGAACGAATAAAATAAAAATTCATTAAGTAATGATTATTTTAATTAAGAACAGTTTCCATATAGTTTTCGTGGAAATTGTTCTACTAGAGTCACGTCGCTCTTTAGCGTCGTGTCTGTCTGCGGGAGCCCCTAATCTTCACTGACAATGACTGTTGTAATTGCCACGTTAGTGTTTCATTTAAAGTGAACGACAAGGCTATATTTGGAGTCTCTCTGAGGGATCGAACACGGATTGTGGTGAACCGATAAAGAGCTGGAGTGATCGGCATATCCCACACAGAATAAGCAAGCTGAAGTGGAAATTGCGTGACCAGACTAGTCGTAAAACCGATGGTCATTGGGGTAGTGGAGTTTCTGAGAGTTAATCACGAATGGGTAAACGTGGTGTGGGACATCTCTTGGCTAGACGGAGCTGCTGTAGAGCAGCAAGGCCATCAGAGGAGGTACTTAAAGAGAGTACTATTGAAGAGACCTTCTAGCAGTGTACTGCATTTTTTGAACGTCTAAATTATATGAGAAAGTCCCCCAAAACGTGCCCGAGAAGTAGTGCCACAAACTTCTCAGCACGCTGATGGTAACGATGAAAACGTTGAGTATGAAGTCTGCTGCAAGCATCTTATATCGCCTCTATTATTATAAGACTTCTGTCTAATGCATAATTACAATGTTCAGGAATTTACTTACTTATAAGTAGAGCAGTGGTGGCCAGTGGTAACAGCTGCGACTTATAAGTTGTAGGTCGTAGGATCAAACCCAGACAGAGGCACTCTGTGTTATTTAATCATCACTGCTCTCAAAACAGTGAAGGAAAACATCGTGAGGGAACCGGCAGTTCCTAGAACCAGATTCGAAGATTTATTTGACATCTAGCAACTAGTACTGGGCCCGCGTGGTGGACAGCCCACTCCCTCTTACCGCCAGGAAGCCTGTGTCCCAGCAGTGGGTACTTAACAGGCTAATTAAGTGTATACTTAGAAGTAAGCCATTCTTTTGTTTATTTTATAGATCAACACGGAAAATAATACCTGTTACGGTACGCTTGCCGCGGTTGGTCATACGAAGACCCCGCCGTGCCTCGGAAAGCACGTTAAGCCGTTGGTCCCGGCTGTCATTTGTGGATGTTTGACAGTCGTTACGGGTCGTCAGAAGCCCGAAAATCTGACAATCAGTCTTACCAAGGGGTATCATATTACTCAGTTACTGGGTATTCTAGTATTCAGGTGCATCCGGTTAGACTGGAAGCTGACCCCAACGTAGTTGGGAAAAGGCTAGATAGATGAAGATGAACACGGAAAATAATACTTATATATTAAATTAGTTAGTAGAATTTTAAGTACATAATAAACATCTGAATCATGTAACAGACTGCTAATGTAGAATAGGCAATAGACTTACTTTATGATGATTTAATAGCCGCTTTGTTTTACAATTTTATGTTCAAATATTGTATAATATGCAATCTGTTGCAAGTAAGTGAGGAGTAATGCAAGTTATTTTGATGACTGCATAGATAAAAAGCTTAGATATGCATAATGTACTGCAGAATTGCATTTAAAAGAGAACGCGGGCGATTTACGATGTTTAATTGTTTTAGAATGCAGTGAGATTTGATTTTTGTATTTACTGCCTCGTTGGTCTAGTGTTCGAGAAGAGGTACTGCTAAGCATGAGTGTTTGGGTTTTAATCCCTGGTCGGGCAAAATTGTATTCGGTTTTACAGCTGGATTATTTTAGTAGCAGCCCAGTGACTGCATTTGTGCCCAGTTTTACAAGGGATTGGCGAAAAATGGGTGTATGTACATATATGTACCTACACCTCTGTCTAAACCTTTGAGGATTACAGGCGTCATGTTATGTTAGATTGATTCGTTTGAATTGAACTTTATTTCAGTAAAACTGTTGCATGAGGCGCATGATATTTTTTATGTTCAAGAATTATACCTACATATAAGTTATCCCAAAGGACTATTTTTTAAGTTTTGACTTTCTCTACTTCCCGCGGAAGCACTTACGTTAATAGTTTCACCATTATACAAAATTTTAATTCCAATAATTCAATCCGTCCCGTTAGATTATGTACATACAAATATAAACCAATAAAAACGAACCAACTACATATTTTGCTCAAAGTATAAAACAAATAGTCTATCCAAAGGGCATGACACTAATAAATACAAACAAATGGTTCAGTCGTGACATGAGGGCAATGAAAACTTCACAGATAACAAATAGTGCCTTAATTAGATATAACAACTGTTTTAATTACAATGCGGGTAAATAAAATAACAACACAGAATAGACAAGTGCAGAACAATCACTCATAGAAAGACATAAGGGTATTAAACGGTACTTCTTTTGATGAAATGTTTTCGGGCAAAATGACAAACATCGCATGAAAGATAGCGAAAGTTTTTTTTTTTTTGGGAATGACATCTCGCAGTTCAACCTATGGGGTTATCGTTTGCTTAACCGGGCTTAAATTAAGATTACCAGCCAGGGCTTTAAACAAACTTAAAACTTGAGTGACTGCTCGCTATGGGCATTCATCATCGTCATCATTTCAGCCGAAAGACGTCCACTGCTGGACATAGGCCTCCCCCAGGCTGCTCCACTTCGACCGGTCTTGTGCTTCCCACATCCAGCGGATTCCCGCAGCCTTCACAAGGTCATCGGTCCACCTTGTGGGAGGCCTTCCCACTCTACGTCTTCCGGTACGCGGTCGCCACTCCAGAGCCTTTCTGCCCCATCGGCCGAAAGGGGGGCATGGACATGGCTATGGGCATTAGCGAAAGCTAAAAAAACCTCACTTGGACTGAATAGGAGTCAACCACGCACAACGGACTGAATAGGAGTCAAGTGCGGACTTTGGAGTCAGATACGAGATACCAGACGAATTTTATTTTCCGGAAAGAAAAGAAAACGGCTAAGTGTAGTGAGTATTATCTCTGCAAGTTTTCGAATCTCACATAATGTAAATACATATATTTTGCTTGAATTGGGTTTCTAGTGAGCTTAACAACTTTTTGTTCAATAAACCTTCTGTAAAAACCTCTTTATCGAGTGTTTAAACGGATAATTTAATAAAAGAATAATTCCAAACAAGGGCATTCTGAATGCCAACATAATGTGAGTCGCACAAGGATAGCCGTGGTGCTCTGATTCGAATCCAATAGATTTATTGATATTGTTATTTATTTACTTTACTATATATACTTCGATAGTCCTATTCTTGGGCAAAGGTTCCTTCACGGCACGGTTGGCCCAGTGGTTCAGTGATCGACTGCTGCGCTGCGTGTCGCGGGTTCGATTCCCGCACGGAACAAATATTTGTATGATCTGCAAGTAGTTGTTCTGGGTCTGGCTGTTTGAGTTTGTGAGTTTAAATGTTTGTAAACGCACCCACGATACAGGAGAAATTCCTAGTGTGGGGCAACGTTTTTTTTAAAAAAAAAAAAACAAAAAAAATACTATTCAATGTTGCAATTTCGGTTATTCTAGTATAGTAGTCCACTGCTCTCAAAACGGTGAAGGAAAACATCGTGAGGAAATCGGCATGTCCTAGAACCAAATCGACGGTCCCTACGTACAATCCCCTAAGCGGTGGATACGTGATTTGCATGTTTAATAAGTCTCTAGATGGCAAAATGCACTTAAATCCATCATGACATTAAATTAACTAGAACATGATGTATACGTCAGGCAACACACACATTCACACACCTAAATCCACACACCTACATCCACACACCTACATGCACACACCCAAAACACATCTCACCTCACACATGTTACCTCTGTTCTTATTCTAATCAGAAAATGAATGTATTTTAGAATTATTAACAATTTAATTTTTGTTTAATTTTAATTTTCTTGTTAATTATCAAAATTTTTGCATGTTTTAATTTAATTTTATTTATCTTTTAATTATTGCTTAAACTATGTGTGCATTGTATATAGTCTAAACCTTCTAATGTTGATCCTTGTAACTGGAGAAACCTCGACCCCTGTCATACAGGATGTCCTAGTTCAGGGGTCGAGACCTCATTGATGTAACGTGCACTGAAGTTTGGAAATAAATTACTATTACTATACGTGTTTGCAACTTTGAAGCGCTTTCCTGTGTAATTTGTTATTTGTAGTTAGGGGATTATACGTAGGGACCGTCGAAATTATCTAAGACTTGCGACATCTACCAACCCGCACTGGGCCCACTCCCTCTCACAGAGAGGAGGCCTGTGGCCCAGCAGTGGGAACATTATACGCTGATTATGCTTAAGCTTAATGCTAGTGTAGTAGTCAAGATTGCAAGTTTTTTTTTGTTTACCTATACAGAGTGGTAGAGACATCGACGCGTCAACATGGATTCAGTACAATATGTTTCTGTACCCCTGAACCCCCGTGGTTATTAGCAACTTTGTGGTTCCATACATATTGACGGCGCGCCGTAGCTATTGCAATTTTCTATGAAACAGCAGACTTAGCACGATGCTTTCTATTTCTACTCTACCGTAGAATAGAAATCGCTTGTCTATTATCTACTTTTACGTCGAAAAACGCTTCTCTACGGTTCTCGTGCTTAGCCCGCAGCAGATTTTTTGTTCGATACCCGACGAAATATTGCTACGCTAGATAAAATCATGGGAATCATGTTCTAGAATCACGTGCTGAAGTCATGGTTACAGTTTGCGCGTTGATGTCGCTGCCAACTTGTATATCTTTAAGGAATTCTGTTTTTGTGTGCTTTTTGAGTCCCTGACTCAATTTATTTATTTGACTGATTTTATTCATTGGAGTTAGAGGTACACACGGCTACACATCAAGCTATACATTTCCAGTTTACGCTGATCTCGCACTGTACGGAAGTCCTATACAATGCGAGATCAGTTTATACTGGAAATGTATAGCTTGAAGCGTAGCCGTGCCTACTATCAAGATTAATTTAATTAAACAGGAAGGTAAAATATACTACATTAACATTACCTATGATATGGTATGTTACTCGGTAAAAAAACTATGATATCACGAGCACATTAGAACAAATCCGTTACATTACTATTTAATGACACGTAAAAGGAATTCAATCTCGACTGGCTTTGATTGTCAGTATCAATTTTATTTAGGGCGCGTAATTGTTCAGACAAAAACAGCAAATCACGTTAGAAAAAAGCGGCCATGTACGATTCGGACTCGTAAACGAAGGGTTCCGTACCACCGTACAATAAATAGGTCATTGCTATTATTGCCAAACGCCGAAAGAAACACATTACTTGTATAGGACCTTTTAATTTTGAACCTTATTTTATTTTTATTATTTGTTGTTTTCGCGGAAATAATGAAATATGAGGAAATCTACCAACCCGCAATAACCTCGTGGGGTATATTACGGCCCACTCCCTCTCACAGCGCAGCCCAGTGTCCCAGGAGTGGGAACATTATAGGCTGATTATAGTGGCCATAATAGCACACTCTGTGTTATATCAAGTGTCTACCTATTGCGGTTCAAAGGGTACGGCCCTGGGGGCCTACTCTCTAAGCACGAAATCCGTAATCTCGGTCGAAGTTACGGGCGTTTTCTACTCCGTATCACTTACGGACCTATGATTAGTTTGGGGCCCAAACCAAGAATGAATTACTACACGATATGACAGCTGTCCCTAATCCCTATATGGTTTTACCCATCCAGAAAAGTTAATTAATCAGCTGTAGGAGTCACTTTGAAGTTTCGAACAATTTTCATTTGGATTTAGAGAGTAGCCCCCCTGTGACAGACGGACGGACGGACAGACAGACAGTGAAGCCTTACTCTTTGGGTACGGATCTCTAAAAAGCGTGAACTCGGAAGTGAACAAACTAAAATTCACAGCATGCGAGAAGTAGGAAGAATAAAGTTACGCGATTGTGTGAAATGGCAATTACATAAATTATGTAAGTCAATGAAGTAGATAGTTGCGCGCCTTGAGTCGAGATACGATCGATTTATACTTAGACAACGGGCTGCATACAAAAGCTCACCTGGGGTAAAATAATAGTTTAAAAAACTAAAAAACACGCTTTAAAAACCAAACTAAAAAAGGAGAAAATAATTTAATTCAATTAAAAAGCGTGGGGTGCTTTTTGAGGTATTTTTATAATCACTTAATGTCAAGCACCCCACGCTTTTTAATTGAATTAAATTATTTTCTCCTTTTTTAGTTTGGTTTTTAAAGCGTGTTTTTTTAAACTATAATTTATTTTCTATTTTTTAGTTTTGCTAACTACAAAAACGTGATGTTTTTTTATATATTTTTTTTTTCCTTTTTCTCAATTTTTTTTTTATTGTTGAATTGTCATCGGTCCTCGATAAGTTTACAAAGTTTCAATGAAATCTGACCGTTTAAAGTGGGTCAAAATCGCACTCTAAGGAGTCGGTTACATACAAACAAACATACAAGTGAAGCTAATATAAAGCGTGTAAAAATAACTTCATGTAAGTCACATAAGTCTAGTAGACTAACCGTTGTAGTCGTGACAGTCACTGGTTTAAAACGTTCTAACACCAAGTTACGCTCCAATTTAAGTCCACCTCACTACCTAGTTTAAAAAAAAAAACATATTTTTTGCTAAATTACGTGTTAAGTAAATTAAGATTCTTTAGTTAGATTAAAATAATTTGACACGAAATACTCGCATTGACAGCTCCAACGAAGCGAGAGTGATTTACGATCGAGCTCCGACGAATAAGGTCAATGTCATCGATTGTTTAGCTGAAAACATTTTTTCGAACGGTTTTATTTAAACTGGCATCTGCAATACGTATTGCAGAATAGAAAGATTTCTTAACACATAAACGCTAAGTATTCTATCGGCATCCACGAATGATGTGCAAACTCACTAAGTAGCTGCTACGATTCTGCACTCGATTTCCCGGAATGGTGTTTTGAATCGTGTAATCGAGTTGTGTATCTCGATTCAGCCGATGTGCGATTACGTAAGGCGTCATCCGACATGCTCCAAGTTTCACTTTCACGTGAGTTACAGTTTCGCCGAGTGTCATGTCGCCCGCGCAAGCTTCGAATCGCACGCGCATCGGAATCGATTTTATTTGGGAACCGGTAGTCGATTGCGCATTTTCCGAAGGCCGAAGATTTTTTGCTAACAATACTCGTTTGTAGTGAAATAGTTTGCGAAACATACGCGATTATTTATGCTAATCATATGCTAAGCGTGTAATTAGTGACGTTTAGAGAACAATGACCGTTTAATAAGCGGCTGCTCATTAACTGCATTCGCACGTGCATAATATTGTAGAATTTTATTAACATACGTACGTATTTTGTATCATACATAATAGGTATCATGACGTAAATTGTCATTAATTAATGAATGGAGTGTGGGAATGATATGTGATAAATGTTGCTGAATTTATACAACTAATCAGAAGGCCAATTTACGTGTTTAAAATCGTTCAAAATCTAGTGACAATATTATTTCGGTGGCAATCAATGTCAAAACTTATTTTCTTTTAATACTAAGTAAAAATATTTCAATGTTTAACAAGTTAAAAAAACCGATATTTTTGTATGATTGAGACAGATTTTAGAACGCAAACGATCTTATAAACACGAGGTCACCGAGGACTCTGGATTGCTAAACGAAGAAATTACATACGTCAGTATCTATAATAGAATCAATATATCTGTATTGCTTCAATTTGATTCTTTTTACCTATTTTGGTATGGTAATTTTATTCTGGGTGCATCGTTTTCACTCATAATCATATAATGAATGTACTATGTTAAATATTGTACTTAAAACATTTTAAAAGAGTAACGGTGGAGTTTCTTGCCCATTCGTCTCCATACGAAACTACATTTTGGAAGGGGCGACTAGAATCAATTCTATTTTAATGTAAATGTTGACGTTCAAAAGTGCCTTTTAAGTGCCTATTTGAAATAAATGCTTTGACTTTGATCAAATTTCGCCTTGTTTCCCCGAATGGGAATTTGGGGCCATTTTTTTGTTTATGTTCCAAGTCCCATGTGATAGGAAGCGAGCTTAATGCCATCAACCAAGCACAAATCCAGACACTGAACTGCTTCTGAGAAATTCCAGATAGAAAAACTCAATAACACTTTATTTGTCCTGGGAATCAAATCCAGGACCTCATGGTCAGACCAGTGACAGTAAAAAAAAACAAGAATTTGTTATTTATTATATCATCTGTTTTCTATGTGCATTCTTATAACAAACAGTACATGTAAAGAAAAAAAAAACCCTTGCACCTTTGACCACGCGAAACACATGTCAACTTCTATATTTCAATTTCGTTCTTGACCCACATCGATCATCGCAAATGTCAAATGTTTGATCCATTATTCGGGCCAGCACAGAATTGGTGAAAGCATTTATCACATTACGGGTGATTGACACGAGCGGAGTTAAATGCCATTTGTCCAAGGTTGGCGCCCATTGTGCCGCACGTTGGTTACGCCCGCTTCGGTGCGCTTGCCCTGTTAGCAATGCCTTTAAACATGTATTATGGGTATGGAAGGTATAGGTAAGTTACTTGTCAGCTTACAATGTGCTTGTACAGTTTTATAAACAAGTATCGATTTAAGTCAAGGGGCAGTTTAAAGTTTTGTGTATTAAGTACTGCAAGCTCAATCATATACCTGTGATTCTAGTAAATCTGGGAGGCAATTCTCGTATTTTAAGGAATGTTCGTATTCTAATCACACTTCCCAATCTGTCAGAATTGCAACCTTCATAATCAGCCTATAACGTTCCCACTGCTGGGACACAGGCCTCCTCTCTGTGAGAGGGAGTGGGGCGTAATCTACCACGCGAGCCCAGGGCGGATTGGTAGATGTCACATGTTTTCGATTTTTTTGTTTTCCTCACGATGTTTTCCTTCACCGTTTTGAGAGCAGTGGTAATGAAATAATGTACACAAAGTAATGCGCCTGTCTGGGTTCGAACCTGCGACCTACAACTCGTAATACGCGGCCTTTACCACTGGCCCACCACTGCTCTCTTGTGACCTAGAACTTGTTACCTTGATTATGGCTAAAATGAAATTGTGACTAGATTTTAACGATTTTAATTACGGGAAATCATCATTATCATTATTATAATCTTCGCGTTTTCCCGGTTGCATCCTTTCGGAGCCCAGGGTCCGCTTTCCTACTTTTAAGCTTCCACTTTGGACGGTCTTTTGCATCCCTTATTGCTTTTGCAGTCCATTGGCACGCATGTCATCCGCTATGACGTCAAGCCAGCGCTTTTTGGGTCTTCTTCTTCTACCGGGGCTCAGCGGAGGCGGCATGGCCAGACATTTGTTTCCTACGTACCTTGCCGGTTTCTGTAAAACGTGCCCGTACTAACGTAAGCGGCACTCCTGCAATTTGTCTGCTATGTCACGGATATCAAGGCTGCCGCAAATGCGTGAGTTCTTGACGCGGTCTCTCCGCGTAACTCCAGACATCCAGCATAACATTTTTATCTCCGTGACACGCAGTTCTTGCTTGCGTCGCTCAAGTACTGGCCACGCTTCACTGCCATATAAAAGGACAGGCCTAATGATGGATTTATAGACCTGTCCCTTTAACTTAACTTAGCTCTGGGGTCACAAATGCCACCAGACACCTCTCGCCATTTGGCCCACGCTGCAGCAATGCATGCCTTAACGTTGCAGTCGATGTCACTAGACGCGTGGAGTACAGATGCCAAGTACTTAAACTGGTCCGTGCTCTCAACCTTGTCTTCGCCCATGTGGACGAGTGTGTGATCTGTTGTGTTGCAGGCAAGTACTCGGTCTTCGCCACATTGAGCTTGAGACTGCCGTTCTCAGGGGTAATTACGGGAAAAGTCCTTGGAAAAATCATTTTAAGTTGGGATTTTGGATAAATCAATGGCAAAGCCGAGATTCGTAACGCGTTTATGTCTTTTGCACATAATTTCTACATAGTTTTAAGAACAAGTTGTTTGCGATGATTTAAAGGACGACACTTAAGATACTGATAAATCATCTTTATAGTATGCAAATTAAATACCTCCATAAAAGTTGCAGATGCTGCATGTTAAATTACTTTGTATTTGATTACAGTTACATGTAATTCAAATGTTATACAATTACGGAGATCGTATGAATTTAGTTGGTGAATGCAGTCTGTATTCACATTTATAGTTAAATGGAAAATAAAAATAAAAAACAAATTCTGTCAGATGCTCGTTATGTGTGAAATGCACATTCAAATGTTTTATGACATATGACTCAAGAGCTACTTTCTGATTTTCATACATTATCATATTGTAGGTAATTACCGTTATATAATAAACATTATTTTTAAATTTAGTTAAAGATTCTAGTCATAGTAAATTAAAGTACCTAAAGGTAAATGAATAAAAATAGTTATTACATTTTATTTATTTTCTTATATATCAATTTTCAGCGTTCGTCATCATCATCTCCTGCCTAGTTTGGCTTCTAGTCTGACCGGATGTAACAGATCAATTTTCAGCATTTTACTAAAATGATTTTGAGTGGACTTGCTGACGGAAATGACAGACCTTACTGAAAATCTAATGGATCCTAATTATGCTTTAATTCTCTGACATGTTCTTCCGACCACCATTAAAAATCAAAATGATTAATTCATGCATGAAACTTCAGCTGTAAATTTCAGCTTACCATCACCAATTCGATCTTCAAATGACATTTCATGATTACGTATGAAGTAGTTCGTTGTTATATCATACTTACGCTTGTCAATTTGAGCTAGTGTTCATGTACGGGGCCCGGTTGTAAAGATTAATGTTTAGCGATAACATTTAATTGAGAATAAATGTCAGTGAGTTTGAGCTGGGTCATTAGGAGTGTGTTATTGATATTGATGATTTGTTGCCCATACATGGATGTATAGATTGTGCATGTGTCTGGTCTAAGATCAGAAACTAGACTTAATCCGTTTATGTAGGTAACTTAGGGATGATTTCATTTGCGTTTTATTTCTTTAGGTACTTTCACTAAACGAGATAAGTAACCAGGGTCTCTTACTAAACTTCAAAAAAATAAAAGAACTATATTCGACGACCCTGGTTACTTATCTATTTTGGTGACTGTACCGGCCTTATCTTAATTTCAATTCATCCGGCACTTTGATAAAACTTAACTTTTATTATTTTTGTTACTATTTATAAGTCATAAGCAGAAATTGGATATTCGGATGCATCGCATATTCACCTAAAGTTGAGACGTTGGTTTATTTTTTGTTTTAACTAATACAAACCACCCCTCCTCCACTGCATACACATATTTGTATCGGGTTAAACATAAATTTTTAATGAATACACATCTGAATAGTTATGCAATCCAAGAATCCCGGGGTTTTTAATCAATATTACAAATAATTTATAAAGCCGCTTTCATACTTTCATAGCTAAAAATTATATTTAGGTAAATATGCATCCGAATATCCGATCTCTGGTCATAAGTTACTTCGTCCTAAACGGGTTTCTATTCGAACCAATAAAAATAAATGTAATATTAGATTAAAATAGAGTTAGGTATATGATTAAATAAATAGCCAGCTTTTTTACTGCTATTACTTTACTAACAACCATGAGTACCGTGACAATATAAGCGTAGTTAAACTTAAAACCGAATTTAATATATGAATCACGATAATTACTTTCCGAGAACAAACGTTAACTAACAATCTTAACAAACAGGAAAATGTCAAGCACTCGCAATATTTTTTAAGCAACTCTTGGTAGGTTCATACGGAGGATAATTTGAATGCTCTGATTAATTTGAGACCTATTCTTCGTATTTTAAGGTATTCGAAGTTCTTCGGATCATTTGTATTGATTCATACTTGTTATGGTTTAGGATTTTAGGAATCTTCTTCGTTTCCATAAAATAATAATCTGACCACGATTGGACAACTCATTGGTTTTTCCGATGCATAAATCTCTTTCAAAGAAAACAAATCCGGGGAAGAACATTTTAGCCCGTTTACGACCACTTCATAGGACTTCCATTGACTGCTACAGCGAATGAAAATAATACTAAATAGTAAGAATTTGGAGTAAACGCCTGAAAAAGGAAATCTAAATCTTTATGGCATTGTCTAATATCTCAGTAAGTATGGGATTGTGTAGACCCATGATATTTGCCCAAACCAACTAAGGTAAACCCAACCTGACACCCACAGAAATCCAAAAAAAAATATATTCAAAATCAGAATCAAAAGTCATTTATTCAAACTTGGCTGAGAGTCAGCTTTTTTTGAACGTCAAAACTACATAAGACAGTCCCCCCAAAACGCCCGCCCTTTACCACTTCCTACTTACTAAGTACTCGTATCTAATTACTAAATTTTTCGTGTGTAATTAGGTCGGCTATAAATCTACTTGTATACACGTTTTAACTCATTTCAAATTTCAGAATAGGCAGATTTAACATAATTTCAGTTCACAATTTTTTTTTTTTGAGTGTGTACGTGTTTGTTTAGGCCCTACTTTTTTCTAAACCGCAAATACGACAAATAACATATAAAGGCTATGGTTATGTCAGCAAAAATTCATTTAAAGTGTTAGCAATATCTAGATTTTTTTCAAAGATAAACTTACTTCCATGATAGTTAAGAGAGATCTTCATTTTATTGTTTACAGATAAATTTAAAATCATAGTAATCGTCTAATCTTGAAACAAACCACTTATTTCCAAAACATAATAATACATGAATATGATACTTTTTATAAGTGGACTCGCGTGCTAAAGCCGGTTTGTATAAAACTGAACAAGTAGGTCAAATTAATACGTGTACACATAAATTTTAAAATCTTCTATAATAAAACATTCTGTGGGTTCACAATCGAGTCGTTACATTAATTCAATTAAACCATAAAAAATTTCTTTACGATAAGTTTGATCGAGATAAACTATTTATTTTTGAGTAATTATTTTCTTGTTCAACAAAGATTTTCATACTAAAAAGGTATAATTAAATAAAAAATAGGTAATAAAACTCGTTAGTATTTTGTAAATACATTTAAAAATCAATTAGGATCTAATGATGTTGTTGATAACATTGGATAAGATGGTCAATGCACAATTGTATTTAGGTATATACGATTCTTGTTCAATGTTGTGACTTATAATTAATTTTTAATGGTTTTGACTGTAACTTCAACCGTTTCGACCTCAAAGTTAACTTTGGTATTAACAATAACTGCTGACGTCTTTATTGACATTCAATCAATACATAAAGCTTCATTGGTTTCACCTTAATGGTTCTCTTAAGTTAACCAACATTCGTTTAAGTAAGAATCTTTAACCATTAGCTGAATGGTCTACGGTCAAACATTGTTAATGAAAAATTAAATAAAGTATTTTTAACCTGCAACCTTACCGTCCATTTTGGTCAATTTAAGGTCAATCACTCCATTAAGAAATGGAATGTCACGGTTTAAACCTCTGGTTGAGTAGGTGCTTACAAAATTAATTCAAGTGTGTTATTTCAGTGTTATTTACCTAACTTTGAACACGGCGAAGAATTGACGCATACTCATGCAACAACAACAAAAAAACCATGATCATCTTTCAAGTGTCGCTACCAACGGTTTATGACCCCTGCGGTTTTCCTTTATTTGCATTCTGCGATTCTATAAGGGATTTGAAAAGTCTACGTTTATTTGCAACAATATATGGTGAGGTTATTACTACCTGAACTTTGCCCTTGGTCTTTCAGAGATAGTCAACTGTTTTTGCATTGAAGTTAGAACTGATTGATGGGTGTTCGATACATACATACATACTTAGGTACAGTCAATCATACGAAATTAAATTTAGAATAGCTCGTTGAAATGTCATGCTAAAGTTACAAGTAATTTTGGCTTGTTTCTGAATGTAACTTGGAATTACTCGTCGTCTATTAAAGCAGATTATGAAGATGAGTTTTCGATTTCAAATAATACGGAAAGGTTTTTTTTTTACTTCATTATTTTTTCAAAGACTAGGCACAGTAAAATAGCACCTAAATCTTGAAACCAAAGAAAATAACCCCAGACTGATATACATTTTTAAAGATGACATTATTTTGAAGATTTTTTGTAAAACTTAAATACAGAAGTTCTACCGGATCGAATTACAGGCTCCATCATTCCAATGCAAATATGGTGACCAGGCCCAAAGTTATGGAGATTACAGAATTCAACCTCAGTAAAATGCTGCACCCTGATAAGTTTCTCTTTGAAGGAACATCCCAATTGGCTTTTTAATAAAAAGTCATACTTTCCCTGTTGCAACGAAATTAAGATGCAACGAATAAGGATGTTTATTGAAGTTAATTCAGACTTAATATCGCTTTGATTAAGCTTTCATAATTTATTTTGCAATCCACGTTATCCTCCCCTGTATTTAGTAGCGATTTTGATAAAAAAACCTGCTGATATATGCTCATACTATACAATTGTACATCCATAATTTTAGTAGATAAAGGCTCCACAAATAGCGTCACGTGATTTAATTAATAAAATATATAAAAAATAAAATTAATAAACAAAAAACTTATCCTCCAGACCGTATTTCGGCCATGGTGGCCAATCTCAAAGAAGAAAACAAAAAAAATGAAGAAAGATGAAGAAGAAACAAGAAAAAGTAAAATAAGAAGAAGATTCATAAACTTCTTGGTACCTGATACTTACGCTCTTGATAAAATTTTATTTGCTATATTATTTGTATTTGATGGCTTTCCAAATTAAGGTAAAATAAGGGACGACACAAGGTACCTTATTGTATTGCAACGTTATTGCTTCATAGACAGATACTGCAACATATGCAGTCCTATTCATAAGTTATTTTTTTTTTTTTCGGAAAGGACAATGCGAAAGTCAAAGCTGTGTCGCTGTGCATAGATAAGTTCAAAACGTTACTCAATGTCCGTGACTACCATTTTGCACATAATCTGGCTTTGACAATCGATTGAACCACTGACTATAATAAAATTACAGTAAACGGTTTCGATATTAATGTATATCTACTGACATATGTAGGCATATACAAATCCAATAACGATATTGTAATAAACTACAAAATGAAACGGACAAGCGTTGCGAAGTGTTGCAAAGGTTTATTTCATTCATTATTTATTATTGCTGTTTTTGCATTTGAATACGAGTAATAAAACATGAATGAAGATATGAGAAATTCGGAACAATTAAAAGTTACTGTGGAAATACCTATTACTTTTAAAATTAGTCTTACAACCGCTGATAAAGTAAACGTTAATCATATACCAGCAAAAACAAAAGGATTGGAAGTAGTAACTGTTGAATTTGATAAATAAGTATACACTGCTATTATAAACTAAACAGACACATTTCGAAATGACTAGTTCTAAACTAGTTCAGTTCGGGTGTGTATTGCTAATTTGCCAGCACTTGCTAAAAAAGAAGTTTCTTTAGAACCTAACTGGGCAAGCGAAACGCTATCAAGGTCACTTGTAGCGGCGAATGCAGTGTCAATATCTAGAGTTTTTACCAATATTTGTGGTTATGAATATTCATTAATATTGACTGTGATATTTTTTGAATTATTGACACAAATTCCGAGCGCGTGCCTTGAGTATAAATTCAAGTCGAATTAGTCATATTCGATTTGAACCAAGTTTTAAACACAGTCTTTCGGTCCACTGATAGCCATTGAACTATTGTAATGTCTGAGCTTTTACATCAAATACTAGTGGCTATAAAGCACGCCCATAAATAACAAGTTAAACATACAACCTCCAAGTACAGATGTTAATCTTTTGACGGCATTGACTTCCCATAAATAGTAAGAAAACATCAACGCCTAAACACGGACCATAGAAGAATGCCTTAAGTAAACGTATAGTACTCGCTCTATAGAACGAATTGGTAATGTCACTCAATTGCAGACTCGTAAATACGGTCACTTGCAAAAGTAATAAGCCATTTCAAATGCATATCACATCAAAAATAATGTATAGCGGTCCGTGTTTGGCAATAATGTGATTGAAGAAACTCCTTTTTGATGACATCCATACTTAATATTATAAATTCGAAAGGTACTCTATGTGTATGTTACCTTTTCACGCCTAAACCACTGAACAGATTTCGATAAAATTTGGCAAGGATATAGATGGAATCCTCGGGAAAGACGGAGGCTACTTTTTGTTCCGGTAGCACTTTCCCGTGGGACGTCAACGCAGGCGAAGCCACGGACAGAATCTAGTTACCCACATATTTCCTTTCTATGTTTTCTTTTCGGTTTCCACAGTAATATCAGATTGTTACAACCCGAAGGCCGCATTATTGTTCTTGCCAGTGACGATTTAGGACAATTGAATGGCATCGACATAATTGCCCATTTTCGATTACGTTTCAAACATCACAATAATGAGGATTTGCCAAATCATAGTGATTGTAAGTATGGCGTTCTGTCCCAAGAGTCACGATTTTTAGACGCGCCGCTGCAAAATTGTTGGTGCCACACCAAGGCGTGTTGAAACGAAGTGATATTACAAATATTACAATGTATAATACAATAACCGATAATGAAATGGCTTTACCTTAATATTCAAAGAGATTTCGAGAGCTTTGTTCCTTTGAATTCGACGGCAACTTTAAAAGCGTTTCGCAAAAACTTGACCACAAATTGTATGTAGATTAAAAATGTCACATGAAATTGTCAACTAGTTTTATGCTCTTAAAATATTTCGACATTGCACTAGACAAGGTGTAAAATAATGTCGTAAGTAGTGTTCTTAGTCAAGTAGTCGTTTTTGTTCGCAATAAAGCAAATGACAAAAAACTAGAAACAGATCTTAAACGTTTATGTAAAGAGAGGAGCAGTCCACACGTTAAAATATTACTAGACAACTGAAATGAACTATACACTCTGTTGTCATAATTTTGTAGCACTTTTCAAATTGTTTCCTCTATTAAATACAATTGCTTATGAACAATTAAAACTTCCGATCATATATCCTCCTGAAGGCTAGTTTCTATCTGAAACATTACATTGTTATCAATATTTAGATTTGAAAGCAATTTTGCAATAACGTCTGTTGCTGCAGCTATCATAGTCGTGTATAAGCATTTAATCGGATGCATCGCATCTATTGTGTCGGATGAGTGTCAGTTACAGTGTTCTAGATCTGAGAATAATGGATTGGGTAATAGGCAAGGTGACAGTGTTCACTTGTTTTTGTTTGAGCTAGTTGTTTTGGGTACACATCCGAGTTTTTGTTATTGTTATCTTAAGATGTGAAAGCTTATTTTAAACGTGCATAATAATTCTTGTTCTTTAGCATGAATTAAGTCAAAATTAGAGGAAGTCCATCAATGTGAATGTAGAGTCAATTGAAAATTTCTGGTAACTTTCTGCTTATATTTAAAAACTAGCTGTGCCCGCGGCTTCGTCTGCGTGGATGTCGGAAATTATCTCACGGGAACGTGCTACTAGCCTATGTTATTCTTTATAACATCAGTTATCTGCGAGTGGAAGTCCCGTCAAAATCCGTCTAGCTGTTTCGGAGATTAAGCAGAACAAACAGACAGACAAAGATTTAAAAAAAAAGTTTATTTGGTTTCAAGTGCCTACCGTGTATACTTTCATATGCCTTCAGAACAAAGCTGTTTGATTTTGTCATTATAAACAGACACTTAAGTTAAATTCATTTGTATGTATAGAAAACCTTAAAATCTCACGACGAAAGAAGAAGAAAGAAAAAGAGACGTACGACAGCTGTTTCGGTTTTTCTGCAATGACAAACTATATTTTTGTTAGACATTTCGCTAACGGCTCTAAATTCACAAAGTCTGCGACATACAATTGCATTGCAGCGTGATGCAACTGTTGCTTCGACAGCGTTCCTGTTTGTTTTGACATAATTCCACCTCCATGACCTTGAAAGTTGGAGAGGAATTAGATTTAATTACACGCTTTATATTAGCTTCACTTGTATGTTTGTTGGTTTGTTTGTATGTTTGTATGTAACCGACTCTTTTGAGCGCGATTTTGACCCACTTTAAACGGTCAGATTTCAATGAAACTTTGTAAACTTGTCGGGGACCGATGACAATTCAATAATTTAAAAAAAAAAAACAAAAAAAAACACGTTTTTGTAGTTAGCAGAACTAAAAAATAGAAAATAAATAATAGTTTAAAAAACTAAAAAACACGCTTTAGAAACCAAACTAAAAAAGGAGAAAATAATTTAATTCAATTAAAAAGCGTGGGGTGCTTGACATTAATTGATTATAAAAATACCTCAAAAAGCACCCCACGCTTTTTAATTGAATTAAATTATTTTCTCCTTTTTTAGTTTGGTTTCTAAAGCGTGTTTTTTAGTTTTTTAAACTATTATTTATTTTTCTATTTTGATTTCAGTCAAGTTAATCCACGATTACATTGATAAATGCGATCTAATTTTGTCTCTATTAGACTTTTAGCAGGAGCATTCACTGCCCTTTTTTGTCGTCAACATATATTGTCGCACGCCGTTTCCCCATGGGGTTAGGCAGAAACAACAGAACTCCATCTGCTACTATCTTCACATACTCCTTTTTATTTTATCGTCAAGTTCGTCTAGAAAAATTGTCTAGTTTTCTTGTTTTCAGATTTGGCAGTGACAGATTGGCAGTAAAATACTCATTTAAAATTCCATTTGATATCACAAGAAACCAAAGCGTTCGTAACTCATTAATATGAATGTGACATTCGCGTACATCCATGTCTAGATGTCGAAACAAGCGACGATCACTCGGAAGACATTTAGACATTCCTCTCAGCGCCGACAAATATTCTTGATGAAGAAATTCTCGGAAAGCACTTGGATATAAGCCCCAATTGGCCAATCGCTCCACTTCTGGCTGGATAAGCGCGAAGATTGATGGTTTGGCCATCTTCTATTACATCAAAGACGTAAGCAAAACCACCATAACTTTGTTGTTCTTAGTTCACATAAAACGTTAACTATAATTAAATAGAATGATAATTGTTGTTATGCCATTGCAATTATTTGTTTCAAAATCCATTGAACAAAAGGTTTTCATTGCGAGTGAAATTGCAGAAATATTATACAACAATAATATAAATAAGTACCATAACGGTTTGAGCGTTGATTAAAAATTTGTCTCGGATTCTTTCTTCGATCTTAGATATTTACAAATAAATGAATTAAAATTCTCACCCCTGCTCCACTGATAAAAATAATATCAAGAAGTGTTATGTAACACAGCCTACTCCTATTTCCATAATTTGTCCATTTGAAAAATGAACAGTTGCAAATCTATGACGTAATTTTCATTTAAAATAACAAAATTTCACTTTTCCTTGAAAATAGACAATGGTCAATAAAAGCATTTGAACAGTGGAACTTTCGATACTTTCACTTTACCTTGGGCCGTGTCGTGTGGAAGCATTGACCTGCGCCCGCGTCAGCTGTAGTATTGATTGATTGCAAGGGGACCCACCCTTCTTTGGGGTACCCACACAATATGATTGCAATAACTTTGATTACGGTGTTCGAAATATGATTTCGTCTTGTTATTATATTTTTTATAGAAACTATTGAGAACTGTGTTACTGAAATAGCATAGAGTCAGGATTGCAAATAATGTTTTTTTCGTATTTATATTTATTAAAACTGATTGCACAAGTAAAAAATACTGTACAAAAGCGGACTTAATGCCTGCGGCATTTTCTACCAGTCAACCTTAGGGTGATGCAGAGAGAAAACATGGCAGGTGCAACATAAGGGAAAGGTTACTCGAAAAATAATACATACATACATACATACATATATATATATCGAAAATAAACTTTGTCTTGAGAAATAACGATAGGTAGAGGAGAAAATGAATCCAGCAAATCAGCGCTGGGATGATTCTGCCAACTTCTTACGAATATGCACACGAGCGATTTATGTGTTTGAAAATATTTTTCTGAAATAGCTTTTCCTAGATTTCAGTATGTATTCTAACAAAACTTCATAGCAATTGAAGTTGAATTCTCTTTATTATCGACATATTTAATAGAGTTTATTTTTTTTTAGAGTTATTTAGTCAATTATTTAATCAATCATTCTGAAACTTCGAATCTGAAACCACAACTGCAATTCATCATCATCATCATTATCATTTCAGCCGACAGACGTCCACTGCTGGACCGCCACTTCGACTCGACCGGTTCTATGCTTCCCACATCCAGTGAACTCCTGCGGCCCTCACAAGCTCATCGGTCCACTTTGTGGAAGGTCTTCCAACTTTACGTCTTCCGCAAGTGCAATTGGATTTATATTTTACGGACGTTGCCAAATACAAATGGTTTGTACTTTATATTTTTGAAATTGCAGTATATTGTAAACACTTCATTGAACATGCCAAATCTTCAAACAAAAAAAAAACAATTCTTTTAAACTAACAATCTCTACCAACAACCACGTATGCGCAAATTGCGAATCTAGATGTCATTTTAAAACTTCAATTTCTAAATCCAACCAGTTTTAAGTACTTCTCAAGATTAAAGTATTGCGCCTTGCTTACGCCACTTTCCATTTGAGCCGTCTTTTGTCCTCCTCGTGATGAAATTTAATCGTGAAATTCTTAATTTAATATCCGAAAACCGAAGCTGAATTTAATAATTAACTAGATAAATAATGAAGTGGTGAAATAACGCAATACACTCGTTAGCAACGCTTTTAAACGGTCATCGTTTCAAAAATGGCTACAGTTTCAGATTGGGGTTAAAAACTTATTTTTGTAATAAAATGGTAACAAAACTTAATACCACAATAGATGCTGTAAGCATTTAAACATCAACAATTACATCGAAGTTTGCGCAAAATAAACTGTCAGTTTAAAATTATTTTATCGATATGTAGACGATTAATTTTATCGATTATGATCGTTACCCAATAATTATAACATTAATAAGTGACATAACAATAATGCAACGACTGATATTATATTTCGTCCAATCAAAATATTCTGAGTCATTACCATTGCACTGTTTTGAAGATAATCAGAATTTACGACAAATACAATTAGTAATAAATATTGCAGCGAGGTTGCGTTAATTCATTAAAACAATTTGATGTTTATCGATAAAGCATGGATCGTGACAAACGTGCTTTACCTCACAGCTCTGTTATCTATGCCTCCTTTGCATCATAAACAAGCACCTGTTAAAGTGTGGGAAAATTGAGGTATTAGTTATAATATTGCTCTTTTGTTACAACTTTGCGAAGGGCGAAAATAAAAATGCGGAGGTTCCTACACTATTCAACTCAGATTTTAAATGTCAACATACAAAAATCTTTGCTCAAGGCTATGTTAACAACAATTGAATGGTTATAAATTGAAATTAATCTTGACATATGCGATATTAATATTTTTAAATCTGACAAGGGTGTTTCTAAGTTATGCATCCTACCTGCCCTGCCCTAATGAAGACCAGTTGCATCGAAGAATTCCCTGTGGCCTTCAGTCATAAATTTTCTCGTATGGTCGTACGGAATGCAAAGATACGTTGGCTACTAACTAAAACCCGTCTCAACATACTAAAATAAAACAATGTGCATTCAGAATTCTGATCAAATGCGAAATACTGAATTTCTGAGGGTCATCCAATAAATACGTATAAAATTGTGGCGCCGCTCGTCCGACCACATTTTTCCTCCGATGCATAGCGCATGGTCAAGCGAATGTTTTTAAAAGTTGGTATAAGGCCGTAAAAGTCCGGAGCACATTGTCAATATTGGAGAGTCAGGACCAACGAGCTGGGGGTATTGAACTGAACGAGGATGCACGCCAACGCTCAGGTAAGGAATAACTTCCAAATCTGAAGTACCAATCAATGATTCGAGCAACACCTTTTCAAGAGATTCTCGTTAAGCCGACCGATGAGATTAGGCTAATAACATCAGACATAAAATCACCTGTTGATATGGACGAGAATGACAATTCAAAGACAGTTTCTGCACTGGTTGCCAACAGAAACAAAAAGAACTGAGCGCGGACAATGTAAGTCATGCGAACGTTCGTAGCCTAGTTACGAGCATTACGACACTATAGAAATGGTAATGAGTGAAGACATTAACTAAACTAACAAAAACAAGCCAAGTTGACCCGTGAAGTATCTCACGTGGGTTGCACAAGAAAGCAATGTTCCTCGGAAGTGAACGGTTCCGTGCGACGCCAACAGCTAAACTAACAATGGTGCCGAAAAATTATCCAGCTTAAACATTAGCGTTGAAGAGCCTTGCGAAGTTTCTATTGTTGCTCGTCCTACAGTTGAGGTTGAAGCAATTAAGCAATATTAGGAATGAAGAAGGGAAACCTTGGTAGATATTCATCCAAATAATTTACTAGCATTTGTGTTTGTTGTTGATTTTAGACACCTTGGACTATTATGTGGTGATGCTACCGCGGAATAATAGCGTATAATCATCCCATTTTGGAATCAAAACGTGAATCGATTTCTGTGTTAAGGTCTTTGTAACTCTATAAAAACCTATACTATTGGAAACAATAAAACTGACAAAACGTTAGCAAAAACTCCGTTATTATAAACAATGCAATCCAAACCATTATTTCCGGAGAATTGGGACATAAGAGCGCAGGAACAAGGGAAAATGACACTTGGGTTTTGTCGTTTGTGATTGTTTTGGTTTGCAGATTTACATCGTCCATTTTCACGGTGTTATCAAACCTAAAATTGTCCACCGTTGACATCTAGGTCATGTCGTCGATGTTCTAAGCAATGATGATGGATTACTAATTTGTTACTACGATTTAACAAATTATGAAGTTATGCACCTAAATTCGAGCAATTATTTCGTGCACGCACTCATTATTGCTAATGCTTGGCGTAAAAATGAATTATTTGCTTTGCTTTGGTTTGGTTACTTCTGCCAATTAAATTCAAATCTTTTATTTTGATTAGTAAACATTTGGAGCCCTAAAGGGTCATTTATTGGCCCTAGCAAATGCATGATTGTAAATCATTATTGCTTAATTTAATGTAGCAGATTTCCATTAGATTTTTTCTTTGTGACACTTTCAAATTGTGGTTCTAGTATTTCGTGCTTATCCACTTATTTGTATTGCATTGTATATTTTCATTACGAATAATATCGTGGTTTTGGATTTGTTTCCATAATCATCACTGGCTTTATTTCAATAAGGTTTTCAATCACTTTCTAAATTCAATTATAGTTATTTGACTTTATTACCCATTTTTTCTCGATATTCAATTTCAATTAGTAGTTTTTGTTTTCCTTCTAACGCGATTAGTAGCGCGAAGTCTCGACACTTTCAGTAGGTCATTGTCACTCAAAGCGTGCAGACAACTTTATCTACTGTGAAATTAGGCGTAAAAGTTCTTTATCTATTTTGCAATTTGGTTTTAAACTGCCTTGCGTAATTTTTTTTTCCATTTGCAACGAAATTGTTTGCAACGTTTCGTTAATTTCCGTTATTGTTTGAATTAACTTTGTTATTATTTCGTTTCTTCAATGGAAGTTATTGCACGTTTTCTTTAGGTTGTTTAAAATTTTCTACAGAAATTTGTTTGGAAAATGTTATATTATTATAGCAATAAATACGCGTATTTGTAATTTCAGGGTACCTGTATATTTTAGCTTACATATTAAAGATTATGCTCCAAAATTTTGAAAAGTTAGATAAACACCGCGAAAAAACTTAATAAATAGAAATATGCAAAATAAGAACTAACCAATATTTAGAGCCTTCCTGTGATCTCCCGTGGGAACAGCAATAACAGCAGAAATCAGAAGAAACGTGACGGAAAACCACGCACTAACACCCATTTTAACAGTTCTGCACGAAATTTTCTTTAATAAAATTACAAAATATGTTTCAATTAATTCACGAGACAGACGCAACTATTTCCCGCGTGTGTTCGGTAACATTTGCGTCGAGGTTGACGTGTTCCCCTCTCCGTGCACTGTGGACGACTAAACCTCGGTGCGGTACTTTCTATCTGCTTTATGCGCAAGAGCAATGTCTGGTGCACCCGCATCGCTGACGCACCACTAAGTAGGTAGAAGCAGAAGGTTTGTTTAGTCTGCTAAACAAACCTTCTCGCGTGAAGCAAAATATCGCATCAAACAAAACTATCAGCTTAACACGTTTATTTTCTTCTTGCAGGTCAACTTAAGAGATTGGCGGCTGATTAACCGCTATCCTGTGTGTCCTTTATATACCGGATGATTTTTTTTACCGTCTGGAAAAAAATAGGGGTTAATAGGTGAACGGAGTAGAAGCCTATGGCACGGAAATTGAACATTTTTTTTTTTAATCCTAAAATGAAATTAACCTATCAATAAATACTATTACTTATTTGTAGTAAACATTTCATATAAAAATTAAAAAACAATAAAAATTAAAAAAAATACAAAAAATCGGCAAATAATATCAAAATCCAACTTATTGGCACCCTAGTCAACGCGCAGAAATTATGAATGAATTCGTAGCGAAATTCAATCCTTTGATTGAAGCCGGCCGGGAATAGGTAACTAATATTTTTTTGCAGGCGTACCGCTCAAGTGTCGCCGCATGCGCATCCCCCCCGACCCGCGCGCCCTTCGACCCGAGTACCGTGTCCCGCGGCGTCTTTGATCTCTCTCCAAGTCTCCAGTCCACTGCGATTAGTCCACTGTTTTTTCCGCGTGTGCTTCAACCGCCCAGTGATTGTTTTCATAATGACGTATGAATACTTCAAAGTCGAGTAGCTTACCATGATGATTTATTATTTATTGTCTGGTGAAAATTTAAATGGTGCAAGTCGAATGTACGCCGACGAAGAACACTTACAATCCCTTAGATATAACGGTATCCCTGCCCCCCGGATCCCCAGCACAGACTTGATACTCCGGACTTGTCAGCGGTTACTTGACCATGGCCAGTTTCACCTTCCCGGTCTTGCCAGAGGCAGAGGCCCGCCACCCTTGTCCATACACGTCGAATACGCCATCCTGGATTATTTCTCGCGACACCCGAGGAGGAGCACCCGGCAAGCAGCTCGTCGATTTGGCGTAAGCCAGTATGTGGTATGGAAGTTACTCCATTCAATGGACATGTATCCATACCATTTCTCACGTATGCAAGCTTTGCATGCTCCGGACCCTGGACCTCGTATTGAGTTCTGTCGCTGGCTGCAGACCTACCCGTAGGCGAACATTCTATGGAGCGACGAGTCCATATTTGCCCGCGTTGGTATCTACAACGTACACATCAAGTTCGATTCAGTGTGAATCACTGAATCGAACTTGATGAGCGTGTTCTTTTATTTTATGTGGGTTTTGAAAACTCCACCAGTGCTCATTGTGTATCGTGATCGTGTATTATCGCGGCCCAAACATTCAGTTTGGGCCGCGATAATATACGATCGCATAGGTAATTGGTCCAGTTTGGATCGAAGGTCGATTGACAGGGAAAACGTATTGTGAAATAATACAGTCCGTTATCGACACAATGTTGGAAGACGTTCCTCTGCATTATCTGCGGGACATGTACTTCCAGCACGACGGATGTTAAAGCGTTAAAACCCTCAAAATACAGATGAATGTGAGTGATTGTTATAAGAATTTAACATCAACAGGTTTGTTTACATTTCTATCAAAGCTTTACTGACCTTACAAGACGTAATTTATTTGGTTTACGGTTTCAAGACACGCGTCACTGTGTATCAAATTATTTGCCTACTAAAACTACGTACAGCAAGATGTCGTATGTAGGTACACGTGCAAATGTGTGCGTGAGTGTAGAGCGAAATTAATGCTAGTGTCTCGCTCACACTATCGTCATGCTCCATTCATAGGCAATCGCAGCTTACGCCCATTTACTATTACCTATTTTGGCTATTACTCGTTTTACGCGAGTGCCGTAGGGTGTCTTCTTTTTCATGTATTTTAAGGATATTCGGAACTTTTTCTGTATCAATGCTACCAGGCAAAGGTTAGCGCATATGAGTTCTATTCTACTTACACAACATGCCATATTGTTGTCCAGACGCTAAAAAAAATCAGCCGGTATATGGCTTCGGGTCTATTTGCGATTTATCCCCTTGTCTTGTATCCGCAAGAATAGTATGCAGAATTGAGAATATAGTTAATTGAAATTTTTCCACTTCAGCTGTGTGCTGCCACATTATAATTTAAATTATGTTTGAACTGTACACTATATTATAACGTTTTTATTTACAAATTCAAGTACGTTTGACTTTTTTTTCTTTTTTTCTATGCGCTTCGATAGCCATCTTTATTCAGTCAATCCAGTATTTGGCTACGAGCGTGGCACCTCCAGTAGTGTCCATCAGCTCCTGTAACGCTGATAACAGGACACGCTGGTTGCCCCATTGTTTGTGGGACAATATTTCACTCCAGGTCGGAGTCATCTGTGTATCTCCTTTAACCAACCTTTAAACCACCTGGGCAGGTTTTCTTTGCTTCGGCCTACCTTTGACTTATTATAAAAAAAAAAAACATATTCTGGCATCACAGCTGTTGTGGAAAAATGACAACTATCTTTTGGGCACTGTACGCTGTCGGCATATATGCGGATCGCAGCTCACGGAGGCTATGGATATACCTACAGTAAGCCGCACGTTACCACTGACGTTGTGCGGTCGACTATACTTACTTAGGACTGTAAACATTTTTCATTGTATAAAGTGGTCATTCTGTAGGTACTTTTGTGTTGCGTACACGCACGGACATTGTCGTTTCATATTATCGGATTCGGATTGCAGTTTTCTATTTCTTGTGATAGCATTGTTACCGTAATAATTATTAATATAGTAATTATAGATTTTCTGTTAATATTTGAATTGCTTTTTTGCACTGTAGCTTACATCCAAGCTCTTGGAGTGATGACGTTTTTGGGATTGGTAAATTAAATTTTAATTGGTACCTACATATGTTTCGCAATAGAATATATTGCTGTTGTTTAAGATGTTAATGACATCTTTGATTTAAAGGCAATCCGTCGTTTTTATCAGGTCTTATTGTCTCCTGTGCGTGGGTATGCGGTATGCTAATACTAATCAATATCACAGTCCTAAAATCAATGCCAGCTTTCGTCTTCGATCTCCCTTCGCGATCCTATTTGTGTCGGGCTGACGCTGCCTCAGCATTACCCGGAGTTACGTCAAGTTGACAGCTGTCAGAATGGTTCTAAAATAAACTCTGTCAGTCTTAATTGCTCCTTTAATTAACTTAGAAGATATAGTCGTTTTAATCTCACGCTGCCGAAAATGCGCAGGCGATGCGCAGGCGCACCCAAAATGACTGACCGGTTAGGCGCAAATGTCAAATTGTTCTATGACAGCTGAGGGGATAAATCGAAACAAAGTTGGAAATGCAAACTAACTTCAACCTTATTGAGGCTGGCTTTGAGCCGTTTGGGGTTGAAACACTAGGGCCGTGGGGTCCGAGTGCTCATCGAGTATTTCGAGACATCGCCAAGCAGTTGGTCGATTCTTCACGTGACCAAAAGGCTGGCCCATTCTTAAGTCAAAGAATCAGAAACGAATCAAACGTGGCAGGCAACGCTGCCAGCCTTTTGGGCACTTTTCCCACTGACAGCGATGCGGACGAATTCTTTGATGCCCAGTGAGCTCTTTCTTCCCTTTTGTACTTTATACAGGAAAAGTTTTTATTCAGTGCGTAAACTTTAACCATGAATTCAGCATACCATTCTAGACCCCCCAGTAAAGACATTTTTTGTCGGTTTTTCAAAAAAAAAATCAGCTGCGGATAAAAACTTTTCCTGTATACTTGTTCATAATGTCTAACTTGTATTTTATTATAGTTGTGTAATAATCGCGTTTTGTAAAAAGATGGTGTAAGTTAAGCTTCTTTAAAAAGGCGTGACGCGACACCTGTAGAACAGTTTCCAAGAAGTTTTCATAGAAATTGTTTTACGTGAGCTGCAGCGCCTGTTTGCAGGAGCCTTAAACCTTTAGACGCGCTGACATAGCGATATTTTAAATGTTTATTGCTCCAATCGCTTGACAATTTTTTTGCTGTCTAAAGTGCAATGCTCTCTTAACACACACGATCATAATTCTGCATTATTCTCTACAACAATATTAGCATCATGTTATTTTTTTATCGCTTCAAAATTTATTACACAGCAATATCAATTTGAGCCAAAATTTGGGTTGTCGTAAAGATAATCACAGAAGGACGTCGTTTTACGATCTGTTAAGAATTTAAGAACTTTGTTTTTTTTTTTCAAGGTCACCGAGGTCAAGGCTGACGTACCAGGGGCTTGTGAGCTTATGGGTTTGTGTTTGAAAAGGTGCAAATACCAAGTGTGTTCTTGACCTTATAAGGATTATTGACACCGAGTCGTCTTATTGTGCGTTAGTGCGTCGTTTTGGACCATTATATTTTGTGTCGTGTACCGTGTAATCATGCGGTTTAGTAATTAGTAGTGCCTGTAAGTACTGCCTCCTTGGTCTAGTGGTCACAAGCGCTGAGCTTAAGATCCTGGTTTCGATTCCCAGGTTGTGAGTTTTTCTTATCTGGAATTTCTCTGTATGTAATGTGGAAAACTGTATTTGAGCTCGGTAGAAGGCAAAAGGTTCCCCATCATATTATGGGCCTAAAACATAACTTGCGAAATGTGCCTATAGTCACCAAAACAGATAAGTAACCAGGGTCGTCGGATGCAGTTGAGAAGTTTAGTAAGAAACCGATAGATGTTTTAAAATGGAATTTAATTTGATTAATGGACTGTTTGTCTTCTATTAATTCAATTACATTTTATTCGAAAACATCCATCGGTTTGTAAGCCGGTTTTGTTGGTTACTTATCTCTTTTGGTGCCTGTACTACAGGTACTCCTATGCCCAATCCTTTGGAGAAACAATGCAACATTTGGCGCGGTTACAGTCAAAGACTTGGGGGGGGGGGGGGGCGGGGTTCTCGCAGGCAAAGACTACATATTAATAAGAAAAGAGTAAATTAGACTTTATTGCACAAAAAACTTATGAGCAATGAATAATGCATTTAAGTAGGTACTAGCTTTTGCCAGCGGCTTCGCCCGCGTAGGGCTCAGAATTTATCGCACGAGAACGTACTACCAGGATACTACTATTACTTACTTACTAGGATATTACTATTTTAAGAAAGTTTCTGTTTACAGCTTTGGGTAATGACTCGTTAAGACCACCCCCCCCGCCTCCTCGGACCGCACCTGGGCGTAATGTTATGTTATGTGTAGTAAAAAGTTTATTACGGAACAAAAACACTAGACTTAGTACACATGGCTACACATCAAGCTATACATTTCTAGTCGACGCTGATCTCGCACTGTACGGAAATCATTTACGATGCAAGATCAGCTTATACTGGAAATGTATAGCTTGATGTGTAGCCGTGTGTACAAAATGTGAAACGATGATAGCTGCAAAAATATAAACTGTAAGTAACTCTAAGATTTATGCTATTTTGTGGACAGTTTGAGATAGACATCTTGGTTTTCAATTTTTTTTACAATTTGATTCATCAACAGCCTACAACAGTCCACTCTTATGAACATAAACGAGGAAAAAGGAATAAGTAAGTATGGTAGCAGGTGGCGTTCTGTTTTTACACGCTTTATATTAGCTTCACTTGTATTTTTGTTTGTTTGTTGGTTTGTTTGTTTGTATGTAACCGACTCCTTTGAGCGCGATTTTGACCCACTTTAAACGGTCAGATTTCATTGAAACTTTGTAAACTTGTCGAGGACCGATGACAATTCAATAATTTTAAAAAAAAATTGAGAAAAAAAACACGTTTTTGTAGTTAGCAGAACTAAAAAATAGAAAATAAATAATAGTTTAAAAAACTAAAAAACACGCTTTAAAAACCAAACTAAAAAAGGAGAAAATAATTTAATTCAATTAAAAAGCGTGGGGTGCTTTTTGAGGTATTTTTATAATCAATTAATGTCAAGCACCCCACGCTTTTTAATTGAATTAAATTATTTTCTCCTTTTTTAGTTTGGTTTTTAAAGCGTGTTTTTTAGTTTTTTAAACTATTATTTTTTCTACCTACCACCATGGGAAGAAGGAGTGTGTTTATGTATCTATATGTAACCATAACAAAATGCCCAATTATAAAACCTAGGTACAAATTAATTCACTTCAACTTGCCTAGATTTGTCATAAATCATAACTTCATTCACTGTGTTAGTACAGTCGAACAATTAAGCCATTTGGTATACAGGCAGCTAACTTAATGTTGAAGCAGTTTTTAAACAATTCTGTATTCATGCATTGTCGTGCTCGTGTTGAATAGTCAATTCTTTGCTTTTTTAAAGTAAGTGTGTAAAAATGAATACTGCCAGTGCAGCGGAACGATAGAAGACCTATACATTTTTCCTGTATACCATTTAGCTTGTTTGACTGTACTATTATAACTATAATAACACTTGTAATAATCCTAGTAATAACTACTGTCGCGTTGCAAACAGAGCGTTTCAAGTATTTGAAAAAAAAAAAACGATTGACCTGGTTTTCATGGATAAGTGGCCGATGAATAATAATAGTGTTATTAAGAACTAGGCCTAGCGTAGGCTGCAGTGTGGTCATACCTTTAGATTAATTGGTGGTGTCGATTTGTCTAAGATAAGTCAAAAAACATATATGTAGTTTTATGGGCCCCCTGTATTGTAACGTTTATTAATCGTAGTATTCCTAAAAATAGGCTGAAAAGGAACCAATTTAGATCTTATGGAACAAACCAACATGACATGCGTTTCATTAATAGATACCTTGGTTTTGGTGGGCCTATCATGACCGAATAAAAATGCTAGCTCCTTCGCGGTTTTATACATTCGTGTTTCAATAAATCGACAAAATGTTTTTCGTTATTTCAGATTTGGTCCCGTTGTATAAAGAACCTATAAGTTTTTTTATAGTAATTAAATATTTGTTTCAGGTTTAGAGTAAAACAAAAGAGACTAATGTTATGTATGTACAGACGCCAGCATATCAAGTTGCCCTAAACTTTCAAATTTCCCCAATCGAACATGCACCTTATGCTTATATCATAAAGTTGAAAATCCATCAAAGAAATTTGACAGATTGGAGTAGCTTGATGTGCTGGCGTCTGTACAAATTATTATTTATATGTATTTTTTATGCCAGTCGATCCTGTTGTAGGATAAGGATGAATAAATCTGTTGGACCAAGTGAGGTTTGAATACTTTGTTCGGAAATCGCAAAAAAACTTCCCATAGGTAAATTTCGCAGGAAATGAGACTGAGATGAGAGAACACAATATTCCAGTGTATGACAATAGTCGAACTATTCCATTACTTTACTTTACTGGGCTAAATAAATGATTATATTTCTGTAAGTAGGATTATACAAACACTTTTACCCGTCAATCATATTCTAAAAATTTGATAAGGTCGGCGTTTTCTATCAAACTACTCTAAAAAAAAAATGGCCGCAACAAACTCACTCTTTTAAAGTCCAGACATAATCCTAGTTAGATCATGTAAACAGAACATGATCTGAATAAGATTCTTCTGGTTCTTCTCTCAGGGTTCCAAGGGTGTAATAATAATTTTACTAAATAATGGCTTAGATTGTTAACTAATTGATTATTTGACCGAGACGGCCATTGCAGTTCGTTTTGCTGACATAGATATTATTTTATACAAGGCATAACTAAGTAAATTTAGCACTAACATTCGTTTTGATAATTTACTGTTGTAAGTAGTTTAGATTACCTCAGACCCTCGAGGGACGCAAATACTGTAAACTTGTGGGTAACTCCAGTTTTGGGGGTTTGGAGTCAAAACGCTCGGGTCATGGGACCCGAGTGCACGGCTCCTCTTTAAGGAAATTTCTCGCCGACTGGTCGACACTTTGGCCAAAGAATTGGCATTGTCAATCAGCGTGGCAATGCTGCCAGTCTTCTGGGCACGTTTCCTGATGACAGCGATGCGGACGAATACTTCGACGCCTAAGTGTCCTTTTGTTTTTGTATTTATTTGTATAGTAGGTAAGTTAGTTATTTAATTTAGTACCTACTTACCTAGTGTATTTATCAGATATTAATAACTATTAGTCAGCGCTTGCTAGATCTTACCTACATCCATCGTAGACCCCCTCCATCGCTCTCCATCAGGCGAGATCGAGGTCAAATGGAGAGGACCATTCAGAAAAATAAAACAATATTATTCTAACTGTTAAGTACTAAAAAATATTCAGTTTTATGGCTATAGGTGTTTCAGAAGTTTATATAGCCTAGACTAGATACTCGTTAGTTTTTATACGCGTTGCGTTATACCTATATTGTTTTTATAAAGTGTCTTTTGTAACATAAACGCATTAGTATTTAGGTATTTACCAATCCAAACTGAAAATGGTTGTGTTTCACAAACGCAGCTGATGTAAAGTGTAAAAGCGTGTTTTCAAACCAATTTAAATTAAATAATAATTTAAGTTACAGAAATTTATTGGGAGAGCAGTGTTATCGTATATTATTTACACAAAGTAAATTGCCTGCCTGGATTCGAACACACGACCTATATTACCCCTTTTAAACACTTATTTAAGGAATCCTTGAATACGGCCCGCGAATCTAAAAACATATTTGCAAAATACGTGAGAAATTTTGAATTTCAAGTTCTAAATTCAGAAGTCGGGTGAGGGCCTACAAACTGCAATAAGTAATGATATTTCAGTCAGTAATGACTATAATGCGTGTACATTGAATGTTTGGCCACCGGCTTGCAACACGCGTAGGAAGCCGACCAGCGAACTGTGACCACGTGTGGTCTATGAAGGTCGGCGCTTTGATGTGCTAGTAGCAATTTTGTTAGAAGATAGGTTTTGAATGGAGAACCTTCAAAATTATGTATCTATTTACAAATATATACAAGGTTTAATGTAAACAACAGAAAACCTGAAAAGGGGTTACTGTACCTATTCATCATTAGGTATGAACAAGGTTAAATTTTCCATACATTTATTTTTACATTTCTTGAGCGATAACATCGTTTCCTCGTCGGCGCGGTGGTGGGACAGCTGCCTTACATCCGTGGCAAAATTGCGGCATGCCACAGTGCCGCATGCTTCGGGACCAACACTGAAATTGGAAAAAACAATCATCTGCTCTATACATAAAGGGTGGCAGGGACATCGGCGCACAAACTGTAAACATGAAATTCTTCATCGGTTATAAAAAAGAAGAATATTAGGTGTTTCATAGAAAAGTGCAATATCAATATGTATGAAACAGCTATTTTTCAATTCTTTCCAGGTTTTGAGTTATTTCCATTACACCTTGCAGACGGTTGAGGACCAGTTGAAATCTTTGGGACACAAAGATAGAGGATCATATTTCCAATGTTTTTAGTTGTGAGTTTCTACGTTGATAAAGATGTTTTGAAACGCAGACAGATGATCAATATATTGGTAGCTAATGAATAAAAGAAGCCAGTAATTGCTCGGCCAAAAATTCAGTTTCGCGTTTTGTGTTAAATTGACTGTATTTTCTTAAGGTTCCGTACCCAAGATTGCCAACGGAACCCTATTAGGTAGGTACCTACTAAGCTAACACCGTCCGTCTGTTTGTATGTCCGCCCGTCTGTCTGTCTTTCACAGGGTTGTTTCTTATTTTCATAGGAAGCCAGCAGATTGTTCACAGAATATCTGTGTTAGGCCTCAGTTATGGCATGTTTTGGATGTGCAAAGGAACCTTCCTACCAAAACAAACTTAAACAACAGCAGCGCACATCAGTAAGATTTGCAATTATTCACTGTTTTTGAAAACAGTCCAATTCGATTAAGGTGAATCTAGTCGACATTTTGTCCATACAAACTTCGGGATTGATTACTCCACTGTTCGACAATGTAGGTATATCAAAAATTAAACATGGTATGGTTTTGTCTCATTAATATTATTGTCTGTACGGAAACAGAAAACTAAAATAAAAGGCAATTAAAAGTTAGGAGGCAACAAAGATTCGTTTTTCTTAACGGATAATTTAACGGCAACTTTGGGCGTGTTTAGGTAATAAAAGAAGTGTAAAATCTCTAAATCCAGGTCGGTACCAACAAAATTCAAATATCGAAAAGTTTAATAAACTTTATTGGTCTAACTGCTCACCACTGATACTACCTCTGTCGGACACGATGCCTGGTGAGACACCCTGATTTTTACCCAGGCCCACCAGTGAGTTCGAGCCCGCGACTAGATTCCCTTTAAAGAGTCGAAGTGAACTGTTTATTGTCACAGTCTATGAAAAATCCCAACGCCGATCTTAGCGCCATCTACGATATTAAACATGAATTGCAAGGTTAGTGTGACTTCCATAATTTTTGTTTTAGGAATTATTTGTTAAATATACTTTTGTATTTTGTAGATCCTACACATTTTAAAGAAAACTTTTATTATTATTTTGATAGTGTAAAACGGGACACTAATTTATGGTTGTTGAATAAAGTGACATCTCTTGGCAAAAATTAATACTAATACCAAACATGAGGCAATCGATGTAGTACAAAGATATGAGGAGAGATGGCGTTGTTTTTAAATGGTTTACTGCCATCTAGTAGCGAGTAGCAAAAGTTTTCAGTTTAGTTTATATTTTTCCCGTAAAGCTCGCTCCAGTAGCGTAACTTTAAAATTGTGAACAAAGTAAATTGAAATAAGTTTAATAATTGGATACCTGATTTAATATATTATGTATAGTCATTTTATATTACTCTGTTATTAGATAATTTATTATTAACATTAGGAAAATATTATTGTAACTACACTAATAATTTACAGGTAATTTGAACAGATTTATTAGAAATTATCATGCATAGTACCTACTTGCCTACATGTTCTGTGTTACCTGCTTACCTACTTCTTGATACTTTTGTAAAACTATGACATTTAATACATCATCCGTACCTATAATAATAATTTTAGTTTCGCATACATTACATACTAAGTGCTACTTATCTACTCATTCACCAATTCTTTATGTACCTACTTTATCTTCTTAAATAAGATGTATTTCAAATATATCGAGGAGTACCTACGTAATCAAAAACCATACCTACTTGAAAGTATCGAGAAAGTTATTTTGTGTTTGTTAAATTTTCACGGATAAACCCCTAAATCGATTTTGGTGAAAAGTTTGGAAATAGCTGTAGCTATGAGGAAGAACAGCATTCTAAATATCCAATAAAATTAAAAGTTATTTTGCTTTTAGGAACAATAATAGGAAAATTCTGCGCACGAATTCGCGAGCAGAAAGTCAGTAACTAATAAATTATGTGCCTAAATACCGAACAAAACAGAAAATCTTCTAACAAATGTCAATAACACCAGCTATTAACCACGTAGGTACATAGGTTCAGAACTTTAAACCTTCTAGCCATATAAAGGCCTCAAAAATTTATGTCCCATAGATTCTTGAAAACATCTAGGTAAATACCTGAGTGACTAGATACGAATTATGAGCTTATAACTACATAATTTACGTTTACAAGTTAGGCTATTTGCAAAGGTTATGTCTAATATATTAGCCATTCAAGTTTAGTGTAGTTACCTTCAGTTTTATTATGACCATTTCCTGTAGAATATCGGTTAAGATTTAATTTCCTGCGGTATCGTTTAGTTTTCTTGGTGATTTTTATTTTTCCGGCAGTTTATAATATCATTATCAAGTCTTTATGGTATGGGTAAAGAATAGGAAAGTTTGAGATCTCGTCCGGTTCTAAAAAAATAACAACTTATTCTGTCGTATATTTGTGTCGGAGTTGCACAATAATAGTGCTTATAACAAAATTGGGGAGTTTGTGGTTGAGCTATACCAGCCGCACGGCTCGATCAGTCAGGTTAAGCTTCGCTGGTCGTGGTTGGGTGAACATCTTTACATACCAAGACCCTCTTCGTGCCTCGCAAAGCAGGTTAAGCAGTTGGTCCCAGCTGTCATTTTTAGATCTTTGACAGTTGTCTCGGGTCATCAGAAGTCCGTTACTCTCACCACCAGTCTTAGCAACGGGAATCGTATTACCCAGTAACTGGTATTACTAGTACTGTTACTGAGCTGCATCCGATTAGACTGGATGATAACACCAACAGAGTTGGCAAATACCTAGAGAGGTGATGATGAGTCCTTGTAGCTAATATATCAGCAGGTCGCGGGTCTGACTATCCTGAGCTAGTCAGACGTTCTTTGTTAGGCTTTGCTTCGATAGGCCCGAACAGAGGCGATTTTATTTTAAAGAAACTATTTAAGGACTGTTGCAAGATTTTGTAGTAGGTAGGTTTTTATCCTCTAGCTTACTTAAAAATAAATCTTACAAAGCATGTTATTTAATGTGGTATTGACGTATAAGACATCTTAGGTCTGATTTTATCATGAACGTCATTATCATTTTTATACCTTTTATTAAACGCCTAGCATTTGTTGTACTTAGATATCATCATGAAAGATTATAGCAGACTCATTACCCTGGTCACTGATCTATTCTATATCTGATCACTGATTTGCCACATCTGGGTGTATCGTATATCTGTGTTATTTTATCTGACTTGTGAGTAGATTTCATTCCAACAGGTGGTGTGTAAGGTGAAAATCGAAGTAAACATAAGCTTACGTGATTGAATCCATTTATTTCATTTTTATTATTTAAATCATGTACTTATATTTCACATGTAGTAACAAAATTTGCATTGGAAAATTATGCAACTCGTATATAAAACATAGGTAATATTCACATGGTATTCAGTTCATTCATTCACTAATATCTAACGGCACATTTCTATACAAACTTATGCATGATTTACTTATTACATAAATAAGCAACTTACTTATGTATGATTTACTTATTACATAAATAAGCAACTTACTTATGTATGATTTACTTATTACATAAATAAGCAACTTATGTATGATTTACTTATTACATAAATAAGCAACTTACTTATGTATGATTTACTTATTACATAAATAAGCAACTTACTATAAGGCTATAAGTCTTTCTTGGCTAAAACGGCATGTTTTGCCTGCTAATAATACTCGAGAAACATTAATAAGAGAGATATTAAGTTAAATTTTGTTAATGCACTGCATAGACATCAGATTCCGTCGTATAGCAATAAAGAGATTAGTATAAATTAAATAAATACTGATAGTTAAAATCCAATAAATTATAAACTTATAAATAAAGCTTCGTCGTAAAGAGAAACAGAAAAATATAACAGTTAAGTACAAAGGAACTGAACAGAAAGGCTTAAAAACTAAAACTTTCAATAAATTAATGATTAATATCTACAGAATACTAAATATCACAGAGAAAGTACCCAATACTTAATCAACAAAACATTGTTTCGTCAAGCACTTCGATACAACCAACATCTGTCGTGTTAGAGAGCGTGCGCGAGCGCTTACAGACCTACCAATAAATAAGTACAACAGGGACTATACCGATTGTAAATTAAATAAATAATTAGTCGAAGCGAAGATTAAGTTACGTCACAATACTGAACAAACATATATTCTATCTTTCCGTGTTCTTATATCTTTTATCTTTCTTATCTTTTAGTTTGGCCTCGTAGGCGGCGCATCTGCTGTTGTTGGTGATGACCTTCTTGCCCCGGGGACATCTGAACTCGGAGTACCAGTTGTTGAGAAGGTTGCCGTACGCTCTGAACGCTATGTAGTCATTCTTGAGACACTGCGGCGCGTCAACCTTCATTTCTAAGACTTGTAAGTCTTTGCTTTTGCTGACCTGAGGCACTGGTATACCTACATACACCATATTTTCTCTTATTTCAGCTATGGTACTGTATAATCGCTGAAGAGTTTTCCCTATTAACTCATGGCGGGTTTTGTTGTAGCTGCAGAAGGGATCGTCGGCGAATTCAACTTCAACCTTGATGAGTAGTTTGAAGATCTCCTGGTATTCCACCAGACTTTTGTACAGCTTCGGCATCAGATACGCAAACTGTAACAAAAAGAAACAGGTATTTAATAAATTGACACATTAACATCCGTTTTGTTCACAGTTAATGATGCATACAATTAATGACCTAGCTAATTGGGATTTACAAATGGTATCAATGAATGAAATCCCTGATATTACGGTCATTGATTACTACGTTCATTGTCTTACAATTGTTATACCCAAACGTCATCGTGCTTACATCATAGAATATCGACGAAATGAAGGTTGAATCTTTTTTGTTTCAGTGTCGTGGGATTATCTATGTTGATGATACAGAAGTGTCATTAAAAATATCACTCCATTTTAAAGATTTGTGACTGGCACCAGTATAGTGCCTTGGGGAACCCCGGGAAATATATATAACTACAAATATTTTGGCGGTGATATTTATGTAGAAATCGTCGATAAATTACTAGTAAACATAAAGTTAATAGAGTAAACATATAGAAATAAACTTTTACAGCTGTCCAACTGTCTATTAAAAGAGTCATAGTGCAAAGAAGCTTATGTGTGAATTAAGCGCGTCATATCGAGGATAGTTTACGTCGCGGCAAATTTGTGTCGAGGCTGCTGCGCCGTGGGCATTTGTGATCGGTATGACTATTCAAATGACGCTATTAACACTACAATCATATTCAAAATGTTTATGCTTTACTAGTATTTAAACGAAATTTTACTTAACAATTCACTTTAATGGCACTTTCTAGATGATTATTATACGCGGCACGACTCTGTGTCGTGTTTATCTTTAGCCCTTGTCGGATCGCCATTTTCTTTATTAGAAGAAATACTAAAGGTTGGGCCGTTAGCGATTTGAAATTCGAAGTGCGTTATTATCTTTTATTTCGGGATTATTTTCAAATATTAACTGTGTACCTACCACCTTTAATGGTGCTTTGCTTTTAAATGGAGGGATTACTTTAAAGGATGGTGCAAACATGAATTTTCAGTAATTTTATTTTGTTTAATCCTGAACTTAACGGCGGGTATAACCAAATTAGGTTTTTACGATGTCATTTTGTCAATATTGTACAAGATTCTTATAATATTGTGGTTGCCAACAATGGCGTTCCTGAGCATTGCATCAAACGTTTATTTTGAGATGCAATAAATCATTTGTAATTGTATGTTACTTTAAATAATTACGTTAAGAATTGTAATAAACTTGGTAGTTGTAGTTGAATGACATAATCGAGTGTTGCCATTATAACATTCACAGTTTATTGGTAAAGGTTGGAATTCTAGATGATTAAGATTATGTTTACATTCTTGCAGATCATATTTTAGATTTGGACAAGCATTAAAAGCTAAAATTGTAGCTTTGTTCCCAAAGACATAAACCTTTAGTAGGATTAAGTGAACTGCGTTGTTAAGTAGGCCTTCTTAGTTACATTGGAGTTTAGTTGAAGAAGCTTTCGTCAAGTAGTTCAGTGCCACATACCATAGCTGGTGGGCGTAGTTGAGAAACGTTGTTGATTATCAATGACCAGCTTTTATCAACCGAATACATCAATATTTTCTAGTCTACTTATCTCTTAAAGAATTGCATAAGCATGACTATTGGCTTCTAAAGATAATCGTTCTATTTTTTTATTTGACTGAGGTAGACTGTCAGCACATTGGTTTCTTTATTCATATTATCGAACTAATATGTATGACTATGCTGAAACCTTGCTACAGCCTTGTTCGGCCTAATCATTCTATCCATTGTCACTACATCAATATGTATTTATGAAATCAAAACAATACAACTAATATAATACAGCTAATAATATAAAGTTTTTCCGAAAAAGTCCACAAAATACATGCTCCAAATTAATATGATAAAAATGGTCTCCCTGAGACATATCGCGTTCTATATAGACAATGATGCGTTTACTTAGTGCTGTATATATAACTTATGTACCTACAAGAGTACCAGACTAGCCGGTTCACCTCGTTACTTGTAATGGATCGTTTATTATTGTCCTTTAAAAATGCGACATATTTCTCCATTCGTATTTATTGCAGTTATATAAACTAATGTTATAAAGAGAAATGATTTGATTTTTTGTATGTTTGTTTGTTTTTCACGCTAAAATGGCTAACGGATTTGGATGAAATTTGGCAAATCGGTAGACCATGGCCTAGATTAGGACATACTATGCTTTGTATCCCGATATAACCACCCGCGAAATCGCCAGGCGTAGCTAGTGTGTTAATCTTTACATTATCATCAGCATCGTCTACAATTCTTTTTTCCGCTACTGCTAAAATAACGCTACTTTAGTATTATTCTAAGTCATCTAGTGAATTTGATTATGTATATTTTTTATTATTATGTTCATGACATTATATACATTCATGTTATAAAATGGACTAGAAAAAAATCTTCAATTATAACGTTTGTGGTTAATTTTATTTGATCTATGACTAACTTGTTAAGATTTTCTGGGACTATACAAATATTTTGCATGAGGTTGAAAACATTGATTCTTAAAAATTAAATATTTCATAATAGGATGCGTTTATTAATTTTTATTTCTCAGAAATTAATTAATTCATAACGAGACAAAAACAAAATTATCTAGTTCTGTTCCTAACATTCCAGGAATTTGGCGTGAATGACATATAAACCCATATGTGTTTATTAAAGTAATATTATGTATTGAAAATTACGTAAAACTTATACATATCATGACTAACATAAACGTGCAATTCTTCCTGCTTCCACTTAGCGGCTAATGAATGAACTCATCTCATCACTCATTGTTCCCGGAACGTGAACCTGAGCCGTTCGGCTTTTGTTTGTGTCGATTCGTATGTCACCAGCTTCCTCTACAACATACTCGGATGAATGAATGAGTGATTCACTTCACCCGCTGTCTAGCCGCGAATATTTTCAGGTCACATATTGTTTTAATTTGGATAGTCTGCACTTTTGTCTGGCTAGTTAATTATACCAACAGGAAATATCGAATTGAAATGTTTGAATGACCAGCCTTTATTGCGCTCGACCAGCATCTTATGAAACCATAAGACACCAGTCTTCATATAGAGACTTTATTTAATCCTCCGAGTATTTAGAAGGCAATAAACAATCGATTCTAAAATTAATCGTTAATATTTTACGGTTCATAAAAGCATTGAGCACTCGCCGTTGCGTTTTCCCAACTATTGTGAAGGCGCGACGCCGAAGAAATTGTCGGAGCGAACGATAATAAAAGCGTCGGGCTGTGTGAGCAAATATGGTCGTGTATTAAAAGCCTGAAAACCCGACAATAAGCCGTACATTTGCCTTAAAGAGGCGAGCTTAACCTCCGAGACGTGTCGCAGACAAACGCGCCACTCCGGAATCGTAAGTTCACATTCGTCTCACTTGGACAAATAATGTGTTTTTAACATTTCGTGTTGTTTTGTTAAATCGTAAATACTGTACAAACACTAGCACCGAGCGACCGCTAAAGCCCCGGCCCCTTGTCACTGTGAAAGCGCACCGTGTTCCAACTTGTGGAATTTCTGCCCTTTATTCAAACACTGAAAAACCGGCTGGCCGCTGTAGCACCGTGAGTCGCAGAATTGTGTGAAAACAAATCCACTACAAATTAAAAGTATCCTTCGGAATTATTCACAGTGCTCTTCACTCAAAAGCTTTAACTTGGAACTTGGAGGGTCCGATAAATTAAACCAACATAAATCGTGTGTCCACACTAGTCTTTCTTCGGGCCCTCTATTTTAACGTCTCATTTGAGCAGTATTTAATTTTTAAATTGTTCGTATGTCAACTAAGCCGGAGCGTAGAGATCACTTGAATTCTAACGCTTTCCTTTGCCCAATGTCAAATATTTAAATTTGTTAAGTGGCCGTACATTGACTGGCTGGCGAGACATAGGTAAGAAATATTTAATATTCATCGGTTGGTGCACTGGTCGTCTGCGAGCCGCTATGTTAGGAAATGATTTGGTCTCTGAGTCGCGGACACGATTGTCGTCGACTGTGTAAGGACATTTGACGCTCCGAATGCACACACACTTATTGTCTCGCGTCGCATTAACTTTTGTGTACTAATTAGTGGGTGACCAATATGAATACATAACAGAAAGTCTCGAACTCCAGATGTGTGTTCGGTAAATAATAAAGAGAGGCTTATAGAAGGCTCGTTAAATATTGCTTGTGTGTTTTATATTTTACAAACCGAAACCGGTACGGGCAACCGATGAACTGAATACAATTTTTATCATAATTATAAGGTGTTGTGCTAAGATACCTCCTCGTGTAGGATGCGTGTTGAGCCATGGTTTTAGGATCGCGTGTGCGGAGCGAAATCATGCGGTGTCAATCTATGCAAATTTCCTTGAAACATTTAACTGGCTCCTTAGTTTGCTCTGCTCCCACAAGCCCCAACCATAAGCCTCTGATTTATATATCACCAGTATTAAATGAGCCCTTAACTTCGGTCCGATATGTTACTCAACAATGTGAGTGAACCGATGATTGGGGGTCAACTTTAATTGGTAATGAATTGTGGGCGGCGTCATCTTTTTTCAAGCACATCATCTAGATTAGAGGGTGATTGTTTTCATTTACAATTAATTAAATTAAATCATTAAACATGGGCATTGACTTCTTTTACATAATCTGATTCAAATTAAAAGCTACATCGAAAGATGTAATATGATTTTGATTAATCAACTCAGGATTAAGCGATTTCGAGCAAACAGCCCCGTAATGAAGCCCTATAAAACACTTAAATCTGCAGCGATTTTGAAACGAGAGCGGCTTGTGAAATTAAGGGCTTGCACTTCTAGTTATTACCCTTAAGTACAATGTGAAGTAAATAAACGCAGTACAAAGGCCAACCACATGTAATTTGGATCGTCGGAACCTCATTTAAGTTGCAACGGTGAAGCCTCGAGCACGGCTAATGTACCCGGGATCCTTTGTCTCAAATAAAGCAAAAATAAATTAAAAATAACGTAAAAACATTGAACGGACAAAAAGAGTGATGGGCCGGACCACCACACCCTCGACGCGAGTGATCGCCCGTAATAATTACACTGTCAGTTGCACAAAAATTACTTCAAACATTGTAATATATTGCGAATCATTGTTACGTCTTGCGTCACATTTTATCAGTAATGATTTGGTTCCTAAATTAGAACAGTGATTTGGTGCACCCTAACTTGCTAAAACTTGTCGATAGATCAATGAGATCATTAGTTTAATGGGAGTGAAATTCTTATCTAAGGTAATCGACACTCGACATTTCTTACATCACGGATTATCTATACATTTAATTATGTTATTATGAGGATATTTTTAACCTATCTATTAATATAATGATAGACTACTTCCAAACATGTGTTACTGTCAAGGCAAAAACGTAAGGTGTATAATTAATCCGTGCAAAAAGATACTCACTTTGCGTTCGGAGATGGTCGCGCCGCGTTTTTTGTAGTTGAAGAAGTGTATGTCGACGAAGTTGATGGTGGGCAGCCAGTCGGGCATGCCGTCCCGGTATTCCCGCGTCTCGTTGAGGACTCTTCGCTCCTCGTTGAAGAACCGCCTCGTATTCTTCAACTTTTTGATGATCTTTCTCGTCGCGTTCTTGAAACGGTCCGAGTGGACGTTTTTCTGTAGTCTCGTCAATCCTTGCGTGTCTTTGGTTTGTGGCAGGACGGTTTGTTTCCTGTGCGGCCGCCGCCTGTGCTCCACCACGCGGGTGTCTGGCTTCATCCTCGTGTCTTTGGTTAGTGCTAGCGTTTCATGCTGCCGCCTCTCATGTCTGATCTTGTGTTCTAGCGTCCGCGCCTCGGATGGCATCACAACCATTGCTAATATCACTAGTACTGAAGTAGCTACCAAAAGCTTTTTGGGAAAACCTGCAACAAAAGTGTAGACGGTTAAAATTAATTTCTTAATCACTACAACGGATTTTGAACCGTTATTTAAATATGTAATCACTAATAACTATTGTGGTGATATCGTTATTATCTTTACGATTGTTATTAACAAGAATTGATAAAGGGATATAAATGATTTTCAATCAGACGCGTTTGCGCACGTTTCAACGGTCTCGTTAGGGTTTGGTAAGAAGATTCCTTGAACGCGTTGCATAATTTGGAATAAAAAAAGATCATGCACGTTTAGGAACGAATTCTGTGGGACTTTTGTCTTCAGAGCGGTGTTTCCGTGGGGTCACATAAAAAATAATAAGGTGCGTGATTATGGTAAGGTTGCTACATACACGTGTGTACGATCTTCATCTCCGAGCACTTTCACACCGACCATTAGCCCGGGGTGGGATGCGTGAGGCGGACGTGAATTTTGTTAATCAATTTTGGTTGGTGGGAAATTGCCTGTATTTTTTGGATGCCATATTTAGTTTACGAAAATTGCAGCAGCCATTTTTGAATAATTGATTTCATGTTCGTCTAAATTTGTAATAATTTGTTATATTTAAAGTTACAGCTATATGACTCACAACAATAAAAATGATTGACTGATAGAAATGACTTTTCACAATTAAACAGTAACATATATTTTGACGTCATGCGCGTCAGCGGAAAGCGTCACGCCTATTGTTTTTGTTATTGCACAAATATTCATATGTTTCGCCTTGTTCGATTTAACGTTTGACAGTTATTGAAGGTTTTGATGTTTTGCGCCGACGCCATAAAACATATTTTATGTCCCAAGCAATTCTGTTGAGGCGATGTTTTCAAACTTTTATAAGGAAGCACCACTGGCTTTGAAAGCTCAGCTTTGTTCAGTCGGAGTGCTAAAACATAGAAAGTACTTGTTGCAGTTTTTATTAGTAGCCTGGGGCTCCTCAAAGAAAATATACCGACGTTATATAGTGAAGAATAAGTCCGAATCCGTTTTGTTTTTGACATTTCATTGCGGTTCATTTGTTTAAATTTTGACGTTTAGTTTTTTTTTCATGTAATCAGAAACCCGTAACCACAGCATCAATATTTATGATGCGGTCATCGATACTTATTATATTTTGTACCGTGTGGTTTTCAGAACGGCAAATCAAACATGTTACGTGTATTATCACATCGGCTGAATGTTACAGTGAGTTTATACTTTTGTATTACGTCACACGAGGATAAACCGAGGTTTATGGTCAGTGAATCATTAGGTCAATTCGTGTCGTTGACAATATAATTTATGGTAAGTAAATACGGCGTAACGCCATACGATATAAAAACTCGAGTAAAAAAGTTGACATACTGTGTTGTGACTGGGTTTCTGTGGTACAATTATTTTTGCCTGTGGCCTTTGTGAGTGGTCAGTTTAGCATCGTCTACATTGTCGAGATCATCAAACAATGCTAACGTTTATAATTGTTACCGCGAAAACCGGGTACATATACTGTGACTTTTCCAACGCTGGGTTTTCCCGACCATTTGTGATCTAGGTAATGTTTTATTTCCGAATATGTTAAACAATTTTTTTGCTAGTTTTTCTTAAAGCTAGATTTTTTTTTAGTTTAACGGAGGAAGCTGTTACATATTTTTAATAATACAGACAAAGCATGGTTTATTATATTCTCAACAAAACTTCCTAACTTAGCTCACGTCCTAACATTACTTCGCCAAGATTGGATTCTCTCACGATTTTCAAATTGGAATCCCGCATGACCGTCATTATTGCACATAAAATCTTATATCATTAAGTTAACTCTAACACGACACAACTTGAGATAAATTAAACAATTATCGTTGTCAAAAACAAAGTCGACTGAGCGATCAAATGTTGGGAATACAGAAAGTGAAGCTTGTCTGTATCTGATGACATCGCGGGCGCGTTTCAGCGAAAAATCCCTTTGATCGATTGCCGACGGACCAATGTTGAACATTCTCACACGATCCGAGCTCCGCACTCGATACATTGTTCACTTCCAAAAATGATTATCGAATTCGCTTAGACAACGATTTTTGTACTGGAATTAGTCATGTCCCATTTCACCTTGTGTGAAGAGTTACAGCACTTTATGTGAATCTTTCTAAGGAAGTTATGTATGGTAATATACTAGTGACATAAGTACCTATAGTTTATTTATTAATTTACATTTCTTATACAATTCCGTATGCATTTAATTGAGATAGTAGAAGTTGAACATTTGCCTTACGTTACGCTATGAAGGAAATGAAATCGTAATTATTATATGACCGCCTTATTTGTATAATCTCCTTTATTTAATGTTTACTTTTTTCTGCGTCGTAAATAAAGTCAATAATTAAGAATCAAGAAAAATCTTAACTAAACAAATCTGTGTAGACGGTAATATGATAGCCTTATTAGTTTGCGTTCATTAAAGCTTACCCACAAAATGAATGTCAATTGTTTACATTCGACGCGCGAATGAGCCGCACACTTGAGTTTGTCAAACAAATAATTAAGCCTTGGTAGGCGACGAAGCTTTGAACTAAAATTATAATATTTTATAAACACACACCAGTTAAAAAGACATCCATGAACAACGCATTGATGTAGCTCCTTTGGGCAAGTCCATGTTCATGCGAACAAAATAATCCCGATAAACGAAGTATCGGAAAATGATAGAAGAACTTTCCGATCGAACAAATTGTCACTGGCCGCAAAAAACAAAACACTCGCGAACTGTCAACACTTTTGAATTAAAACACTATTTTTGAGTTTGGAAGTCACTAGTGTTGTAGTAATATTAGCACTGGATTATAAAGTGTTCTGTGTTGTCGAGCGTGTGTCACCGCTGTGGAGCGAGGAGCGAGTGTGCGAGACCGGCGCGCGAGCTGCCTCCGCTCGTTGAATGGGCACCGAAATGCGGCACCGTACGTCAAATAGCCGGTCAAACACTATGCGAAATCCCTTACCCACCCGCCGGAAAGTGAACTTCGACCCCCGGAGACTTCCTTCACCCTATAATTTTTTTAGGATTTTTTAATTTTCTCCGGGGTTTTCCGGGTTCTTATAGAACCTTGATTTATCTTTCCTACCTTAGAAATGAAGATGATGCAAATTGTAGTAAATTTCGATCATAATTTTCATCATTTCGATTGATAATGAAGCTAGGGTTAAAACATCATTAGAAATAATGACTACTAATTGTGAAATTTTAGTGTTACTATTATCTATTCTGCTATCGGGCAAAGGACTCGAGATTTATTTACGTTATAAATATCACCCTTTATTAACACCTTAGTCATTACATAGTCATTTTCATGCATTGGTAATTTTTATCTAATATTATTGTCGTTGTCATAGTGAACATGTGAATTTTTATTTTACTTTTCATTACAATGAACAAATAAAATAAACTTTAAGAACTGGCAAAAGTAATTAAAAAAAAAATACCCATTACAGATTTACCAAATAGAAAAAAAAAAGTTGAGAACTGTTCCAAATTCAAGAATTAAAATAAAGTTGCGTCTCCACGGGTGACTGTTTCCACATCTTGTGCAAGTGAATATTTATTCGGTACCTCGAGGTGATTCATCGATGAGTCTATCCTAAAGTGAGTTTTTATCGGGCATTACTCGCGCCGCGCACGGCACAACACTAACCCTTGCTAATCTCAATAATAATAATTAAATATTCCGCGACTATTACTCCAAATAATAATCAGCTTTTGTTATACATATTAATATTACGTAGGCGTCAAACGCAAGCAATTTGTTCATCAATTAATCTGTACCACTCATTCCTCAGTACTTTCATGTTCACGATAATGACACATTGTACGATAAGTCTGAGTATACTATTAAACTGATACATTAACTAGTTTATGTAAATGAGCAACTAGATTTAGAGATTGTTTGATTTATAAACAACTTTCGTTTTCTTTTTCACTTGTCAATGACTGGTCATCAAGAGGAACAAGCGAAAGAGTCCAAGGACTACAAAAGAAAGTAAACTGTGAGTAAAAAGTGTGCCAAGTCTGGGAAAGACTTGGTTGACACAGATAGCATGGTGCACCTACGTGAAACTTGGATCGAACACATCCTTGGACAGAAAAATAAACCTTCTTAGTTGAAATTTGTATACTTGTTGTTTGGGTGCTTGGCTGTGGGTAATTTTTGTAGCATGTGGTCTGCGACTCTGCGGTTTGAAGATATGAGCGAGCATCTCAATGTTTACATTGACACGTTTTTTGTTTCGTGGTTAACAAGGCGATACCATTGTACGTCTGCTTAGTGATTGTGTCAATATCCGATAATTATGATTGTGTTTTATTTTTAGAACGCTATATGTGTTCTAATAATATATTTATGTTATATAAAGTATCTCATTCGTTTTAAATAATAACATGAAATTAAATGTATGACTGCCTAGTGGTCGTAAGTGTTACTGCTGAGCTGAACTGAGACTGGGTTCGATTTTCAGGTCTGGCAAAGTGTTATTGCGTTTTTCTATCTAGAATTTCTCAGTATCAGGAGTCTGGATTCGTCCCCTATTACTTACCCTTTACTTTTACTATCGGTAGACCTCTGCCCAACCCTTCGGGGAAACAAGGCGTGATGTTATGAACAATAAAATATGATAATTGTAACCACATTGTAACCGAAACGTAACTTTTAGCGTTCAGGACCGTGATTTATGTAAAGACTACGCGCTAACCGAGACCGAGTGACCTAGTGCGCTTACAATATTTTTTCTCTCGTCTATACAAAGGAGATTCCCATCGCGATCGTTTCCGATTACTGACATAATAACACGCCTTTCATTTAATACACGATTAACTTTTTATGCGTAACTATTCTGTAATTGTAGCAGGCTTTTCCGGCGGTTGTCTCATGGATGAGTCATGGATTTTCCGAATTTTTCGCTACAGTAAGTTCGTCGGGAACTACGCAACGTACTGAAAGCCCACAATATCAAGACCGTGCTGCATGAGCTCACTATTACTCACTCCCCATAGAAAGTCGTTAGATACGTGAAATATAAAACGATTAGTCATGTCACAAATATTGAATTCTAAGTGCCCCGAAGTGATCTATACTTATAAATAAAACTTGTTGATTCGTAATTCATTTTAATATTTAAAAACAGAATCCGTTATTTACGTGGTACCTGGCCATTAAATAATTGATGCACAATATTGCAGGGATTTGTCTGGTTGTTTGTCAGAAGAAAGCTTAGAAATTCCTGTTGAGATACTGAGTGAATTCTCACGAGTTGTGGATACTATTTTTGTGCTGTAATGACGTTTTGTTTCGTGTCGGAAGTTTGAAATATTTGTGTAAATACTAGTGTTGTGTAGCTCTGTTTCGTATAAGATATAGCGGGCGGAGTAGCGTGTGTTCACTAGTAGTGAATATATTTAACCTCTAATACTACTACTTTGATACGTAACACGTTGTTTTAAGCAAATATTATCCATCTATCCTTCAGCCGCGGCGTCCGTTACGTCTCTTAAGATGATTTGTTTCTCTTTTTAAAAAGTGTAGCGCAAAAATTACCGATAAAAGGTTTGCCATCGCCGTGTAAATAGTTTTTTGTTGAAATCTAAAGTGCTCGCTATGATACTGGCCTGAATAGAGGCGGATGCAGATTATATTGTAATTGTTCTTCAAGATCAAGTTCAGAAGCAAGATAAAGTTAGGACTAACTTTAATTATTGCAGTAGTCGTGATGTCTCGTAGACAGTTTTGCTTGAATGCACACTTGAAACAGATAATCTACCGTAAAATTCCTTTACCAACATAGTTTCAGCAGCTAATTTAAGTTTACCGTAAACTTAAAGACTAGCTTCCGCGACAGAGTCCGCCTGCGGCCGCCTAGGCAAAGCCAATACGCGAAATGGCATTGTTTGTGAGCCACAATATAAATCACACGTTGCGCGTACTATTGGAAAGCTTTTACTCATTGTGCACGTACCCTTAACCCCTTTCATGGCACAGGCTAAAATTAATACTCAATACGCGGCTCAGAAATGTTCAGTATGTCAGTTATGCGGAAGGAAATGTTTTATGCTGTGTCCTCAAAACTGAATAAGGCAATTTAGTGTGTAAGAAAAGTGTATGGTGACTTGTAATGTATGCGGTCTAAGACGGGGTTAAGTTAGTGTATAATTCATGCCTAATGCTATTGACTGTTGTGGCTAAGCTGAAGATGAATAAACGGAAGATTTAATATCAATACTAGTTTTATCGATATTTACATAATCGAATGACAGCCAGGTGTCAGCTTTAGTTTGTCGATGTGTGTAAGTGAAACTTTTTACAAGAAGTTCTTTTACCTTGAACACTAAAATAAATAAACTGTTTTAAATGTTCGAAGCGCTTTCGGTGAGCGCCGGTTTTCACCAATTATCTGATGACTAATCGTTGATTGAGGTAACCGATTTACTTATCTATGGAGTTAAAATGTAAGTTAATGTATGTGTTAAAATGTAAGGTAAGTTATTATTTAATATTATTGAGACGATTTGTTATAAATAACAAACTATTTATAAAAGTGATTTTATCGAGCAATCGTCTTGGAATCTAAACACGGCTATTTCCGGTCTCATATATTCGGATATCGAACAATGTTTGTTTTTTAATTGCTTTGTGACGTGAATCCAAAATTGAAAGTTTAAACATCGAATATAATATTATTATTTTTTCTAGTCCCATATCTGCAACTAGAGATGGGATCATGAATTATACAATATCTACACAAGACATAATGAGTAATCACTCAACAATGTAAAACGCGTAGTTTCCTCGTATTATCAGTGTCGATATTTCAAAGTATAGAAAGTGATTTATATTACATCACTTCCTTTGCTAGTAATATTAGGTCACCGATTTACGTGAGTTCCTATAATCTGAAATTGTATGTAACGTCTGAATATGTTATCACCTGTTATGTATGTATGACTGTTTAAGATTAGGTCATTGGATTTAAGTCATCATTATGTGCAGGGATAAGTCATCATATTCAACACTTTCGAATGCATCACGAGTTTACACTATTAGTTCGTAGATCTATCAAGAAACATTAATGAAAAATATTAATCACCTTTATCAACCTTTAAATTAATTGATTAAACAATCACTGTATAGATTAGATATAAAAATAAATAAATATAAAAACAGAAACTTACTATATCTAAAGGTATATCCTTGTCTTCTTGAGGAACATCCGTTGCAGCAACAAGTGCACATATCGATCATTTTAATATTAATCGATTTATCACAGATCATTGTTAAATAATAAAATAAATCTTTGGCATAAAACTGTCACAACAACTGTCACATATAAAAAAAGTTCACTATCACTTCACAATTTCAAATTTAGAACAGGTGTACATACGTATTCTGTTTATTGAATTTAATTTACGTGATTAACGGGCGTCGTGTTCGAGTCGAGTTCAGGACACGATCTCTCGAGCGGATACGTTCAGTTCGCCGCGTTACGTGTAATGTGTGTCCTGAACGGATTTCCACGGCTTTTATGTAGCCGGTCGGCGCTCCCGTGATAAAGGGTGCAAAAAACCGATTGTTTAATTTGGAGGGCCCGCCATGCGCCATTACGTCACGGATACGACGTCGATCGCGATTAGGACGTAAACGCACACATGCTCTTACGCAATAGCTTGTTCAAATAAATACATGTGGCAACAACCGGATCCAAGTGGTATGTGAAAATGCGATCCTGGCTGCTGTAAACATTTTTTTTTAAATGAGATTTATCTCTTTTGACCGTTTTTGTCTAGGTTTTTGTTATGAAGTTTACGTTTTATTATGGTCATTAAAAGTTATCTATACCAGTTTTGATAACAATGCATTCGATAAGTATTTGTGATTTAGATTACATATTATTATTTTATATAACATGGGTTTGTTTATTGAGTTCACAGATATGAATGATAATAACAATTAATTGGTCAATAGTAATTTATTTGAAAGATAAAGGTATTATATTAAACTTTAACAGCTCTAGGTATAGATATTTTTCATTATTTAAAACTAACTTACTTATTCCTAAATGTTTTATTTTTTATTTATAAAAAAAAACTTTATGAGGGAAGCAGGGACGTTTTATGAAGTACAAATAATAAAATTAAGAATACTTAAATTTAAGTTTAGATTGTAGTTAAAACAATAAATAGAAAAAAACAATAAGTATCTCATATTAACTTAATATTAAGACAACATTTATCCATACGTTGATAAAAGTACGATCTAAGAGAAAAAAGTTCATGCAGCTAGTTTTACAAGCAGCGTTGAATGAAAGCAGATGATCAGAACCTAACATCGTATTACTTAAATGTAAATTATTGTAGTGTAAACAGCACACCCAATCACATACGGAGCGTTGCAGCGACTGCTAGTAAAGTCTTTCTACGGAGTTTATTTTTAAATTCCATTTCGGCCATATTAGAAATGCGTTTAAATTTCAGCGAGGGTGTAGCTCCACCATCCCGCCTCCGAGAGAGTCCGCCTCTCGGCCTCATTCCCGAAATAGTCCCGCTCGATTGGTCGCTCAGAATAATCTCCTCGCCTATTACATGCACTCGCTTAAACTTTACTACACTCGATAATGCAAGTACTTGCGTGTCACGTAGTGGGGTGAGTTCTGCTTTTAGTTCCAGAATAATACTGTAATTACACTTGGCGTTCACTCAACAGCGCTTCTGTATGTAAACTTTATACACGTAACTGTACCGATGTGTAGTAATTTTTCAAAGTAGTGTTTACGGGTTTCAGACGCGGAAGTTTTTTTCTGTACCACAAAACTATCGATAGTACACGTTATTTTGACTGAAACATCATAACAAACTATAGTAATTTATACGTAGAATTTGTTAAATTGACGTCAGAAATAATAAGGGAAATAGAATTTTAAATATCATTTACCTTGTAAGACATTCATAATGCAATTATTTTAAGCGCAATACTTAGGTTTAAGCGCAATACTATACATTCTTACAACTGTAATTGCCTGAATTGGATCCGATGATGTAAAAGGAAAAGTAGGTCATAAAAATCCCTTAAACCTAAATGTATTTACTAAACCGTGAAACCTGTAACTATGTTTCCTACAGCCACTCAGACATTTCAAAGAACACATACCTACCTTTTACGTGTCATTATGACGTACATATCACATTCCGTTCATAATTATGCAATTAATTTATTGATCAAATTCATTAAGTTATTTCATATGGTTTTCCCTCTGATATTTCATTTACACGGATAGCTGAATAATAGGTACCAATTTATAAGTCTGTGCTTACTGAAAATAGAAAACATTAAATGCTGTTTAATTAAAAAACAAAATATTGCTTAACATATGCTATGGTGTTGTTATTGTGTATTTTCATAAATCCTATAATAATATTTTGACTTTCTAATAAATCAACAAAATTTTCTTTCCTTTTCACAAATATGGAGCTACTGTGGTATTTAATTGTTTACAATGTTATTAATCACTTAACTTTATATCAATAGATAAACAATAGATTTATCCTCATGAAGCGTGCCTTTTAATGGAGTCATCAACCTGATACGGAAATGTGGTTTTAAAACGTAGGTACTTAAAAAGGAAATAAATTATAGTTTAAAAATCTAAAAAAAGAAAACCACACTAAAATTTAGAAAATAATCTTCAATAAGTTAAAAATAAGACTGATTTACAATAAAAATCATTTCATCGTAAAAAAGCAACGTGTATATTATGCATATCATAACTGTATACTTGTACATATCGTCAGAAACTACTTGAAAAGTCTCCAGTAATAAATTTAGCGGCTTAGGGCTGATTTCACCTACGAAACTGAACGGGATCACTACTTGTCAATATTCGACAACAATGACGACACTGACAGCTCTTGAACTCGGTTTAGATTTGCTGATCGTATTCAGTTCATAAGCTATAGACAAACACAGTAATAGGGCCTGCTTTTAGGTAGGTACCTTTCCGATACAGAACAGGCCGCTTAATAATACGCTACTACGAAGTTTAATTTTGGAATTACAACCCACGCTCTGGAAACAGGACATAACATTGCTCGGTAGTAGAAATGGGTATAATTGTAGTACTTTCCCAGACGAACTATTTCATGTGTTGCTAAGTTATATCACAGCTCATTATAGGGTGGCATGGTAATCGACGCACAACATCTTACCATGGATTCAGTCCAAGATTCTGAATCCCGCTGCATTGTAGTTTTATGTCGGTTATAAAAAAAAAATAGTGGCACTCTGGGAGTGCCGACAGAAGTGAAAACTTGAACAATTACGTGTGTATTTTTTGAATCGTCAGGAAATATTTTTTTAACCGTTAGATTAAACAACGTTCAACGTACGTTCAACGTTGTTCGTTCGTACGTTCGTGTTGTCAGTGGTATCGGTAACAGTGTCGCGAGTTCAATTGTTTTTCCCATCTCAAAAAAATGCCCAACGCGCCTAAAGAAGTTTTCACTTAAAAAATGCGGCTACCTACATTTTCACCACGTATGAAACCGCTGTTTTTTTACAACCGACGCGACGACTTTGTAGGGTTCTACGGTCTAGAACCATGCGCTGAATTCATGGCTATAGTTTGTGCTTCGATGTCTCTGCCATCCTGTATACTCATACTACAATGACGGCACTATGTTAATATGAGGGCGTGTGACGTTTTCAGGTTTTTATGAATGACCGTTACTATTACTGATAAAATGCGAGCAAACAGATGCTACATTTCATTGTTGTATTTGGTTCCCGCCTGTAAAAATAAGTACAAGTGGCAATTAAAAATAAAATAAATAAATTATTGCACGGGAAGCAAATATGATGTACCGCTGGAATTATAATTTATCGAATCAATAAGCTATATTTTTATAATTTGTTTGTTTGTAGCTGTCACAGGCTGGGTGCTCCAGTGCCTTTGGTTTGAGATAAATTTTTCTTAGCCAACTTCCGACATTTTCCATCGCTACACACTTTTCGAGCACAACTTGACAACGGTGTACGCATCGATCTATCTCGTGACTCCGGCGCATTGTCCGCGACAATTATCGTGGTCACCTGGCTAAAAGACTCGTTATTACGTATTGGAGTTCGTATCACACCGTAGTTTGTGAGATGATGATTAAATCTGATGAATAGATTCAGAATTGATTGTGAATCTATTAAAAATGAAAATTCATTCAGTTCACTACCGCCATCAGATTTCCTTTAATTTTCTCAAAATTTACGCTTACATTGTACGTCAGATCACAACAACAATAAAGTAATCAAGGCTCATTCATATGAGCCTGAGTGCTTTACTAACTTGTTCATTCAAAAACATAGTTCCTTTTATAAAAATACAAAAACGTTTCGAGCTTAGCATAGCCTAATAGTAATCAACCTATAATGTTCCCACTGCTGGGTCACAGGCCTCCTCTCTTTGAGAGGGAGTGGGCTACAATCTATTACGCAGGCCCAATGCGGGTTGGTAGATATCAAAGGTTTTTAATTTTGGATGTTTTCCTGCACCGTTTTCAGACTATTTTAAAGCCTGTTATTTAAAAAAAAATTAAAAATTTTCTTCTCGTCATAAATTCAGATAAAAGTAAAAAAAGTGCGTGGAGTCCCTGTGCGCGGAAGAATTGAAACCGACTCACTCTCTCTCTCCTACTTCCTACTTTCTACTTTTGTGTATCTTTCTTTCTCTCTCCCTCGGTTGCGTTAAACGTTTAACGCAACCTTGAGCGTTAAACGTTTAACGCAACCTTGTTGGAAGTCGCATAAGAAGTTTCACTTCAAAAGTGCGTGGACTCCCTCCGCGCGGAAGAAGTGAAACCAACTCACTCCGTTGCGTCGGTTGCGTTAAACGTTTAACGCAACCTTTAGCGTTAAACGTTTAACGCAACCTTGTTGGAAGTCGCATAAGAAGTTTCACTTCAAAAAGTGCGTGGAGTCCCTGTGCGCGGAAGAAGTGAAACCGACTCACTCTGTTGCTTCGGTTGCGTTAAACGTTTAACGCAACCTTTAGCGTTAAACGTTTAACGCAACCTTGTTGGAAGTCGCATAAGAAGTTTCACTTCAAAAAAAAAACAAGAAAATAAGTCTGAATAATTCAGCATACATTTATATAGCTGCCAACACGGTCATTTCATTTAAAATTTTCAACGATACCGATTCAATAAGATCGCGTAGTCACTACGGTGTGACAACAGCCTTTGTGAACTTATTAACGCACAAAAACCGACCCTTTCTCAGGGATTCCTAACTGGTGCGCGTAATATAATAATGCATTCAAAATGTGGGCTTATTTCGAACATCCTGATACATACGATAACCGAGAAAATGTTATTACGTTTGGCTAGAGAAAACCCCATGCAATGATAACTCATTGTTTATGCAAATCCGGCCATTCTATGGTGGCTCATATCCGATTGTTACAACCTCCGTTTAAAGTTCAGAGTTCCTGTGTAACACGAGTCTTTAAAAGGTTTAAAATAACATGTTTATAATAAATTATTACTTAAAATTACAATATTTTGCCCATGATTTTTCAATAGTGCAGTTAATGTCAGTTAAACGAACGTTTTCAAAAACCACTTTAACGGAACAATTTTTATTCATCGTTTCTGAAAACGTGATTTTTTTTATTATTTTTTTGGGCTGACGTGTATCTATAGTATATATACCGCCAAAAGTGGAGAGATTTGGAAGAGACCTACACTCAGCATTGGGTGGCCAAGGGTTGAAGAAGAGAGAGGGAGAGAGAGAGAGAGAGTACCTATAGTCGTGGTAGGTACTCGCACATTTCGCCAGTTATGTTTAAGTCCTATTTAATAGGGGGCGAGCCTATTTCCATTAACCGGGCTCAAATCCAGACTTCGGGCTGCTACTGAGAAATTCCAGATAAAAAAACCCAATAACACTTTGCCCGACCTGGGAATCCAACCCAGCACGTCACGCTTAGTAGTAGCGCTTACGACCACTAAACCAACGAGGCATACCATCTTTATTAATGTGTCAATTAATGAATTAAATACTAATTCAAAGAGCTGAAACCTCGTTCAAAGGAGGAAAATATACCAATATTGTTCTCGGAACACACAAAATAAAAAGATCTAATCAAAATATCAGAGTCGGCACACAATAATCATTCAAAAGTGACTTATGACCAAATCATAGGGTCATTCTGTAAAATTTTACGGATGTTCAGCATACCGATCAAACAAGATTTGGCTTATGATTTTAAAATTTTTGATGACTAACCCCAAAGATTTGGAGGTTATGTTCTAAGAAATGTTCTCAGGTACCAGGCCTAAAGGAAATGCCAGACTATTGCGTATACATACGTATTAGGAGGTCAATGAGAGGTGTATGTCTATTGTAAAGACGTGAGGTCATGTTCGTTTGATGTCAAGAACTGCCGAACAGTTGCGTTTTTTTTTTTTTAAGAATTGGTAGGTTGCACTTTCTTTATTTCACTGTAATTTTATTCAAAGAACACTCTAAGAGCTTGCATAAAAGCAAATTGTGTTAATGAAGTTTATTTCCTCTTCATCTCCATGTATGATAGGGAACTACCTTTCGAAAATGAAAACTATGTTCAACTTTTACTAAGTGACTTTTACTAAGTGACACTTTGATAATCCAAAACGGCCTGCGAATGGTTTAATTGTAGTAAATGCTTTGCATTTGTTATTATGAAGGTTCTTCAAAAGTCCTTGACGGGGGTCAATACGGATCAGTACGTTGACATAAGGATCTATTTTCGTCTAACTCGTGCCGGAACGAGGGATCCCAATCCTAGAACTGTTTAAGACGTCATCTATGACGTACATACGTGGTACAGCTGATCAAAAACCGCAAAATCATTGATACGTGACTCAAAGCTTTTCTCAAAACGTAGGCCAGGTTTATTGTAAACAATTGCCATAAATAGTCATATTCTTCGGTAGTTCAATATGGTGGAGATACCACTGATACTCGGCACGTGGGACCGATTTTGAGCGATGAAAGACGTCAGAATGTTCTGATTAACGATTCAGGAATGATTCAGTATGGAGGGCTTACGCTCAAAGGCTCACGTTGTCACCTCATCGAGGATTCCCCCCTCGTAAATGTTTCTTTCTAAGGAATATCTAGTACCTTTTTTAAAGACGATCAGTCTTTTAACGATTTAGGGTAATGTGAGACCATGCATTATTTATATTCGTCTTCGAAGTGGAGCAGTTAGGTCATTATCTTCTTTCAATGTTAAGGTTATAGCGAACTTGAAGTTTCGAATGTGGTTTTCCTGAACAAGCTGTGTCGTTATGTAGAAATTCCAGTCTGCATATTTTATAATCCCAAAAAGGTCACTAACACCGTGTTGGACTAAACTAACGAAACAGAAGAGTATCTATAATAGAAAAAGTAATACAGGCAACATAGGAGTTGAGTAAGGAGATCCGTTAAGCGAAGAACATTAGTATAGACCTTTACCTTTTTCGGAAACAAATTCCAATTGATTAAAACCTCACTGAGGTTTTCACTATCCAACAATGGCATAAACAAATAGACTTTTTTGTTTTTTGACGTGCAAATGGGATTCAATCTTGGTTTAGTAAAGCAATTCTATGTTCAAGTATATTATGAAGTAGTTTACTTTATAGATCTCACATAGGCTAGCCTTAACCCCTTGGAACCGTGGATTTATGTATGTCAGAATAGCTTTGTTGGGTACCATGTGCAGTAGTGACGTAGGTGGTCCAAACAGTAACACGCTGCGATTTAAGAAAACACTTGTGCGTACATAGGCTGTTGCTAGCCAGAGTATGATGCCTAAATCTAGTATACTCGTATTAAAAATGAATTATAGATTTTTGGATATTGATGCGAATATATGTAGTATAATAAGACCATCCATTGTGTCATCCTATGTAAAATTTCTATATGTATGTATTTATGGTGTCATAATAAAGAGTATTCTATCTATCTATTGATTTTGGATCGATTTGATTTTTGCACTCCACATAATTATAATTATTTTCTTAAGCTTCCTTCAAAAATATTTTTGTGAAAGTCTCTGACTTAATTTTTTAATTTTTACTAGTAATTACATCGGTTACTTCAAAAGATAAAAAATAGACCTGCTAAACTTGCAGTTTAATAAACGGATATACATACTTGCCATCTTTTAGCTGCGCGTGAGTAATGTTTATGCACATTGAAGTCATTTCCGAATCATACTTCAAAGTAACAGTTACCAAAGATTTAGCACGTGTGCATCCTTATTTACCCTCCGTTTAGTGAGTACAAAAATTTCTAAAACAGTGAAACTGCGATGTTCTGTTTCATTTGCAAAAATGCATCATGCTGGTCTAGGTGTTGTTTCTTTAAAAACAACGCTCATAATTGTATGCATCATTTTGTCAGCGTTAATTAGAACTGCGACGATCATGTAGTAAAGTCACGCTACGGAATACCCAGTTTTTGCAAGTCAACATTTCTGTGTATCAGTGGGAGGTAGGCGCGTCTTTTTGTCGTATAATTAAGTCAATATCGATTATGTAAGAAAAATGGACAATGTCACAGTAAGACGGCGAAAATATAAAGATCGGAGCAAAAAGGTATGTGGGACGTATGGAATATCAACGAACCTTTTTCAAAAAATATCAAAAGAAATGAGATAAAATCTTTTGGTGATAATTATTGTTGTGCCTACACCCAATTTGCAACACGATGTTAGTTGTTTTTATCGAATCCATTGAGAAGTTAGTTAAAATAAGAAATTAGTTCAAAGTGAAAATAATTTTCTAGCTGAGTTTATCTCTAGAACAGTTATTTTCATTGTATTTTCTTTCAACACAAAAGCAAATATAGCAAACTTCCTCTCTATTAATAAACAGAGGAAAAAACCTCTATTACTCGACTATAATAGTAATAATTGCTTTGCTCAGTGTGACAGAGTCTCAGACGATACTACCGACCGTGGGACTGTGGGACTCATGCGCCGTATTCAAATCAAACAAAAAATATATAATTATTGGAAATGCTTTCCTGTTTTTCCGGTCGTGTGAGATCGCAATTCACTTGTCATTATTTAAAGGAACAAGATTAGAATAATTGTCTAACAAGATGATGCACTTTTATATTCAAATGAGCCTTTGTCCATCCGTAAATTGTGATTGTAGTTTTTGTTATTACATCTGTTTCTTTTCTTGTCCTACATTTATTGGACCAGTGTTAGAATTATGAGAATGATTGGAATTCATTGATTTTTGTTGTCATGTTTTTCTGCGACTGTTCAAGTTTATTTTTGTACCTATTTCTGTATTTAGAAGGATGTCTTTTATAGACTTTTATAATATAGGTCTACATGCGTCGATGAAATTGAGATGATTTGAGGTATAAGTCTTTGAGAAAGCCTCGGTACAACTAAGCAGTATTCTTTTATGATTGTTAAATTTCACTTTTTTTTTGTAACGGTTCTTCTGCCTGCTTAGATTTATTTTGAATGAATATGATGTGTTGATGTGTTTTTGTTACATCTGTGTTCAGTGTTGCTGTATACTGGCATAGATTATTGTAGGAGTCAATGTCTTAACCATTTTAAACTGCAATTTTCTTGTGTGATAACATACTACCTAGATTGTTTTCACGAGTGTTCATTTGTACCTTCTTTATTGTGGTAGGTTAGGATTCACACTGTGACCAGTTTAATTGCTCAGTTAAACGTCATAATTGACGATGACAGCTGCCAATATATCAAGATCATGTCTCATCATCACACAACTTCTTTATCATCGATACCATTTGATTCATATACCTATCATTATTAATTTTTAACGACATAATTACAAATGCTAACTTCAATTGAATTTAGAATTTAGAACTTGCTTAAAACCTTCGTAGTTAAAACGCTGGCCACAAAGACTTAACGTTACATTAAACATATCGTCTTGCGGATAAAAAATGGCGGCACTGCGACAATGCGGCTAATGATTCTCGATGTCGGTCGATTTACTCCACACTCGCCGGTCCTGTATTTCCTGTTCGTATGTAGTTACGCAAAATTCTTGTACTAATATAAAATTCCATCTGTTTTGCTTCATCACGGCCATTGTGATCTGCAAATTAGTTCTTAGATATTCATTTGCTTTGTTTACTTTTAATAATTGTGTAATCAGATAATGGAGGTGAGTTTTCACAGGTTTTGTTGTTAACGTGCGCAAATGTTGGAAATGTTGGAACAAAGGGTGGCAAGTTCTGTCAAATATTGTTATATTTTTGTCTTCTGAATTAAATGTTTGCCGAATTTTATTGTTGTTTTATTTTTGTTGTTGTATTTTTTGTACTGTTGAAGTTGAATCAAGTTTAAAGGACAAAAGTGTGAGTGTGAAAAATCACGGTTTAAGAATTGAAAGTGTATAATTATAACCGTTATAAAGATTATTATAATCTCACCCTGATTATTGTGATAAAGGGACTCTTATCTCACCGGGACTTAACCGTCTTTACTTTATTTGAGTGTCTGTTTGCTTGTCTATCTCGGATCTCCCCATTCAAGGATATTAGTTATTAATTTCGTAATTAGTTATTATTATTAGGTACATTCCCGATTAATAAATGGTAAGAGGAAAGTTTAATTAACACAGATTACAGAATTGGAAAGAGATATGATTTTCTTTCTTAAGCATATGGTTTGAAGTTTAATTAATGAAACATTTGTCCCTTTTATTCGAAATGCTCACGAAAAATAAAAATTGTTTAAAATGATTAAAATAGCATATAAATTGTTGAGTTTCAACAGTTGTTTTTAAACTGACCATAAAGTTTCCTGCTATCAAAACACTGCAGAGCTCCAGAAAAAATGTAGTGGAAGTGAACTGCACAATGCATTCTCAAAATGTAAATTTCTGTATCTCTCAGAATACATTGTTGGATTGAAATATTCATGTATTCATCAGTTGTCAATTGCAATCACGTCAATAATTTCATTTACATACATTTCTAGGGCTTTCTAGTGGAATCAAAAGTTCTAGAGGATTTATTTATATGATATAGGTCAGTCCATAATATAAATTCAAAAGAAATAAATAATAAAGAAATAATAGATTGAAAGAAAGAAAAAATGTTTATTCTGCACTGTAAACAAAACACACATTATAAAAAATAGAATAAAAAAAAATACATAAAATGGGCACATACAAAATAGCTAAAAGCCCGGTTGGTATTCAGGTGGAAAAAGTTTTCAAAAGATATGCATTTTGCATAACTTGTGGATTTAAACTTTCTTTGAGGTTGCATCCTAATTACTTTACATCTTCGTTTTCTTCTTTACCTTCGCCTCTTCCCGTTACGTGGGGTCGAATTTCCTCTATTGCCGATGCTCTAATGTCCAATTTTCTTGCATTTTGTCTGTACTGTCTGAGATGAGATCAACATCATCCGCAAATAAAAGGTTCCATGGTGTTGGTTTCAGGATTTTCTCAGTGAGGTAGTTCGTGGTTATATTAAACAACACGGGACTTAGTGCGCTTCCTTGATGAACTCCTACTTTGATCTTGAAGGTCTCCGACAGGTCTGCTGGACTCTTGGCACAGGTTTGTACATTATGGTACATTTTCATAAAGAGTTTTATATAGTGTTCAAGGACATTTTGAGCTCTCAGAGCTTGCCAAATTATGGTCAAAGTACACGATCAAAAGCCTTCTCAAGATCTATGACACACAAATTTACACAGATTTTTTTTGTTTTCATGAATTTTTTCCATTACCAGTCTGATTGTATGGATTGCGTCTGTTTTTCCCTTTCTAGAAGTTAAACAGAACTGATTTTCTGCTAGGCTAATTAGGTTTTGAAGGCGTTCACTTAGGACTCGTTTTCAAATTCTGTTTCTAAAATCCTAGCAACGTTAACATAAATACTTAATATGTTAAGTAAAGACATATAACGGATGCATTTGGGAAAACTGCAGTATTGTTTTCGGAAATTATCTATTATCATCATCATCATCATTTCAACGGAAAGACGTCTACTGCTGGACATAGGCCTCCCTTAAGCTCCTCCACTTCGACCGGTTCTGTGCTTCCCGCATCCAGCGGATTCCTGCTGCCTTCACAAGGTTATCGGTCTACCTTGTGGGAAGTCTTCCAGCACTACGTTTTCTGGTACGCGGTCATCACTCCAGAAAATTTCGGCCCCATCACCGAAATTATCAATGGGAACTATATTTTCTATCACCAAAATTTATATTTGTCATCAAGTTGTATCACCTAATAAATAGATCTATCGCCACGAAATATTTTCGTTCTCAGATAAACAAAAATTGTTCCCAGGTATGAATTATCAAATTAATGTTATTAAATGTGTAAAATAAGAGATCGATAACCAATAAAATTATATTGCATTACATGAATATAAACTTCGTTCTTATAATAACAGTTTTGTTACTTAAATAATAGCTCTGTGCTCAGAATGGTAGATCTGTCACCAAATAAATCGATTATTGATCCCTGACTGCGACTCCTTTCTGGCGACACCGGTCTCGCGAAATCCACACGCTTTTGTTTTACTACGGAATCGTACGATCCCGTGTTCAATTCGCGTCAACTGAGCACGCTTTTGTGATCAAGCAACGTTAAAAGAAGTTTTACAAAACAGTGTGTAATAATGTTAGTAGGATGGCAAAGATAATATATCACCAGTCTAGTTAGAGTAGGTTATTTTTTTTTTTAATGGTTAGGTTAGGTTAGGTTAAAACTGTGACTTCTTACGCACGAGCCGAGCGAGCGAAGCGAGCGGTGCCGCGGCAGCGGCCGGCGAGTGCCAGAAACGACTAGATTATATAGAAAATCTAAACCTGCCCTAATATTACAGTAATAATATATTATTTATGAATGCCCATTTTCTATTTTATTTTCGCCATTAAGTTCCCGCTTAGATATTAATTCTGTTCCCAAAAGAAAAATATTTTTTTATTTGAACTTAATGCAATTTTCTAGTAACATAATATGATTTATTGGTGATCTCTTTAAATTAGTTTGCTAAATCTAAATCTCAGGATTTTAGGTGATTTATTGTGGAACTGATTTTGCATTGTTTGGTGACTACATTTTGGTGACAGATCTACTATTTTGAGGACAAACCCTAATATTTAAGAAACACAAAACTAATTAAATTGGTGATAGCTTAAATGATACCCATTATCAATATTCCCCCTTAATTATATTTATTTTGCAGGAATTCGGTCTAACTGAACGGCTTTATTTAGTTGCCCACCGAACTTTAATGCCGCACAGAAGAGTGTTCTACTAGGGATCACTGCGTTCTACTAGAGAACCCGAAGCTCCTCCACATTGGCTAGCCAATCTATGTATGTGGGTACACCAGCGGGAGTCAGTGACCCTTTTGAGGGGTTTCTCGATCACAAGTGATTCGCAAGTGATTAGTGATTAAATCTCCTAAATTCGAGTTAATCTTTAGATTAACTTTAACATTAGCACAAGCATTTACCATTCGTTTGTTCACAAACTGTCTTTTGTTTAGAAGAAAACTGAGAAAAATGACGCTCAAAGGGATTAAGAGTGATTCCCCTAAGATCATCCCGGTGTTTGTTTGAAACATTAAGATGTGCAATAATGTACAAGATTATTTAAACATCCGTCGCTATAGTACTCATTTTGCATACATGAATGACGTTTAAAATAAACAAATGAAGTCATTAGTCTGATATGGACGTGTAAGAGTAGGTACCGGTTTTGTAGAGATAAGATGAACTACTTAATGCATTGTTTCAGGTGGGTCGAGATTCCATCAGTATGTGAGATGAGATGCTGACGTTTAGCCTCATCAGGTTCTCGTGAAGAAACGAATTTGCTGTTCGACTCCGTTTGATACTGTTACTAAGGTACAATTTTATGTATCTCAATCAAACAATTAAGTCCACTGCTGAACATAGGCCTCTTTCAGGCAGCACCACAACATTGTCCTTCACCTGCCACATCCAGTCTGTCCCAGCCATTTTCTTCAAGTCGTCGTCTATCTATCTTGGGGGCGTCCCCCACCACGCTTGTCTCTTCTGCAGAACTCGTCTGTTCCACCGAAGATAGGTCTTTCGACAAACATGACCAGCAATTTTATGTATCTACCTTGAACTTACAATTTGTGTCGAATGACAAATGGAAATTATATACGCACGAAACGCACTATTAAAAATCAGTGGCATCGTAAAATATGAATATATTACCATGGCAATGATTTGTTATCGATTCGGCTCGTTATCGAAAGGTTCTGATTCTTATTAGCCTGGCAGCTGGCCTTGATGTGGTCGTCGGGAAGACACTAGGAAGATGATTCCCTGTATTGTTTGTCCTCTATAGTTGTGTCCTCTTTATGTAAATCAAAGAGGTTTCAAAATACGACGACCCGATTCGAGAAAAGGTAGGTAGTGCCCGACTGTGTTTTGTTTATGGCTCGTCAGATACAAGCCAGGTGGACACGAGCTTCTATTAATCCCTTTGAAAGATTTTAAAATAGAACAGTAACTACTAGCTTCGTCATCTGTTTTTCCTAATAAAAACACTTTCCAATAATTTCTATACCGTTACCACTACTGTAAGTGCCCAATGATGTGGTCTACTCTAGACACCATTGTCCCCGGGCAAGTCCACTGCTTTTTGTGGGCGTAGGGCGGTATACCTGTCAATAATTATAATAGCTCCGTTACTCATCATGTATTGTTCTCAATTAGAAATCAATTAATATGTATGTAATGAGACTGAATTTATTGATGCTTTGTTGTTTTTTTTTGTGGTTGAGGCAGGTTGGGTTAAGGGGTGTTTAGGATCGTGGTGGAATATGTTGTTGTATAATTATACAACGACAAACAAATTCTTAAGCATTATGTTTAGAATAGATATACTATTATGAAAGCTAAAGAGTCTCTGGAACTACTTGAGACTTCTTTTTGCATTAGATAGTCCAATGTTTTTTTTTTAATTCTAAAAAATTTAATAGTGCATATCATGTTTAAAGACAAGATATTAAATTTAAAATATACCTTTTTGCATGTAAGTACCTACATTATTTCAAGTTCATTCAATTTCGTTCATTCTTACACCACCTCACTATATTTTTTTTTTGTAAAAATCTGGTAACCCTTCAAATGTCAAGTTACTCAATAGAATTAAAAGTCGGACTATAGTCAATAATGATGCGCTAAGGAAACCCGTAAAATTCAAATCTTCTTACATTTTTTGCAATTTGGGGGTCAGTGTCTAGTGGATCCAGACGAACCGCTGCCTGGCCTTAAAGCATAGCTCTCCTCGACGGAATCCCAGGTGATCCCACGATCATGTGTCATGGGCCAGAACGGATTAGCTGGTCTCGAACTCCCAGAATCCTGGGACATCGAGACCAGTTAATCCGTGCTAATGCGGCTGGTAGATGCGACCCAAGAGCTCGCAAGCCTAGTATAGTCCGGTTCCCGGGAAAAAGGAGCCGGAAGCAGCCCTTTTTAGCTGGTTCTACATCAAGAAGAATAATTACAAGAGTATCGTAAAACATTATTGCAGATTACAAGCATGAGGCCTAGTGAATATATATTCGTTTCAATATACATACCACAATTTAAAATTATGATCCGTTAGAGGGTTGATTGGATTCAGTTCATATTTGTCATCAACTGAGTTTTTTTGAGAGTTTTTGGCGGGATCGCGTTGGAACATGTCGCACGAATTTTCATTTTCATTAAATTTAGTGAAATAGTGAATTAAATTGTATAATTTTGGTAGTGAATTATTCAATTTAGTTACGTGTGAGTACACAAGTGTAGTGAAGGTGAAAATAAGTGACTAACGTGGACTTTCGTGTTCCCCCCAAAAACTCGTACTAGGTTGTTGTAAAGTTACTACCGCTTTACAATAACTTTGGTTTGACTAACTAAAGTCGACCTTGACTGATTCGTAATTTCGTGCCCGATGTCGGGGCATTTACTTGATCGAAAAGAAAAATTACTTGACACTGGCTAAATGCACAAACCGTGCGAAGCCAAAACCAAAAAAAAAAAAAAACTGAGTTTTTTTCTAATCAAATGAGTGGCTTGTTACGTCAAAATAAACTTGCCGACCAGTCATATGAACTAGAAAAAACAGTGAATCATATTTTTTTCAACATAAAAAAGCCTTACGCTGAATTAAGAAAACCTATTTGATTTTTTTTTTCTTCCGGGCTGCCCTGGTGCTCTTGATATTATACTTTTATATTTGACAGCCATTTAGTAAGCATAAATAGTGATACTACTGTTTTAATCGATTCTATTAGCTTTGATTACAGTTCTCAATAAATGCAATTCATTGCAAAATATGGTAACGGTAAAGCCTAGACGCAAATATATTATAGATTCAATAGACATATTTATATCAATTTCTCCTATAAATTAAGACATTTGCGGAGAGAAAACACATAATCATGACATTACAAATGATATTGATATATCAATGTGATATTTAATAGGTTTTTTATTAGATTAAAGACAATGCATAATTAGGTAATTAATTATGTGGAATAGTTCTCACCTGGAGATCTTTTCCGAGTGTAAATGTTGGTTGTAAAAATAATTTATAATCTACTCATTAAAGACGTCGACCACTATGTTTCGTATGCTATAAACATGTTTTAATTTGCTAGTATTTTGACTACTTTTGATTAATATATTGCCTAACTAGCTTCCGCCCGCGGCTTCGCCCGCGTGGAGCTCGGAAATAATCCCGCAGGAACGTACTACCGGAATAAAAAGTATCCTACGTGTTAATCTACGTTATAATCTATCTGTGTGCCAAATTTCATTAAAATCCGTTTAGCCGTTTTTGCGTGAAAGAGTAACAAACATCCATCCATCCATACTTACAAACTTTCGCGTTTATAATATTAAGTAAGGATATTTTAGTAGAAATTGAACGCGTCAGGCCCAGTAATTTTTGTATAAGGACTGGCCACAAACAGGAGTAGTAAGGGATAAGTGGGAGGAACGAATGGAGGCCTTTCCTTGCAGACACAAACGGATACAAACGGTCGATAGGAGTATTTTAAAACGAAATTATTCCACGGGTTTGGGCTGCCGGGAAACTTACTCCTTATAAAATCAGCTATCTGCCAGTGAAAGTCTTGTTAAAATCTATCCAGCCGTTTCGGAGATTAGACTGAACAAACAGACAGACAGTCATAAAATTTAAAAACTAGTTTTTTTGAGAACTGTATTATGTGTGTATGTTGTGTAAATAACAGCTTTACCTATACTAAATGCATATTAAAGTATGTACTTTAATATACATTTAGTTTAAAGCTTTGACATAGAAAATACACTTAAATTTTATGTATTTGTATGGAGTATGTATCGAAATCAATAATATTTTACGTACATAATAGTTAAAATTAAGCATTAAGTACAATAAGGAATTTTCAGTTTTAATTTCCACCATTACGATTTTCGTAGACCATAAATAAGTACGTTTGACTGACATTTGGCAAAAACGCATTTTTGTGAAAACTTACGACTGGAGTCTACTCAGCGCCGAGCATACGCAATTCAGCATCACCGACCTACTAGAGCCGAGTATACCTAATTCAGTGTCACCAACCTGAGCGTCACAGTTCAGTTTCGTTCACTTTTCAGAAAACTCGCAGTGTGCCTCATTAAGTTTTTCCTTTAAAAAAACATGTGTTCAGTTCAAGCATGATCAAGATTTAGCCAAATCAATATTATTATGTTAACTCATAAATATAGATTAAATGTTAGGCAAGTCATGCAACACTGATTAGTAGTGATAGAAAGAAAAAAAGAAAGAAAGAAAAATTGTTCAAGCAATTTGTCTGACCTTTTCCTAACTGAGTTGAGGTTGACTTTCAGGCTAATCGGATGGAGCTAAGTATCAATATTTTACATGGGGCGATTGCCTATCTTATGATTCGCCCGTATGGCTGGTTGTCGGACTCTTTTGACTACCCGTAACGAACTGTCAAAGATCTACTAAAGGCAGTCGGGACCAACGGCTTGACCTGCTTTCCGGGGCACGGAGGGCTCTCGATACGTAATGGCACGGGCTTGCGGACGGCGAGTAATGGGTAGCTCGCTGTCCGGTAAGGACCTAGCCCGGGTCGACGGTGCGTTGTGTTCCACACGCGCCTCAAAGAGATGTCAGCACCTACTGGTGGGGTTCGCAAGGGCCGATGCCTAGGGGTGCGGGTTGTTCGAAAGAGATACCGCGGCCCCTGGCACACAGTGAACTGAGGGAACACGGGTGGGTTTTAGTCCGTAAAAGTCTGACACGCTCTCCTGCTCCACCCAGAGCAGGTTAAGTTATTTGATGACGTCCCACCCAAAAAATTAAAAAATGGTCCCCCATCCACGAACCGACCGCGGCAAGTGAAGCTTAACCTTCTTATTTTATCACGGGCCCTTTTAACCGCACTTAGCACCGCTATCTTTATACAGTATGGGTATATCATCTTAGATACTTCACTTGGTATGCAAAATACACATAAGTGAACTTATGTAGTCCCTTAGAACGGTGAATTCGAACATTATTTTGTGAAGAAAATATCGTCTTTACTAAGATTTATCGATATTACATGGGATAAGTAGCGTAATTATTAAACTGGGTACATTATTATTGGTAATCACTGGCCGTGTTGTTATAAGAAAATTTTATAACATTGAGCCCCATACGGAAATTGAACATGGGATCTTGCGTCGAACCGTCTACTTACGAGTATATTTAATAGCTCTATTATGTATAACAATGCTTTTATTAACTGATATATTAAAGGCTGATTATATTTTTGGTTGAAGATATTTTGTAAATTCACCCGGATCTCAAGGAGGAAGCGCCAGATTAGCCTGCTAAAATTAAAAATTTGCTGTCAGGCAGTTAAATAAAATATGATTCGCTACCGTAATACGCATTACGTGGTACACTCAGAAAGGCTTGCGAAAAAAAACCTATAGGTAAATATTTTTTGATTAAAATTCTTTTCACAGTACTCTCCACTAGCCTCTATACAAACTTTCATGCGACTGAACCAGTTTTCGGAACACTTTTTCCGCAGACACCTCGTATACAGCTTGCTCGAACGCTGACAGCGCATCTTTCGGCGACGAAAATTGTATCCCTTTGAGCTGATTTTTAACTTTCGGGAATAAAAAGAAGTCACACGGTTCTAGGTCAGGGCTGTAAGGAGGGTGACCCAGGAGTTAGACCGGCGTGCTGTCCAAGAAGTCGCTCGTTTTGAGCGCGGTGTGCGAAGGCGCGTTGTCATACCATTCAGCGTTAATGCTTCTTTGGTTCCGTAAAGGAATTGACACCAAGTAACGATTGCGATCAAAATCTTTCTACCTATTTTTACTTCCAAATAATCACATTTTCAAAATAGATTATAACTGGCCAGTCTCTCATACATAAAAACTTTTTTTCGCAATACTTTCTGAGTGGACTGGTATGTATTTACAGAATTATAATTATTAAAATCATCAATACAACCCTCTAAATTCACACAATCTCACTAAACGACTTTTTCACGAATTATACGACCTAGTCGCAATTCAATGCATCCTTAAATTATGCCATTATTGACACTATTCACTGAAGGTTGACCATTTTCTGTTGCATTCGATGTATGCGTTGAAATCCTTAAAGAGGGCTTTTGCATTATGTTGCATGTGCAACAACGGAGATGAAAACTTGAAAACTGTTGGCTATTTTGTATGAGAGGTGTTGGAGACGAATTTTAAGTTGGTAGACCTTTACACGAAAGTGAAATGAGAAATTTCATTTAATTACTTACTTGACATGTAAGAAATACCAAAATAGCTATCACCTTTTTCCAATGTACATACACATACATCAACCTAAATATATTTTTATTTTTTGTTTAATTTGTGCTTCTTACGTGCCCACATATTCGGTCTGACATGTAAAGAAGATGCGGTATTGGTTTTACGACGAAATATACATAAACTCGACTTGGTAAAGCAGATTCTATCGTGCAATGAGTAGACAAAATAGCCTTTAAGGTGAAGAACTTATCTTCTTAACTTCAATGAACTTCCAACCTTTAATAACCCGTCCGCAAAAAACACATTGTACTGCAAAGTAAAATCTTATGTGGTAGCTTTTTTTTCTGTTTTTATTGACATTACCAATTCGAACACACACAATTTGTATGGAAGTTATTTATGTATAAACCCGTATGTTAATTCAATGATTACTTACTTACATACGGAATGGCATATTTTTATGTTTCAACGGCCAGTGCCCGCGAGCTGTTTATTTAGTAGTTTGACATACACTACTAATTAACGAATCGTAAAAAGTTAATTTGTACTCACTATCGGTTTTTGTAAACATTGCAACTTTATCTTTACTTACCGGTTCGGTTTTATTTTACGTTTTGGTCGACTGACGAAGTTGAAACTGAGTTTTCTTTCATCTTTGTTAAATTATTCTGCATCTGCAAACAGTAAATTACTCGTACTTTAGCATATTTATAAGATGATACACAGGAAGAGACATAATAATCGTATATTATACTAATATTATAAATGTGAAAGTTTGTATGTTTGGATATTTAGATGTTTGTTACTCAATCACGCAACAACGGCTGAACGGATTTCGATGAAATTTGGCACACAGATACATTAAAATCTGGATTAACACATAGAATACTTCTTATCCCAGTAATACGTTCCCTTGGAAGCGGGCGAAACCGCTGACAAAAGCTAGTTCTAAATAAATTAGTTGGTGTGAGTGTTATTCTAATTTTCAGAAACATTGGCTTATTTGGCGCCTTCAAATTAATGGAATCCTCTTTTCGAACGTGATATCTTTAGAAATGAACCTTGATTTCCAATTTGCCAGCCTCCTCAGCTGGCAAACATGCGATTTCTAGAAGAAGCCTGAGAGCTGTAGCTTGGTAGCTGTTTTCTGCATATGTACAGATGCCAGCACATCAAGCTACCTCAATCTGTCAAATTTCTTTGATAGATTTTCAACTTTATTGCATAAGTAAAAGGTTCATGTTCAATTGGGAAAATTGTACAGTTTGGGGTAGCTTGATGTGCTGTACCTAAATCACCACGCATTACGTGACAACTATTATCTCTAATCTACGATATAAAAGTAGCATTTATTTGTTTTCTTAATTTTTGAAAAGATGTTGTAGTAATAGAAATATTTTTACAATCTTTGATTTTCTATTTCTATGGTGTCATGCTGCGCAGGATATCTGTTGATTGCAGCGGTGGTGTTTTCTAAGTCAAGACCTAAAGTCGCCTCTCTCACGAATCCTGCGCAGTTTACCGCAATACCAAGTTGGGAAGTAACTACAGGTACATAAATTAACTACACTCACTTTTCAGTCCCATATTATAGGGGGCGACCCTATTGCTATGAACCGGGCACAAATGTAACCAGAACTACAAGTAAAATAATGAGATTGGCTGATTACTTGATTGATAAACATAACTTTATCTAAATGTAAAAATTGTAAGTATTTTACTAAAATAGCTGTCCAATTATTATTATTTATGTTATTAACTTTTTATCCGAATTGAAATTAGTACTCAGTTTATGTATTTTTTTTATTATTTTAGTTACTCAGTTTTAGATTTTAGCTATGTATCGAATAATAGGGTCCACAACGGCTCTTAGCTCTAAGCCTTTTGTTAACATCTTTTTTTTACCTTGTGGAACGCAATTAAATGAATATGATAATTATTAAAAGAACTGTGGCAATATTTCTTTGATTTTCCAGACCGTTCTATGACGGATGCAAGACTACAAAGCAGTAAATTTTCGCAATATACATAACAACATTGTTTCAAGTAACGTAGGTAGTTCATTAGTATATAAAAGTAACGTTTTCTAGTGTTTCTAATTATTATAACAATTGACGAACGCTTTGGCGAAGCGCATTGATGTAAAGGATATTAATTTTAGTGACCAATAAATATTGATCAAGACCCTGTAATGTTTTATTGAGTTTCAATGGCGTCCAAAAGTATCTTGAATAGCAGTGTAATGAATGTGTGTATATGTAATCTTTTCGACCTATTTTATTTGGTAACTAGCTGACCCAAATTACAATGGAAAAAAATCTTAAGCGAAATGGACATTCAGTTTAACCGACATTTAAAAATTCTTCAAGAAACTTTTCCAATTTTTCTTTTCATGTATGAAAAGAAAAATTGGAAAAGTGGAAAGTCGGATTTTAACGAACATTAAAAAAAATGCCTAATCGGTCCAGAAGTTCTCAAGTGATCAGCTTACCAACGAACAGCATTTTTTTTAAATACATTCTTCTTTTGGGGTAGGCAGAAACTATAGGGCGTCACCTGATACGATCCTTGCATACCTACTCCATTTGCCTCGTTCACGTTCATACTTCTGGGCATACATGCACACCAGTTAACAACTGGTGTACTTACTCCGCACCTGACCTTTCTGGAGAACACCACCAATAAGGTAACTATATTTTTTGGACAGATAGATTGTTTATTTATTTAACCATTTATACACACACATATAATCAGGCAAGAAGAAAGGAACAGAAAAAAACACGTACATGGGTAATGCTTATTTCTACAGAAATCTTTCCAACACACCTGCGATAGGAGAGAAGATAACAGAGATGTAGACAACGCGTGTAATAACAGTAGAAGGGAAAACATAAAATTACAAATTAAACTCTAATTTAAATATTTAATATACACACATAATATGAGAATATACATACATAGGTACATACATCTAAAATAAATATCACTAAAATATATAAAATTTAAATAATAAATACATAAGCAATTATGACAAAATGGAGAGATAGTGTTCTTTCACTCTTCTATTGAATACTGCTACAGTTTGGCAGTCCCTAATGTCAGGCGGAACTGAATTCCATTACCAGAACGCGTGCACAGTGAAGGAGTAGTTGTTCTGTATTTTTGGTTTAATAGTAGGTAGGCGCTTAGGACTGCTAACTATGGAGTTAAAGGTACGAGCTCCGGATGGACTAATATTGGGATTTTACGTTCGATTATTTACTCAGAGTCTGCATTTTTGTCTGTGTTAGAAGTTAGTAGCTTACCTACCTTAATACGCTTTACATGGAACTTTAATGACAACACATGATCACATACTCATTCACATTTTAGCGGTTTTTCTAGTTTAAAAAAAAAAAAAAAATTTATATTATTATTTTATTTTTATTCTCGTTTTTTTATTTATAATTTGAAGCAAACCTATTTTACTTCTGTTACTATAATGGTGCCAAAGATACAGGCTAGCCTAGTTTGGGTCAGTGTAAAATATATCTATTCTTTGTAGCAAAAAAGTATTCACTGTATAAAAAAATGTGATAAATTGTGAGGATACATAAATACATCTCTGCGTAACTTCTCATTGGAGGATATGGTTATGTGTCAGGATGATGATGGTCTTATATGGTTTGGCTGAATGTACAATGCATTTAATGTCTTATGTTAGTGACATGCAGTACATTTTGACTAATCATGATATGATTACTGTCAGCAACTTTATCGGTGAACCGTTAAATTTCAGGTGTAGTGATATTACGAAAAAAAGTATGACAAGTCTTACGATTATCTATAATAAAATATGGGATGGTATTGTATTGCTGATAGCGAATCATTTGGAAATAAACACGCATATTAAGGGAACCCCCTTTCAAATAAATTCCAAGTCAAATGACTGCGAGATTATTATTTTTTTCTACACAATGCATGCCCTTTGATGGTGAAATGTAACTGTACTCCAATATTATCGGTAGAACTTAACTCAATTTTGATAATACAAACAAATAAATACTACCTATGTTTTATTCAAAATTTATTACGTAATCGGATTTCCTGATAAAAATAATTAACCCAGCCTTGTCAAACGTGACGTGTGTCAACTTAGAATAAAACACGATTCCAAGAATTAGGCGTTTCTCTAGCATAGGTAATTCAGTTGGATTTTCCTATCACTGTTAGCTTGATTGCGTAATTTTAAAACTATGGATATGGCCATCCAAACTTGTTCCGGCACTCTAACACACTTTTGATCACCATGCATTGTATTCGTGTGCTTACGGTCTGGAGAAAATTCCAAATCCATTGATTCATAGGTTTGGGAAATCTGCTCAACGTCGTAAATAACGCAATGAACGTGGCTGTACTGTCAAAATTAAAGACTGATGATTGATTGCCATTTTAATGCCTACGCAATTTCACCATTATACATATCGTATATAATACAATAAAATATCTTATGATGTCAGAAAACTCTGAAAACTATGGAATAAAAAAAAAAATCACTGCAAATGTTTGCTGACTCATTCAAACATTTGGTTTGAAACGGCTTGTTCACGTAATCTTTTCAGCTGTTCGGTTGGACTTCCGGAAACTGGTCTACCAAGAAACCGAAGACGGTTAGTTCTAGGGAACCGTGAGGCATCGTCGGCCTCATCATCGATTAATATCCGGTAAGATAGGAATAGATAGCGACCAAACGGAAGTCTTTCGGTGATTTGCAAAAATCTCAGTCACTATGATTTTCATATTAATGTAGGTTATTTGCATTGATAACTGTTAAATATTTTCGCGAAATTACTTTGATGGTTATGTCATGTATAAGTACCTATAGAAGAGACTTGCACTAGATTTCACCTATCAGTTGGTTAATAACAACAGTGGCGCTTATATCTAACTGCGGAGCAGATTGTAGAAATTCGGGGTGTTCGAGATCAAAAATGTTAAGTCTTCTTCACTTTGCAAAGTAGCTTTTTCTGCGACTGTTTCTGCAGCAGGGGACGATCAGGAACAAAGTCGGGCGGATCAGTAGTAACAACATCTATTGTGTTTATAACGACATGGCACTCACAAAAAATGTGAAAGGGCAAGTTGTAACAAGTTACAATGTGTCCCGAAATTTCGTTACAACTAGTCCCAAGACAATTTTTTTTTTTCATTATTGACAAAAAAGTATGTATGATTGTGAAATAAAAGTAGTTAAATAAGATAGCTTAATAAATTGACTATACAAATAAATAGATTCTCATTTCAATAAGTCACTGCAATTATTTAGAATCAAACTTTACGATATTTTTTGTAATGTTACCATTTAAAAATGCTGCACCTGCTCACAAGTAGTCACTGTGCTCGCCAGCACCACACAGGCTGTGCTTATGTCGTAGGCCCCATTAAAAGGAGTAGATTAAATGTAAATTTAAAACAAAAGGTTCGAAAGCGGCTAAGTAATTAAGCTGTTACGGGCTGTGCGGGAAAAGAGTTCCTGGCCTTTGCCCAGAAGTGGGCAAGAGTAGAAAAAAAATATACAGCCGATCAGCGCTCAGCCCTGCTGTCTTGTTTTTCCGGACGATACGTTTCTCACGTTTTAATAACTGTTTCATTCTTCACTTCTAAATTATTCTCAAACTTTTGATTGTTTAAATCACACACTGTGGTTGACCGGTCACTCTCATCATTTCCGCAATGACCAAGATCGTGATTTCTCACCGACAATATTGTAGCCCTAGCAATTTTATCTGTTGCTAACCAGATAACAGAGATCCACCGCCCATCTTAATAATCAATGGCACCAACAATAATAAAACAAAAGCATAAATAATAAACGAATGCATAACTTTTGTCAAGACAGTAATGAATATAGTACGGTTAGTTCCTCTTCACATCAACCTTTATGTCAAGTGGGAACCAAGTTGTAATAAAATTATATTAGGTACAAGTCGTAACATTAAACAGCCTACGTGCCACAAAGGAAGTTTCATGGTGCGTTAAATACTAATAATATTACAATAATATTAGCGAATTTTAAGGAGCGGTGTCGATGTTAAGGGCTTTGGTCAGTTAAGCAAGTCTTTTGAATCCGGAGGTTAGGTTCCTTTACTATTTTAAGGTAGGTAATTATGCATTTTGTTTTTGATTGGCCTGAACCAGATTTTTTCGAACTTTGAAACGACTTGCTAAAAAACACTATGTAAACCAAAAATACAGATACAAAGACAACGACGCGGCGTCGCGCGACGTTCGAAATTAAAGTTATTTTTGACTTTTTAGCTATGGTACCTAGGTACCCCAGTTAAAAAACACTTTCAGGAAGTATTAGAACACTATCAAAACAAACAAAGTGGATAAAAAACATATTTATCCAAGCTAACGCAAAAACTAAACAAGAAAAAAATTCAAACAAAATTCCTTTTACAGTCGGTTAAAAAACGCTCACATGAAAATAAATACTTTTGTAGCGAAGAGAAAGTAGGAACTGCCAAAAAACCGACACTGGTGATCTGGGCATCCTAAGATTTAGGCCAGCGTAACGCACAATTAATCATAATCTAAATCAATTCGAAGCAGATTGCCAATCCATTGCTTTATATATTCGAAAAATGTGTCTGCTCAGCAACGTAAATAACGCAATGAATATTGTTAAACTGTCATATTGAAACAGATAATGATTGATCGTGTGTTACGCAATTAGGGTGCAGGATACTTTGTGATATCTTAGTACCTACATAAAGTGTAACAGTAAACAGTGATGAAACTGATGAAACCCACATTAATATGTCATAATTGTCTCATCGCTAAATGGTGACAGACACATGTCCACCCCAACAACATTAAGAAAAAGACTCGACAAAACTGACATTTAAGTCAAGCCTTAATGTGGGCAGCTTAGGACCGGTCGTTGTGGCTATTCTTAAGAGATCTCGATGTCAAGCACTGGACATCTTTTGGCTTAAAGGATGATGATATTGTATTTAGAAGTTATATTACATGGTAAATTAACAATTTCCGTGTGTTACATAATTTCAAATATGATTTTTGCATAATATATAAGCTAACAGTCTTAAAATAATAATTTAGACACGCATATGAAAAAAAAACGTGTGGGGTCGGGGACCCCAGCAGTCAGGAACGAAGTTGCTTAGGCTTTTATTCAACTCCGAATGTAACGTCAATCTCTAAAATACTCAAACTTTGTTTTAATTCAACTCCATTTTCGGCTTCAAAAGCCCCGAAAACCATGAAGACGACACCCATGACTAAAATTTGAAAATGTTGGCTGCCGTCATCTTGGATTTTCATTTTGACCTAACATCAGCACCCTCGAAAACCATAAAAATTATCGCACTCAATCTCTGCCTCTTTCTTCTTATTAAATACTAGCTTCCGCCGGCGGCTTCGCCCGCATGGAAGTCGAAAATTATCCCGCGGGAACATACTACCGGGATAAAAAGTATCCTATGTGTTAATCTAGGTTATAATCTATCTGTGTGCCAAATTTCATCCAATTCCTTTCAGTAGTTTTTGCGTGAAAGACTAACAAACATCCATCCATGCATACTTACAAACTTTCGCGTTTATAATATTAGTAGAATAACAAGCTTCCGACCGCGGCTTCGCCCGCGTGGAAGTCGGAAATTATCCCGCGTGAACGTTACACTAGGATAAATCCGTTCAACCGTTTTTGCGTCATTGAGTAATAAACATCCAAAGATTTTCACATACTTTCACTTTTATAATATTATAGTATGACTTATATTATTTTCATATTATATTTATATATAATAATAAGTTGCATAGAGGGAGTATAACGCTTTTTTGTTAAGTATGTGACTATTTCCACAATTTTGCTCGTACCGAAAGCTACGTTAAAGAACTTCGTTAAAAAAAGAATCATAGGGCACCAAAAATATTCGTCTGCATCGCAAGTAGGATGTGAGCTGTCTATTTAAACAAGTAAGAAAATTATAAATATCTTTTTTAAATTATTATTAACACGCTTTTATTAGCTTCACCTGTATGTTTGTTTGTTTGTAACCGACTCCTTTTTTAGACTTGATTTTGACCCACTTCAAACGGTCAGATTTCATTTAAACTTGTAGACTTATCGAAGACCGATGATAATTCAATAATTAAAAAAAAAAAAACGAAAAAATAGACAAAAAAAACCACGCTTTTGTAGTTAGTAGAACTAAAAAATTGAAAAAAACTAAAACACACCCTTTAAAAACTAAACTTTTTTAGTTTGGTTTTTAAAGGGTGTGTTTTAGTTTTTTTGTAGCTAGCTAATTTTTTATTAGAAATAATTTAATTCTATTAAAAGGCGGTGGGGTGCTTGATATTAATTGATTATGAAAATATCTCAAAAGCACCCCACGCTTTTTAATAGAATTAAATTATTGTCTACTTTTTTAGTTTAGTTTTTAAAGCGTGTTTTTTAGTTTTTTTTTTATACTATGCATGCTGATGAGCTAAGTGATGCTAAGCACAAGTCAAGAACCGTAACGTATGCTAAGTAACAGTTTCTCGACTCACGCTCGGCTTAGTGCGGAAACGCATTTACATTTCTACCTTCAAAACTCTGCGTCAGAAATGACACAATAATGCTTCGTATTCGGTTCGCTAATTGCTCATCATTAGGACTCAGGTTGTAAACCAAAGTTATCTCTCCAATCTCAAACAGTCTCAAAAATATAATACAAAAGACTTACGAATTAAACATGAGATTCTTTGTAAAGATGTGATTGAACTGTCGTATTATTATGATCGGACCCTTGTCAACAATTTAATTTGACGATATAATGACAGTGTTAAATGATTCAGTGGGTGGCTGCAACTGTTTTTTGGAGGTCATCATCATCATCATCATCATCATTTTAGCCGAAAGACGTCCACTGCTGGACATAGGCCTCCCCTAAGCGTCGACACATCGATCGATCCTTGGGTTGTTGTACTCTCTAAGCACGAAATCCGTTGTTTCGGCTGAACTTACGGGCGTTTCCGTATCACCTTTTGACATATGATTAGTTTGCGGCCCGAACTAAGAATGAATATCAACTCGATTTGAAAGTTGTCCTCCTACTCCCGATAAGTTTTTGCCAAACCGAAAAGTTGGTTAATCGGGAGTAGGGTTCATTTCGTGTGGTGCCGGACGTAAAGAATAGCAGTATCCTATTTCTTCCCGTAGGTATCGTAGAAGGCGACTAAGGGACTTACTAGAAAATGGGCAGCAGCGTTCTCTATGCATTTTACCACTATGCTTTACTGGTAAAATGCATTATGGCAAACCACCTCCTTTAGGGGAAAGCCTATGTCCAGCAGTGGACGTTTTTCGGCTGAAATGGTGACGATGATCATGAGAGTTCATTCCGAAGTGTCGAACTACTTTCGAACGGGCCCGTATCTTTGTTAAAAAACTTAGAGATAAAGCCCTCTGTGCTTCCCACATCCAACGGATTCCTGCAGCCCGCTCACTGGGTTCTTATAATTTTTAAAATAAAATAAATAATAAACCCTATGGTATCTCTAAACCAATGAAGTGGGATTTAGTCTCCGTCAGTCACAATAGTCACAAAGCTATTTATTTATTAGAAAAGAAATCGAAATCGAAAGACAGAAGTTCACTGTCACTGCTAAAACAAATAAGGCAAATCTTTCTTTAAAAACTACTCCACTAATCTTTACAAGCTGCTATAAATCTAGGTAAACATGACTGTTGAGCCTCCCATGTTCACTCCACAGCCATAGAACACACAGCACAGACATATACAGAAGATCCACGCGCTTCATATGCTCTTGACACACGCACAGAGAAACAGAAAAGTATTATTCGTCGATCCTATTATTGAAGGAGTCTTTAAGTTTATACTATAGTTGTCTTCATAGAAGAAGAAGAATGAGGGACGTGTCGTGAAGAAAGTTTCAACCGATATGGATAAGGGTGAGAGTATGAGTAGCGAAAGGGCAAACAAGCGATGGATGGATTATGTGAAAGATGATATGGCTAGAATGGCCATCACAGCGGGCCCTATCAGAATACCAGCGCTACGACACTTTTTAAATGTCGTAGCATCATGCTGAGATAGTGGCCTTTTGGCTTCGCACAGGACTTTGTTTTTAGTTTAACTTTTTATTTATTTTTGTTGTTTAATAATTTTAATTTTATTAAGTAGCATAGCAGTGTTTTAGTTTATTTTTTATTCGTTTAATAATTGTATTGTGTTGTAGTTAAGTTAGTGTTATTCCTGTGCGAGTCCAATAAATACTTTTTCTTTTCTTTCTTTCTTTCTTTCTTTCTAATGGCTGTGACTGCCGGGATGACGGCTGTTACAGACATATGGATGAAGAAGACATGCTGCGTCGATCACAATGTACGGGCAGGAAGGTGATGAATAGTTTTATATTATAGTCCTTGTATCAATGCCTTAGCAGCGCGTGCGGGGGAGCCCCAACAGCATGCTGGCCGCGCTCGCGGAAAGGCTCGATTGTGCTATCGTGACTCACTGTTCGATGCGACACGTAGCACGTAACGTAGTTTGAAATATGGAATTTTAATTTGTTATGCTTATTTTATTCTTATTTGTTTTTATTTTTTAATTTATCCAATGTAATTGTATATAATTTTAATTAATGTTAATGTGACTGTGTGTTCTTGTATCATTATGAGTCTATGTCACTTGAAATAAATGATTTATTATTTATTATTATTATTAGCATGCGTTGTCCTAGAGCAGGAGTCACCAAATGGCGGATCGCGGTCCGAATCCTTAGCGCCGACCTACTTTGTGCCAACCTCAAGTAACAAGTAAAATTGATTGCTCAAATATAATCTAAATATTATATTGAAAATGTTGAGTTTTATCTTGCACTAACTTTACTCCAGACTTCAAAAAGATAATTGAAATTAGAAATGTTAATTGTTGAAATTAGAAATGTTATTTAAATTTGTTTAGAATTAGTAAAAAAGAATCGGGTTTTTCTTCTTTTCATCTCTGAATTGATATTTTTAATCTTGGTTGGTATAGACGTACTATGCCACATTGGGCACCTGCATTAACGGCACCTGAGTTAATGCCACCTGAGGTATTCCGCATACGGTACCCATCGATATTTTTCGCAGGTGACAAACGGACTGCGACAGTCATATACCTAGATCAATTAAACGGTGGTCCCTGTCTTAGTGTACCTTCGGTGCATTCTTGTGTCGTGTGTACTACGGCGGGCACCGATACGTGCTCCGCCCACGTGCGCTATGGAAATCAGTAGGTCACTAGGAGCTACTTACCGTGAGATGTGGTTACACTAGATTCGACTTTGATTCATACTCGCAGTGGGCGATCCACGCAAGGTCGATGTACTCGAAATTTGCGGTACCATTATTTGCATATCCTCGGGTCAGACGAGAGAGAAAAAATGACACCGATAGTCAGATTTGTAGTGGTGCAAATTGGTATCAAGGTTACATACTCTCTCTTTAGTCGGTTAGTGTAACGCCTAAAATCAACTTATGATAAATTGCTCATTGTAGTGAGATAAGTGTCGTGTGTTTGAGTGGTTTCCTGTGTCGGAGTGAAAGCTGGCTGGTGCAAGGATGCCATGAATTGATGACACTCGCTGTTAACGGTCCTTTGAGTTTGTTATGAGTTTACCTTTTAGAATAATGACGTGATTTGCTTATCGTATTGACCTTATAAAGGATGTTGATGTTCCGTGTGGTGCCGGACGTAAAAGAATATCATCATCCCATTTCTTCCCGTGGGTGTCGTAGAAGGCGACTAAGGGACTTACTAGAGAATTGTCGTTTTACCACCATACTGCGATCGCCAACCCGCTTGCCAAGAGTGGCGATTATGGCAATCCCCTCCCCGTTTGGAGGAGGCCTATGTCCAGCAGTGGACGTCTTCTGCTGAAATTATGATGATGATGATGAAAGGATGTTATGAATCTGCTTCAAGTTGGTACATTTGATATGTTGTTTCAAAAGATAAGTTAGAAAAGATATGCAAAAGCGATGGAAAATTTTATGCAGTCGAAAGGAAAACCTCGTCCAGCTAAATAAACATACTCAATCTCATGTCGAAATATATATATTTAAAACATTAATGTTTCAAGAACTAGGCTCGTTAAGTTTCATCATACAGCAGAGGGCACTTATTAACGACGTGAACATGTCTCATACCCACTTATTTACAAGTTAATTATTGGAAATTGACAATATCGAAAACTGGTAGAAACGCTTTACTGGCTTAATAAGGCGAAACAGAATTCCATTTACACAATTAGGCTTATTACAGACGCTAATTCGTTCGAAGGGGACAAGTAAGCTCAGCTTGAGGATTATTACGCGAAGGAAATAATTTCTGCATACCGATGTGCAATAATTATAATCATTATTATCATTATTGCTTGGGTTTTCGTGGCACGCCTTAATAGTACGTGTGCCGATAGTAATTTACGTTTCGCATGCAATTCCTATAAAATTATTATTTGTTTTTTTTTTGGATACATTAAAGGCAGGCAATTAGCGTTCTTTGTACTTTTGCTTTTTGAAGGCTGCAGTTATTTTTGTTTTATATATAACACCTGCGAATTGAAAATGCATTTTTTCCCGATCATTAAGTACTTCTCTTGCAAGCAATGGCTTTAGAGTTACTTTCCTATAATTTCAAACTTAAAATTATTTGATAAACACAAAACAAAACTAATAATATGTATAGGTATATATAAAAAAAAAATCATAAGGCATCAAAAAATAAGTCTGCATCGTTGTCAACGGGAAGAGTGCCCAAAAGGCTGGCAGCATTGCCACGTTGTATGGCAATGCTGATTCTTTGGCCGAAATATAGGCCAGCCCTTTGGTCACGTGAAGATTTAACCAAATCTTTCCTATTGACTTTTATTTAGGCGGTAAATAGTTAACTATTAACAAGCTCTAATGCAGTACTTACCAAGTTACAGAAACTTCACAGCTCGATACAAAAGTTGAAGGCAGCTTTTGAATTCCTTTTGATAACCTAAGCATTTATCATCAATCAAATCACTGAGCTTCTTAGCTTCGATCACAAACTACGAACATCATCTGCATATAATTATAGCTGTACATCAATCCAAAAGGTCTTCCACAATTATTACAATGACAGAGATGACAAAAGAATTACGCACCAATAAACAAATCTTACTTTCAACGCAAGGTCAAAAGTACACCCACTAGATGCCTACGCTAATATCTTTTAATATAGCAAAAACATGTACAAATGTGACGTATATAATCGTAAGAAAGTTAGCTATAAATATTAGTGAAGAGATAAATCAGTTTAATGGGAACGATTTGAAATTCGCATCTCACTTAGACGAATTTCTAGGTTATGTTTTGAATTTTGTGATGCAAAATCAAATAGACATCTAAAACAAGTATGATATATACTTTTGGGATGCTAGTGTACGTTTTGTAAGGAATTATATTAACGGGCTGTAAAGCCAGAAAAGTCTAATGGAAGATGGCTGGACTTTCAGAGGTACAGAAAAATGAAGCAAAAGCGTAACAGTCTGGTTCCCGAGAAATGGTAAACGACATAGAGGAAAGCAGAGAAAATGCTGTGCCGACCAGCTGGAAACCACAGGAGAAAAACTATAGACTAAAACAGCATTCGATAGGAAAAAGTTGATAGTAAATGGAGGAAGCCTTTAGCAATCGGCAGGCACGCAGACCAAGAAAGCTGGTGTCAATAATATAATTTAAAAAAGCATTTTTTTTTAAGTTATAATAAAGTAGTAGAATAAGTTTGAAATGGACTGACTAAATGGCATTTTTTTCTTTTTTAAATATCTTTGACGTACTCGTATGATCTTAGGAAAATAAACTAAACTGCGTAAGTCAATGGCGTCAGTATATCTTATGCCGTTCCCATGAAAATTCAATTAAAAATGTCGTGTAGTTTCGTCACCATAGATAGTCAAAGATTGGCAAAACCCATAGTTGACCCATTACTTGAAACTATTTAGTTTTTTGAAAAAATAACTTTTTTGTTCCAAAATACTCTTATACTTTGGTATTGCCAGTGTTTTCATGTACCTACTGTCGTATTGTTGCCATATTGTATATCTTGTTAACGATGGTGGATATTGTGAAAATTGTATTTGGAAAATTGTGGAAATATTTCTGTAATGAAGACTTCCTTGTGTGCTAATTGACGCTAATATAGGCATTGGGTAATGGAAAGTTAAAACATCGAGTATCGTGTTACTGAAAGTTTCGCAATGTAAGTGTAAGCTTACACACATATGATTATGATCATTTCATTTGTAAAGAATCTGCTAATAAATTCAAATGAATGGTCGAGATTTTGAGGCCCCTTAAGATATGTAAAGTAACTGCTAAGTGGGAAATTCTGCCCTCATGCCCGAAGACGAACGTGTGACGTAAACTTAAAAGTAAATTCGAATGATTTTTTAATCGAAACACAATTATTCTGTGGCATTTTGATAATTTTATTTTGCCTCAAACACAATTTTAGTATCACTCATAAATAAGATAATATAAAAAAAGTCGTAAAGCTAAGTAAATATTTAAATCGACTCGTGTATTTGCGATTTTATAATCATTCGAATTAACGTTATTTACGTATACGAATACGAACTTTTGTGACACAACGAAACAGTAAAAAATAACTTCAATTACGGAGACTGTGGCAAAAAAGAACACTGACTTCCGAAATTAAAGTTATTTTTCACTTTGTAGAGTTTGTTTTTAGAAGTTGGTTACTTTTTTTTTGTTTTGCAAATCTCTGTTGTGTATGTTTTTCTCAATAATCATAGTTTGAAATTTTCAGTGTTGCCGTACCTCACCTCACCCATATTATTACCCGACTGTGCCAGAAGGAGTTTTATTAAATAGCACAGTAACTAGCATCCTTTCTCAATCTTCCCCAATTCCGTACCATCATTAGAGCCGTTGTGTAGGATTTTCGACTAGACAATGTGGGTAGTACGTGAAAGTCACTTGATTGACTGTTCAAATGTTGCAAGTACGCGTGCGCAACATGTGAGCTAAATACTAAGATATGAAGCCTATTGTTATGTAGCCGTTTAGCCGACTTCGGCATAAAGGATTACTTAGTGAGACTGATGTCATTGTTCCGGGGAAGCTGATCAGTACCCGAATGTCGTTATACGCGTTCCATTACAACGGTTTTGAAGGATCTTCATAATACATTGCTTCAGGTTTAAACAATACGTCTGCTCACCAATGTGAATAACGCAATGGACGTGGCTAAAATGTCAAAATTAACGTCATTGTGATCAATTGTCATTTTATGAATGTTCCACAATATAAGCCTGCTGGTCTTTTTCAGTTGAATGCGTCGTATTCTGCTTGGTTAATTAAGTACAACCAGCAAAGTTGTTTGATAGTCACCATAAGACTGAAATCGATTCTTCTTAACATTTGACATCGGAGAAAATCTGATGTCGTAAAAAGTATTTGATGGCGTTTAAAAGTGATTCCAATATCCTATTTAGGGAATAAACCATTGTTTATTCCCTAAATAGGATATTGGAATCACTTATATTTCATTTGATATTATGAAATCTTAAATAAAAAAATACTCAATACTCAAAATTTAAATTTTATTTGCATTCCACAATGTGTACTTAGGTGGTAAATTAAAAAAAATGTGATCATTATGGACCCTGTCGGGCACAGCAAAAAATTGTAGGAGAGAGGAAGCTTTAAATAAGTAGCTAAACTTACATCTAAACTAAATCCAATAATACCACTATATTGGTTCTATAAACCTACAAGCTATATGATGTAGAAGAATAAATAAATAAATATAAATAATAAATAAATATACAAAAAATATAAACTATGTACAAGTATATAAGTAAATAAAAAAAACATTACTGACCGGCAAAAAAAATACCATTACTAAAACATTTGCTGAGATAGGAAGTTGGCACCAGAATGTTCAAAATATGAAATAGCGACGGACACTTGCGTGAGTACAGTCGACAAAGCCACTTCTTCTTAAGTCCCATTCTTCCAACTATTCATTATAATTTAAGAAAAAACCATGTAAGCACTCAAGCATAAAGAGGCATGTAAGTTGAAGTATTTAAGTTGGTATTGGGGACTTCACTGACTTATGACCCATGGAGTAAAAAACAGGTAAATTACGTTATGTGCTTACGTGGTACAAACACTGGTCAAGTGGGTAACCCTGCCACGGTATGTGTTTCGATGTAAACTTTTGATATGTCAAGTGGGTGAGTCCGCTAAACTTTGCTAGTAGAATTTATTATTAAGTTCTTGATAAGTTAACAGTGTTTTTAGGCTACTTCTTAGAATTTTGTCTAAATGTATAACTTTTCCGTCTTGCGACAGTTTTATTACTTAACACTTTCAGACTAATACATGCAGAAAAACCAGTTTCACAAATACTCACCGTCCATGTTTGGTGCTTGTAATCCTAATAATTATTAAACTTGCAATTTTCTTTATTTCTTTCATTTTCTACTCTTCTCATTACGTTATGTGATTCTTATATTATCTTCAGATTCAGACAATACTTTTAAAGCTCTTCTATGTTGTTAACTACACCTTCACAAAACGTTTTGACTATTCTCTTACTTGGTATTTTCTTCTTAAATTTCATTTCTTACGGTTTTCGATTGGTTTATATTCAGACCTACATTGTACTGCTTCTGTTCTTGTGTACTTACAAATGAACCTTCCAATAACTCATCACCAATCGAATATACCCCCAACCGATGAATACCTTAAAAATTAATTAGAAAAACGTGTTCCTAATAAAAATTTACAAATAAAGTCAACAGTAGTTTTATTGAGTTTTATTGTGAAATTGGTGTCGTAAGTAGCATCTTCACCAATTAAGGTGAAGTTTTGTGAGTCATTCTAACGCTAAACAGGTGGATCTTCATTAACACCTACTGAATTATTACTAATGATACTATGACTAGGCCTTCAATGCCATAAAGTTTTTTTTTTTTTTTTAATATTTGTTTGAGAATTTTGGATGGGGAAATTAAAACTCTTTTCATTTGTAGCCTCTTTCTATACGAGACTTGTAATGTTTCTTCTAATGATAAATGTCTATTCTACGTAGGAGAAAAACTTTGGAAGTAATACTTCATCATATCATAACTTTTATTTTTATTATGAAATAGATCTGCGTTGAACGATGAGATGAAGATCTCCGTGACTCTATGTAAGGAGTCTTAACATAAAAATACAGCTAAACTTATATTTAGACGAAATCTGAAAATCAAATAAATGTTAACATTATTCATTTTAAAAATAACGTCTACCATGTTAATCGTTTTATTAATATTCTCTCTCCTAATTCGTCGTAACAGTGATATGCTTTTCTTTTTTGTATCTAAAAAATTGTTTTTAGCCAGATTTGGATCACAAACTTCATCTCTTTTTCTGTTATAAAGGTATGCGTGTATTATTACATATATACCAGTATATTGTAATTTATTACGAGGACTTTAATTGTTTTACCGCCGACCAATAGCGTCGCTTCGTAGAGTTATTGACAGGTGGGTAATTTATAGGTAGGGCGTTATATCTTTGACTAAGGTGTGAATTATCAACTGTCATCATTTATAATAATATATTTTATTTAAATGATAGCTGTATTTGTATTGTGTACGTAACCACAATAATAGTGCGTAGGTTACATCAGTAACCTTGTCCCTTTTAATTACATTGAGGTCGTCTTTCAGAAAAAAGAACCGTTCAAATTCATTTATTTTCCAGAATATAGGTACCGTTGCTGAATATACTGGTATGTTTTATAACCTTTTTATCATCTTGTATTGAAACAAAAAAGATTCGAAAAAACTTATATAATATTAAATCAATAAGAATTGCAATAGCCTGAATATACAGGTAACCTTATAAATATCATCTTGTAAACTCCCTTGCAGGAATTCATTTTCATTATTAAGGATGGCACTCTGTCAAAAAGCATGGAACGTTTATCGGTCAACGCCGTAGCCGTTCAATCATTCGAGGTATACCTGAAAAGGTTACGTGTGTGAAAATTATGAAATTAATATCTCTATAGGTCTTCAAGAAGTGTGATTTCAGGTATGTTATGTTTTTCAATGAATGCTATGTAATGCATTTTTCATAAATATATTACCATCTGAATTGCCTTTTCTCATCTAACAACTTAACTTGAAGTCGGCTCCCAATCTAACCGGATGCAGCTGAATGTCAGTATTAGACATGGAGAGACCCTATTTGACATGATACCCCTTGGTAAGACTGGTTGTTTTATAATTTTTTTAAATATTTTCTCCGAAATAAATATAGTATGTATTAACTTACGCATAATAAATATGTTGTTAGGTGCACATTGCCTCAGGCTCCAATATGTTAATCATAATTATCGGAAGTTCCACTAAATTATATTATAACAAAATAATGTCAACACATGTGTTATAAATGTTATAAATCATATTGACAGATTTTCTTATTAATCAATCTAACATCCTATTTCTTATCCTGCTCAAAATCCGTGATAATTATGTTAATTATTTTGGGAAACTAAATTACATTTCCTTACACTTTGTGGGTGTAAATAAGTCCGGTTACTCATTATAATACCAAATTGTATGCATGTGTCCTTAAGTGCTATAATTTCATGTAATCAAAATCAATTTGGTCAGGTTTTTAAATGAATGAAAAAATCAGTTATTAAACGCCAACACAGGATGTTTCGCGTGCAAAATATAAACTTTTACTAATTTCCATAAATGTGCGATTCGACCGGTAAAGTTAACTATGACGTGTCTATGACTCTATTATGTAAGAACGTCATTTGACACCGCTATTTCCAGGGTTTCCAATCAAATTAACTGTGGGCAACTGGTTTATTTTTTATTTTTAATAGCAGCAATGAATAGTAAAATAGGGAAATCGATTTAATTTTAGTATAGGAGACTATAGAAATAAATATCATTTATTGTAAACACATTAATATTGTAACAATTACCTATAATTACCATATCACCACATATGGGTATTTTCAGTGTGGCGTTAGTAGGTAGCATAGTTAACATTACCAACATTCTGCTGAAAGTAAGTAATTGGATAAAAAATAAAAGCTAGCTACATACGAGGTGTAACAGAATAGACCAAGACCTGAAAGTAGTTTGTTCATAATTTACTACTGAATCGATTTCAGTCATTTTAATATAGGTATTTTTTTCAAAAATATGTATTATGCCATACCTACCGCCGATTAAGCCAAAGATAATTCAATTTTATGGCAAGGCAATAAGACTCAACTTTTATTGCATTAAGTAACGCTAGGATCAACAAGATTATTTTATAATAGCTTGCTTGAAAAAAAAGTTTTTGATCATTGCATTATGGTTTTAACTCAATATGAGGTCTTGCGTCAAATATGTCACACGTTGTATATGAGTGACCCAAAATCAGCATTAAAAATCGTGACAGCCCTGACGAGGTCCGAGGTCACATAATCGCACACTCGCTCGCCAAACTCAAATGAATCACGCTGTGTAACGAAATTTCAGATGACGATCGTCTGTTACGTCATCAATTGTGTCTCGCCTGATAAATCTTTCAGGGTTTACTCACCTCCATCCGGGAGACACACTCATGATACTGCATACTTTGAATAGTTTTCTTTGGATTAAGCTTTATGACATTCCTAGCATTTTTTGGCATTACAATTTTGTAAATACATTACACTTTTGTACGGATTAGCGGATTTGTAGGGGAAATGTTGTGTAATATAGGTTTGGTTACGCTAAATCCTATGTTTAGTATTGTGATTAACTCTTGACAGATTTGTTTTATGATTCATTTGCCTGTAATATATTTTCATGAGCCTGTCATCATCATTTGTCTAGCTTTTTCCCAACGATACATGGGTCAGCTACTAGTCTAACCGGATGCAGAAGAATACCTGTATTTTACATGGAGCGACTGCTTATCTAGCCTTCACTTCCCAGTTACTGGATACATATTATTACCCCTAGGTGACACTGGTTGTCAGACTTTCAGATTTCTGACGACCCGTATCGACTGTCAAAGATCCACAAATGACAGCTGGGACCAACGGCTTAACTTGATTGCCGAGGCACGGAGAGATATTTAAAAATGGTCACCCATCTATGCACCAAGATTTGCAAGCGTAGCGTAACCTAATTGATTGGCCCGTACGGCTGTTATTACAAGCCCCTCAATTTTCATGAGGCCGTATTCACTGATAAATACATTTTAAAGTCTGAAATCATTTCTTTTGGAAACGGAGGAGTCATAGTAACATAGACTTTTTTCTTCAGGTTTTCAGCATATTATCTCACCATCCTGGATTTTTAAGCATTGATTCGTATGTCGCTTTTATTAATAAGAACTTATAAGTGGCATCAAGGAATCAATTTTCCGCCTATGATAAAATCAACCGTACCAATGATATTGCCGATGCATTGCCGATTTTCTATTACGACCAGTCATACTTCTTCAGGTGGTATTTATTCAGGCTGATTCATGTAAAAACGTAAGTAAACAATATTTATAGTGACATGTCCAAAGCATTATGTCATTACTGATGACATACAAATCACAGCACCTACCTACATAGGACATACCTAAACAATCAGGTATTTCCCATTTTACCTAAACTGGGAGTAGTATATACAAAGTGTTTCCCATGTTGCAGGAAGGAAATAGTTCTGAGTAATCATCAATGACCTTCCTTACTACTGTCATCGTCAGTTTGAAATATTCGCCCACTACAATGGCCTATGAATCAGGGGTTCGTGGCCAAAATAGGCAGTGTTACGACACATAGCAAATTGGTATGCGGACTTATTGTATTGCCCACTTTCGTAAGATATGGTGCAATGATAAGCACCTTCCTGCCCTTGTCTGATGATACTTGGGCCTTCAACAGGTTTTTTTCTTCTATTATCTGCTGTTAGCCGTCACGCTATCATTCATTCATACCTTCTCTTTCATATCATTTCTCACACAATCCATCCATCCATCTTTCCTTCGTTTCTTGGGCCTTCTTCTCCCTCTCCATTCATCAGAATTTATATTCATCACTCTTTTATACATATGCGTTTCTTCCCGGCTAGTCACATGCCAAGCCGATTTCCTTTCAACTTTTCTGTCACTGGCGCCATTTTGAAACTTCTTGTGCACGTGTTTCGAACTTCCTCTTGTATACTCATTTCCAACTTAATCTATTTTCGTCACTTCTCACATCCATCTCAACATTCTCATCTTTGCAGCTTGCAATCTCTTTTCATCAGTCTTCTTCACGGCCTTGAATTCTTATCCACACAGTACGACGAAGATATGGTTCAAGTTCGTCTACATTCAGCCAAAACATTTTCCACAAAAATCCTTCCACAACCGACTGAAACCCACCCGTGTTCCTTCAGTTTTCTGTGCCAAGGCCACGATAACTCTTTCGAATAAATCCACGACCCTGGCAGGCATCGGCCCTAGCGGACCCCTTCCATTGTTGCTGACATCTCTTTGAGGTGCGCGTGGAACACAACGTGCCGTCGACCCGGGCAGTCCTTACGGGACGGCGAGCTACCCATTGCTCGCCGTCCGCAAGCCCGCGCCTACGGTGGCCGGGAGTCCACTATGGACTCGCGACGCACAGGGCGAAAAGGGAGGCCTTTGCCCCGCAGTGGGGCAGTACAGGCTGATTATTATTATTATTTTTCGAGGAAGGACATCGTCGCCGCTCCGTCGTAGTGGAGCATAGCGAAGGTGGTGTGACGATCTGAAAAGTTTTGTAGGGTCAACATGGCCAGAGAGCGCATAAAACAGCAAGGTTTGGAAGGAACAAAAAACTAAAAAACACGCTTTAAAAACAAAGCTAAAATAATTTAATTGTTTTTTATTTTATTTGTTTTTTAAATTATTATTTATTTTGAATTTTTTAGTTCTGGTAACTACAAAAGCGTGATTTTTCTGTTTTTTTTTTGTTTTTTTTAACTATTGAATTGTCATCGGTCTTTGATAAGTATGCAAAATTTCGATTTAATCCGAAGTTTTGAAGGAGGTCAAAATCATGTTCAAAGTTTTTACCCAGCATATACGCTAAAAAAAAAATTGATCATCCCTTTTGTGTTTCTGGACTCATTTTAATTGCACCAGGCACAAAGGCTACCTCTCTCTACAAGTTTAATAAATGTAACATTTCCTGAAGAATAAAACGCAGTTCTTTGAAATATCTTTCAAAGCTTCAATTTAATATCTTATGCGACCCAGTTAGCTAAATTATAAAGTTGGTGCACAAAGTAGGCTCATAACATTAGCATTTGTATGCCCAAGTACACACGGGATGTTCCCTTTACCCGGATACTCGTTTTTCATTTTCTCTAGTAAATGTATTTAGCCTTTTGATCATTTACGATGCTTTAAATGCACTGAGATGGGCATATATGTGAGTCATTGTACTATAAAATTGCTAAACTTGGTTTTAAGACGTTCATATGAGCATTTACTAAGCATTACTGTTAGTATATTTTATTGTGGTATTATCTTTCGTATTTAAACCGATCAAATGTTTGGTTTCAAATCTATGTTTATGAGGTTTTTTAATTTTTAAAAATTAATTATATTTTTAATAATAATAATTTATACCTTTTCAGCATACTTAATATTGAAATTATGTGTTTTTAACAGTCATGTGACATCTACCGACCCACACTGGGTTCGCGTGGTCGATTTTGGTCAAGTCCCACACACAGAGTAGGCCTGTACCCCAGCATTGGGAATATTAATAATATAAGAGGTTGCACTACTAACCATTTTGCTTATGCTATGCTTATTATGTATATTTATGAAATTCAGTATTATACATGAATACACTTTATATAATGAATGAATGAAATAAAAAATAAAAAATAAATTACAATACTACGTGTCTTTTTTTAGCAAAGTTTCTATGATTTAATACCAAATTATTTTATTATTAGTTATGTTTTGTAGTAAATTATGTTGTTTCTGTTTGATTGACTGCTTGTCGTTAATAATGATGTAATTATAGCTTTGTTGTGAATATTATTTATTGAATGATGTATGCTTATAATTTAACTACATAGTATTGTACTTTTGATTATTCGAATGTTTATCAGCTAAAGCTTAGTGTTTATTCAGTTATTCAAAAATGGATTGTTTTATTGCAAACATGTATTGCAGATAACATAGGTATGGAGTTTTTATAAAACCATATTATTTATTTTACAAGCTTTTACAAGCTCTATACGTTACTATGATAGTGGCGTAATGTTACTACGTAATATACACACGTTTTAATTAGCTTCACCTATCCCGGTGTCTGTAAATAAATGTTGCAAGTTTAATTTGACCCACTTCCCGGTTTACATTTGAGCTGAAAGAAGATGGGCAAAACGTGCCCCACGGAGTACAAACATAAATTTGTTGCAGTTAATTTGAATAAAAACTTTTTATGCCATAAAGCAGAAATGGAGAAATAATCATAATTAAAAGTTTTCTGTTTTATTTTGCTCTAAAATACCTTTTAATGTTGCCATATAAAATAAACAAAAAACAGAACAGGAAAAATAATAACTCAACGCATAAGAAGAAAAAAATCAATACGCATAGCAGGTCTAAAATATACTCGTAAAATATGCTTAATCTGAATATATAAAATATTTTTAATGTTTGTTTTTTTTGTTGTTTTTGTGTTTTTTGTTGTTTTTTTGTGTTTTTTGTTTTGTTGTTTTGTTTTTGTGTTTTGTTTTTGTAATAGTGTACCTATATTTTGCCATCACAGTTATTATTACTACTAGTTATTATTATCTCATAGCTGTATCTTTGGTGCCTGCTATGATAATATAAGAAGATACCTTGCAACAAATTCGAGAAAAATACAAATTGGTCACAACATTGTTTGTTATGGCTTTGAAAACACATTTCAGAATTTAGCCCCCTCGTCTTAGTTGTATTATGATGGAATTGCCTAAAATACTTTTAATATTAAACGCCTGGTACAGATGTAAACACATTAATCTACATAAAATACTTAGCAGTAAAGTAAAAATCAACATTATTAAACCTTCATATTTTATGTCCACTTCTGCTGAGCAATATTCACGTTTATAATTTTGTTTAAAGAAGATCATATAAATTAAATGACATAGATTGTATATAAATAATTCTGGAGTACAAGCCCATACAATTTTTGGCTATGTCGTTTTGCATTCATATGTTAATCGGATGACAATGCAATATTATTATGACATGGAGCTGATCTGATGATGGAGCCAGAAGATAGCACCCTGGGAGGCGGCTATGGGAACTCTAGACAAAACGACGCAACCCCATCGAGTTCGAACTCATTTGATTCGTCGTGGCAAGTACTCTAGTTCCAAATAATAATAAAAAAATTACACATGTAAATTAGATAGAAATTACTAAACTATAGTTATTTAAAACCATAAAATCTAAAAAAAACGATGAACGAATAAAAATTACGATTTTTATTTTTATAAACAAGTGTAGTTTAGTACTTTTTAGTTAATTAAATATAAAACATTTAGAGGTTCATTAGATAATTCTCATGCATTAAAATACTTTAGAATTGGATTAACCATAAATGTAGCGTTAATTTTCTAGAGTCAGTTAAACTGTTAAGTTCCTAGTTCCCTACATACAGTCACCATCAAATGCATGTCCCATCAACAGGACATAAGTAAAACTGTCACCAGCCATCCACACTGTTCCGTATTAATGACACGCCTCTAAATGACGTTAAATGAGAGGTAATAGCACAGGATAATGGTCTCTAACCACGGCTTGCAGCTGTAAAACTTTATTTATATTAGCCTGCAGCCCACGCTGCCTGGCCTAACTTTCTTACAACATCAATGTATGAAATGTATGATTTTGTCATATTTAGATGAGTATTTAACGACTTGAAAGGTATGAATGCAAGAAATCTGAGTTATGATTAATAGACTATTCAATTATACTCTTTGTAACAATTAATACGAAAGTTCTTTGTTTAGTAATTCAGTAAACATAAAAACACTCTAGAATTCGAGTACTTTCGCATTTCTGCCTGAAAATAACATAGTACCTACTTACGTAGTTTATTTATTTATCAGTTTATGTAGTTATACATATACGAACCCACAAGAAGAGAGGAACAGAAAAAAATACTAGGTATTCTTTCGCTCAATGACTTTACATGCAACGTATAAAGAAACAAAAAAAATTTACAATAATTTTTTTTATTAACTCCAACACTCGTCACAGTTCACGTAAACAATAAAAACGTCGTAAAATACATTACTTTGATACCTGAAGATAATACGCGGACAAGATATTTCGCAAACAACATGAAACGCAATACCGTAGTGTGATATCGGCTCTATTACTCGCCCCGTAGATTTACGGCCGGTTTGCCCGCGTAAACTTAGTTGACGTTTACAACTAGTCCCCTCAGAACGGGATTGGGCTGGAAAAGCGGCGGAGATGGAAAGTGTCTGAATTTGTGTTAGTTCATGCAACATAGAAAAATGAGTTACATCAAAGAATGAAAGCAAAATAAAGTATTTATTGGTACTCGCACAGGAATATCACAAACAAAAATACAGAAAAAAAACACTAATAAATACAGAAAAAAAAGTACCTAAAATGCAAAGCGTACTCAACTTGGATACTCTGTACTCACTTATAAATATATTGAATCATCTCAGCCACTGTTAGATATACGACTTCCCCCAAGTGGATTCAAAACTGCTTCACCTCATCATACACCATCCAATCTGATACAGGGTTACCTTCCCCGTAAGCCCAGATTTCTGTAACGAAGTATATACAAAAGCAATCTTTTCATTTGTCATGAGTTTCAGTTGAGCTTGAAGAAAGCTGGAATACCCGGCTTTAAGTTATATGGTCAACGTCTTCGGCTTCTCTCAAATGTCAAGTATTACCTGCTGTTGTATATTAGACAAATGGGTATGCCGGCTTAAACTACCCTAGCTAGAGGCCTTATTTATTAAGGCATCTGTAGTATAGCCCGATTAAGCAGCCGACAACCTCATAGGATGACCAGGGCCCCAATTCTGTATGATATTATTAATACGATATTAGCAGATTTCGTGTGTGATTGATGTGGTTACGAGTAAGCAATCGTTTAGTGGTCATGGTGCATTCAGGCCTTGCGAGACGTTATTCTTTAAAAAATTAATAGTTTAAAAAACTAAAAAACACGCTTTAAAAACCAAACTAAAAAAGGAGAAAATAATTTAATTCAATTAAAAAGCGTGGGGTGCTTGACATTAATTGATTATAAAAATACCTCAAAAAGCACCCCACGCTTTTTAATTGAATTAAATTATTTTCTCCTTTTTTAGTTTGGTTTTTAAAGCGTGTTTTTTAATTTTTTAAACTATTATTTATTTTCTATTTTTTAGTTCTGCTAATTACAAAAACGTGATTTTTATTTCTCATTTTTTTTTAAATTATTGTATTGTCATCGGTCCTCGACAAGTTTACAAAGTTTCAATGAAATCTGACCGTTTAAAGTGGGTCAAAATCAAAGGAGTCGGTTACATACAAACATACAAACAAACAAACATACAAGTGAAACTAATATAAAGCGTGTAAAAAACCCGCAACACGTGTTGTTATGTAGCTTTGATGAGATGAGTTGAGTAGCTTAATACAACATCAGGCCTTGTTTCCCTGTAGGGTTGGGCAGAAATGTACCTGCCTATAGTACACCTATATAGATGAGAAGTAATTACGCTATAATTTCACTATCATGCATCCAAATTCATTTATACTAATATTATAAAGAGGTAAAGTTTGTGAGTTTGTGAGGTTGTAGGGGGTAATCTCTGGATCTTCTGAACCGATTTTGAAAATTCTTTTACCAATAGAAAGCCACGTTATTTGTGAATTTCATAGGCTATATATTAAACCGAAAAATGAAAAGACTTTTTCGTGGTAGTCGGATTTGCAAAGTAAGTCAGAGAAAAAACAGTCGAACGAAAAAAAAATAGGGATCCCACTCGTTCGAAGCCGGGACGGGCAACTAGCATTCAATAAAACTGCTAAGCATACACAACTGCAGATCTTATGGCCCCAAATTAATGCTTTCTACAGGGTGAATATTGAATTATGATGATAAAATCTACATTTCGACTCGGTGAAAATACTATCTACTTTTATGCCACCTAGATGAAGTTTATTATTGCAGCATATTGCTTATGACAAATATGGCGCGAGTGGGTGACGAAAATAATGTAATTATTGATAGAAATTGACGGTAAATTATGATGCGAAATTTATTTTAAGCAATTCTGTTTTGTTTTTACTTTCGATTCGACTTGAAAGTGTTAAACTGGGGTCAAAAGTGTTAATGTAAATAAAGAATGTTATGTTTATGTAAATTATGTTGGAGGTGTATCGAATGTCGTGTTTATTAGTCATCGATTTACCTATGTCTAAAGATTTTTGGTTAAAATGTGATTGATGGTGGTATCTAGTGGTTTGGTTTTTTTAATGATCATTGCTTCGTTTGTCAGCCCGGTAGAGGCGATAACAATAATTTAACATTATTTTTTAGTTAACTAAGTAGGTAGGTTGGTGAAACATAATTATGTGAATTCACTACCTACCTACTATTCAGATTTTTCTAAAATAAGGTAAACCACAATTTTATGAATGACATAAAACTCAAACAAAAAAAAAACATCAATCGAGTTTACCCAATTAGCAAATACCCACATACCTACCTCGAGCTTTCAAAATCAGTATCGATTGCGGCACGTAAGTTGAACTAAAATCAGAAAAAAACAACCGAAAGTAGGAGCGCATGCATTCGTTGCCTCACACGGAAAAAGAATGAGGTCAACTTCTAGCATAGTCATTGATGTAACGTGTACTGAAGTTTGGAAATAAATTATAGATCGCGGCAAGTAAGTTGAAACAAAATCCGACATTTGAGTTCAACTTACGTGTCGCGGTCTGTGCCTACCTACTTTGCTTTCAAAGTAGGCACACAGCAATGGAGAGTCCCATTTATTTTCATTGCGTCTCTCGGTATGCACGATTGTATTCACTTTATGTAACTCAGCGAGTGCTGGCCGTCATTCAGTGGACGTTTATTGAATGAAGGGAAGCGGCCGTCAGGAGCGATTCGATTTGTTCGAATGAATGAATGGACTATAACTTGAAGCTCACGTATTTTGTGGAACGGCTGGAAGTGTGTTTGTGAAGGAAACAGTGTGATAAGAAAGTAAAATTAAAATGTAGGTTGATTTAAGCGTGGCGAGATGTGAATTGTCCTTTGAAGTATTTGGGTACCTACTCTATATGCCCGTTCTTCTCCATAGAGATCTACGTTTTGGAATGGGCAACTAGCTTCAACTTTCCAACTGGTCGACTTTTTGACAATTCAAAAGTGCCTGTAAATGGTTTAATTGAAATTAATGCTTTGAACTTATACTGCATGTTCCTGCTGCTAAGCATTACGAAGTCTTTTGTAGCCATTGTGGAATTCCAGTAGTGGTTATTTGTATGATATTTATGGTGTATTATTTCACAAGGCAATGCTTTCGGGTAACATCAAAGTTTTACATAATACTAGCTTCCACCCGCGGCTTCACCCGCGTGGAGGGCGGAAATTATTCCACGGGAACGTAATATCGAGACAAAAAGTATCCTATGTGTTAATCTAGGTTATAATCTATCTGTGTGCTTAATTTCATCCAAATCCGTTCAGCCGTTTTTTCGTGATTGAGTAACAAACATCCAAACATCTTCACAAACTTTTACATTTATAATAATATTAGTAGGATAAATATCATTGATTACGATGATGATGAGTGGATGAATTTATTGTTTTTGCAATTTCGGAACATATTTTCAGTACTATAAACAACAGCTCTAAGCATTTCCCCGTTCAATAGCTTATATTGCAGACAGTTACTTACCGGCAGATGGACGGCGCTACCACAGTCCACGCCCACTGCAGTAGGTACGTGCACAATGCCACTTAAAAACCTATTGCAACTGTGCTGCGGTGAACTTTTTAAGTAGGCAGAAAGAAGTATTACAACCTCTTTTGCAAAGGGAAACAAATAACTGACGATAAAAAACTATAACGTGAAATCCAGAAGTCAGTGTCTTCCGCTTTGGAATAAAAAAACCTGCCGTTGCCTCATCCTATTTGTTAAAATTAAAAATATCTTCTTCTATTACGTATGTTCAAAATAGGTACCTAGTTCCAATAGATTGTCGTAAGTATGAGCATATATGACATACATAAGCTAACGATGCCTTTACTTTTGATTCAAAAAGTATTACTTAACATAAAATGTAGAGCAAAAGACTATTTTAAAGAATGAAACAAAGAAATTGCGTTTATTGACATAAGTGTTTTGACATCTTATAGAAATTTAAACAAAATGCAAAAAACGCGATGCAACGAAAGCCAAGATGGATTGATTATGCGAATTATTTCATGGCTAAAAAGAAAGATAACGGCTATGTTAGGGAAAGTTACGGTTGTCATTAAAATGGGGGAAAACCTTTTTTTGTATAAGGCTGGTTGTCGAGAAAACGTTTTACCTATGTGTCAAGTTTATGTACGCAGTGGTAACTACGTGAAGTTAAGTAAGCACAAGTGGATGGTCAGTTTATTCCCCGATTCGTGGCAAAAAAATCCGTTAGTAATTCTCACGATCGATAAGAATTCAACGATTCTTACATGACTGCGAGCGATCGTCATTAAATGTCAACTACTGAGAATCAAAACCTCAATGCTAACTGGGGTGAACCTTTTTTGACGTCATACACATAGCTTTATATTTATACTACATTTTTATTACAGAGGCGTAGCTAGAATGGCCTGCAGTTGCATAGGGGTTCCCCTGGCGATCCGCTTATGTAGAAATGCACTGATAAAATCTGTTTGCACTTATAATCTTGAACAAGGCTAATTGTTACGTCATCACTGTATTAGTACACGAACTCTTTACGGTTACCGGTATGTTATTCCTAGATTTCATTATGAAAGTAAGAGTTATAAATAGAAATAAATGTAATGTTGTTTTGATAATGTATATTCTTCGTTCGCCGAATGTAAAGTATCGCCATTTATTAAATGCTGTTCTACTATGCTGAAGAGGCAATATTAACGTAATACTAAAACTATTTACAGGTGATAAGACTGAAGAATTCGGAGTGGAAATAAAGATGTACTTGAAAACAAATGACGAACACAATTTAAAGTACTTACTAGTTCCGGAAAGGAAGTTCTTAATCTAATTACGTAGAGGATATTAACACTTTTAACGTAAGTACCAACAATACAATTTGTACGATTGTAACTAAATAAATACTTCAGCATACGTGTAACTCTTTGTATAATGACACTCCGATATTATTAAGTGTTGAGTTTATTACGCACATATTTACCAATTCATGCATTAATACCATGTAGGAGCTCTTGAATTTAAATGCAATGATGAATGTTGAAATTACTGTATCATCAAAGTGTTGTTTTGTATTGTTGGCTTCTGCTCTTCAGACATTGCTCAAATCATATTATCATACCTATGTTCATGAGTAGAAAAATGAGTTATTTGGTGTTACTATAAATCACCGCGGATTCACATTTTGACTGCTGGCTATTGAAGGCTGGCTGAATGCAGAGTTATTTGCTTTGCACCATAATATGGAAGAAATTGAAAAGAAACAAAATTATATGAGGGCTAATATAGAAATATGAAGAAGAAGACATTTTGCGCTGACTACAAATAAATTAGGTTGGCAAGAGAAAAAATGGCAAAATTGATGTTTTTTTTCCCATCATTTCTTATGTTAACATTAAAACATAAGATATTGTGGGAAAGCTTATGTACACGTTTTGATAAGCTTTCGAGGATTTTTATCATTGTACGCACCTACGTAACAGTAGCGGAGATCAGTCCCTGAACTGGAATAGACCGTAATGCTGCAAAAACGTCACAAATGTCAAAGTCAAAGTCAAAGCATTTATTTCAAATAGGCACTTAAAAGGCACTTTTGGACGTCAACATTTACATTAAAATAGAATTGATTCTAGTCGCCACTTCCAAAATGTAGTTTCGTATGAAGAAGGGACAAGAAACTCCACCGTTACTCTTTTAAAATGTTTTTAGTACTACATTTAACATAGAAAATTCATTATTATAATTATGTGTAAAACCGATGCACCCAGAATAAAATTACCATACCAAAATAGGTAAAAAGAATCAAATTGAAGCAATACAGATAAATTAATTTTAAGATAAATACATGGTGCTCACATATTTACAAACATTGTAAAAGTAAGTATACGATTTTCCTAGAATATTAACAAGTAATAAGTCAGTGTGTGAGTTAAAGTAATCACTGAGTGTAAATCAATGTCATAAATATAATTAATTGTACAATTCAATTAGCAACCAGTTTGATTTTGTCTAGACTCTAGATTGACCTATGCAGAATACTAGAACATCATATAGGCTTAAAGGATCATAGTTTATTATTGTAAAACGTGGGTGTTAATGGAAACGTGATGTTGTAGTAAAGGATTATGCCACCAACAGGAGAAGTTCCAAAGGTTAACACCATAAAAAGCATTTTAAAAGGAGATTGCAGTAGAACATTTTTGGACTCACAGTCCTGAATATAAACAATGCGCTCGATATCGATCTGCAAGCCAAAAATATTGGGACTGTAACTAAATATTTTCAGATTTTCAACTGTTTGTAATTTTACATAGTCCTCAATACTCATATTGCGATGGTTAGGACTGTGAAAAGTATAACTTTTTGACGCATGTAGGTCAGTTACATGACTCATCTAGGACGGCAAAGTGAAAAGTTTGCTTAGCTTTCGATTTGACGAAAAAACTGCTTACTGTGACAGTATTTATGGATTGATTTTTGGGTATCTAGCTATTCTTCAGCGTCCGTTTTGCAGCATGTGGTCTTCCGTAGGTACCCCTCATTTATCCTCTTCTTATATATGAACCTTTATAATCATATCATGACCCATGTAGTCAGTAAAAGTCTGACACGCCCTCCTGCTCCACCCAGACCGGGAGTAGTTATTTGATGATTTCCCACACAAAAAAAGAAAAAAGGTCCTTTTGTTTTTGTATTTATTTGTTTAGTTAGTTAGTTTAATTTTTTTATTCTCATTCAAAGAAATTATTTTCATAGTTGTTTAGATCGTTTTGAATAGTCGGTTCGTCCCGATATTATTGACGCTGACTGTACCTACGGACCCCTGTAAAGGAAAATACACCTTTTTATTAAGAAGTGCTTACATTTTTAGGAACGATGATTTCTGGGTTAAAGTAATGAGTATGAATGACATGTCGCAAGAAAATATAATAACAGATGAAGTAAAGGTATCACAGAGAGCTATCTTAAAGTGGCCAGGGTTGACAACATAGGTAATGCAAATTTTGGTTTAACACAAGACGTAGATATATTGTGTAAAAAAAAAAACCCATCTGGATCGTATATGTGGTGCTGCCAGTGTGTCCAGTTGTCTGTAAGCTACACAAGTTGATGGACGATACTGAAAGTGCCAAGCTCGGAGACAAATTTTTGGCTGACTATATATAGATTGCTTTCGACACGCTAACCAGAAGATTACCCATATATTGTTTCTTTAATCTTCCTTTAGTTTATCTTCTGTACTTTCCTTGGTTACGACAGTATCTCTCCAGCCTGCCTGTGTGGTGTTCAAGTGATGTGTCGCCGACGCCACTGCCCACATTAGATGTTAATCTTGGCTACCGTTGCGTAACAGTATGCACCCATTGTTAGCTTTTCGTGCTTTCTGTTTGTTACCTTATTATTGGCTAAACGGCTTTGTTTGAATGTTAATGTTGGGTGGTTTGATTTAATTAGCTGAATTTGCTTTGTGTTCATTGTAAGGTTTCACCAATTGTTTTGGTGTTCGACTATATTTTTAATGTTGGTGAAGCTTGTTAAAACAATACTATTTATCTGCAATCAATCTGCTTAGCTTTTTCCCAACTAAGTTGGGGTCGGCTTCCCAGTTACTGAGTAACACGATACCCCTTGGTAAGACTGATTGTCAGACTTTTGGGCTTCTGACGACCCGTAACGACTGTCAACGATCCATGAATGACAGTCGGGACCAAAGGTTTAACGTGCTTTCCGAGGCACGGAGTAGTCTTGGTATGTAAAGATGGTCACCCATCATGGGCCGACTTCGGCAAGCGTAGCTTAACCTGATGGATCTACCTGTGCGGCTGTTATTACAATTACTATCACGGTTTTTGTAAGCCTTTGCTTAGCTCATAATTAAAATCTTTTGTTGACATGCCTCATCATGTAATAGTATTTTGTAAGAAATAACTAACTAATTATAAAAACATCACTAACCCATATTTTATTTCCAAATATGGTGTTGTCATGACCGACTAAATTCCTAGAAATATTAAAAGGACCAGACTGCTAACGTGTTGGTCCCAGATTGATATTTCGTTCGCACTTCGGAAGGCGAGGCGCGCATGCGTCAAAGTACTTGCTCTGACGCAAGTCGCTTGCCCAAGTGTGCGACTACGTATGCCAAATATTTGACAAATAGACACGGGGGCTTGATACTGAGAAACGCAACAAATAAACCCTTTTTTGCCAAGTTTGGAGCCAATATTTGTGTAACGATCATCTTTCGCACAGAAATGAGGTTAAAGACGTATTGTTTGATGTGATTGATTCATAAGGTTCGATAATTTTTTACGTAAATAACGTGCATTTTAGTGTGTTGACTTACGAGTTAAGAACATCTATTACCGTTTTTTTGAAGGAGGATAGTTAATTGACTGTTGCAAACGCTTCTCGATATTTCGAACCAGCAGAAAACGTGAGAGTATTGACCTTCCTAAGCATTTTTCTCTAAATAAAGGCTCCCGCAGACAGGCGCGACATGACAGCGCAACGCGACTCTTGTTGAACAATTTCCGTGAATTTTATAGAAATGGTTCCAAGAGTGTTGCGTTACGCTGTCGCATCGTGCCTGTTTGTGAGAGCCTTAGATGAGCGTTTTTAGATGTTTTTGTAAGCAATGCGCAAATAACACCACACTGTGAAGAAAATACAGTCAACGTGTAAAATATAGACAGATGAGACGTCTAAGAATTGTCAATATTATTGTACTAGAATGACCGGCTATACAAGCAATAACACGTAGAAACAATTTTAAATAACACACCTGCTTAACACCAAGTCAGCAACAAAATTTTAGTCAAACACACGTCTCTACGTCAAATCAGGATACCCGGTAGCTTAAAAATATCACCTACCGAATCAAATCACTTTATAGACGGATATGTGCAAATCACCTGCGATGTGCGAACGGTAAGCACAATGGGGAAAACCATGTCGTCAATTGAACCAGTTCATGATATAGCAAAGATCTTATCTAGATTTAGATCACGGTTCAATCGAATTTGTGCTGGTGATCCTGCTTTGACGGCAGTGGGTGATCTCAATTCCTTTTCACTGATTTGCGTCCTTTAGAGTATAGGTAACTTAGAAAGCATAAGATTCGGGATAAGAAAGGTTTTCCCAATCGTCCTTCTTTCAAACCTGTGTAGATGAACAGTCAGGGGCGTCCTTATGTGTTAAAGATTCAGTTTCGTCCAAAAGTTTAGAGAAAAGACCTTCAGCCAGTGTACTCACTAGTGCCTTAGTGTTTTGATAGGATCTTTCTACCATAACGGTGTTTGAAATAAACAGTATCCTTTGCTTAGCTTTTTAGCTCTGGCATCCCTTATTTTCAAAGGGGAAAAACGTTTAAAAAAAAGCTTGAAAAGTAGCAGAATAGTGGTCGTTTCACATACAGAAAATCAAAACAAAAAAATACATATTAATCACAATATAATCATTGCTACTATTAAATTAAAGCATGTTAAGCTTCAACAATCAATCAATAGAGATTATTAAATCCATCAAACATTACTCATTTCATCGTCCACCACTTCAGCCGTTTCCGTAGAATGATTCAAATCTGTCAGTACATTATTTACGATAACGCGATTTATATACGCTAATAACTTTATCGCTAAATATATTTGTAGCTAGTTTTACACTTACTGATTACAATATATCAATGAATGAAAGGCGCGTTGTTCGGACATACGTAATAGCTTACAGTACAAATAATGGCGCGTCGCCTCTGACGTGAGTGTCATCAAACATACTTATCTGCAGACATTTTGCTGTAATTCTCATAATAAGATTATCTTATCTCACCAAGCAATAGGTGCTAACAATCATAGTTTGTCTATCATTGACGCCCGTTCGTGTTTTTACCCAGAATTATCTGCAAATTGATTTGTTTGATTGTCAATAACATACGCTGAAATGCACAATGGATACGCGTCATTGGTAAATACCAAAACAAACAAGCACAAAATTTCGATATAGTCAAATGACTATATCGAAATTTTGTGCTTGTTTTTTCCTCTGATATAGTCGTTGTCGTAACTGTCACAATAAGGTATTTTTTAAATGGCTGTAAAGTGAAACGCTTACGTCAGATCCAATTGAAGAAGTTGGAACTTCATTCATGTCTCCCTAACTTACACCTAATGTATTATAGCCGGAAATATGAAATAAACATCTGTGCAATAAAGTAAATACGTATGTATTTTTTGTGAGCGTTTCGATATGTTTCCTATAAATAACTAAAGTAAATACATATTTCATAGATATGATAGGAATTGATGGCATCATTCTTACTTCGCTGGCGCCAGCTACTAGTCATGGTTGGTGATAAGTTATGTTTGCACAAACATATTGAAATATTTTTTGTATAAATTATTTACGTTCAGCCCAGATTTCTTGGTGAATTATTGAGACAAAGTAATTTAATAAATGCAAGTTGGTTTAAAGGAATGCAATGTAATCTTAATAGTGGCGGCATTCTTTTGCGGTTTACAAACAATATAGATGATAATGTGCTCTAAAATAATCCGATAGAAAATTGTGTTTGTTTTTAAAAGCTTTTGAACTATATGGTTCTCTATGAGCGTAATATATCTTTTATCTTCAATAGATATCTATACCGATTTTTTTACTCGATGTGGTTAGACGCGTGAATTGTGATACCATCATTAATCATAAAAAAACTTAACTGTCGCGCAATCAAAATGTAAAATTATTCAGCCTGATATACTTAAGGCAGAACATGGCACGTTTCTTCTAGAAATGATAACGTCACAGCTATGTTCATTCAACGGGTACTGGCCGTACCTAACTGTCATCATCTGCCCAGCCATTTCCCACCCATTATGGAGTCGCTTCCAGTCAGCATTTTATATGGAGAAACTGCCTATCTGACCTTCAGACACACCCCAATAAGTTACTAGGTATGGTTGGGGACTGCATCCAGTCTAATCGGATGCAGCTGAATATCAGAGGATGGGAAATCATGAATTAACTTCTCCCGCTCTGGGTAGAGCAGGAGGGCGTGTCAGACTTTTACTGACTAAAACCCACCCGTGTTCCCTCAGTTACCTGTGTGCCAGAGGCAACGGTATCTCTTTCGAACAACCCGCACCCCTGGCAGGCATCGGCCCTTGCGGACGTAAAGTATGTAGGGAAAAAGTATATTGCGCCGACCCTAAATAAATTGGAATAAGGCCAGGAGGATTATGACATGGAGCGACTGCCTATCTGACCTCCACATACAAGCCATTAAGTTACTGGGTAACGCGATACCCATTGGTAAGACTTTCGTGCTTCTGAATACCCGTTACATCTGTCAAAGATCTACATATAACAGCCGGGCCGTACCTAACAGTAGTGATCTAAAATAATTAGACTATTTATTTTAACAGTAGTTAATAATTGGTCGTCTAACAGTACTTTAAAACTATTGATCGACCGCTAATTATTATGTTTAACAATCCAATTAGGTTATGTCACTGTCAATAAAAATATAGTGGAAAGACATATCGACTGACGAAGAAAAAAAACAGGGCAAAAAAGCTTTTGGCACGCGTAAAACGACTTGTCAATATTTTTTTGTTCTAATTATTGCTGAATAATTATAATAACGGATTGTGCAGGATTATTGAAGTTATATTTGTATCGGTAATTAATCGATTAGTGAATGATGTATTATAAAGATAACGCATTTAGCCTTATTATCAAAGGTACAACCGTTTACCATGAATTCAGGTAAAAATTTCAACTTCTTGCACATTATCAACATAGGTATACCGAAAATACTTATTTTATTTCTTATATCCCAGAAATAAAAAGTTCTAAAACAGCCTTAAGTTGAAAAGAGCGGTATTCTTTTGAGAGGAAGATTGCTTAGCTAAAATTATTACGAATAAATTTAAAGTTCCGGTAATAATTGATTTGCAGTCGCATCTAAAAAGCCCGATCAGGATCTGACGAAGTTCTTAAAGGCACTTCTGCCCAGGATGGCCGCGAAATTCAAATTATCTGATGTCTTTTGCAATTTGCTAAATACTGACAGACCCTTACTTACTACGGAGGGGCTTATGGCTAAGTAATATTAGCTGCACGGGTCGATCGATCAGGTTAAGCTACGCGTGCCGCGGTTGGTCCGTGGATGGGTGACCATCTTAACATACCAAGACTCCTCCATGCCTCAGAAAGTACGCCAAGCCGTTGGTCCAGGTTGACATTTGTGCATTCGTTACGGGTCGTCAGAAAGCCCGAAAGTCTTGCAACCAGTCTTGCCAAGGGGTATCGTATTACCCAGTAATTGGGTTCTGGAGGTGAGATAGGCAGTCACTCCATGTAAAACACTGGTATTCAGCTGCATCCTGTCAGACTGGAAGCCGACCCCAACAAAGTTGGGAAAATGCTAGGCAGATCATTGACTAACATATACTTACTGTGAGAGCTATTTCTAGGAAAATTAAAACGGAAAATGAAAAGTAATAGTTTAAAAAACTAAAAAAATACGCTTTAAAACCAAACTAAAAAAGGGGAAAATAATTTAATTAAATTGAAAAGGGTGGGGTGCTTGTTGAGATATTTTTATAATCAATTAATGTCAAGCACCCCACCCTTTTCAATTGAATTAAATTATTTTCTTCTTTTTTAGTTTGATTTTAAAGCGTGTTTTTTTAGTTTTTTAAACTATAATTTATTTTCTATTTTTTAGTTCTGCTAACTACAAAAACGTGATTTTTTTAATTATTTTTTTGTCCTTTTTTCATTTTTCTTAATTTTATTTTTTTAAATGATTGAATTGTCATCGGTCCTCAATAAGTTTACAAAGTTTCAATGAAATCTGACCGTTTAAAGTGGGTCAAAATTGCGCTCTAAGGAATCGGTTACATACAAACATACAAGTGAAGCTAATATAAAGCGTGTAAAAAGAAAGTGCGGAACGGAAAGTTGTGTAGGTATCATCTAATATTACAATAAGCGGGGTTTCCAGGAAGCGAGGCTATATGCAAGACATTTGGAGTTACTTTCCGCCTATTCGATATTATTAGTAACAGTCATAGAGGAAACTGGTTATTTTCGTATTCATTACGTTATTAATGGGATATTAGTTATTTGTATGTAGAAACTATCGATAATATTATATAACATACCATTGAAACGTTTATGACAGGTTATCCGGAAAAAGTATACCGTATCAACGGTCATATAGATCAAGTGTGGGCGGTAATAAGCAATATCGTTGTACAGACTCCAGAATAAAAGTAGTAGTAAGATTGGATGAAAACTGAAAAAAAAAATAACATGACAGTATGCTGGAAGATGTCAAACACCTTTCAAATCCAGAATATGAAATGTTAAAGGGCTTGGTTATTTGGCCAAAATCAGAACGAACGCCGCCATCTTGTTTTTTGAATAGTTTCCAAGTGACATTTCACAAATAACCTTGCCGCAGTGTAGTTCTGTAGATAACTGTGTAACACACTAATAGTAGAAACGGCTTTCAATTTGACAGTTCAACAACATTCATTGAGCAGACAAATTTTTCTTACGTAAGAAGCAATGAATTAGCAATATACTTCAAAATTATTCCGATTGTATGTTAAAATTGTAATTGTTACGTAGTATTTAAGTATGTTTTAATTTTTACTATTTGGTTTTAAGATTCCGAATTAATTGTGAGTACTGTTGTTAAAGGTGTATTGATTGAATTGAATTTTACCAAAACTATATCTTATACAGGAAAAGTTTTTATCCAGTGCGCAAACAGTAACCATGAATTCAGCATATCATTCTAGAACCCCCAGTGCAGATATTTTTCGTCGGTTATACAAAACAAAATCAGCTGTTTCATAGAAAAGTGCAATGCCTACGCGATCAAAATGTATGGAACAGCTGTTTTTTTACTGTAACCATTTACCTGTAACCATGAATTCAGCATATCATTCTAGACATGGTTACAGTTTGCGCACTGGATAAAAACTTTTCCTGTATAAGCCAGTAACATATGGAAACGTAGTGGATACATAGTAGTGTATCTAGATATAATATACAATGTACGATTGTTTTTTTTCCCAAATAAAATGACATAAAAAAATTGACATTAATTGTGTATTACGCAATTAGGATGCTGTTTTTCATAGTAAAGCCGTTTTTCTTTTGTTTAGTAGAAGACTGCACGCCAAAAATCTTTAAAGTACAATATCAATCTAGGTATGTTAGTTACAAAAACTATTTGTTTAAACTAAGGTTGTTTTATAACAAATCATTTACTCGGAACAAATAACAAGACGCTTAGGTAAACGAGTGATCTTCCGTAAAGAATAAGTAAAATAAATAAACGGTCCATTCACAAAATATTATCATGTTTAACATTTTATTTTAAAAGACTATATTATGAACTACCAGATATTTGTTTCATGTGCAAGTCTTTCATATTGAAGTTATTTTTTGACCAAGTTTCTTGATTATAAGTGTAGTGCATTGGATTCCTTAACAATTCTCGAAGATTGCTGCGAAAATTTAAAAAATAATTTTGGGACGGCGAAGAGCGATATGTATTGTCAAAACGTACGCCGAGGATTTCTAAGTATCAGCAACATTATAAGTCTGTTTTATTCTACAGTTTTGAACAGATTTGGCTGATAAAGTTGTCTTGGTAGATAAAAAAAGAAATAAAGCTTCTTCCTGACTGATCAAACAAAAATTTTACTAAGACGCCTGTCTATCGCCACTTATCAATACTGTCGCAATAAAAAGTGGCATACACTTATACAGACACGTACATTGGTGAACCTGTCGCAAAGGTCAGATGGTCATTGGTCAGTGGTCACGTGATACGATAGGCCGGCCATACTGCGCAAACAATGCGCTTCACGTTTGCCTATTAACTGAGGGCAAACTGAACGATGCAATTGAACGCTATTGATGCGTTTGCGCATCGGGTTTAGATGGTTTGTGTTTATTTTGAAAAATATTTAAGTGTAATTGTGGGTAAAATTCAGAAAAAAAATGTTTTTGTATTGTGATAAATACAAAAGAGCACTTGAAGTGACAAATAATGGTAAGATTTTCGTGTTCATGATTAAGATAAAGATGCAAATAAAAAAAAATACGAAAGGTATGAGAGATGAATTACTTACGGGAAAATCAACATGCGTTGAATGCAGTACCTACCTACACATAGATTTGTCATTTTTCCACTGGAAGATGCTAGTCTACTTTAAGAATAGTCGCTATAAGTACTAATAGTGGTAGCTATTCCTCGGTTTTGCCTAAAACAAATAGGCATACGATATTTAAATATCACCTTTGAAAACGGTACATGAGACAAATCGTGTCCATATTTCGATGTACTACAAGGCATAAACGTTAGTAGTTTGTCCCCATTGTCTCCTTTATCATTCGCATTAGCATATATTTTGAAAGGCTGCTATTAATAGCACCAAGTGCCACGACCTAATGCAAACGGTCAGGCATAAATCAATGTAACTGTGAGAATAAACCCCACACTATACCATAAGTTACTCCCTGATATCACTTAAAAGTTTGGGGTTGAGGAAATATTAATGCTTCTTCTTTGTTTTAAATCAAAAGTCATTTATTCAAGTTAGGCTGAGAATCAGCACTTTTCGAACGTCAAAATACATAAGACAGTCCCCCCAAAAACGTCCACTCGTCACCACTTCCTAGTGCTTTAGCTGGGAAGAAGAAGTAGCGGAACAAACTTTATTACTATCAAACAGGCTTCTGGCTAAGTAATAACATCCGCACGGGTCATTCAATCAGGTTAAGCTACACTTGTCGCGGTTGGTCCGTGGATGGGTGACCATCTTTACATAACAAGACCCCTCAGTGCCTCAGAAAGCACGTTAAGCCACTGGTTCCGGTTGTCATGCGTAGATTATAGACAGTCGTTACGGGTCGTCAGAAGCCCAAACGTCTGACTACCAGCTTACCAAGGGGTACCGCTTTATCCAGTAACTAGGTCGTGGAGGTCAGATAGGCAGCCGACCCCAACATAGTTGGGAAAAGAGGCAGATGATATTTTTTTATTACTGTCGTGTCTGATGTTGCTTCCTTCGGTGGATATATTGCATTACTTTTCCTGGAAGAAACTATGTAAATGAAATTACGCTTGGATTCTTGTAGTTCAGCTGCCTGGATAAAGTTTACTACGTCTTATTTAGATGCCCTTTTTTGCCTTAATTGTAAAATGCCTGTTCTAAAGACATTGTCCTACACTAAGATGTTCGCCATCGCTGCGAATTTCACTAATGAAGCAGAACGCGTACAGCACATAAACTACGTTTAAAGGCTGTCAGTGTCATTATTTTCTGTGAAATATTGACAGTAAAGATGAATGAAGGAGGCTAAAAAAAAGTATTTGGGTCATTCTTTAGGACAGGTTTTTCAAGCGGCTTTACTTAAAAATAATAGAAATCGAAAAGTCAGCAAAGCCATTTTTTTTTCGCGCAATCCTTAAATCCTCTCTTAACTGGGTTACTGATTATTATTCAATTATCTTTATAATTAAATATCATAAAAAAATTAAATACCCCCATTCTTTGATTTTCGTGGTTTTTCTGGTCACTTAGTAAATTTTAAATTTTAAACTAAACGCTACATGCTTACCAAAAAAAAAACACTAAGTCCTAAGAAGTTTACAATGCTATGAAAAATTAGACCATAGTTCTAAAAGAACTACTTTTCTTAAAAAAAAATAAAAAGTAACTGTCCCGAGGTAATTGCTGATTTGCGTGGATTATTATAATTTCACTAGAACTTCTCTAAATTCCCGTCCCGATGATGCATCATTCTAATATAAGTTACAACTAGTCGCACTCCAACGGCAGGGCAGAGTGCTTGTTTGATGGTGCGTCGAGTTTTCAAAAAAAATATGGTAAGAATTTTCATTGCGTGGGTTTGGTTTCTCAAAACTTTGATTTGCGTGGTACAATTATCTCAGGTGTCTGTGAATTTATTTATTTAATAAAATATTGTAGCGAACAAATATAAGGTAACGTAACTTATAATAAAAACACAGTTTATTTGCTTAAAAGGTTTTTGTATATTTTTAGCATAAAGGATTTATTTTGATTTCCGTGGTAGTGATTTGCGTGGTTTACGTGGTAGTTTTGACTCACGCAGATCAATTTTTGACCATGCAAATGAAATAACTTTGAGTTTTGTACTAGTTATGAATGAAAATATTATTGTTTACTTTAGTTAAATGTAAAGTCGTTCAAATCAAACTTAAAATGTCACATTCGATGGGTTTTTGACTTTATAAGTACCTAATAATATTAAGAATAGAACAATAGAAATAGATAACTGGTAGAGAATGCCATATGCCATTAAGTTCGCGTTTGTACAATAATCGTGCATAAATAAATAAAGCATAAATAATACGAGAAAGTGTATTTTTTTAATGTTTAAATTAGTGTAATATTTTTGGATTTTTTTTAACAAATACCAAATAATTTTGGACTGATTCTACTAAAAAACTTTTTTTACCTTAGTAACCTACCTATTTGTTTTACCTTATAATAAAATAATTTATTTTCAATATGAAGTAACAATAAGTAACTCATTAGAGAAAGTTAAATTTAAATTTTCATTTTCGTGGGGTGTTTTGTGATTAGCGTGGTCTCCATTTTTTTAACCTCGATTATCTTTGTAAGTATACCGCTCTCTGAGGTGCCTTTTCTATAAAAAATATTACTTTTACGTATATTTTAAGATTCCGATAAGAAATGCCACGAAAATCACCAAAGAATGCCTTACTCGAAGAAGCACCCATTTTACTTTTACAAAGGTACAAGGCAGGTGTGAGTGGAAACGCCGGAAAGGGAAGCCTTTTTTTTTGGAGTTTGGGAAATCATCAAATAACTTCTCCCGCTCTGGGTGGAGCAGGAGGGCGTGTCAGACTTTTACTGACTAAAACCGAGCCGTGTTCCCTCAGTTGCCTGTGTGCCAGGGCCACGGTATCTCTTTCTAACAACCCACACCCCTGGCAGGCATCGGCTCTTGCAGGCCCCTTCAGTTGGTGCTGACATCTCTTTGAGGCGCGAGTGGGACACAACGGGCCGTCGACCCGGGCTTGGTCCTTACCGGACAGTGAGCTACCCATTACTCGCGATCCGCAAGCCCGCGCCTACGGTGGCCGGGAATCAGCCTGGGATTCCCGATGCCCAGGGCATCTCCTGCGGAGGCTAGGGCCGTGAGGGGGGGTATATACTGCCTCTCCCTCACGTGCGCCGCCTCCCTCTTCGCGAGCATCACTGCTTTGCAGAAGGAGAAGACGGCTACTCATGCACTCTCGCTCTGTACCATGGCTTGGACCAGCGGCGGACGCGAGAGATTGCCGCCGCCGATGGCCTCCACAAGAACACGGCGGTGCTCCGCCCAAGCCGGGCAGAACTCCACCTTGTCCTCAGGGCGATCTTCGCAGTGGAAACACCCGCGCGTTTCCTTCCGCAAAACAGGAAACTCCCAAAACAACCGTGTCCGGTGAGGACCTGCGTCAGGCGGAAGGTGAGGATGCCGTGGCGCCTCTCAAGCCACTCCTCAAAGAGGAGACTTACCGCCGCAATCGTGGCGTGCCCAATATAGTGACCTTATTGGTGATGTTCTTCAGAAACGTAAGGTGCGTGGTACTTGCAACCGGCGTACATGTATGACCAGTGGCTTTGTGTCAGTTTCTTTTAATCATCTCGATCTAACGCATCGATCGTGTTCGGCAATCCAATTAGTCCTTCACCAATCCAGGGCCAATCGGAGCGCTAAACGCGGTGGATGCGTTAGATAGAGATGGTTAAAACAAAATCACACTAGGACCTCTGATATTTGAACATAAACGAGGCAAAAGAAGTTTTTAAAGATCGTAACACGTGGCAGTCTATAGTTTCTTCTTACTCCAATGGGAAAAAGGCGTGAGTTTATGTATGTATACATGTAAATGGACCACGACAGCTCTTGAACGCAGCATAGATGTACTGATTGCGTTCGGTTTCATTGGGGGAATTCGCACTTAGTCGAGTTGGGTTGTTTTTCTTTATCACTTCTACGTTAATTTGATTGAATGCTTCTCATCCAAAATTTCCACCACGTCATCATTTAGATTGTTATTATATAATAATTGCCGGTATCGTAACACAGATCCATCTCTATTGTTTTTGGTCACTAGCCCTGATATTAACAAGTAATGGACATAATTGTAAAAGTTTTCTCCTGGAATACGGGGCATTTGGCTACTACATTATGTCTATTTTTTTATTCATCATCACATGAGCCGGCAACTCCAGTCCATCAGCCATCAGGGCTAAGAACTCCTCATACCAATAAAAGCCTTTCTAAATCCGTCTAACATTCCATCCCTCAAACAAAGACATATGACACCGTAGCTTCGTCAGTTCAAACAGCTTCTAGGCTCAGTTTGTTTAACCGCCAGTTAAAGTCTCAGGGAAAGACGACACAGAAAATATAGTGATTTGTAAAACGTGTTAACTCGCCAATGTCGTAAGAGATCTAAGAGCGTCCATTTATTATTTTCGCAAGCTGTTTAATTCTATGTGTATTGTGTAATGGATTTGTTATTTGATTCCTGTTTGGTTTGTGGTCAACTTTGTAATAGTATTTTGACTTGTATAACTAACAAGAGACGGTAATTGTTTTGTATTTTGTTTGAAGTATTTAGACGATTAAATTTTTCGCAGCTTATGAGCATTGTCACGATAATTTATTTAGTAATATAGCATCACACTTTGTGTCCCCGTAGGATTGGGTAAAAGTGTGCCTATTGTACCTACAGCCACATTCCGCCTGTTATGTTTAAGTCTCATGTAATAGGAAGCGAGCCTATCGCCTATTACCATCAACTGGGCACTATATCGGCTTCCGGGCTGATACTGAAAAATTCCAAAACGAAAAACCCAAAAACACTTTGCCCCGACCTGGGAATCGAATCCAGGACCTCATACTCAGTAGTACCGCTTGCAACGACTAGACCAACGAGGCATCCAATTGATTTCAAATAGTATGAATTAATATATATAATATTGTCTAGTTTTATATGTGTACTGAAGCAGCAGCTTTATGTCAAGTTTTAAACTTGCTACGGAATAAAACTAAAAAAAAAACAACCGACTTCCGGAAAAACACTACAAAGTGAAAAAGTCGGTTGTTTTTATTTTTTGGAAAAGTTTTTATTTTTCACTTTTTAGTTAGGTATAGTACCTATCCCAGATCCATTCGAAATTTCAACATCCTTGGGGTCAATACAATATTATGCGATAGCAGCAATTGCGGTTAATTTGCTATAATTTTTTTTAAGAGTTCCGTTGTCTGTCTCCGAAACGCATCATTAGATCTAGGTATATAAACTTTAAAAGGGACCATTTCGGAATAAACTCCTTTCGAAAAAAAAAGAATTTTGCTAACCCATCTATATAATATGACGGAGTTATGCCCGAACATACATACATAAAAAAAATATAATCATGTCGAATTGATAACCTCCTTCTTTGTGAAGAAATCTTTTACAAACACAACTTGAACTACAGTAACTTCCTAACTCTAAGCCATAATTATATTTACAAAATAAGTGTATCAAATTACATAGATAACAAATTACATTTCAATAACATGTTTTTTGCGATATCACAATACATAATGAGAAGTCGGTTAATAATTTTCTGGCACCTGTGCCCAATAATTTACGGAAGTCTGCGTTTCGCTTTTTACATCGTGTCTAAAGTAATTTTAAAAGTTTAATATACATATTAATTAACATTATTACAGCAATAAAATGGTTTGAGTGCTATCAAACATGTATTTTAACGTTTTATTCAACGTATTTTTGTTGCATAACTTTAAATTCGGTGACTCAGACTCTCCGAATGTTAAGTTGTCTATCCGCGTATGAATTAATCCACTATTCATGCTTAATATTATAAATGCGAAAGTCAGTATATGTGTACTGCTTATGTTTCAGTACATACCGTGTGGTGGGACTCTGGTGATCTGCTATACAGGTATTCCTAGTGACACCAGTCTTTCACAAACTAGTGTCACATACTTACATAGATTTATCAATGAAAGGCATTGCATGCAGCTGAGATCAGAATTTTAAGAGGGATGTGTGGTGTAACACGAATGGATAAAATTAGAAATGAGTACAATAGTATATTTTGTATCGGGGGACTAAACGAAGCCATAATATACCAGAGGTGGTTTGACTCCCGAGCGTGCGAGGGAGTCAAAAAAACCGAGGGTATATAAAGTTGGCGTTTAGTCTCGAGGTGCAAACTGTACTTTTCACTTTGACTGAGAGAAAAATAGTCAATTTAGTACAAAAACATTAAATATTACTTAATAAAATAAAAATCACAAAAGATTTGTTTACTTGAAGCTAAATGTACAATTCGAATTATTTGAAAAACCATGGAACCAAAACTCTCAACATTTTCGCAATGAAGATGGTCCACACTCCACAGATAATAGTATGTTTACTGGCTGTTTGAGTTTGTCTATGTCACATGAAGGAAATTAAAAAACTAATTACTTTTCACTCCCTAGAGATTAAAGTGGTCACTTTAGTCCCGCTTCGTAGGGCTATATTAGCGTAATTTTAGAGCATGAGAAGTGAAAATGAGATATTATAGTAGTTATGTATGCTTGTATGTGTATTATAAGTTTATAACCTATTTATGTTCCAATCTTATTTATTATTCATTATGATATAATTTGTATAGTTTTTTTCAATAATTGTTCTTCTCAACCTAAGCACCTGCCATCTTAATCTCTTCACCACCCTTGGTTGATTGGTAAATAATGCCTGAGGCATTAAGTCCGCCTTTGTACCTTTTTGTGTGCGAGAAGTTTAAATAAAAGACGACATCTGAAAGCGGCACCGATACCTGAAAAGTTGTGTTGAAACTGATTGTCATGGTATGGGCATGTGATACGGAGGAATGAGAAAAATGTCGTGAGCAAATTTTTGAGTCTGAATGTCGATGGCTATGAGAGTAGGGAACCAAAGAAACGTTGAACCGACTGTGTGCATGATGATTTTATAGCGGTATGAGGAACAGGGTGTAACGTCCACTCATACTCTATAGAAAAGGGAGGATCCTCCGACCAGACAGGTGTTGAGTCTGGTGGGCAACTGCCCGAACGTTATTTTTTTTTTTTTTTGTTGGGCATCTCGCAGTTGGCCTTGAGAGGCCGTGACTGCTTAACCGGGCTTTCCTGGGGCTGCCATTAAGAAAAACTTAACGCTTCCAGCCAGGGGCCGACGGTTGATGACGGGATGTTGTATATATACGAGTCGCGCGGTAAACTCTGCTTGCGCGATGCAGGATTTGTGTGACGTCAAGTTTTTGATGCGTAGTTCGCATGTGGCGTTGTAGATGCCGTCACAATTTGGTTAGAAAGGGCGTGGCCACCGAGATGTTGAGTGTGGAAGAAAAAGACATGTTGCGCAGACCCCAAATAAATGGGCATAAACGCAGGAAAATGATGACGATGATACCATTGTTTTTGAAGAGAAAAAAAATATTTGATACTTTTTCACGCCTAAATCAATAGACCGATCGTTATGACATGACAGATATAGCGTAGGACCTGAAGACTAATTGAAGACCTTATTTCAAAAACCACCTTTGTCAACTTCATGTTATGAGTTAGTTACGCCACGCAATTTGCTTTTATTCGTTGTACGAATAAAATCAAAAACGTGAGAATCAATAGTAACACTAGAGGTTACTTGTAGGTACTATATTCGCATCGCACGCGCCGCCGTCAAAGGAAACAGTGATCCATATTTGTTCAAAGCAAAATAAACTCTCGCACGTGGTGATTTTTCAGAATTGTTAATCTACCATTATTTGTTTTAAATATTTTCTTTGTTTATAAAACGATTGTGTTACCAAGACAAAACCATTTCGCTGCGAGAAAACAACCATTAAAATTTCACCGTGTATATTTTCTTAAATATATTTTGTACACGCTATATCCACGTCTTGTGTTAAACCAAAATTAGCATTACCTATGTTATCAACCCTGGCCAGACTAAGATAGCTCTCTCTGATACCTTTACTTCATGTTATTATATTTTCATGTGACATGTCGTTCATACTCATTACTTTAACCCAGAAATCATCGTCCATAAAAATGTAAGCACTTCTTAATAAAAGGTGTATTTTCCTTTACAGGAGTCTGTAGGTACAGTCAGCGTCAATAATATCGGGACGAACCGACTGTTCAAAATGATCTAAACAACTATGAAAATAATTTATTTGAATAAGAATAAAAAAAATACTAACTAACTAAACAAATAAATATAAAAACAAAAGGACACTTAGGCGTCAAAGTATTCGTCCGCATCGCTGTCATCAGAAAACTTGCCCAGAAGACTGGCAGCATTGCCACGTTGAATGGCAATGCTAATTCTTTGGCCAAAGAATGACCTAGCCGTTTGGTCACGTGAAGTGTCGACCAGCCAGCGAGAAATTTCCTTAAAGAGGAAACGTGCACTCGGGCCCCAAAATCCGAGCGTGAAAATTGACACAAGGAATGTTTCAGAATGAAGACAGTACACGATAACTGTCATTCTGACAAAAACTTTATCCAATTGAGATAAAGTTAAATTTTCTTAGTTTTTGAGATCATTTTGAACAGTCTGTTCGTCCCAATATTTTTGACGCTGACTCCTCTATCCAAACGTCTGTCTGTCAGCGGGCTATTTCTCATGAACCGAGATTTCTCATGAACAAATAAAAATGAAATAAAGTTAAAAGTAAAAGGACCCCATACAAGAAATGTGTTTTTTCTGAATAATGTTGTATCAAATATTCGGTGGTACGGAACCCTTTGTGTGCGAGTCCGACTCGCATTTGGCCAGTTTTTTGTACCACATTCACAAATTCAGAAGTCATCATCGGCACATCGGCCCACATTCTCATTTACAGCTAATGTTTCTTCTGTACATGTTTTAAAACGGGTATAATGTTCGCGATATTAAAAGTCCATTTCCTTAAGCACCCATTCCACGGCTATGTCTCATCGCATCCCATCCTTAATGGCCTTGTATGGCAATATCTGTTCCAAGTGAGTCAGCAGAAAGGGCTATTTGTGAATGAACAGTCTTGCGGTTAAAAACTACGTAAATATAACATTAATCGTCATAGTTACCAGTTTTCATGTTAAATGTTTGTTTGTGTTAAGTGGTGCGAAACGGTGGATATTTTTAGTCGATTATCGTTATCATTTAAGACGTTAGTAGATATGTTTTTTTTCCATACTTGTAGACTTTTATGTTCGAATACTAGACCATCTCTAAAACTTCCTAAATAGAAACATGATCTATACATTAATACGTGAAGCAAAAATTTGTACTTACCCTAACTATTTTCGAAAATTACTCGGACCTTGGAGTATAAAATTTGTCGCATTTAACGTTTAAAATATGGAGAAGGAATGCAGAAAGGTAATATTTTTTATATAATAATGTATTTCTATTGAAACGGATTATGATCGAGTTTCGACCACTGGGGGACCACTAGTATACAGGAAAAGATTTTTCGACGGTTATACAAAAAAAAAAATCAGTTGTATCATAGAAAAGTGCAATACCAGTCAAAATGTATGGAACAGCTGATTTTTTTTTGTATAACCGACGAAAAATTTCCGCGCTGGGGCGCCTAGAATGATATGGCTGAATTCATGGTTACAGTTTGCGCACTGGATAAAAACTTTTCATGTACTTATATAAAAATATGTGTAGTTACTAAAAATATTTGACGTACATAATACGGATCTTTGAAAAAAAGCGTTATTCCATTTCAATAGACCGGCAATAATTATGGAAACGGAATGCCGAAAAGAAATCCATTGCTATAAATAGACATTTGATAAGAAATGCGAATAATAGTGTGAAAATCAGCACATTGAATCGTAGGCCGGACATCCTTTATCAAAAACCCAAATACAGCAGAACATTTAGTGGATAATGAATTATGTTCATCCGTTACCAATGTACCGATTGAGGGGAAACCCGTCGAGGGCAGGTGCGACAGCTCACCTAGGACGTTATAACATAGAAGTGAAGCAGTACATAGAACCAATGTGAATGCTATTTTTGTTATATAATTTGTAAGTTCTATAATTTAAATAAATAATAAATAAAAAACTTTATTTCATTCAAGCCTTAGGTGCTAGATATTTATAAATGCTCTGGACCCCACACTAGGATTCCCTGTGTTGTGAGGTCCAGTCTCTTCCCAAGTAATGTAAACATTTCTATTTAATCGCAGAAATATTAATATTTAAAAAAATATATAAAAATAACAAACAGGAATTTAAGATTCAAAACTGACAAGAAGATTAGGTGATTTTGGGTGTGCGTATGAGTGAAGTGTGGAGTGTGTGTGAAGTGTGTGTGGAGTGTGTAAGTTAACAAATGGATCTTCATCAGCTTACCATTTTCTTAACCTGATGCAGCTGAATCCCAGTATTTTACATGGAGACACTACTATATGTAATATGATACTTCTTGGTAAGGTTTGTTGTCAGATTTTCGGGGTTTTGACGACTCGTAACGACTGTCGAAGATCCACGAATGACAGCCGGAACCACCGGCTTAACGTGACCTTTGTGGCATGGGGTCTCGGTATGGAAATACCTATCAACGGACCAACCGCGGCAAGCGTAGCTTAACCAGATGGGTCGATCCGTGCGACTGTTAAGACTTCGCCACGAGCCCGTCAAGTTTTGATTGATAAGTGCAAAATTGATTGCAGGTAGGTAAAGGACTGTGTCCATTTGTATTACATTACAGTCACGATTTTAGAATAATACAAATTAAAATGGATGAGATATTCAACTGTTATGGCCCTGGTAATTTTAAAAGTACTCGTCGTATTGTCGTTATGAGCGATAATAGTTCTTACTGCAATCCGATACGGGTTAAAATCTGTTGTAATAAATTCGAATTATAAATGAGCAAGCAATGTCGTAAAAATGCAAATAAAATCGTATAAAATTAGATATTAACTATTAAATAAAAAAATAATCCATCACTGGATGCAGTTTGGCATTTGGAATTTTATGGTATATTTTTATTATAATTATAATTGTTATTAAAGGGATAAACTAGTTTTAAAGAAAATGAAGAGGTAGCTTTGATGATTTTTTTGATGCATTAAAGTATGTTTAATTATGTTTTGAGTTCAATCACTATATCCAAAAAAGACTTGAATATATCATATATTTTTTTGCTTTCAAAATTATTTACGGTTAAAGAGATACACTGGTTTAGAAAACCACCTTTTTGACCGTTTCCATGAAATCACCGCCTTAAACTGATTCGCTCAAATTAGAGCAAATCTTAGTCAACTAAGCGTATATTTTTATCAAACTATAATCAACAATGCTTTATCTCCACATAACACTATCCGATCACTCAGATTGTTACTCCCGGATTTAGTTGCCACGTCGACGACTAAAGTCTAAAATTAGTTCTGCTGTCAATCCACTAGAGCCGACATCTTTATCAATCCAATTGAGAATTAGTTCCAGTAAATTATCCACTAAACGCATTAGTTGACGAAAATCCTATGTTTGAGCGGGAATTTGTCACACTTTTTTATCATTCTATTTTTTATTTGAGGGCTTTTTAAATTATACTCACGTTTTGTTACGGTGTACTCCTGGTATTTTATACAGACTAGTGGTACCCAAAGGTCGAAATTTGACTATGATTCATTAAAAACTTAATGTATTTTTAATGTATTCATCATCTGCCTCTAGCCTTTTCCCTAATTAGTTGGGGTTGGCTTCCAGTCCAACTGCATGCAGCTGAATACCAGTAATACCAGTAATTTACATGGAAAGACTGTCTATCAGACCTCCACAACTGTAACTGGCTAATACGATACCCCTTGGTAAGACTGGTTGTCAGATTTTCGGGCTTCTGACGACCCGTAACGACTGTCAAAGATCCACAAATGACAGCCGGGACCAACGGCTTAACGTGCTTTCCGAGGCACGGAGGGGTCTTGGTATGTAAAGATGGTCACCCATCCACGGACCAACCTCGCCAAGCGTAGCTTAACCTGATCGATCGACCCGTGCGGCTATTATTACTTTACCACAAGCCCCTCATGCATTATTATATAAAAATAATAGTTAAACATTAGCTGTGTCTTTCATTCTCTTTCGTCCGCGAATTTTCGTAAAAAGAGGTACACAGATTTTGCTTCACGTATTAATAAATAGATATACAGGGTTTAACAGAAATCCTATTGCTATCCTTAAGCACTAAAGATAACAGCTGATATAGAATCACTATACATAGTTTGATCTCAAAATAAAATACTCTAAGAATTGATACCAAATTTTCGGTTTCATATGTTTCAAATAATAAAAAACGTGTCACCGCACTACGTAGGTCAATAACTTTCCATGTTACTTGCCAATATCACGATAAATCTCTTCCGAGTGATGTTTTTATTATAATTTAAAAAGTTCGGTTTCTGGTATCATTTTATTAAAAATTCTCATAACTTCCGAACATGTAGATATAGAATTAAAAAAACCCTTCCAATATCATTTGATATCATCCAAAGAAGTCGTGCCCATAGTATGTATATACCCTTTCCGTTACACGTTGTATAAAGATAAAGAAAGATACATATTATAATCCGGGATCATTCAATTGATAATGACACAGTTGCCATGGTAACTCATTTTGTTCCTAAGGAAATCTTGACATATGAGTCATGATGAAGTGTTCCATGAATATGCACCGGTTAGGTAGTTATCGTGGGCGGTAACTATTAAGACCTCAAGACTCGTTGACAGTTCAAAGCATTACCTGTTTCTAGGTTTTGAACGCAGCTCAGTGATTGTGCACGAAAGATTAAAGATTCTAGTCTGTTCTCTTACTAAATCTATTTGAAAAGCCGTTAAAATGTCTGTCAAAGAATACATAACATTACGCCTTTTTCCTCTAAGGGTCGCGGCGGTAGTAACTCCAGAATAGTACGTGCCATGATTCTAACACAGTCGCTTTGCGGCTTGGAATGAGTTTAATTTATGTAAATGCTGTTCATTTTATTAAGTAGGTACACAATGATGACAAAGTTGCCGCACTAAACATACAGTGACATTTACACTCAAATGCAAATAAAGGATAAACCAGTACAGCTATTGAAAACCTATCAACTGTCATGCAACGTGTGAACGCAAGTGTACTTTGTAATAGTGTAGTGACAACCAGATGCAAATAAATACAGTGTCGGACAAAATAATAAGGCACGGTGGCGATATCGTAACACAACTAATAAACGGTAATTTGACACGACAAGTCAATTACGAGCCGACATAAACACGTATCGGCTTCGACGGAGTTTCGCTTGTAAAGCCAGACGTGGGAAACATTTTTTTTCTGTTTTTGCTATATATTTTTTATTTTAACATTATGGAATTTGAAAGTCTTAACTTTTAAGTTCCAGCGCACATAAAATTACTGCACAGTTTTTGTTTCATAAATGCCATTCGACTCTTGCATCAACTGTAAATTATAAATCAACATCGGACGAAGCTTTTAATTGAATTCGACAATTGTCATTAACTTCATAAGCCACATGCCATAGCATACTAATGACAAACAATTACAACGTTTAATGATATAATTAAACAATCCCAACCTCGGATGACTTTCTCAAAAGAAAATTCTGACCTTTCCGTTCCGAAACTTTCGCTTACTCTGAAGTATTTAATTAAGCCGACCGATATCGAAGGAGTCCGTCCATTACGGAGTTCGTCTCATTAGCTCAATATCAACACGTCTTATGCCTTTAATAGATATATAATCATGCATATTATTTAAATTGCTTGACAAATTACATGTCGGTACCCAGTTGTACCTGCCCAGTTGTCGGTTAAGTTTCGACTTGCATTTCTTGCAAGCATCGAGATGTTATGGTGAATTACTGAGAGTGGGTACAACCGAAGGGCGATTTTTTTATTGGAATGTTTTAGCAGTGTATAGCGTGAGTTTTAAAAAGAGTTGTATTTTAGAGTAGATATTATGATAAGAACTCTATCGAGTTTTTGTAAGAGGTTGATACTAAGTTTTTCGAAAATCACGATGATTATTTAACACAAAATTGCTTTGTTTGTTTTGCCGCCACTACAACTCACATATATTGAGTAGGAGAGATATGAAAGCATAAAAAAAGAATTCACTGTATTTTGAAGCAAGTTTGTTTTATATTTTAATGAATGAATGAATGAAATGCACCGATCACAGCGTGGCTTGACCAGACTCAATTAATCGAATAAACCCCAAAATTTGCACTAGCCCCTGGAGCCTCATGCTTCATGCTGTTACAGAGGCCATTTCATATCAAGAAGTAGACTGGGGGCGCGGTAATGGTCAGGTAGATGTGCCCTTAGTATAGGAAAGGATTGCGAGCCTACCGGATATGCATCCTTGAGTAAACGTTGGACTAGTGGAGAGATGGGTGGTATTTATTTATATCTTTTCACGACGTGGCGTTTGTTCGTTGGCGTTGATTCAGGTCGAGCTTCTTGGGTAGGTTCAACTGTTTTCTTAGCTCTTTTATATGCCGTTGCTTCCTTATGTTCTGTGTTGTTGTTTCCATAGTTGTCTTCTGAGTTCTCGCTGCTATCAGTTTCAGATTTTTTGTACATTTCGTTAGCTACTTTCTTGATATTATTTCTGTCTCCAGCCATGTCCTTCCAAAACTTCGTCGAAGTATTTCATGTCCTGTTTTAGATTGCCGTTCCATGTGTAAATAGGTCGTCCGACCTTCTTAGATTTAGCCTTATACTGCATTGCTGCATGCAATAGGTGTGGTTAAGCCCCCCTTGAAGACGTGTACTAAGTAGCACATTCTGTGGTTCTTGATGCGTTTTGTTACGGTGTTTCCGTCTAAAATTTTGTGCATTTTCTTAGTTCTTGATTTATTCCTGGCGTGGTTAATCAAGTCTCTCAAGATAACTCGTTCATATCTTCTGAGTCTTGATCTGTTCGCCTTGGTGAGGGTTGATACTTTTAAGCCAATCATACAAGATACGACAACCATTCGAAATATAAGTCTAGCTAACTTTCAGTCCATCTTTGAGTTTATTATGAATGGTAGTAATGATTTGGCGTTTCTCGTGGCTTGTTGGCTTCGTTTCTAATTGTGCATTTTCTGCTATATGCGGTTGTTATGTATATGTCTAGGTATTGGATTTCGTCCACTGCTGGTATATTTATTCCATTAAGGGTCACGTTGGTCCATTGCTGTGATGTTATGAGGTCCCTAATTAGAATTTTTGTTTTGTTTCGTTTATTTGGAGGAATACGCTATTTAATAAGGGTTTAATGTAGTATAAGATGCGCTCTAGTCCTTCTAGATCATCTGTAATGAGGATAAGGTCGTCCGCAAATGATAATACCAGAGGGAGTGAATTTTCGCGGTCCTGATCTAGTTTGATTAAATGGATTTCGTCTTCAAGGGTTCTAAGGACTTCGTCGATAACCAATGTAAAAAGGCGAGGGGACAGGAGGCACCCTTGTTTAACTCCCTTTCCAGTCCAACTGCTTTCCTGACCGCACCATTTGCTGTATGTTCTTTCATTCAAGCATGCCTTGATTATCCTGTTGGTCATCGATTTGTTGGTTCGTTCCAATAATATATCTCTTAATGCCTTGAAATCGACATTGGCAAAGGCTTTTTCTATGTCGAGGGCGAGTACGTAAATTCGTTTACCTGCGCGCCATTCCTCGTCTAAAACCCTTTTGAGCGTAGAAATGTGGTCATCTGTTGATCTATTATTTAAGAACGCTGCTTGGTAATTTTCCAGCTCCGTTATTGTATCGTCTAGTTTTTTTAGTAAGTACGAGGTTTAAGTTCTGTAGCCCGTGTTACAAATCGTTATGCGGCGTTAATTGTTTGCGTCTTTAGGATTATTTTTTTGGGATTGGGACCTGTACGGTCTCAAGCCACGTGTCGGGTACAGTGTTCTATGTCCAGGGTTTATTCATGTATTACAGCTTTCTATAGTATTTGGGGCATCGCTTTGTACAGCTAGATTACCACTTGATCAGTTCCGGGGGCTGTCCCGTTTCGCATTTTATTGACGATTCCCGTTATTTCGTCCACCGTCGGTCCTTCGGAGTGTGCCTCGATTATCAGTTTTGTTATATTAACCATTGGTATATGAAAGCCCTATGAAAGCCCTCGGAGTTTTTTTAGTATTTCTTCCCATTTGGACATCGGTATGTACGCGGTTCTTGTTCGGCGTTTTGTTTGCTTTTCCTGTAGAATGAGTAGAGCATTAGCATGCATTTTTCAGGGTGAATTTTCCCTAGTCCGGTGAAGCAGGCTCTGCATGTTTTTTGTTCTTCCAAATGTTTAACCCTTTGGAGTGTCGTCTGGCATTCTTTTACTCGGTTTTGCCTATTGGGATTGGCCGGTTATCTGTTATGTAGGAATTTAGCTTTTTATAGGTTAGCAAGGGCTAATCGATGATCCCTTGAGTACATTGGCTGAAGAGTCAGAGTTTCTTGGGCACCGGCTTTTAATACCTCTGTAATGGTGTTCCAGGGTATTTCGATGTTTTCATCTGTTAGGGTGATTCCTATATTTCTTAGTTTTTTTGTTATTCATTTTTGGTAGTTGCATAGTTGCATTGTTTATGATTGAAAAGCTTGGCCTCAATTGTTGTTTCATTCGTACCTTGCTGTTGCTTTTGGGTATTGTGTATAGTTTTTTGATTTTTGCTTACAATTCTGTTTTGTCTTACCAGTCCTCAGATTATTTTATGGTTGGAAGTGCAGCCAGGGGCCCATTCACCTTTAATGAAGCTAAAGAGTTTTTCTGTTGCGTGTGGTGACGCCGCTAATGGTGTGATCCTATTGCGATTTTTGAGTGCCGTTTCGTTTCATTTTTAAGTTTTTCCCTGTTAGCTATATCCAGTAATAGTTCGGCGGAAACTTCATGGTGTACTTTTTGTTGGATCAACCCTATTCGTTGGAAGTTTTGTGTATCTAGTCGACCAATATGAGCATTGAAGTTGCCGAGTATTATAAGCGTTCATTTTCTTGGTTTTTGTTTAATCAAGTTCAAAATGCCTGTGAGAGATCTAATGGCTTTCGAGGTACAACTGTTGATGTGTGAGTTGATAATGTACAGAGGAGTTGGTTGGCTTTTTCCCACGCCAACCTCAAGGGTAGCTGACATCGCGTTGGTATCCTTTTTACTGTTAACTAGTTCAATATGGGCATCCTTTCATATTAAAATTGCATGACCCCGATGTGTGTTGCCCGTAGTTCCTGAAAAGTGCCATTTGTAGTGTGTGGAGCTGTATGTCCCTGCATTCATCCCTGTTTCCTGTAGACTGGCTATACGAATGCCTCTACATGAAAGTTCAGCATCTATTTAATTTTATTTGCCTGGTTTTGAGGCGCCGCGGACGTTCTAAGTTGCAATGCACAAGTCTGGGTAAGTGTACTTAATTGCGATAGAGGTCAGGTTTCTGAGTATTGTGTATCCAGTGTAATCCGCAATTACGTCTGATAACGTTGTAAATAGTATTGCCTGTCGTTGTTTACACGGCGTTAACGAGTTACGAGGTTGGGGACTATTCGGTTAAGTCTGGGGTTTCGTGGGTTTTTCATGTTCTTGTCATATGTTGCACCGGTTACCTAATGGTTTGGTATGATGTGGTGTCTTAACGTTGGTTAGAATTTGCATTAGTGAAGCAAGTTTGTTTTAAACTTGTCTGAAAATTTTAACTACTGTTTTCAATGGCGGAGCTGATTTTTGACCATCATTCAGTATTGAATGAGTTTATTATTTTATTCGACCAAAACTGAATGTTTTAGAAAATTACTAGAAAGCCAATATAATGCCATCGAGGTTATTAACGACTGCACAAAGTGGAAGACTTTTTGCTGCAAAGCGGATCATGGCCACAGTTGGGATACATCATAACAGGAAGAAGATGTTTTTAAATAGGTTTCTAAAGTAGTTTGTTGTTGTGTCTGCATGCTAACTTTGGCTGTGCGCTTCTACGAGAAACAATTGGATGAAATAACTAAAGCCCTCTAATTTCTAGAGCATTTTTTGCAATATTGTAGAGTATTTTGGTTATTTTGATGATCTATATGGATGATCAGTTTTAGCAGCATTAGTATCCTTGCCATTCTCATTTATATTTCTGTCACTTTCCAGAAAACCTAGCACTTTCGACAACACCCAACCACCATCTGCTGGACTAATCTTAGGATATACATAAGATTAGTCCAGCTTTCAGACATCCTGACATCTTCCTATTTCATTCTTGTCAGATTGATGACAATCAATAACTCTACACCATAAATAATATTCAAAAATAAAATTCTGATTATCATCTCTAAATGAATCCGCCATAAAGTCCTTAGCTCTCAGACACGAGTCGCCAATTAGTAGTGGGTATACTAAAGGAAAATGTGGCCGACGGGTAAAATTACGAGACTATGGGTAAGTACGTACACATATGTACGCGTGAGTATTTGAGCGTCCCGATCTCTCGGGCTCCTGACGAAACGAGTTATAATGCTCACAACGCTACTACAGTGCGCGGCGCAGGAATGGAACTGAGCTCAGTTAGACGAGTCTATTATTTTAGCCGTAAGGTTCGGTAACTTAACGGTCTATTTAGTTTAAATTATCAGAGATTTGAGTTTAAACATGTTCTCATCGTTGTTACCGAACTCATGAAATAGTTTTGAAAGTTGACCAATTTTACAACTCTAAGGAACGAGCGAGCCCAAAAGATGTTTGTTCACTCTTGATTTGAAGGCAAGCGGGTTAAATGTGGAAGGGAACACAGACGCTGGCAGAGAGTCCCACACGTTTACCACTCTTAAGAATGATTGATTGAATATTTGAGACTTGGTGAAGACACAGCTTTGTTATCAGAACGTGTACCAGGTTATTTTACCACGTACTAAGCATGAAACCATGAGTTGAGGATGCTTTTCTTCAAGCATATTTCTTCAAGAATATTGGGCTTGAATTGATTGTGATGTAACAGGCTCAAGACCGCAAAACAAGAAAGGTCGTGGGAAGATCTATTCATACACATTCGTGGAATACACCTGGAATATTGTCGAAAGTGTTTTGATGTTTTTTAATATCAGTGGCGCCAACAATTTGTTCTTGTACATAAATATTTTTAATAATAAAGATAAGGAAAAGTATTGATTGACAATATTTGTATGGATCACGAAAGTCAAAGGCGGTTGTTTATTCCGAACATAAAATATCCACTTTTGATGTCACAGTCATTTTCGTTTTGTATCAGGGCCTTCTATTCAACGTTTTAAAGAAACTTCCTCATTGGAAAAGAAAAGAAAAGTAGCAGACACATTTGTAGAAATAACACAGGAAAACAAGAAATCAGCCGTAATCGCCGACCTACTCCGCAGCAATAAACCGATACTAGCGAGAAGACAAATTAAAGAGAAAACTATTAGCAGGCGGTACCTGCCTACGTAAGACTGAGCGTCCGTTTGCACAGCGCTATCCTGTACGATATTTTAAGGAAAAGCGTTGGGATCACTTTTCAATATACCACTGTCCATACGATTAAAATAAACTATAATACGACTACTGAGTAATCACGCTCTAAAAAGTATGCAACTGAGGGAACTCATCTGAATGTTTATGGTCCTATGCCACTTTGCTCTATAGCTTATGATCGCTAGGGAGAAGCAGTATATGCGCCCTCACGGCCTTAGTTGCCGCAGGAGATGCCCTGGGCGTCAGGAATCCCAGGCTGATTCCCGGCCGCCATAGGTGCGGGCTTGCCGACGGCGAGTAATGGGTAGCTCACTGTCCGGTAAGGACCAAGCCCGGGTCGACGACGGCGCGTTGTGTTCCACGCGCGCCATAAAGAGATGTCAGTCAGCACCAACTGGTGGGGTCCGCAAGGGCCGATGCCTGCCAGGGGTACGGGTTGTTCGAAAGAGATACCGCGGCCCCTGGCACACAGGCAGCTGAGAAAAGACGGCTGGGTATTAGTCAGTAAAAGTCTGACACGCCCTCCTGCTCCACCCAGAGCGGTAGAAGTTATTTGATGATTACCCAACCACAAAAAAAAATCATACGATCCCTTCACATTCTGTATTACTTCATCTAGTTTTAAAAATATGTTTGACGTGTAAAAGTGTTTGTACAAAACTACTTACACATATAAAATCATTTATATTTTATTTATAAAAATATTTTCTTCGAGGGTTAAAAATTTAAGAAACAAATGACGTGCAGCGATTATACTCATATTTCGACGCCGATGGTGCAACATTAATTGTTGCTTCAAATTCTAGTATGCCACAGCCAATTAAATTGCACCGTATAAATAAGACTTTATACAGTAAAAGTATCGTACTAATCAACGCCGTGTGAACGGACCCTGAGCGAATCACACGCAACATCACTCGTTAACTGAGAAACAACAAGTCTTCCACAAATCTCTCGTCACCGCACATTCTCTTCGTTTGTTTTATCTGAAGCTTTTGACACCGAAAATATGTTCGCCATTGAGCTACTTTTCCATTGCCATCAACCATATGTGAAGGACGTCTATGAAACTCATTCACCTGACAGTAACCTATTTTGGTATATAGGTCGTCAAAAGTATTGAAGAAAATCTGATCTAAAAGATGAGATTTTCTTTGTACTGAGAGAAGAAGATATATAAAACCATGGTTAGACCTGCCGTCTTGTATGGGTCAGAATTTCGGGCCACAAAAAAGATGAATGAAAGTCAATTGCATGCAGCTGGGATAAGAATGTTAAGAGAGATGCGTGGTGTTGCACGAATGGATAAAATAAGAAATGAGTACATGAGAGTGGCACCGGTATCTGAAAAGTTGTGTGGAAATCAGTTTTGTGAGTTATGGGCATGTGATTATGTGATATGGAAGAATAAGAAAAATGTCGTGGGGAAAGTTACGAATGAGTTGGCTGAGATCTAAAAAACGTACTGTCTGAATGATGATATGGTTAGAAATGTGGTGACTGCCGAGAGGACGACTAAGAGAGAAGTATCGAAGAAAAAAGACATGTTGCGCCGACGTCAAATAAATTGGGATATAGGCAGAGAATTATGATAATAGTACTAAGATAAGAATTTACAAAAGCTTAAACTAGGTCTAAAACTAAAAACTCACAAATAAGACTATTATGACACCTGTGCGACCTAGAATTACGCAATTTCTTTTATTAGTTAAGCACTCACCTTATTTATTTGTTTTCCATGCAAAACTCTAGCATAAAGAGCTATAACATTTTCTTGAACATACAAATACTCGGCCTCACAGCGTACGTTTTTGTTTGAATCATCATTTTAAACATTTGAAATAGGTTTTTTACGTTTATTGTTTCTTCCACGTGGCGCTGTGATCATATGCTGTGGAGTGATTTGTGAGTTTATTATTTAGTCTGCTGCAGCGGCCTCAGACGGTACAAGTACAGGTAATATTATTGTAATATTTGCTTCTTCTAATTGAACCTTTAGGTATATGTTACACAAGATCAGCTGTTATTATGAAATTAGTAAGTCATAATTTCATAATAACAGCTGATCTTGTTTCATCAGAATCAGCTTCAGGATATATTGTGCTCGTCGGCTTACAACTACTGTTACATGTTCAATTATAGGCGTGGACGCTGGCACCCTAAACACAAGTTAAATCTTACATTGGGTGCCAGAGTTCATCGAAAACACTCTTTCCCCTAGTTGTAACGCTGCATAGTGTTTATTATACAAGCACTTGGTTTTACTTTAGATAGAAATATCATATTGAATAGTCATATTCTACCTTATTTATTTTTCTCTACCTTTACTTCAGTATTCTCTCAATTTCTCTCCACTGTTTTTGTCAATATTGAATGACCGTCTTTAAATTTTTTGATTAAACTATTGCAGAGTACTGTAATGGTTGTGTGTAAAAGACAACCTTATATTGTACAGATTTAAATTACTTTAATAACATTCAAACATTCGAGCGTTCTTAGAATATTAGCCTTAAAAGTAATAAGATTTTTTGTTTCGAAAAGACCGAGTGTTATGACAGGAACGTGGCTGTAAATACGAAAGCCTGCAACAAACGTAATACTTTTAAATTTACTATTACTGTTAGCCAACAATATCCCACAGCTGGGCATCTCCCCATGACTTACAACTCTTTTAATCTAGGGTTAAAGTGGACCACCGGCGTGTTTTCTCCAGCTCGTCCCGAAGAATTTTAATGCGGTGGTGTATTCTGCCATGTTCCGCAACACACAGGAATTGGTGCAGGGGGCCCATAAGGCTTAAGTAACTTATCACGTTTGTTATCAATGTTGCCATACAGGAAGATGCTACTAGCCGTCCTTTACTCATAAAATGTAAATGTGATTTTAGTAGCACTTTTTTTTTTTTTTTTTTTTCAGGGTGGGAAATCATCAAATGACCTCTCCCGCTCTGGGTGGAGCAGGAGGGCGTGTCAGACTTTTACTGACTAAAACCCACCCGTGTTCCCTCAGTTTGCTTGTGTGCCAGGGGCGACGGTATCTCTTTCGAACAACCCGCACCCCTGGCAGGCATCGGCCCTTGCGGACCCCACCAGTCCGGCGCACCAGGACACATGGCACGCCGTGACCACCCCAGGAACCAAGTAGCACAAGGGCCCTAGACTACCCTGGCACCCTTGGTCCCCCTGCGACGGGTCAGCGCAGTGGCCCCGCCGCCTACCACTTCTCGGCCGCAGAGGATAGGGAGAGCGGCCAACGCTATACCGACACTCCTCTTCCCCTGCGGCCCCACCGCGTCCGCCATCAAACGGTGGCGGCCCCGTCCAGGCCACGGAAGGGAAGAGCGCTACTCAAAAGTACCGGCACTCCTCCTCCGCCGCAGCCTGTAACCCTCAGCCGCGGTGCCTCCCATTCGACATCGCGGCCCGCCTTAGTTGCGGTGCACCTCACCGCAACCTACTTTTTGGCCGCTACGTCGTCGGCTTGGAGACCAAAGCCCTGACGAGCGGCCCCACCTTGGGGTTCCTCTTCGCTTCACCGTGGGAGCGGACCACGGCTACTGAGCCCCCCCGCAACGACAATGCGGGAACCCACTGGGGGGGATTTTAGTAGCACTTAAAGTATGGTTTCTCATACATACTACAGGCAATCTTACACAATTGACACCTTCATCGCTCACCGAAGCTACTTTCTTACTCTGAAGAATAATTGTGCGATTAGAATTTGTTAACATCCATTTAGTTGCTAACTCTAGCTAGTTGGCACTCGATTCGCACGAATTTACTCGCCCGAAACGGGCGAATCGACACTTTTAAATAATTTATTTTATTAACTCCCGAAATACGTATAAGGCAATTGGCACGTTTCGAATCTTATGTAAGAAAGCAAGCGGCAAGCGTAGCTTAAACTGATCGATCGACCTGTGCGGCTGTTATTACTTGGCCACAAGTTCCTAAACTACAGTTATGGGAGGGTAATTGCAAGTACATGCAATGAAGTGCATAATAAGGCACGTGTTGAATAAAACTTTAAAGAAACTACGAAAAGTTAATGAAAAAGTAAACTAACTTTATTTTGTTAAATACAAAACGTCCCAATTGCCGTGTAAACTTTGTGCGATTCGCCCTCAGAAAATAACGTATTATTTAAACGGTCGATTCGCCTGATTCGGGTGAGTAAATTGATGCGAGTCGAGTAATAAGCCGCCATTTGCCCTTTAGGCGTAATCGTTATAGGCGATAAATAATGCTAATGTGCCAACGTTAATTGAACTAGCAATACGATATATGTTGGCAAGTGTTGTTAGTCAGATTCTTAAGGAGGTAGAATTAATGGGAAATGTGTAAGCGCATGGTCGTAGGCGCAAGAAACACCCTTTCACTGGTTTTGAGGCTACATGTGAAAATGCTGACCGGTAATTGAAAATTCATTCGTCTAGGAGCTTTTGAAGTGTTTAAATGGGTTTGTTATAGTACTCGTAGTTAGGTACTGTGTTAATTCATGCTCGTTTTCATTAATCTCGGTGTCATCTAAATTAATGCCTAATTAAAAGCTCATCGTTGGATTTTCAATTCAACCGTGCAATCATATTTACGCGTTCATTAAACCTCTCAAGTGTCGCATGATACCGCATAGGTTCTTAACTGTTTCGTGTTAATGAAAAGAAGTATACATTTCATATTATCTTCCTAATTACAGATTAGGTTGTCGGCCATCTTTATAAAATCTTAGTCCCGTATTACCGAAACTCACTCAAGACTCAAGCATTACTTAAAATTAGTTTCAACCAATCAAATGGCTCTTAATTAATTTTAGTTTTGAGTGAGGTTCTGTAGCAAGGGACATACTTAATTCTTTTCCTAAATTACAGATTAGATTGTCAGCCATCTTTATAAAATCATAGCGGCACCACTTATTCCTATTAGCTTAATTAAGAGAAGTTAAAAATCTTGTATATAGTCTCTCGAATCTCAAACGGCTGTACTGATTCAAAGCTTTGGTAGCACGTTGAAATTTATTCAGAGACAGACTTGCGATATTATCGCAACCGTTTTCCTTAGGTTGTGGATTATCATCGATCTGTCTAGCCACTTTATCATTTGACCATATGCTGCGATTCACGCGCTCGCATGCACGACTGTGTCGCAGCAAAAAGTCGACGTATGCATATGCCCTGCGGTCACAAATGGAGATCAGCGGTATCCGATCAGTACCGTTGCTAACACATACAGTAGTAACCTCATACGTCAGGCTACTAATGCTAGAAACTCATGAATATAATCGATCAGATAATTGATTTCTCATTGACTTTTTTACAGTTCTACAACATAGTTTTGCTGATTTATAGTGGGCGTCCACACGTGTTTTGTGTAGTGAATCATTATACCATTGTTACTTTACCAATGTTATTTGGCATTCGTCAATACCATATCATATGATCATTAATCTAAACGAAACTGTCCAAGTGTTTCGCCAGTACGACAATCTTCCAAATCTGTAGCGTCTTAAATCGCGCCGGGGTCATTTGAATTTGCACTGTGTTGTTTTTAAATAAAGTTTGGTTTTGGTTGTTGGATAAAACATGACAAGAATGTAAATGAGAGTATGGTATCGGCACCTGTGAGTCTGGTCGGCTGGTGACGTCACAGCGGAGTAATGTAGCTTGACGATTAAGCCTCCAATCAAGGAGTCTATAATACGTTTTTGCGAGTGCCGCATTCAATTTGTTTTGATTATGATTAACTTGCTGCTACTAGTTGTGAGGTCGAGTTTCCATTTGATATCACTTTTGTGTAGTTGATTTTAAATAAAAGTGAAACTAAATACCTTGGGTTTATATACTTATTTTAAAAAGTGTTGTAGAGATTTAAAGAAATCGTTTTGAGATCCAGTACAACGGATTTTTACATGGTGTAGTTGAGGTGTAGTTGGTCTACAGAGAATTTCGAACTCTAGACGATGGAAACCTAACCTAGACATAGGTCTAGGTTAAACCTATTATACATAGAAGCTATACAGTTTATAATATGTAAGTGCACCAACATTTTACTATTCATTCCGAAGTAGGACGAGCTATTTGCCATTCACCAGACAAAATTTCGAATTCTTGGCTGTGACTCTGTGTCTAGGAGCCATTGAGGTGTTATATCACGAGGTATTCGACTTAACATGTAGTGAAGTGATGATATCATTCTCCATTCACTAATCCGCTTGCCAAGCAATGTTTTTTGTTGTCTAACAACATAGGTACCCTGGGATTATTTGTTGATGACTAAGAAATTGACGCTCAAAAGTATATTGAATTATAGTTACGATATTTCTTTAGGAACTGACTTCAAAAAAGAAGGTTCTTATTTCGGTAGTTTTTTTTCATAGTTTTGGTTTTTTTTCTTTTATACTACTTACTAGTCCTTTTATTTTTTAGTGTATTTTTAATTTAACTTTTCAATTCTTATTATTATTATTTTCCTTTTACTTTGTTTTTCATTTTTTTTTTCTTTAAATCACTATTTAATAATACAATATTTTATATAATATCACCTTACCAGCTCTAAATTTCCGTAAGGGTTTATAGTGTCCAAGTCGCGGTAGAACACTGACAGGTCAGTCACAGGACACGGACACGGAAGTCACAGGTATTTCTAGTTTAGGAGTCAGTTTCAACTTTGTGTTCCTTTAACTATTGTGAACTTTAGCTAGTTACTAAGCATATTGCAGGTATCAATAAATAAGAATAATAATTATTCTAACTCCACCATAATTATTTTATATTATAAAAAACCGATTTGAACAATTCTTCTTTATTTAGAAAGGGTGTACATATAGAGTAGTTCTTTAAACATTTGGTCAAGTTTTGATGAATAGTTTTTAAGTTAGCTCCAATAATACGTATTTTTTTCACTTGGAGTATGTTAATGATGTTATAATATCTTCCTGTCGCTGTTATTTAGTCAGCAAGTGAAGGTTAACACGTTGAACGCCAGTGCGTTTTCTTCGTGTTTCCATTTGGGCCATGGGGGGCACCATTTGGTCGACACTTATCTGTTCCGTTGGAGCCGCGGGGGACAACATGTGACCGCAAGCTGGAGTTGATTTCAAACGTGTCTATGGAGCCGTCGGACAAATGTTCTAAGCAAATCTCGATATAAGGTGACCCCCATGGCCCTGTAGACTAATGCAGTTCAGTTGGTTTTTATGTAAACATAATACCTAGAAAAATATGTCAAGTTTTCTAAGCCATATTTGCAATGTAGTGAGAATATAAATGTGTATGAGAGTATTGCGCTCAATTATGGTATAATGCCGAAACCAGTTGGGATAAATTTTGATTACAAATAGAATATGTATATGTGTATAAATTAAATACTATTTTTATGACTTGATAAATAAAACACGCATATAATAATAAAAAATATTATAATTAAATCAGTTTTGGTTTTGGTACTAAATAAAAAACAAAATAGTATTAGTTAATATTCATTTATATATTTTATACGAGGAACACATGCAAAATCAGACTTAATTTGAGATCAATGCCAGGTAAACTTAAACTTACATCATAAAATTATTCTAATGAACTTGATGAAAACAGTCGTAACAGAGATATGGTTTATTTGGGCAAGTTTCACAAAATGTAACCACCTTTTTGGTCTTGTTTTTTGCCAAAGCCCTTCCCATTATCTCAACGTTATGTTTATAACAATTTTGACATGTACGACGATTATTTTTGGCGGTGCCTTCTTTTTTCGTGAGCTTGTGCTTTATACGTCTTGGCCTCAAGGTTTCTATTGGTTGTTCTTCCTTTTTTGACAATAAACCCTTCAATATCTGTTTCCTGAATTCAACTACTTGCATGTTTTTCCCAGTGACAGTCTTGTACAATATTAAAGCATTAACAACGGCCGTGTTTAGAAGCAAATTTATGGCCACTTTTTTATACCATTTGACGGACTTTCTCAAAGGTGTCGAATATGCGGCCATCTGGTCAGATAAGTCCACGGCTCCTTTCGCCTTGTTGTAATCTACTACGATTTTAGGCTTCAAAGTGGTTTTACCTCGCTTCGTGACGGATTGGAAGCGGGTAGAATGTTTTGTAGAAAGAACGTAAACGTCCCTTTTGTCTTTCCATTTTAATAGAGTTATTCCATCAGTACTCTCCATGGCAATATGTTCGCCTCGTTTCAATTTAGCATTGATTACTTCTTTAGGAAGATTTTTCCTGTTTTTACGAATTGTACCGACGAGGTGCGTTTCATTTTGCAAAAGGTTTCTAGCCAAACTGACACTTGTGTACCAGTTGTCAGTGTATAATGTGTGCCCTTTGTTCAGAAGGTCACTGCACAACGACATCACAACGTTTTCAGGCGTAGTATTGACTTGATCATTTTGTTTGCCCGCATAAATACTGATTTTGTAGGTATATCCAGGTAACGTGCATAGTTTAAATTCCTTTACACCATATTTATGTCGTTTCTGTTTATTGTACTGTCTGAAAATAATTCTGCCCCGAAATGGTACGACACTCTCATCAATGCACAGATCTTCGCCAGGAGTGTAATGATTCTTGAAATTTTCGTTCATTAGGTCCAGAAGGGTTCGAATGCGATGTAATCGATCAGTCTTGTGAGCGTCATCTTCTTTTGAAAAGTGTAGCATTTGTAATAACAGCTCAAACCTGTTCCGAGACATTATTTTTCGTGCAAAAGCATGTCCTATTATTTCGTCCTTGGACCAATAGTCACTCATTTTAGGAAGCTTCACCAATCCCATAAATAATATCAAACCAAAAAAGTTTTTCATTTCATCAACATTAGTAGGCGACCAATTGCGTATGCGTGCTGACTTAGAAGCTTCTCGTGCAGCTATTTTGTGTATAGCAAACTCGTTAGTATCATACACTATTTTCTCAAAAATTTCGTCTGACACCAAAAGGCAGTAAAAATTATATGGCGATTTGTTAATCATAGCAGAGCGGAGATTAAAAGGCAAACCAGGAATCTCAGTGAAAGCAATAATTTGACGCTGATTACCTGCTGGTTGCGTCCATGTACGTGCAGATGTCGACGGAGTACTCATGGTATTCAAAGTAATTTGTAGCTGGTCCAACTCACTTTCATCACTTTCAAAAACCATAACACGGCGACGACCACGGCAAACTGGTTGATCGTCCAGATCTTCCTCTTCCGAGCTGACGTGAAAACTTTTGTTGAGTAAATTTATTTCTAAAGTGTCTATGTGTGATAAGTCTTCTTGACTTATCTCAAAATCTCCGAAATCATCCATCTTTATAATATGAACGCAGTATGAATATATAAAATTAGCAAAAACCAAATAGCGTTGTGAGCGTATCGCGTTCAATGTGACACTAAACACGCACTAAACGACATAAACACTCTAAACTCGTGGGCTGCTCGTGTGTAAGTACGCGGGTGCGGGCGCGCGGGCGGCGGTGCTCGACACCGTGACCCGCGCGGCCCCCGCTAACGGACTTGCGATTTTCTCTTCGCATAGGCCACGGGGGACGACCTATGAGTGACACTCAAATTATAGCAAATTTAAACACTAAAATGTTTTTTTTGTAATCAATAACTAAGTTTTAGCTTATTTCCGCTCCAATAATACAATAAATAAATTGTGTAAAATTTTACATATTTACGGATTTTCTCCTGGCCCTATCGGCTATTACAGTGTCGCTCATATGTTGACCTCCACGGCGTTCAACGTGTTAACGAATTTGTGTAGGTAGGGTCCACACCAAAAAAATGAAAAATAAAACAAAAGTATTTAAAATAAAACAACCGACTTCCGCAATTTAAGTTATTTTTCACTTTTTTTGGAAGACGTTTGTTTTTTGTTTATTAAAGTTTTTGATAAGTTAGATCCACTATCCTTCTGTCTTGCGCAGGCGTTTCTTCTTGAGAGTAGGCCTTGCACTAGGATCATAATAGGCTGGTGTCAATATTATTATTATTTCGATCCAATGGAAGTATTCCCATTTCACCTAATCAGAACCTTGTTTTAAAGTAGGTAATTAATAATTATACAAGTTGGGTCATATAACAATATGTCATGGTTCTTATGCCATCATCATCACTATCACGATTTTAGTAGCTGAAAAGCGTCCATTGCTAGACAAAGGTTTCCCCCAAGGACCTGCACTTCGACCGGTTCCGTGCTTCTCACATCCAGCGGTTCTTATGTAAAACCTGTTAAGGCAGAGATTTCTTGAATACAAGATGTTTTTTTAAAGCAGTGTATCTCTTTAATCGTAAATTATTTTAAAAGCAAAAAAACTATGATATTTTCAAGTCTTTTTTGCATAGAACTCAAAACATAATTAAACATACTTTAATGCATCAAAAAAATAATCAATGTCATCTCGTAATTATCTTTAAAAGCAGTTTATCCCTTCAATAACAATTATAATTATAATGAAAAATATACCATAAAATTTCAAATGCCTAACTGCATTCAGTGACGGATTATTTATTATTAAATATTTAATATCTAATTTTATACGATTTTATTTGCATTTTTACGACATACGCTTGCTTGTTTATTATTCGAATTTATTACAACATATTTTAACCCGTATCGGATTCCAATAAGAACTATTATCGCTCATATTTAAAGTTAACATGGCCTTAATAAAGCAAGATGGTTTTAACATCTAACAATGAATTATCTATTGGAGTAAAACTAAGCAAACGTTCCTAATGAGTTTGACTAGTTGGAGTAAAATGAGTTTGACTAATTTGAGTAAAATAAGTATTTGCAAATGCTTGCAACTGCTAATAGTTCTTTTTCGTAATAAGTTTTTTTGAACGTTTATTCACAAATTCATGCATGGATTTAGAACTTATTTCAAGGAAGCTTAATCATGGGTAGTATTAATTAATTATAGGTTATTAAAATAAACAATAAACGACAAATAAAATCAATTTACATGCCGTTTAATTACAAGAGACATCCTGTAATGAGGTATAAGTTACAGCTTATAAGACGTCCGGCAGCTTATAGTAGAACGACTGTTAATGATCACACTTCCTATTTGCTTATTAGTATATTCGTGACTTGACATCAAACGACAAAAGGTCGTAACAACCTTATTAACATCAAGCTTTACTATCGAAAAGCTAAAGTTCTAAATTGAATGTGAGGAGTATTTCGTCAGCCCAAAATCGTGCAATACCGCAAGTGTCCACGAATTTTAGACTCGCAATGCAGTAAGATAAGCCCTTAAGGTGAATCTAGTCAACATTTTTTGCGTACAAACTTTAGGAGTGTATTACTCCACTGTTCGACTATGTACAGCCAAAATTAAACATGGTATGGTTTTGTCTCATTATTAGTATTGTCTGTGCGGAAACACATACTAAAATAAAAAGCCATTAAAAAGTTATGAGCCAAAAAAGATTAGTTTTTCTTGCTAATTTAACCTAACTTTGGGATTGTTTAAGTAATAAGAGAAGTATAAAATTTCCAAAACCAAGTTGGTACCGAAAAAGCTCCAACATCGAAAAGTTGAATAAACTTTATTGGTCATTGATTTATGCCGTCTGTTAGGACAGGTCCGCTCAAAGCTGCAATGGCTCTTTCTTCAAAAGGCCCTTTCAGACATTGCCCTGCATTGTTAAACTCACATAAGATTCAAATAATATAATGTTTGGACTTTAAAAGAGACCATGATCTCTGAGTTTGTTTTGGCTTTTCTTCTCACGGAACAGTCAGCTAGGAAATGCCGGCGCCATCTAGTTTTTAAAATATTGACCAGCAAAATATTCACGTGTATAAGTGTCTTCTATGATCTACTTACATAAATAAACATTCCATTTCATTTCGTTCATTTCATGCAGTGGTTGTTTCATAAAACCCGATCTTCTGAAGGACTTTTCTTAATTTTTTACGCGCCTGCTTAACTATAAATGATCCTGCATCTCAGTCAATAACGTCCCGACCGACCCTCGCTCGTTGAAGCGGCAGCCCGCGCCGCCGCTGAGCTAGTAGCTTTAAATTCCCCGATCAATAATAATAATGCCAATATTTTGATCCAGCCTGTCCCCAATAACAGCTGTCCCCCTATCAGTGACGCCCTGAGCCGAGGCCCGTACCCCACAGGGGGTGCCCTCAGCGTGCAGTCGCTTAGTTTGTAATTTATTTTAGTTTGTAAGCCCTGGCTAGAGGCGTTAAGTTAATTCTTAATGGCAGCCCCAGGAAAGCCCGGTTAAGCAGTCACGGCCTCTCAAGGCCAACTACGAGATGCCCGACAAAAAAAAAGTCAATAACGTTGTGCGTGTAGACTAGCGTCTAACTGCTCATCACTGATACTACCTCTGTCGGACACGATGCCTGGTGAGACAGCATGCTTTTTAGCCAGGACCACTATTAAGTTTGAGCCCGCGACTAGATTCCCCTTAATGTTCATACATTTGAAATGCGTTTTCTTTACGTCCAAAGTGTGAAATAGGCTCACTGTATTAAATGGCGGCCGAACCCACTCCACACCCCGTTAACGAATACATTTTCGGCTTATCTTAAACATTGTCGCGGAAACGACGCAGACTTTACGTAAATAGACATAAATATTATGTTTTAAACATAAATTAACTGAGGTATGGAGTATATTATTTTGTGTGCAAACGACAAAATATATTTGACATGTTACTGCTGTGATTACGTACTTACTATGGCCATACAATAAGCGAATTAGGTGTTTATGTGTGGCCTTGTTATATAAAAGCTTTTTAATCTCGCATGACTGTGTTTAATTACGATTGATCTAATTACCTCGTCATCATCATTTGCAAAGCCTTTTTCCTAAGTAAGTTGGGGTCGGCTTCCAACCGTATGCAGCTGAATACCACTATTTTACATGGAGCGACTGCCTATCTAACTTCCACAACCCGGTTACTGGGTAATACGATAACCTGGTAAGACTGTTTGTCAGACTTCAGGCTTCAGGCTTCACGACAAGATCCACGAATGACTGCCGGGACCAACAGCTTATCGTGCTTTCAGAGGCACGGAGGGGTCTTGATATGTAAAGATGGTCACCCATCCACGGACCTACCACGGCAAGAGTAGCTGACCCTGATCGATCGATCTGTGCGGCTGTTATTACTTAGCTACAAGCCCTTCTATCAGTCTAATTACCCATGTTTTAAAATACTCAAAACTTAAAACAAAACAAACAAAAAACAATGTCAGGGAAACGCCTGTGCACAGGGCTGTGTGATGCATTAGATTTTAAGTCTGCATATCTTTTGTAAAAGAAGCCACTGACATGTTTGGTTCAGCCTGATTTGGCACCTGAATCAGGCCAAAAAATATGTGGCACGCCTAAGTGTAAAGGATTTTTTTTTGCTTTGTTGTGTTTGTACCACAGAGAAAAACAAAAAAGTTCCCGCAACTAACCTACCTCTAAAATCTATAAAAAAACTCATCATCTTCAGTAATTCGTCATTTTATTCACTTTTGCATAATAATAATCTTTATGACAATACCTACATAAGTCACTGAAACAAGACATTGTAAAATACCAAGAGTTGGGAAAAAGTTGTAGAAAAAAATTGGAAACCATACAAAATTATTTAGATGAATATTTTCAGTTTGTTGGACGTTTTGAAGGATCCTAAGTCACTGGCAACGGTTGTCTGATAGTTCCAGAAAAACGACAGTAGAATAGTGAAACGTCCTAAGCGTTTCCGACTTGAACATAGATTCTACAGGCCTTGCAAAATTGTCACCAAACCAATTTCAATAACAGGTTTACTAAAATCACATGCTATTTTCTATCAAACTAGAATCTTAAAGAATTTTCATCGACGTTTTCCTCTCCAATCAGCAGATAAGCCAGTCAGTATCGAATGCTAAAGTAGTTGACAGGACCGAATAAAAACACTCGCTAGATTTTTCTAACGCCATTCAATTGACGAAAGGCATTCAGCAAATAAGTACTAATACATATTTATTTTCACTTAATTGCGACTATTGATTTACTATACTGATTTATAGAGAGAATGGAACAGTGACACTTGCAATATAAGCTGTATTTGTTACTGCCTGCGGCTCTGATTGTGATTACAAATTTAGATTAAATACTACTTTGATAAAGTGGGTATTATGTAATTTACATAATGGATATTTGAACTAGACACCTCGCAGTGTTACTTGTGCATAATTCGCACGGAGCGGACAAGGCAAATGACCTTTACAAACTTCCGTAGCTTTTGCGTTTCTACCGGACTTTAGCGAAGCCAAAGAATTTTACCGAGCCTTTTTATCATGTACTAGCAGCTCTCCGCGGTTTCACCCGCGTAGTTCCCGTTCCCGTGGGAATATGGGGATAAAATATAGCCTATGTCACCCGGGAATAGTGTAGCTTCCCAACAGTGAAAGAATTATTCAAATCGGTACAGTAGTTTCGGAGCCTATTTAATGCAAACAAATAAACTATCAAATCTTTCCTCTTTATATTATATATTATTATTAATAGTATAGACTAGCAATTTTTTAGCTAGTTTAGCCAGCATGGATGTCGTGAATTATCCAACAGGAACGTAATACCAGACTATCCTGTGTGTTATTATAGGATATAAACTATTTGTATGCCAGTTTAAATTTTATTTAAATTCGTTCAGCCGTACTTTGCGTGATTGAGTAACAAACATCTAAAATTTCACATTCATTTTAGTAGGATTATTGATAGACTGCCGGAGCCAGGGCCTATTTAATCAGAACAGGCAGGCGACAATCCGACAATTTTGGCAATTTTGTTAGTCATCATCATCATCTCAGTCCAGAATCACCCATTGCTGGGTATAGGCCTCCCCCTTTTTCCGTCATACTTCTCAGTTCCGTGCGTCTCTCATCCAGGCGTTTCCCGCAACTTTGACGATATCATCCACCCAACGCGCTTTTGGACGGCCTTGGTTTCTTTGGCCTGACCTTGGCCACCATTTGGTCACAGCTTTACTCGATCGACCATCTTTTCGTCTAACAAGATGTCCTGCCCCACTCCACTTGAAGCGCATCGCCCTGTTCCCGACGTCGAACGCTTTCGACCGACGACGGATTTCGGTGTTACGCACTCGGTCTAGTAGAGTTATGCCAAGCATGGCTCGCTCCATGGCCCTTTGTGCTACTCGTATGCGATGGACAGTCTCCTTTGTGAGCGTCCATGTCTCATTGGTTGAAAAAAGTTATTTTGTTAGTGCTTATAGTATTCTACTCTATTATCTAACAGCAACTGTCGTAAAAATATGACGATAAACTTTCAAGTGTAAAGTAATTAACATAATAATTACCTTTCTATTGGTACCAGACTCAATGCCCCTTATTACAAAACAAGGTTTTTCTTTAGGTATGGTTTAAACAGTCAAGCCTGTTTTTGAAATAAGAACCTAACTAAAATCGAAATACAGCTCATACAAAACTGTCAACTTAGACCAGTGCTAAACTGTCATTTTTGTATTAAGGCCCATAGTATCCTCATCTCCCGTCTGAATGCTAAAGCACGACTGCCGCCCGCGCCCGCGCAGGGCACCTCTGAGCCTTTATCTAAAAATGGGGATATTCCTTGGCAAATGTTGATTAATTTACAATTGTGCTCTAGCGATTCTGTGGTACCTCTTACTATCTATTATTCAGTGTATTTTTTTTTCCAAATAACGAAGCCGTTTAGTAGGAGTATGGAATAGAAGCCAAAATATTGCGTGTTTGAAAATATATTTTTACAGCAAAAGTATTAACCATACAAAAAAGTACTCTCGGCAAAATGATTTATATGAATCTATAGCAAAATCATATATTTTTCAAATCTTCAAGACAAGCCGTTAATGAGCAGTACGGTTCATAAAGTGACCGTGTTACGCTACCAAACGGGACTTAGGCCCTTAAGAACTTTATCCAAATAGAAGAAAAGTTGGTAATGCAAAAACTGACTTAGAGTCTTAGGCTAGAACTAAAGTTAGATCGCGCTTTGTAACATGACGGAATGAGTCTGCCTAACAGCCGAAGGGTGCTTTTTTTGTTGGGTGGGTAATCATCAAATAACTTCTCCCGCACTGGATGGAGCAGGAGGGCGGGCGTTTCAGACTTTTACTGAATAAAACCCACCCATGTTCCCTCAGTTGCCTGTGTGCCAGGGGCTGCGGTATCTCTTTCGAACAACCCGCACTCCTGGCAGGCATCGGCCCTTGCGGACCCCACTAGTTGGTGCTGACATCTCTTTGAGGTGCGCGTGGAACACAATGCGCCGTTGACCCGGCTTGGTCCTTACCGGAAAGCGAGCTACCCATTACTCGCCGTCGGCAAGCCCGCGCTTACGGTGGCCGGGAATCAGCCTGGGATTCCCGACACCTAGGGCGTCTCCTGCGGCGACTAGACAGTATATGAGCCGAAGGGTGTTAATTTAACATCGACAGTTAGCCAGTTTTGCTTAGAATTGGGAAACACAGAATCCGGAAGGCAATTCTAGTCTTTAGCTGTACGCACAATGAATCTACCAATTTCCGAAATGTTTTTTGCGTACCTATGGAGGGGTTGTGTACCTTTTTTAATACATATGCTTCTAGTAGCGCTTATGTAGGTCTCTCTTTTAGGACAGGCACGGATAACCATGCTATTTTTATGTTTTGTCCGGACGTATTAAAATAATTAAAACTTTAATCTCATTCTTCTGCTTTGCTTCTGGAGTTTTGTTGGCCAAGTGTAACTAAAATAAAAACATTAAGAGCGCCTTTGATAGCAGTCAAAGTAAACAGGGTGGCAGGAACATCTGATACAGGGATAAATATTGGTTTATGGTTGTAACCCAGCGCTGCTAACCTCGTTAGAGGAGATTATCTGTGCCTTGTTTGCGCAAGCAATTTCTTCTCTTCTATGATGAACTTCTCATAATTAACTTCTCTCTAAGAATAACTGAACAGACAGCTGTGCAGCTGAGAAGATTGTTGCGCCTTCTACTTCCCAGCTAAAGCCCTAGAAAATGGTAAAAGGGCGGGCATTATGGGGACTGTTGTAATTTTGTCGTTCAAAAAGAGTTTGAATAAATGACTTGATTTCATTAAAATTCTCTTTTATCCAGTTTGTGTGAACTTGTTTTAATAAATGCTTTTCCTTCTAGTCTGTACCTACTCTGAATTTCGTCTCTTGAATATTTAGGCAAATTTATAGGCATAAATCTAGTTTATATTTTTAACATTGAATCCTTAACTGTTATTATCATTATATACGACTTAAAATGATTCTGCGAGTTTGTAATTCCCACCTACGTTTCCACCAGCTGGTAATCCAAGCTTACCTTACAAATGCGAAGCTTGAGCATCTATTCGTATGGACTTAGAATATGAAATACTATTTCCTGAAATGGCTATAAAATCTGCTTTAACATAATTTACCGTTTGACGATATGTATCGACTGCTGGAGTTATATACATATTATATTAAGTTATAATAATTTAGGTATTGGCTGCAACTCAAACATACAATTTTACTTATTTTGGGCTTATTTTTATTATACTTTGACCATATTTTTTACTTGAAGTTGCAAATAAACTATATAAATATATTTACTTAAGGTCATTGTTACAACTTAGATACTCCGGAAATCAAGGCAGTTTCTGAATGGCTCACGAATTATTATTATTATTATTCTACAGTTCTTATCCTTAGCCCCTATTTAAAACTGGTGCAGTACATACTTATAATCTGCGTCTTTTTCTTTAATATCTTTTTTTATCAGCTGTCAGCATTGTCCGTTTTTTGCAGGCTATGGCGTTCTGCTTTAGTCTATATTTTTCCTTATCCTATATCCTCATCACCTCCAAAGCCTTTCCCAACTATGTTAGGTTTTTTTTTAGGACTTCTCACGCTCTGGTTGGAGCAGGACGGCGGCCTAGGCAGGGACGTGACAGTGCGCCGCCTCCGTCTTCGCGAGCATTACTGCTTCGCAGAAGAAGGTGACGGCTACCCATGCTTCATACCATGGCCCAAGGCCGGACGCGAGATATCGCCGCCGCCGATCGCCTAACTATGGTAGGGTCGTTTTCCAATGAATCTGAATGAGTATTTTAGAAGGAACGACTGCTTTTCTGACCTCCATGACCCAATTATTAAAGTAACACGATACCGCTTCGTCAGACCGATTGACAGACTTTCTGGCTTCTGACTATCCGTAATATCTGCCAACGAATTGCAAATGACAGTTAATTAGCAATTAAAGTCTTCGTAGATATTGAGGTAGATAGAAAAGTTAATATTCAATCTTAACTTTTTTCTTGTCACAAGCCTCTTAAGTATTAATTTGTGAGCAGATTTTATATACCTTGGATATTGAGCTAATTTCTGTGTTGCTTCCGAATTTCTTGTGCAGGAATTATAATGAACTTTTAAATTGGGAATTAATTGTATGTCCTTCGGTATAAATTGCCATATAAAATATATTATCATATGATAATAGTTAAAGAAAAACAAAGCCAAGCCAACAGACAGACATCATCATTTTATGCCATAATTATTTCAAAGAGATTTGCACTATACGTAAATGGTAGCGTATTTTATTAACTCCAATGTAGGTAAATGTACGCAGTGTCATTATATACATAATTTTACTGGTAAATAATTGTACAAGGCTGTATAATGCTAATTTGTGGCATGTACGTATAATTGGTCATTTCAAATAAATAACGGATTGCATAAACAAATACACAACTTCCTTTAAAGTAAATTGGCAACTTACAGGATTATTTAATTAAAAAACATATCACCTGTCTCTGTGAACCCGAGCTGTTAAAAGTAATCTGAATTGAAATCATATTTATGCAATTGTGCATCTTTAAACTGTAAATATTGGCACATGTGCTACTTACATACTTACAAAAAAAACTACTAGCATCAACTTTCTTATAAAACAAATAGATTTCGATTTGCAATTAACGAAAATTATCTACATTAATGATCTATATTGCCAATAAAGAATCATTAATATTCATAATCAGCCTACAATGTCCCCACTGCTGGGACACAGTCCTCCTCTAGGTCAGAGGGAGTGGGCCGTAATCCACCACACGGGCCCTATGCAGGTTGGTAGATGTTACATGTCTTCGAATTTTTGGTTCTAGGACATGCTGGTTTCCTCACGATGTTTTTCTTTAAAGTTTTGGGAGCAGTGGTGTTGAAATAATTTACAAAAATTAATGCGCCTGACTGGGCTCGAACTACCACTTGGCCACCACAGCTTTCTTTAAACTTTTATTAGCAAATACGTTACATACTAAAATACTCACGGAAATATTCGAATAAAATCAATAGATTTCAATTTGCAATCAAAAACAAAAGTAAGAAGAACATCAAAAATGTTCTACGTTGGCCGGCGTACCGGCGTATAATGTTACCACTGCTGGCACAGGTTACACATCACAGTGAGAGGGAAAATGATGTCACCAATGTTTTCAATAATTAATGGAATGTCAATCAAAGCTTTGTGTAATCTAAATCTTAATATTGTCTGCATTGAATTGTTATGTTTATAATGTAATAAACTGCTAATAATTCAGTTAATAATAGACATCGTGATTGCAGTCCATTAAATATATTGATGACAATAAAACTTTAATAATTGTCAGTGCCAATTGCTATTAGCTATAGTCGGGGCGATAGTAAACGTCTAATTGAACTTAAGATCCGTTTGTCCTACTACAGAACCCATAGAGACCTAACGATTATAAGAACGTATATTTGGACTCAAAAATCGATAGCCAGCTTTTATGAAACCGTGAGTAAAACAGACACAATAGTTAAGAAAAATATTTAACTAACTTCTGATGATTCACAATTTGAGCTTCTTTTAAAATTTTTGGCCTTTTCTCACAGTTGCTAAACTAAGCTAGGGTACCCTTTTTTTTTTTTTTTTTTTTACGTGGAGAAATGCTCATGCATACTGCGCTACCACGGGGAGATAGCGCAGTTATGTGGGACTCTAACCCACTAAAACTCCACGGTGTCCTCCAGTGCCGCTTATGGCGGGAACACGGGAACGCGAAAGCCATCCGCGAACCCGCCGCGGCTGTCCGTCACCGGACCCTCCTCTTAGGGGAATGACCCCCATCACCGGCGCACCAGAACACACAGCACGCCGGACCACCCCGGGCACCAGACAGCGCATGGGTGCCAAACGACCCCGTGTATGGCACCCTTGGTCCCCCTGCGGCGGGTCAGGACAGTGGCCCCGCCGCCTACCACTTTTCGGCCGCAGGGGATAGGGAGAGCGGCCTACGCAATACCGACACTCCTCCTCCCCTGCGGCCCCACCGTGGCCGCCATCCAACGATGGCAGCTCCGTCCAGACCGCGGAGGTGAGGAAAGTGGCGATCTCCATACACCACTCCTCTCCCGCCGCGGCCCGCTACCCCCAGCACCAGTTGCTATGCCGCCCCGCGGCACCGCAACTGGTTGGCCGCTACGTCGTCGGCTTAGCGGACAAAGCCCTGACGAGCGGCCCCTCCTCGGGTTCCTCTTCGCTTCACCGTGGGTGGGGAAAACCACGGCTACTGAGCCCCCCCGCAACGACAATGCGGGAACCCACCGGGGGGGAAGCTAGGGTACCCTGATCTAACAGGTTAGGTTCCTTTTTTTTTCTTGAGGGTGGCAAATCATCAAATAACTTCTCCCGCTCTGGGTGGAGCAGGAGGGCGTGTCAGACATTTACGGACTAAAACCAACTCGTGTTCCCTCAGTTGCCTGTGTGCCAGGGGCCACGGTATCTCTTACGAACAACCCGCACCTGAATGATTTAGTGAGGTCTTCGGACCGACACGCGGTGACTTCACAGGTTAGGTTAAGCTAGAACTGTAACTAACCGCTTGCAAGCCGAGCCAGCGGAGCAAGCGATGCCGCGGCAGTCGCCGGCAAGCGCTTCATTCAAGTTGGTTGTAGTTACTTGGCTATGTAGACTTTTTAGGACCCCAAAATATAAATTATTTGTGGTCCCTAAAAAAAAATATTTTTAGAAGCGCAAAATGGGAAATATTAGAAGTTAAATAAGTTTTGAGAGGATCACTTAAAAAATTCCCTGAACTATTATCAGCTTTACACACGGCTAAAGTGTTATGTTTCATGAAAGCTAGGTATCGATTATTTCTCTCGAGACCAAATAAATATACGTCCCTTTAATCGTTAGGTCTATGGGTTGGCACAACGATATGTGGGGCATTAGACGAAAACAGTGCAATAGCTTTCACGATTTATCAAGAGTGAGCGTAGGTAACGCAAAATACGCTCTTTGACATGGAGTTGCGGACACCAGTAGCCATTGTGATTAATTGTCGAAAGAACACTGGCTTATAATTATGTCATTCATTACCAACTATCAAGGTACTAATGAAGATATTGTCGATGGTGATTTTAACCGCGATTATACTAATTTTAGATGTTGCCTGTCTGTCTTGGAAGCAATTGCAAACAGCTCAGGAATATTAGACTGGGTTACAACTCAAATGTTTACTTCTCAATTCTTATGCGTTTTGGCCTTTGGCTTTGTTGTACGTAATAATTCAAGTATGAGCGAAATATTCGGAACTACCTACGTATCGTTATTATATAAGCACAATACCTGCATTAGAGGATATCTTCACGGATGGTGTGAGCCTTGTATTTTTTCATCCACCTTAGTTGATGTGTGAAGCCTTCATCAACTCATCTTTATTTTGGCCCATCTAGTGTTTAATTCAGCTCAGAAAACCAAACTTCTATATTATGCTCTGAAGACTCATCAATAAATAATCTCAGCATCATATCTCCAATTATACCTACTTATTAGCGAAACAATGCCTCCTCAAACACCTCTCATACATTCAATCTTACACTCGATGACTACCACAGATAAAATCAAAACCAATTTATCAAAACTATTATTCCTGCCTAACACATCCGACGCCCTACCTAAATACTTGTCTATGCTTACAAAATGTCCTGAGAACGTGAGCTTTAGTACAAACACACTCTATAAATGTGTATGGTAGCTGCGGTACCTAATTCCGAATTTGGAACATTTGTATAAAGATCTGACGTGTCATTATCTGGGGTCAATGACATTATTTGTCATCAGTTTTAGAAGCTGATTGGTTGATTGATGGGATTTAATATTGTTTTTACAGCTGGTAATTTATCTTTTTTTCATATTAAAGATGATCGAATCAATGTTCCTCGATAGGCTAGTAAAAAATCGAAGTAATAAATGGTCTTATAGCATTCCTAGATATAATTGGTGCTAGTTGGTGGTTGTATTGTTTAAATCTGACTGGGAGCAGAAATTCCAATGATTTTCTTTTTATACAATTTATATACTTCTGAATGAATCCAGCCCCTGGGTTCCTTCGAACTTAGGCACATACTGGTCAATGGGTTTGGCCAATGTGTCTATGTTAAATAGATGGTTCTAGTTTCCTGTTGTGGTTCTGATACAAATGACGTTTGGCTGAAAGGATCAGTGAGACGTTATCAATACCATAAAGTCAGGTTTTTCCTTTTTAACATAAAAAATACTGAAACACCTCACCTAATCTGCAATCTAAAAGCTCGAATAAATAAAATACATATGCCTAACAAGCATGTGCTATATTATAATAGCCTTTATATAAACACGACCTGTCAGTTCAGATACAATCGACGTGAATCATATTACATCACTGATGACGTCAACGACTAACCATTTAAATCGACAGCCTAGTCTGAGAATGCAAATTCGAAATTTAAATGTGCCCTTCGATGCTGTGAACTTGCGGGTCTAGACAATTATACTTGGGACTTATTCGCACAAGTTATTTAGCCGCGTTTCAAATACACTCTCGGACTCCTAAATAGAGCCAACGTGTATGTTTATGTTGCTAGGCTTAAAAACATTGAAATAGTGATAAGTCAGAGAAAAAGTTTTTATGCAGTTTTGAATCTGACATTCTGGGCATGATTTTAGTATCACCATTGCTCCAAATTTGAATTCACAAATTTGAAAAAGAAGAAAATTACAGTTTCAGAGTCAATAAGGATCTTTTGGGAGTTTTTGGCGGGATCGCGTTGGAACATGTCGCACGAATTTTAATTTTCATAAAATTTAGTGAAATAGCGAATTAAATTGTATAATTTTGGTAGTGTATTATTCAATTTAGTTACGTGTGAGTGCACAAGTGATACGAAGGTGAAACTAAGCGACTAACGTAGACTTTTCGTGTTCCCCCCAAAAACTCCTACTAGGTTGTTGTAAAGTTACTACCGCTTTACAATAACTTTGATTTGACTAACTAAAGTCAACCATGACTGTTTCGTAACTTCGTGCCCGATGTCGGGGCATTTATTTGATCGAAAAGAAAAATTACTTGACACTGGCTAAATGCACAAACCGTGCGAAGCCAAAACCAAAACAAAAAAAAAAAGGATCTTTTGACGTTCGAATTAAGTTTATAGTGGTGAGCTGTTGGTAAAAATTTGCACATTTGTTTGGTGAAATGTCTCTTGAAATTTATTGAAAAAATTCAATTTTCCAATCCAAATAATATGAAATATCCTTGTATGATATAAAGGACATTTGTCAATAATATTGTGTCAAATATACATTGAGAGTATATTTTGCCACTGTGCTCACTTAGGCGGTAAGGTCTACGATATTCGCTTTTTGCAATAGCGACTTAAGGCCCTGGTATACATTCTTAATCGTAGTTTATTTGATAGTAAATAATATTCGTGTAATAAGGACAGATTTAATGGCGCTGTCTGAAATATGAGGCCATTTGTTTTGTTATACAATAGGTAATTAGGACTTATTTCATCATTAACTGCTATTCAATTCAGTGATTTACTCACTATGATTAGATAAACTTGATTGTTTTGATAAGGGGTCACTATCTTGGTCAATTTATTGATACACCAATAGGGTTAAATAAGTTAAAAGATTTAAGTTAAACAATTAAGAAAATCCTGTACTGAAAAATATCTATGATAACTACTGAAGATGAATAAAAGTTTCATTGAATATACAGGGTCAAAGTCATAGTCAAAGTCAAAGCATTTTGACATTCAAAGTGCCTTTTATGTGCCTATATAAAAGGCACTTTTGAACGTCAAAATTTACATTAAAATAGAATTGATTCTAGTAGTCCCTTCCAAAATGTAGTTTCGTATGGAGAAGAATGGGAAAAAACTCCACCGTTACTCTTTTAAAAGGTTCTACAATATTTTACATACAGGCAAACTGTAACCATGAATTCAGCTCATGATTCTAGACCCCCTAGAATAGAATTTACGATTATCAATAAAAAAATCTGCTGATTCAAAGAAAAGTGCAATATCTACGCGGTCAAAATGTATAGAAATGCTAATTGATTTTCATAACCGACGAAAAATTTCAAAGGGGGTTTTTTTGGGTGGGAAATCATCAAATAACTTCTCCCGCTCTGGGTGGAACAGAACGGTGTGTCAGACTTTTACTGATTAAAACCCACCCGTGTTCCCTCAGTTGTCTGTGTGCCAAGGGCCGCGGTATCTCTTAACAACCCGCACCCTGGCAGGCATTGGCCCTTGCGGACCCCACCAGTTGGTGCTGACATCTCTTTGAGGCGCGCGTGGAACACAATGCGTCGTCGACCCAGGTTGGTCCTTACCGGACAGCGAGCTACCCATTACTCGCCGTCCGCAAGCCCGCGCCTACGGTGGCCGGGAATCAGCCTGGGATTCCCGACGCCCAGGGCACCGCAGCAGCAACGGCCGTGAGGGCGAATAAACTGCCTACCTATTATTGTGTAGGTAATCATGTAGGTACGGAATCCATGGTGACGGTTTGTGCGTCGATGTCTTTACCACCGTGTATTTTATACTAGGTTTTGCAAGCGGCCTCGCCCGCATTGTGGTTGGAAATTATCCTACGGGAACGTACTACCGGGATTAAAAGTATCGTATGTTTTAATCCAGATTATAAACTATCTGTGTGCCAAATTTCATCCAAATCCGTTCAGCCATTGAGGTACAAACATCCAAACATCTCTAATAATCATACAACCTTTCACAGTTATAATATTAGTAAGATTGTCAATGATTTGATCTTATAACTTCTATGGTAGACAAAACATGATGTTACCTGAATCGAACAAAATAATGTTCATTCGTAATTAAATGAATTGGACCAAACCTAGGCATTTAAGTTCGTTGAATAATGGAGTTTACTTTAAGTTCCCAAGGCATCATGAAAATGCATAAACATACGGCTTCTAAATAAGACTTGGTGATTAATAAGAATTGCAAAATGCGCGTCAACGTCTCCTGTGTCTTAATAACTTCGTTTTATTGACGGACAAAGGTCATCAGATCTTAGAAACAAGTGAGATATGCCAGAGAAGGAATGAATCAATTAATGAAATGTATGCAATGTGGTTTGACCAGACTCGACTAATCGGATGAACTTCATGATTTGCACTAGCCCCTGAGGTCTCATGTTTCATGGTGCTATAGAGGCCATTGCATATACATATGCATCGGTTAGTCTGTCAAATAAAAGTACTTAGCTATACCGGATGAATAACTGGGGCACATTGTAGCTACAGGACAATGAATTCAGAAATAAATTCAGACACAATAGCTCGGTGTTGCGTCTACGGCGTTCCTTTTCCCAGGCGTATGACAGGAACAAGCTAACGATTTTTTTTTTAAATAGACGTAGATGATCATGGTGAATTTTCGAGGCCTTAAAGTTACAACAAACGTTGACTCTAAATATGTACGAGTATGTATTTTTTATGTATTTTCTTTCCTATTTGGTAGCTTATTCCTGTTTTGTGTCTTAGACAACAGGCAGGAGAGAAACAAAGAGACTTCCAGGAAAGAAGAAATGATGTGAAGGGTAATTCTAGTTTATTAATTTTTATCCTTATTTAATATTTTCATAAAAGGAACATTATAAAAAAACATTTAAAATATAAAAATAGCGGTCCAAGCTACCGGTACACACACAGGAACCTTCTCACGATGCGACCCGTATCGAGGAGTCCTACCTTTTGAATCAGGCCTTTGATCCAACCGCCTAAGGAGAGCTTCGAGAGACGTAGATCATGGCTTTCGGCAATCAGCCCATTGATAGGTAATTCTTTATAGTTAACTATGCTATTTTGCCAGTGCTAATACTTAAAGTGTGGGGTACTGTATATTTTATTTGTCAATTAAGCTGCCTTATCCGCAGAAATGTATACCTATAGGTATGCAATTTTCTTTATGCGCGCCAGTAGGCTAGGCTATGAACTATGAGATAATAATTTATTGTTTTATCCGTTACCGATGTCATAATAACATTATAGCTAATAAATTGTTAATAAGATCAAAATTGAACGTGCACGTATTATTTAAATGTGAAATATACCTGTTTGGATTAACTTATTACCTCATTAATTCATCCCATGCCTGTTCTTGACTTAGGATTGGAATAAAAATGAGCTCGCCATGGTTGTGTCTGCCTAAGGTAGTTAGATTTATTGCCCGATCCTATCGAAAATAGGTCGTACCTAAAACTTCATAAGGATGTTTAAATGAAGAAGAATAATTAATGATTGAGTATAGAAAATGAACTTTTAAAAGCCATTTCCAGTTCGTAAGCGAAAAAATGTGTTAAATTAGTTTTAATTTTAATAATATTTTTATTTTTTACATGACATCTCGTTGTTTAACATATGAGGGTGTCGGCTATATAACCGGACTTGCCTGTTGCTGCGTCAACAAACTTAGGCCGGTCCAGGGCATAAAAACTTAAAACAATAACCAACATTTTACTACATATTTATATTGTTTTGCCTATGATGGATCCTTACACAGCAATTTTAGTAGGTTTACCTAAATACAACTAGATTTAAATTGCGAATTCAGTAATTAAGACTTGAAATAACTAAATAGAGAATGTCGACGCCTGTCGTTTGTGTATCAGTGATATTGATCGAAGGCTTTGGACTGGTCATGACATCAGTATTTAAATAGGTTGAGTATGGTAAACACGAGTAATGAATAAACAGGAATAATGTAAACTTTTAAGTGCAATGCTGAGAGCATAGTTTTATTTATAAACAGCAAGGGCCATGGTGTTATTTAGGGCGAACCCACCAAATTTCACCAAAAGAAACTGATTACAGTACATACAAAGTGTACATTTAAACCGAGCCTATGAGCTTTCAGTGGCAATATTCCACTTCAACGATGACAGTGACTCAGGAATCCCGGCTGATTCCCGGCCACCGTAGGCGCGGGCTTGCGGACGGCGAGTAATGGGTAGCTCGCTGTCCGGTAAGAACCAAGCCCGGGTCGACGGCGCGTTGTGTTCCACGCGCGCCTCAAAGAGATGTCAGCACAAACTGGTGGGGTCCGTAAGGGCCGATGCCTGCTAGGGGTGCGGGTTGTTCGAAAGAGATACCGCGGCACCTGGCACACAGGCAACTGAGGGAACACGGCTGGGATTTAGTTAGTAAAAGTCTGACACGCCCTCCTGCTCCGCCCAGAGCGGGAGAAGTTATTTGATGATTTCCCACCCAAAAGCAAAAAACGATGACACTGACGGCTCTTAAACTTAGTTTCGATGTGCTTAATCACGTTCAATGTAATTGGTGTAATTCGCCTTTTTTTTTTGGGTGGGAAATAATCAAATAACTTCTCCCGCTCTGGGTGGAGCGGGAGGGCGTGTCAGACTTTTACTGACTAAAACCCACCCGTGTTCCCTCAGTTGCCTGTGTGCCAGGGGCCGCGGTATCTCTTTCGAACAACCCGCACCCCTGGCAGGCATTGGCCATTGCGGACCCCCCCATTTGGTGCTGACATCTCTTTGAGGCGCGCGTGGAACACAACACGCCGGCGACCCGGGCTTGGTCCTTACCGGACAGCGAGCTACCCATTACTCGCCGTCCGCATGCCCGCGCCTACGGTGGCCGGGAATCAGCCTGGGATTCCCGACGCCCAGGGCATCTCCCGCGGCGACTACGGCCGTGAGGGCGCATATACTGCCTCTCCCTCACGTGCGCCGCCTCCCTCTTTGCGAGCATTACTGCTTCGCAGAAGGAGGTGACGGCTAACCATTCACTCTCGCTCCGTACCATGTCCTGCACCAGGGCCGGACGCGAGAGATCGCCGCCGCCGATCGCCTCCACGAGGACACGGCGGTGCTCCGCCCAAGCTGGGCAGACCGCCACCGTATGCTCCACCGTGTCCTCAGGGCGATCTTCACAATGAAAACACCCGGGCGTTTCCTCCCGCCTTATTCGAAACAGGAACCTCCCGAAACAACCGTGTCCGGTGAGGACCTGCGTCAGGTGGAAGGTGAGGACGCCATGCCGCCTCTCAAGCCACTCCTCAAAGAGGGGACTTACCGCCGCTATCGTGGCGTGCCCAGCACTGGGTTGCGACAATCGCACTCTCCATGTCGCCATGAGATCCCGCCGGAGCTCTATCCGCTGCGCCACGATTTCTCGCGGCAGCGGAGTAACGCCCCGGCGTTTGGCCTCCTCGCGCCATTCCCAGATGTGCGCGAGGACCTTTGCCTCCAGATCCCATGGCGGTAATCCGGCAAGGAGGCCCGCCGCCTCTCCAGAGATCGTGCGGTATCCCCGGATCATCCTGATCGCCATGACCCTATGGGACGCCTTCAGCTTTCGCGCTGGTTGGCGCCTCAATGTAGGCGCCCACACCGGCGCCCTGTATAGGGCCATGGACCGCACGACCCCCGCGTAGAGCCTCCGGCAGGAGGCGTTTGGCCCCCCTAGATTGGGCAAGAGCCGCTTCAAGGCAGCCCCGGCCCGCTCCAGTCTGGGAGCCAAACGTCGGAAGTGTTCCGCGAAGTTCCACCGGCTGTCGAGGACGAGTCCCAGGTACTTCATAGTCGATTCGACGCCGATGTGAACCCCTCCTGCTGTTATCCGGGAACCCGCCGGTGGCGCATTCCGAGGACCATGAAAACACATGGCCTTGGACTTGTGCAAGGCCACCTCGAGTCCCAGTTGCCGGATCCTATCGACGATTGTCGCAACCCCGTCTGCCGCTAAGTCGGCCGCCGCCTGGTACGACCTCCCTTGTGCCAGGACCAGCGTGTCGTCAGCGTAGCAGACTACGCTGACGCCGCTAGGGAGGTCGGCGCGCAGCACCCAGTCGTATCCGATGTCCCACAGATGCGGCCCCAGAACCGATCCCTGTGGGACACCGCACGACAGTGTAATTCGCCTTTAGGCTCAAATCCAAAAAATAATGATTATTAAGTAGGCTTTGTATGATATGGTTTTTTTTTTTGTGTAGTGTCAGTACCTGCACATTTCGCTCATTGTAGACCATTCATCTTCTGGCATGCGATTTAATAAGCCTGCTGAGAAAACTTCAACTATTTATTTGTTACAACGCAAATAAATAACGCTATCATAGGTATCTATAAGTAAAATTGCAGAGCAAAGCAGCTCCCAGATTCGACCAAACAGGTGTGATTTATCTTGCCATTTATTGAGGTAGTTAGAAGCCTGAAAGTCGGACAACCAATTGTAAGGGGTGTCGTAATATCCTGTAACTGGGATGTGGCGGTCAGATAGCCAGCTGCTTCATGTCAAATACTGGTATTAGCTGCATCCGGTTAGACTGGATACCAACCCCAATATAGTTAGGTATCACGAGATGCCATAAAATGAGGATTATGTATACCGATTCCCACAAAACAAGGTGATATTTCCAAAGTAATTCTCAAAGTCACCAAGTTAACGGTTTGTTGACCTCATTCGCCCGAATTCGTATCAGATTCTTATTCTGTCTCAATCATATTCAAATTGATAACAGGTAAAACAAATGATACTTGGAAGTCAAAAGTCTGGTTAACCACAAATGTGAGACAATAAAAACAATTGTTCGAATCCTATCGACATTGTTTAATACATGGATTGAATATAAAACATTTTTTTGGCAGTGACTATGGAATAAACGAAATACATATGATACATTATTTTGGGGTAAGGAAATCCGCTGTGGTATTCTACCGTGTGAAATAGTCACGAAAAACCCACATCAACTATGAATTATTACTTTGTGTTTATCAGTGAAAACTTTTAATAGCCTTCAGTTTCATATTGTTTAAGTTAGCTGTAAGGTTCACAAATAGAATCAAATAGAAAAAAAAGAAAGAAAAGGTATTTATTGTGACTCGCACAGGAAGATCACATTCTAAAATAAACACACAATGGTACAAAAAAAAATTATACATTACAAAAAAATATTTAAAAATAACTAAAACAGAAAGTTCTGCACGAGGCCAAGGCTCCTACCTCAGCATGATGCTGCGACATTTAAAAACTGTCGCAGCGCTGGTATTCTGGTAGGGTAAATAAAATCAATAAGGACTTCAAAAAAAATCTTCGTGACATCTTACAGGTTGGTCTTTAGGGAGTTTTTGGTCAATACACCTAACGCGAATGCAGTGCTCCGGTTCAAACCATGCCCCTTTTGTGGGGGCAAAGTGTCCATACTGACTTACACTTCTGAGATCCTAAAAATCGCCATTATTGCCATTTGGCTTGATTGGCTTGGCCACCGGGTCCAACTGATTTAACCCAATTTGTTATTATCTTTTACGATCGACTCGAAAAGCAAAAGAAGCTGACTTCCATGACATGACAGACTTCTAGCAACTAAAATTCCAAATATACACAGAGCTCTCCATCAGGTGTCATAAGCTTCGAGATCTCTGATTCAGCATGATCTTATTTTTGATGCAAAATAACACAAGTTGACACCATTATATGGACAAGTTCGCACAGTGTAAGAATGTAAGTCAATCAAAGGAGAACATAGACACTTTTTTATCTTTTTAATTTTACTTGTATCTTCCTAAATCACTGTTGAATGCTGTTAATGGCTTTAGATAAGGCTGCGCGACGAATAATGTCAGCATTTATTCCGTTCAAATTGGGCACAAACTTGCACAGTATATCATAGCTTAATATTATTCTGAATTGAACCTCAATTCGCTGTTCGTGACTTACTGCAGTAGACAAATTTAAACGACCAGTATGTAGTTTGAACACTTTAAGACTTGTGTCGACGGTATTTGTCTTACTAGTTCGTTAGGGCAGTTATATATTAGTACTAGCGGCCCGCCCTTGCTTTATGATCTGTGTGCCAAATTTCATCCAATTTTTGATTTTTCCGACAACTTCAACAATCATTGGCATATTTTAGCCAATTTACACAAAACCTTTAATCAATTTTACGCCTTAACCTTCCACATGAATCATTCCGTTCATTGGTCAACTGTATGAAAATCCGTTCGGTAGTTTTAGAGTTTATTGCGTTCAGACAAACATGCACACAGACAGACGCAGTACACGGCGGGGTCTTTGCTTTATGATACATATGTAGTGAAGCGAATGTAACTCTGTCTGTATCATCATCATCATTTCGGCCGAAAGACGTCCACTGATGGACATTAGCCTCCCCCAAGCTCCGTCACTTGCGCGGGCTTGCGGACGGCGAGTAATGGGTACCTCGCCGTCCGGTAAGGACCAAGCCCGGGTCGACGGCGCGTTGTGTTCGACGCGCGCCTCAAAGAGATGTCAGCAGTAACTGGTGGGGTCCGCAAGGGCCGATGCCTGCCAGGGTTGCGAGTTGTTCGAAAGAGATACCGCGGCCCCTGGCACACAGGCAACTGAGGGAACACGGGTGGACTTTAGTCAGTAAAAGTCTGACACGCCCTCCCGCTCCACCCAGAGCGGGATAAGTTATTTGATGATTTCCCACACAAAAAAAAAACAAAAAAAAAGCTCCGTCACTTCGACCGGTTCTGTGCTTCCCGCATCCAGCTGACGCCTGCGGCCCTCACAAGGTCATCGGTCCATCTTGTGGGAGGCCTACTTACTTTACGTCTTCTGTCTGTATATCTGTTATCTTTTCACGTTCAACGGATTTGCATTAAATTTGACAGAGATAGACCATGACCTGGATTAAGACAAGTTTAGGATACTTTTAATCCCGGTACTTCGTCCCCATGGGATTATTTCCGAATTCCACTCGAGCAAAAGATAGCACAATATAAATATCTAACTACTGCCCGCGACTTCGTCGGCGTGACATTTCTTGTTTTAACATAAAATATATACAAATATGTACACTCGGCAATACTGTAGTATACGGCAGTTTGTATGTAGGGGGTTCTTTTGATAATGAGAAGGCCATACATACAAACTCAAAAAATGTACGTCTTTATAAAATTAGTATGGATTTAGCTAAAGTAGCAAGATCCAAGTATTTCTAGGCAAATAACAGTACAGATACTCGTATTACCTTTAACACAAACAAAATTTTATACCAACTATTTGGCAAGGTTACCACCGCATATTGTTCATCGCCAACGCAAAACGTGAACGAACTGCGTATGCGCACTTTACAACTATTCTCTTATTCAGCAGCTGATAACAATGACTGATTATAAAGGTGACATAATGCACTTTGTTCTTGACTAATAAGTCGGACTAATTACTCAATCAGCTTACATACTAATGGGGAACTACTTTATAAATCATCATTATTTAATGAAACTGGGAGTAAAGTCTAGTATACATTGGTAGGATATTAATTAAGTAATCTAGTACAATTGATAGTGTTACTACTTTAATCTATTTCAATGTAAAAAAAATCTACAAGTTCACAGTTCAAAAAATGGTAAGTTATATCGTCTAATTAGCTCCATATGTTAGCTAGGCACATTACCATGAAACATGGGTGTATTCAGTTCATTCAATTCTCATACTGGATCATAGAAAAAGCTACACCAGTCTCAATTAACCAGTTGGTTAAATAAGCTTTGTATTATCTGACACTAAACAGACAGTGGAGGGCTGAAAAGTTGTCAGAATCGTTTCTATAACGTGAATTTCCTGTGGTTCTGCTTCCATAAAAAAAAAGAACCGACTTTCGGAAAAACACTACAAGTGAAAAATAACTTTAATTTCGGAAGTTGGTGACTTTGGATATGTATTTTTTTAATTTTATGTCACCGCTTTCCGAAATTAAAGTTATTTCTCACTTTGTAGTACCTACCCCACACCAATTCGAAATTTTATCATCCTTGGGGTCAAAACAATGCATATTTATTCGATAGCAGCAATCGCGGTTGATTTTCTGTCATTTTTTGAAGAGTTCCGTTGTCTGTCTTCGAAACGCCTAATCAGATCTATATGAAATTTAAATGGAACCATTTCAGAATAAACCCCGTTCAAACATACAACATGTCGAATTGAGACCTCCTTCTTTTTGAAGTCTGGGCTTACATACTTTTCGCCCATCACCAAGTGCAACTTACTAAGATATTGTTAATATTAAAACGTACTATACCTACTTTCACAACTTATTGGCAATGATAACATTAGTAAGTAGGTACAAGTGGAGAGCAGTGATGGCCCAGTGGTAACGGCCCCGACTCACGGATGCGGTCGTGGGTTCGAACTCGGGCAGGTGATTTACTTTGTGTAAATAATTTCATCACCACTGCTCTCAAAACGGTGAACGACAACATCGTGCGGAAAGCAGCATGACCTAAAACCAACAAAGTTCAAAGACAAGTGACAACTACCAACCCGCAATGGGCTCCGCGTATCCACGCATATAATGATGATGGGCTGTAATCTATCCAGATTACAGCCCATCATCATTATCATCATCATACCAGCCGAAAGACGTCCACTCCTGGATATAGGCCTCCCCCAAGCACTTCAAACGGTTCTGTGCTTCCCGCATCCAGCGGACTCTTTGTTCCCGGCCTTCCAATTTTACGTTTTCCGGTTCGCGGTCGCCACTCCAGAACCTTCTGGCCCCATCGGCCATCCGTTCTGCGAGCAATGTGCTGCCCACTGCCACTTAAGTTTGACAATTCTTCGGGCTATGTCGGTTACCTTGGTTCTCTTACGGATCTCTTCATCCTGATTCGAGCACGCAGGGAAACTCCAAGCATAGCCCTCTCCATTGCCCTTTGGCTGATTACAGCCTACTACTTCTCAAAGAGAGGAAACCTCTATCCCCGTAGTGGGGACATTATGGGTTGATTATGCTAAGTATAAGTAATATTTCTTGAAACAACACCATATATCTATCTATTTCAAAAACTATTCCACTAAGTTCCGATCTTCGTTGCGCTGTGCATAGCTAAGCGTTTTTGTGCTCAGCTTGGTATGCGCACGGACATATGCTATTCAAACGGTTTCCGTGCGTGTGTTATGCAACGAGATTTTCTTCTGGTTAACGTCATCTTGTCTGTTTAAGTCGATTTAAAATCTGAGTGGATTGTCGGTTTGAATGTTGATAAGTTAATCGAAGATAAAGTTGATAAAAATTTCCAAAAAATGTAACTAGTGATTTTCGAGCCATGACTAAAAAGTATCTGGAACGTTCACTTAAGACATTTCACCCAAGACTCCAAAATCTTCTCTTACGCACATAGATTGCTTATGGAAACAGTTATTGGGGAGAAAACAAAATGCCCCTCAAAGAACGAAATCTATTGAACGGAGAATTTTGACGTATGAGGACTGTTTAAGTATAGAATAGCTTCCTGTATAAATGGTTCTACTGTCCACTACAATTACAATAGGTACCTTGTAGGTTTTATCACACTATTTTTAACATAATCGACTGAATGCTCCTCGAAAACGGTTGTTTTTTTGTCTATATTCCAGCTTTCAATCGTAGTCTGACGACCCAACACACCCTCGTTCCACTTGGCACACATATCTGTTCATAAATCCACAACCACACAATTACAAGTTGACTCTTGTAATTCATAATCAAAACAAAATTGTTGCAAGCAATTAAAGCAACGACTCGGTGACAATAAACCATTAATTGTGTCGAAATGATTTATTCGTACCTAATAGGCAGGTAGGTATGGAGTGGTCGCCACTCGCATAGTTCTGTGCAAACAAAAGATATACGCTGATTGACATTTAGGAACACCTAGCCTCGCCCTTTGTAAGATATCACACGGGACAATTTATTCAGTTGGTGTAAATTATTCTGTAAAGGGGCGTTTACAACTGAGATTTTAGGTAAACTTGCTACGAGCTTTTCTGGTCATCAGAAGCCAGAAAGTCTGACAACCAGTCTTACTAAGGGGTGTCATATTACCTAGTAACTGAGTTTTGGAGGTCAGATAGGCAGTCACTCCATGTAAAACACTGGGAATCAGTTGCATCCGGTTAGACTGGAAGCTGACCCCAACATATTTAGAAAGGGCTAGGCAGATGATGATAGTGCGGTCTTCGGATAGCAAAAATGCAATAGGAGTAAAAAAAAATCCCTATTATTACAATATTGGGGAGAATTCCATATACTACTAATTTTTCCTGTAATGTTACATTGCAGAAAATTTCATTAAAGCATTCAGTAGGTTTATGTTAACCACTTACTTTATTGATTTCAGTGATGATGCTTTAATTAAAACTAAAATGAACGGTATATAAGCACCTTTAAAGGTAGCCTAAATGTTGTTGCTTTTCCTTGTCAGATAAACTTTGACAATGCTTTGAATTGAATACTGAAGTAGTAAATGGTTGGTTCAATCCAACTTACAAATGTTATTAGAAAATGGGTTGTTAGTGTGTGTTAGCATCATCGTTTAGCTATAATAGAAAAAAAAAGTATTTATTGTGGCTCGCACAGGATCATCAGACTAAACTAAATACACTATAATTCACAAAAAAAAAGTAAAATAAATACAGAAAGTCGAAACATGGAATCAGTCAAAGTATGGAAAATGTACCTACATATATCTAATATATAAAATGTTGCGTGCACCTTATGAGTCCGTCCGTAAATAATCTTTTCCTCCTTCATTAAAATAAGTTTTAATTAGGCAAAAACAGTAGAAAGTTTATAGACTCAAACTTTTAACTGAAATCATTTCGCTGTCTTGAAGCTGGAATACTACTGGTAGAATATGGACTTTCCACTATTCACCATGGTCTGATACTAATCAGAGTCACATTACGAAGAACTAGAGACATGACTTGAGAAAAAAATATCTATAGTCTTTTGTCTATCTTTAAAAGGAAAAGATCCCATTCCACAGCGATAGAATTCGTGTAGACGTTTATCCTTCCCAATAAACAATTGCATTTAACAATTTTGCTCCAATGCATGTTTTAAACGGTACTTGCAATTAACAGCAACCTATTTATGTATCGTTTACAGTTCTGTCTTGTACGTGACAATGTTGGCTTTAATTTTACTAACTTCAAATATGGGTAAACGTCATAACGTTGAAACGTGGTTTATGACCTCAGCGGCAAACTGTTTGATTTCCAGTCATGCTGAAATATTGACACGCACCTAAGTATTAACTGTAGGTAGGAAATTTGACTCTTTTACGCCTTTCGTTGTAGATACCAAAGGGATTTGAAAAGCCATCGTACCATTAACATGAAGAAGATTATAGGTCCTAGTGGCCTTAGGCGTAGCGCGTGGTTTTAATCTCATTTTCAATTTGATTAAGTACATGGTACTTGTTGAAAGGACTACACTGTCCTCTTGTAGATATTAACACTGCAATTTGAAAACTCTGTTAAAGCCAATCGCTTTTCGCGTGGCGTTTCTTTCCAGCTCTTCTCCAAATGAAACGACTAATTGAAGCTGCACCTAGTTTCTGACGTTTCATAAGTGCTCATTAAGGTTTATGTGAAATAAAATATTTGATAAAACACAACTGAACGACGACACGACTAAAACATTTGCTTTTACTCTCGATTTTCATCATCCACGACATACTTCATATAGTTATTTAAGAGTTATCTCAGTGTAAGTTTTGCTCTTTCAAAGAATATGAATTTCCCTAAAGCTTTTTCCTCAAAATAATGTCCAAAGCCCGAGATACAACATCATGTTACCCCAGCGGGCCTTCAGTGTAAGTCTGAGGCTTTCAAAGTATATGAAGTTTCCTAAAGCTGTTGCCTCAAAATAGTGTCTAAAGCCCGGTAGTCGAAATCATGTTCCCCAATGTCCATGAATAATTTAAAGTGACAGAGCAATAACGTCTCTTTTGAAGGTGTGTGTACAGCAACAATATTTCTCAAGGAGATAACATCGTGATCCGAAATTATAAGCACACTTGAAGCTGTAGAGAACTCGGGAACATCTCCAGGTTTGTGTGTAGGACGTTCCTGGGATTTTTTAAATGTGGATATGGAGTTATTTTGTTAGTTAGTTTTCTGTAGTTAGTAATAGAAATATAGCTGTTAAAGCCGAAGGGTAAAAGGCTAAAAGATGCGTGGAAATCTGAAAGTACTCGTAACTCTTAGACAAAGTTGCTTTAGTAAAATTCTTCTATCTGAACAGAGCTGTGCTGCTGGGGAGTTTGTTGCGCCCCTTCTTCCCAGCTGAAGCACTAGGAAGTGGTGTAGGGCGGGCTTTTGGGGGACTGTCTCATATAATTTTGACATTTAAAAAGTGCCGTTTCTCAGTCAAGTTTGAATAAATGACTTTCGATTTTGATTTTATCATTTCACTGTCTTGGTTTCTGTACCGCTAAATAAATTAGTTGGTCAATATAAATTTTCCTTAAGTATTCTTAATACACTGCAGGTTCATTAACATTAATTCCACTTCAATGAGTAACTGTATTGGCATTCAATAAATCTCTAAAATAAAACCATTAGTTTCTTTTTCTGTTCTTATCTTGTCCAGGGCATTTACACGGGTCCAACTTTGTACTCAGTTTTTTTTTTACTTATAATAATTTGATATATATCTGTAAATGCTAATTCACCAACTAAAAGTCTTAAGACTCATTTTAGTAAGACACTGTCTTTTTGTGCATTTGAATCAATACTCTTCAAATGATAATGTAGGATGCAAATGAAATTAATACAATTTAGTCTCTGTTATCATATATTTTCATGTAAGCTTATGGATGCGGGTGCGCAGACCTTTTATTTAAAGTATAAATAAATCAGCTTTTATCCTAATTAGATGTTTATTGCTGCGTGATTTATATAACGTTATAATTATTTTAATGGGTGAGTCAAATATCTTACATGAGTCAGTTTGATAAAGGTATATTTAGGCTTTGGGCTTTAACATGTGGTATTAATTAATGTAAATAAGTAGAGTAAATATTATTCGACTCGTAAACAAATCAAAGATTTTTTTTTTGAAGAGTGCATTAAAATCACTTTTGGAAAAGCTATCTTGTGTGTTGAAGCTATCTTGTTTAGCAATAATTTGATTGGATAAGCTCATCAAATACACAATAATATAATGGCTTGAATACCACGACCCAACTGGGGTATTAAACCCCACTTGGGTCTTTTGGTAAGTCGTTGTAATACACCTAGTAAGTACACAATAGGTTTAATATACACATTAATGAAAAAAAAAATAGAAAAAAAAAATGCAAAAAAGAAATAAACATTACCTTTGTACGTATTTTTCTGTTCCGTTCTTCTCGTCTGTTTATATGTGTGTGCATAAATGGTTAAATAAATAAATAAATAATGTAGGGGCGGTATTAGCGGTATAGAACAGCTCTGCCCCTGACCACAGACACCGTCTTACTGTGTAGAAATGGACTCCTAAACTCCTAGAAACGGACTTCTCCTGGTCGATTAGGGACATATACACATATAATCGAACAGCATCTACCAAGCACCGTAATTTAAAGTTTAAATTCGTGTCACTCAAGCCTTAAAAACATTTATTTAAAAACAATCATTCTATGTATATAAATCGACTACGGCCAGCTAAAAATACAAACTTGATAAATGACAACAATGGGAGTCAACAATACCGATCCAGAATTTTCGAATCCAAGCCTCTCCAGTCTCCAGGCTTTTGTTCTAAGTTTATGCAAACAAATTAGAATGCAGGCAGTGTCCGTCCAACGCAGTGGACAGACACTGCTTCTAATTTCTGTCAGCCTAGTACCTACCTTTTGTAACGGGACGGATTAAGTGCAAGCAATGTTTGTTCAAGTAACTCCCAAGCTTTCTTCAATACTTGTGCTTTGTTAAAAATGTTAATTGAATTAGTGAATTTATTGAGGTTTTACTAATGTAACGTAGTTGTTCTTGCCGCCTACTTGAAAATGAGAAGTGTTGTATGTATGCTAAATTGTATTGTGTGCGGATTATTTTAATGTTGCATGTTTAGTTTGCAATGAATAATATTATCATAGGTGTCATCATAACTTAGGTTCACATCATTGACTAAATCACCCACTTCAAATAAACATATTGTGTCATTAATTAAGGGCATAATATCTTCTAAATTAGTTTTGGAAATTGCAAGACTTCTATTTCTACATTGTTTCAACTTAACACGACCTATGAAGAGGTTCTTCATCTGTCCTAAAGAAGATGTGAAAGTTTCTATTGTCCATAACATAAGCACCTGAGAATAGACGACGCGACGGTGACGCAATTATTAGCTATGAAACCCAATATGTACTTCCGATTTCATTGAAAAGCCTGTCACGTACACACTTAAAGCAGTATTAATCCAAACAGATAATATCATACGCCGCTTAAATAAAGAAATAACAACGGTAACACGCGATCAAACGATAATAAACTTCTTGGTCCAATCATCATTGTGCAGACCACCCGGCCACCATAGAACTACTGTAACCCTTTTGAACATCGTTTATTTAAAGAAATAAACTAACAATTTCATTACAAAACAAAGATATAGATTTCCTACGAATGAAAGCGTGTGGGCAGCTATCCTACATCGCGTTTGTGCAGCATACATTTAACTAAACGGGACTCAATCATCGAGCATATAAAATACATTTTCCTATTTCATCAATATTAAAATCATCGTCACTGAAAACCAAATCTTATATACCTAGTTTTAGGGGTCGGTTTTGCATTTTGCTATTGTCCTTAGAAAATTATTAACAATATCACAGTGAGAACAGGTGGTAACGATTTAGTAGGTTTTGCTCTTGTAATTGCTCACTACTGCGACACTGTCGTGATAATAAACGTATTTTAGATGAAATATGAAGCCTTTTGCTTCCTGTGCTTTTTACAAAGCCAAGCTTCTATAAGGCATTTGCATTTACATTTTGAACTTCAGTTTGTAGCTTATAGGGTTTGAAATTCAATGTTCAACTGTTGGAAAATGGTCATTCTAATGAGAGTCTGGAAGAAGTCATGAATGAAGTACGATATGAAGTAGCTTTTGTTTTGAATGGCTGTGTGGAATTCGTTTTGTTTACAGTTCTTGTGTTTGATGTTATTTTAATTTTAAACAAAATACGAACATCTTAGTTCTCTTCTTATTTAGCTAGCGCATCTTTTTTCTAAAGTATTTTAGAATGAACTTTAATGCATGTCACTGGTGGGACTACAGTGTTCAGAAGGACGTTCTGCTTCAATAAGCGTCTCGTACGTGTCATCCCGTGTGTGCGTAGCGTGCGATGTCCCCCAGCTAAAGGGACCGACGACCTAAAGAACTTTCTTTCTTTCTTTCTTTAGCAACTTGGCTGGGACAGACTGGATGCAGAAGGCGGAGGACAGAGTGTTGTGGTGGAGCCTGGGTGAGGCCTTTCTCCAGCAGTGGACTGCGATCGGCTGAGTTGATGGATTGAAGTGTCTCTTCCACTATTTGCGTATAAAAAGTAGCTATGTATTAATTAATAAAATATGCTATGAATTTTATATTATGTTGTTAGTTTTCCACATCAAAATCATACTCACCCTTCTAATCAATTCTAAAAAACCCTTTAATATTCCGATGTTAGGATAATTTTCTCTCCCATTTCATATTGCAACCGGAAGATGTAGTCGTGAACGGCACGTGGGAGGTATCCGGCACCCACGGCTGACGTCAGTGGCTGGCCGGTTACACAGTACGATTTTACAGCAACTGAATGAACTACATGAATTATGGTACTTAGATACGTTATTTTATGAATTATGGAGCAGACTAGGTCAGGTAAAGGTTTTGGAGAGGTCCGTGTCTAGACGGTGCGCTGAATTCTATTGTTTTGAGTGAAGTTCGGATATACACTGAATAAACCTTATCATTTTAGATGAACAAAATCTATTGGAAAGGACCAGAATTCTGTTTTTATTAAATCATGGGTATTGGGCTTTTTGACTAAGTTTAGTATCAGGAAAAAGGAGAGGAAAAATCTTTATTAAGGTAGAAAAAAAATATATATTATAATCTTATATGTTTTATTATTTACCAGGTCAGGGAGAAAAGCTCTTCCGGGCTTCTCTCTCCACTAGTCCAATGCACTCTAGGATGCATAGGTATCAGGTACGGCTCACAATCCTTTCCTATCCTAAGGGCACATCTTCCCTAACATTACAACGCGTCTCGGTCTACTCCATGATGGGCAAAGGCTTCTGTAGCACCATGAAAAATTAGGTCTCGAGGCCTAGTGCAAATCTTGGGGTTCACTCGATTAAGGCCCTAGTAACTTTAAATATTGTCGTTATGAGCGATAATAGTTCTTATTGCAATCTAGTACGAGTTAAAGTCTGTTGTAATAAATTCAAATAATAAATGAGCAAGCATTGTCGTAAAAAAACTTTTTCCAAAAAAAAAACAACCGACTTCCAAAAAAACACTACAAAGTGAAAAATAACTTTAATTTCGGAAGTCGGTGTCTTTGGAGCTGTATTTGAATTTTTTGTCACCGCCTTCCGAAATTAAAGTTATTTTTCACTTTGTAGTGTTTTTTTGGAAGTCGGTTGTTTTTTTTTTTGGAAAAAGTTTTTATTTTTCACTTTTTAGTGGTTCACATGTGCTTACCCCTTCACAACATACCGGCGTGATGTTATGTTATGAACTGGTGTAAGCAATAGACAGAGATGAGATTTCAGCAATCCCAGTCCATTTGCTATCATTTATTGAGGAGTTCCGTTGCCTATCTCCGAAGTTCTTCATCAGATCTTCACCAAATTGAAATGGAACCACTCCGAGAAAGTACTCTTCCAAAAAATACCTAAATCGCTTTGTGTGCCCATAAAATTTGAAGAGTTCTCTCTATTTCTCCAGGATTCCATCATCAGATCCTGACTTGATGATCATGGGACCACCTGGGAAGTATACCCTTTCAAACAAAAAAAATAAAATCCAAATCGGTCCAGCCATCTTCGAGTAATCGGGGAACATACATAAAAAAAAAAAAAAAAAGGTTCCGACGAATTGATAACCTCCTCCTTTTTGAAGTCGGTTAAAAATGCAAATAAAATCGTATAAAATTAGACATTATCTATTTAATAATAAATAGTCCATCACTGGATGCAGTTGGACATTTGGAATTTTATGGTATATTTTTAATTTTAATTACTTATAATTATTATTGAAGGGATAAACTGGTTTTAAAGATAATTAATAGGTGACTTTGATGATTTTTTTTATGCATTAAAGTATGTTTAAGTAAGTTTTGAGTTCCATCACTCTATGCAAAAAAAAAACTTGAAAATATCATATATTTTTTTTGCTTCCAAAATTATTTACGGTTAAAGAGATACACTGGTTTAAAAAAAACACCTTTTTGAGCGTTTTCAAGAAATCACCGACTTAATCGAATCTAGTCAAACCACACTGGGGATCGGTGTATTTCATTCATTCATATTATATCAAGGAATCGTCAACCTCTAAAAGCTTGATTTTTTTTCGGCTCTATGATAGATTACGTTTGCTATTTTGACCCTTGCTATTAAGTAACGTACTAAAGCAATGAGATAAATGCTTGATATTCCCATAATGCACTCTATCTTATTACAATGATTAACTACAAATACCTAATTAACGTATCTGACCTTTTATTAGATAATTGAATTGCTTCATGCCTCAAAGAGTTATTAATATAACTAGGAATCTTTGCAATACGTCTAAAATCATAATGTGTTCGTGTCACAGCATAACTATTGCCTTTAATGAAACTAAACAAGTTTATTTAAAGGATATGAAATTGCTTGTTAAAGTTATATTAATATTGAAGAGAATAGATGACCCGTGTATGAAGGCTTAGTGGAGGAATCTTATCATACTAGGGATAAAAAGTATCCTATGTGTTAATCTAGGTTATAATCTATATGTGTGCCAAATTTCATCCAAATCCGTTCAGCCGTTTTTGCGTGAAAGTGTAACAAACATCCATCCATACTTACAAACTTTCGCGTTTATAATATTACTAAGGATGCGAAAGTAATTATGTCTGTCTGTTACGCTTTCATGCCTAAACCGCTAAACCGATCATCATAAAATTTGGAAGAGGTATAAGCCTGGGATATGAAGAAGGATATAGGCTACTTTTTACGCAATAACTGACATGCAAGCGGGCGGAGCCGCTGGCTAAATCTAGTAATATTATATGTAAAAAGAGGTACATAGGTTGCCGACACAGTATTTGATTTTTAAAAACCACACACTAATGCATAAAGTAATAAAGCATAAAGTAATTTTGATATGTCAGACTATATTATATGACACGTGGAAATAAGACGGCATGTCGTAAAAATACGAAGTGAAAAAGAGACGAGGATATGTTGCTGTGGATCGACCCACATATAGTCATAGAAACCAAAAAACCATCAAAAGCACCAAAGTCAATGGAAGCTATTATACAGGGTGAAATTGAAAACATGCGACAAACCGAAATGGGAGATTGTACTCATCATTATGAACAACTTTTACTAAGGGACCAATGATGCAATCCCGGAAAAAAAAACATCTGTTCCCTACATTTATGTTCGCATAACTCGTCAAAATGTAGGGAACAGCTGTTTTTTTTTTGCGATTGCATCTTTGGTCCCTTAGTAAAAGTTGTTCATAATGATGAGTACAATCTCCCATTTCGGTTTGTCGCATGTTTTCAATTTCACCCTGTATGTACAACCCTAGTTTTAGTATATGGGAAAACCGAAAAACGTGTCTAGTATTTTTATATAAAGAATGTATGTACAAAATTTTATAAGTGTATCATAAAAAATCACAAAGTTATAAGCATTTTACGTTATCTAGTTGTCTATACAATCATGGTCACCACGCGGCGCCCCCGCGCCCCCCACACGTCCAGCGTCATATTGTGCTAATTGAAAATAATTAGGCGATGATAGGTACCTAACCGTACGGCGATTGTATTATAATTAACTGGTGATAACATTTTCCATCACACTTGCAAAACTTTTTGGGAAAAAATATAACATGCTGTAAAAATTATTGGAATCGATTCAGTTACTTATTATGAACAAACTATATTCAGGTTTCGCATAAAATAAAAATAATGTTATCTGGGGGTACGGCAGTGCCCCCGCCAAGACAAGCCAAGCAGAGCACAAAGGGCACTTACTATCTTTACTCGAAGCACTTCGTCGTTTTTTTGAACTCTTATAACTTGGGCTTGGATTATACCAGATAATTTCAGATTAGTTACAGATTCTCGGGATATGTTGTACATAGCGGAGTTGTTAAACTAAAGTTTTAATTGCATGGCTTTTTTATACTTTAGATTTTATTGATATCTAAAAAACCCTGATTTCGTCACTCACTCGCTGATGATCATCAAAATTCTTAGGATACTTCTTAATGTCCTAGAAAGCTGAAATTTGGTATGTAAGCTAGTATTTTTCTAGCTCATGGTCAGCCACATGGTCTTCACATGATCTGACCGAGGTTATGTCTGGACTTTAAAAGAGACTGTGACCTCTGAGTTTGTTTCGGCCTTTCTTCTCAGAGTAGTCAGATAGGAAACGCCGACCTCATCTAGTTTAAAAAAATATGATTGACGTGTAAAAGCGTTTTTACAAACCTACTTACAGAAATAAAATCATTTATCATTTGTCATTATTACACAAAAAACACAAATTTTGACGAAGGTGTAGAGTTTGTGAAGTTAGGCCTTGTTGAGTTAGGATGTGTAGAGTTAGAAGCTTGGCTCTACATGAGATCTGATAACTTTTTGACAATGCGAGTCATATGGTCTCGTCTTGGCAACATTTTACATGAATATGTTTTTGGTGGGTATATACTTACCCGAATACACTTGCATCGCATGGAATGCTGCGCGGTCATTTCTGCAGCCTGGTGTCTAGAGCCTGGCTCTGGTTGCCGACTTTTATTACAGGCCATTCTCCAGTAATAGTGTTCTGCAAACTGAAATAAATTTCCCAAAATCATGTTTGCGTGGTTGAACTTGAAAGACCCGACTTTTCATGTGCTCTTGACAGCAACGATGCAAACAATGCTGCTACCAAATAACTGTTCTTAATCTCGATGGTGGTTAGTAATAATACTCGGACTGTTGTAATATATATCAAAATAAAGAACCTGAAGGGTCTGTTGGTTGATTTGGAAAACAATATTTTTGTTTAGGATAGGTTTATGACTATAAACTGGTTGACACTTCACATGAACAGAGGGCTGGGATGTTCATTGGCCAAATAATTAGCATTGCGATTCCACGTAGCAATGTTGCCTATTGTTTTTGCAGAAATTCGTATATAAATATCCGATATCTCCAGATAAAAGCGATGCGGACGAGAATTTCGTTGCCTGTGTGTGTGTCTGTGCTGCCTATCCTTTTGTTATTGTATTTATTTCTACACTTAGTAAGTCATTTAATTTAATATCTAGTGTAAATAGTTAGTTGTGTTAAATTTTGTTTACCCTTATATTTAAATGAAAATATTAACCTATATTAAATTACAAATTAAACGTAAAGGAAACACAATTTACGTTCCTTATTACAAACTTTTTTCTTCCATATCAGCACAACAATGTGAAATCTAAGAAAAATACATTCGTATACAAATACAAATTGTTTTATTTCATATTTTGTACATCTTGTACTTTCCCATAGCCCTAAAACAAAGGGCTTAAATCAACAATCTCGGGACCCGTCGTCGCACTATCTCCTCACGTGGATCGGACACAGACTTTACGACATATCTGAACATTCGTGTTCACCTTTATTCCCATATTGTTTCATTTAAATACTCGGAGATGAAAACCTCGAAGACTCAGGAAGAGGTAGAATAAAAGCAGTTTATTATAAAAATGTCCACCAACATTATTATTGTTGTAGTCGACCATAAATATGATTCGATTACTCACCATTTTGCTACAATATATCGTGTTTTAGTGCGCAAACGCAGCGACCACCACGGACCAACGATATAAAGTGTAAAATAATAAAGATCCGTAAAGAAATAAAGTTTTACAGCGGGTATCAGAATAATGGCATCTCGGGTAAGGATAGACAATGGTGGCGCGAAATGTAATATTATATGAGAGTCGATTTATGATCACCTACGCTTTGGTGAGCTCGCTCTAAAAATGGAAGGTTGGCTTGTAAGTACAGGATCGACTGCGAGTCAACAAAATAGGTTACGGCTGGTGCTCTTTGGGCGTGCTTTTTATTCAAAATATTTTAATTTTATTTAACTAAAAATACAAGTAGGTACACTGTAAAAATAAATAAATATAAAATAAAAAAGCCTTCCATTTTTTATAAAAAAAATACACATAAAAAAAGGTTTTTTTTGTGTGGGAAATCATAAAATAACTCCTTCTCCCGCTCTGGGTGGAGCAGGAGGGCGTGTCCGACTTTTACTGACTAAAACCCACCCGTGTTCCCTCAGTTGCCTGTGTGGCAGGGGCCACGGTAACTCTTTCGAACAACCTGCACCCCTGGCAGGCATCGGCTCTTGCGAACCCCACCAGTTGGTGCTGACATTTCTTTTCTCATTTTTTTTTAAATTATTGAATTGTCATCGGTCCTCGACAAGTTTACAAAGTTTCAATGAAATCTGACCGTTTAAAGTGGGTCAAAATCGCGCTCAAAGGAATCGGTTACATACAAACATACAAACAAACAAACATACAAGTGAAGCTAATATAAAGCGTGTAAAACTAAAAAACACGCTTTAAAACCCAAGCTAAAAAAGGAGAAAATAATTTAATTCAATTAAAAAGCGTGGGGTGCTTGACATTAATTGATTATAAAAATACCACAAAAAGCACCCAACGCTTTTTTTTAGTTTGGTTTTAAATTTTTAGTTTAGGTTGATTTATAGGTACCTACGGGGCCTGAATACCCGAAATTCTTTGTTAGCTCTGAAGAAGTATACAGAATCTTTTGGTATAGATTAAAAATTCATAACTTGCCTGTAAGCAAAAGATAGACTGCTACAAGTATCTTTTGGCACCAGAATAACATTGACAGGGAGGCGTTGCCGATAAAGGTTGTATTTTTTAAACTGTCAGAACCTAGTAGTGTTAAAAACAAGATGGTGGCGTCAGTTCCAATTCTTGTACCATTTTCGTCGGTTCCATTAAATGGAACCGAAAAAATGACTTGCAACCTTATATTGACGACATCATTAAATTTTAATGATTTCGTCATTATAAGGTTGCAGGTCTTCAAAAACTTTATCTCTAAGCAAGTTTGTAATCTTATAAAATGTACAAAACGAACCGCATTTTGACCCACCAACACCAAAGGTAACACAGTAAACTCCCAACAATTGTTACACAAACTTAAGCCTAGTCTACATGAATGGGACGACTGAATGAAACCAGTCGGGCCATAACTTACGGCGACGTATCACCGGTCTTAAGGCCATAACTCACTGGTTGCAAAATCAACGCCTTAGCACAGCTGAACGCGACTGGACTCCAATTATTACTAAACAGTAGCATCTTAGTTTATGTTTGTGGAGATGTGGGAATGTTTTAATAGGATTTTATAGGTCTGTTTGTCCATAGAGTTGGGATTAATAATGCAGATGTGAAACTTGTGAGTTTGATTTGCATGTTTGATACTGATACTAAACAGAACTTTTGAATATTTTGTCTGCTTTTAAAACTAAACGGCATGCTTACACTTTTAAATCAGCAAAATAAAAATAAAAAACGTCCATTATGAATTCATCCGTCAAAAAGTAACTAGATTAGCATTTGAAAATAAAATCACTCTGCTACCGATTTTCTTTTCAAGTTGCGATAGCAATAGTTATTTGTTATGCAAGGCTGCAAAGTAGTTTTTTGGCGCGAGTACTTGTATTGAAAGCTGAGCAAGCGAAGGATCGCTCGTGGTTCAAATATAGAATCCTGAGCGTAGCGAAGCTTTCAAAGGTACGAGACGCAGAATACCCTTGCTGCCGAGCGAAACGCACAATTTTTCACCTCACTACAGCGAGGAAAATGCTAGGTGCAAAAAAACTGCCTAAAGAATATAATAAATTAGTGTAATTAGCTCAATGAAGTATGATAGCATTGCATTGTGGTTGTCCGAAAATGTTTTCGCGTGATTTTTCCGGAAGATAACTCAATTCGGCATTATGTAGGTACCGCTTGCACTAACACTGCAAGTGTAAAATTTATATCTTCGTCGCTATTGGACTCACTCATACTTTGTAATTTCTTACGATTTTATAAAAAAAAAAACAAACCAAAATTATGGAAAACTAATTGAATAGAGACGATTTTTTTTAAGTTTTTTTTTATGCAGTTGTCTTGCTGGCCAGTGCGATTATTCTAAAAATACGGTTGGCGCACTGACATGAAATAAGTATTAATGCATTTTCAGTGGACTGGCTGTATAGAAAATTATTGAATAGAAAGTTCGAATTTCAAAAACTCTTTCCACGCTAGCAGGTAAAATCCACTTTTGCACGCAGATTTCGAATGACAAACAGAATCTTTCCGAGGTTGTGTGGTGATTTTTTTTTTTGGATTTTGTAAATATCTAGTTTTGGTAGGTAGGTAGACAAGATTCAAGCCAAATAAAATGATCAGCACCCTAATTGCGTAACACAGTTTCAATCAGAATCTTAATCATTTTGAAAGATATTTTGTAAGGTTTTGTTACAATGAGTCTTGTTGATTGAAATTAAATAAATAATAACTATATTTTTTTTAATCGTCTGCTCAAGAACGTTAATAATGCGATGAATGTTGTTGAACTATCAAAATAAAAGCTATTCTTACTGTGTGTTACGCTGTTGATCATTAAACGAATCACACGAAATCTAGATCACGCCAGATTTTTTTTTACCCAAAAAGACGTTTTCTTATATATAACATAGATCCACTAATGAAAACCACCAACATAGAGCACATATTATTAGACCTTTCTAAATAAGTTTCGCAATAATAAACTCTAAATACTAATGTATCTTTGCACATAACAGTTTAATAGATTTTCGTGGGTGTACAATATTAAAACGTTAAATTTCCACTAAATTGTGAATGAAACCGATAAGTTTTATACCCATTGGATTTTGTGTTTACGACCCCTGTCTTGGCTGATAGAATTAATTTTGCACTGAAAATCAATTATACTAATATCATAGTAAATAGGACAAGATAGTAAAATTGTAATGAAATATTATATGTGGAAGTAGGTGTTTAGTTATGACTTACCATTTAGTATTTATTGTTTAATTATTTCAATCGGCATGTCAGTGATTGATCAATCGAAGTGGGTTCAGGTTAATAGATAGGTAATGAAGTTTCATGAGATATTACTTAGTGGACAAACAACAGTTAAACTAGCTCTGTCTTTAAGGATATAATTAAGACCTTAATGTTTTTAGTTTTATGTCTTTATAGACTGGAAAGTTGATCGGCTGGTTCTGAATCACGCATAGAATGAAAAGACTATCAATACTTACTTATAATACGGGACAGTTTCGCTATATACAAAGCTTCTCTTTTCCTTGCAGCAGCGGGTACTACACATTCGGTGGTTTTTAAATTTTGTCCTGTTTGCGAACACTAGTTATATGCGACATTTTTTTTAAATCTTCATTTACTTTTAACACTTTGACAGCCGGCCGGTTTTTAGCACGCAAAATTTTTTGTGTGTGTGTAGCTTTAAACATATTTTTTTTTAATTTCTTTTATATATTATATATTTAAAAACTATAATTAAAAAACATATTATTATTAATTATAGTTTTATTACAAAATTAACTGTAAGTAGGGTGCAAAACCGAAAAAAATCTCTTACAAACAATACAACTGTTTATGTATTTTCTATTTTAAAGGTATAATTAAAAAATATATTATTATTGTTTTATTCCAAAATTAACTGTATGCAAAAAAACTGAATACCAGTATTTTACATGGAGCGACTGTCTATCTGATCTCCGCAATCCAGTTACTGGGTAATACGATACCCCTTGGTGAGACTGGACGTCAGACTTTCTGGCTTCTGACGACCCGTAACGACTGTCAAAGATCTATGAATGGCAACTGGGACTAACGGCCTAACATGTTTTCCGAGGCACGGAGGGGTTTTGATACGTAAAGATGGTCACCCATCCATGGACCAACCGCGGCAAGCGTAACTTAACCTGATCGATCGCAATCGCCACAAGCCCAACACAACATAACATAACGTATTCTTCTAGTAAACAAGTTTTTTTAAGTTTGCAAAGGGAAATTACATTACTTACTAAACTAACGCATTTATGCTGCAAGACCTAGCCAAACTATTTTACCTACCACCATTCAACCAAGAAGCCAATAACGACTTCCATTGTTAAAAGGCTGTATCTACACTAGCGACCACTTTAAGTTTACTTAAATTACCTTTACACTAACATAACAATAATAGTTATCATTTCGAGTTCAATTTGCAAAACGATAACCGCTACTGAGGATATGTTTATTGAGATGTAAGTGAGGTTTACGAGCGAACTGCGCAGCAGCACTTTCTTTAGACCGCGTACGACAGTTATATTTATTTATAACGCTTTGAATATTCCATTCATGACATCAACTGGGAACGGTGGTGGGACCTTGTGTTGAGTGTCCTTTGGGACAGTCCGGATTTAGGATTTAGATGCAACAACCACTACTACTGACTATTACTATACGTGAGGATTTGTAATTGGTTTTCTGGTGACTATAGTTTCCTTTCTTTTGTCTGTTTTTTATTAGCTGTAAGTCCTCCATGTTCTTAAATAAATAAATAAAAAATATAGGACAAGCCGACCTTAAAGGCTTCTACAACTGTCGCGACGCGACTCTCGTAGAACAATTTCTATGAAAACTTCATGGAAATTGTTCTACAAGTGTCGCGTCGCGCTGTCACTTCGCGCTGTCGTGTCGGGCTGTCCATCAGACAGGCGCGACGAATTAGTATTAAAATACTAATTTTAATCAGGGAAAACAACAATTTAATCAGCCTATTATAATTTAGGAACATTCACATGTGGTGTATTTGTTCTTCCTACTGAGGATACGTACGAATACATTTAATAACTAAATAGGTATCTACTAAAGAAAAGTTTCAGATATGGTTAAGCAAGCTATGCTTGAAAAGGTCGATTTTCAGTTGTAGGTGAAGGAGGTTACATAAACAGGTGTACACTGAAGAAAAGTTTCAGTTTTAGTCAAGCAAGCTTTGCTTAATCAAATCAATCAAACCAATTTATTTCGGACACAAATCCAACAACAACAACAAACTACAACGATGAACTTAGCCTAATGTTAGTACAATTTCATCGTTTTAATTTAAGCATGCGGTCGAGCGCCCTTCGCATGAACTCTCATCCACGGCTTCAAGAGTGCTTAAAGAGTTCGTTCTTCAGGCTATAATCTGTTATGGATAAAGCTGTAAATATTCAACAATCTGCCTACCGTTTCGGAAACCCAAAAAATGTTAAGGACCCTAGTAATGTTTTTCTGCCTAGTATCCACCACAATTTTTATATTATAGTTTGATGCTGCTGTTTGATTAATTTTCTTTAAATTTCTTCGGCTGGGTCTGACAGAAGCGCTGCTTCTGAGTGGAGCGATTTACAAAATCGACCAACCTGGAATTTTATGGGACGAATTAATTATTTAAATAATCCCTTGTATGTTCAACCATTTTCTGCTGTGGACTTTTACGGCCTCTTAAAAGGGTAAAAACACCTTAAACGAAGCCGAGAGTTGCTTGATTGTTCCTGTTATTATGATCATATTTTTGTACTAGACCATACCTGCAAACCTTCTAGTTCCGGAGATATTTTTTTAATTGGTTTTTACGAAAACGGGTTTAAATGTTATAATTTAACATTAAATACTCCCCGGTCCATGTACCGTTGTATGTACCCATAAGCACAATGTTTTGCATGCGTTACGTCGCCTAGTATACTATATACAGCGAATTTTCGCACCAAAAATAAAAATTGCTTCCAAGCAATTATTTTTGGAGAACATTTATTAGTTTGATGTATATACAGGAAAAGTTTTTATCCAGTGCGCAAATTGTAACCATGAATTCAGCATACCATTCTAGACCCCCCAGCGAAGAAATTTTTCGTTGGTTTTACAAAAAAATAATCTGCTGTTTCATAGAAAAGTGCAATACCTACGCGGTCTAAATGTATGGAACAGCTGTTTTTTTGGAATGCGTAGATGACGGTTTCGTGGAGGATGTTGCTACATCCTGTATTTTACACTAAAGTCATGCAGTCCCAAACTTCTTCACAGAATGTTAGCCACTCTACATCCTCGCAGTAGGTAGAACGTAAAGCGGTTCTATTGTTGCTACAGTGTAAAGGAGCGCAAAATATTTCACTGTTGTACTGACCATTGAGGCCGTTGAGAACTTAATATTTTAATCTTATCGCCCGGTACTGCTCCCACTGACAATGAACTAGTTACGTGGACCATCCTTTATTCAACAATTTTATACCACTTTAAGGTTAGGTATGCTGTCTATATTTAGAATATAATACAAACATTATAAAAAATGGTTAAGTTATTTTAAATACTATAGTCATCACAAACGCCATTTGCAGCACATTCGATTAAAAATATTCCCTCCTCAATTCAAGTCTTGATTCATAAATCTTACACTTTAGTAGAATCGAAAATAACCCTGGGCGGTCTATAGTAAACAAATAAACAAACAGTTTTATAAACATCGCCAACTTAACTGGCATAAAAGACAAAACCAAGTACACACCTATACAGCCTCTGTGTCAGCGAATAAATTAAAAGTTGAAATTTGAAAAGAGTACAAAAGCGCAGCCGCAGCCGCGGGCCGCGGTTATGACGTCATAATTAAGGGGCCCAACACACGACGAAAAGCAAGAGAACGACGTGAGTCATGTCTTGCCGTGAGAAAACCGAATTTAATAAAAAAGTAAAAGTGCTTTCTTTGTACAGGGGCATGCAAAATTGAAGTTCGATTATCGGTGCCTTATTTTGGGACATGATTCATTTTGGTGAGAGGCTTGAAATTTAAGATAACACGTTAAGAATTTTTGATTAGCGCGAATGACGCAACCGGTGCGATTGTAACGGGATGGCGAACACGTTAATGTGAACGACCCTTTTACTTTTAATACTTGTGAGGTGCATTGTAAACCGTTGACTTTGAATTGTTTATTAATCATTATCAGCTATCATCAACACACGCTTCATATTCAAGAAAACAGTTATCGAACACAATGTTACACAATTATTAATGATTTACGAAAGAAAGAGATTATCGAATTATTGAAAAATATCGAAAAACGGTATTTTTTTGCTAATCTACGTAACGGTGTGTAAACTTCATAATTTACAACATTTAGATATTAAAACTAGCCAGGAATAGATTCGTGATAATTTCTTAGCTCAAATTACTTAAACAACTGGCTAGGCCACCTAAATAAATGCAATTTACGCAATTGAACAAGACGTGTGACATTAGAAAATTTGATTCCGCAACAATAACTCGAAGAAATCGATTCATTGCACATCAAAATACACATCATAAATCGAGTTACTGTTCTCGAGTCGAGATGACATCGATGCATCGAGTCAGAGAATCGAAGAATCGAGATGCGTCACATTTTAATTGTCCTGTATAAGGTGCGACCGTTACTGCATTCGAAATATTCAAATAAAGATCTGATAATTAACGGTACAGGTAACGGGTCGGAGGGCAAATGGGACCGAATGAGAGCATATCGATAAAAATTTGGAGCTCCTTAATTTTAATGCGAGTTATAAATATTGGCGGAATTAATGAAATCGTGTTTTGGTTGAAGTTACCGGAAAGTTAAGAAGGTGATTTAGGATTGGGAAGGTTGTTAACGGGGATATTGGTTATTCCGTATTTACAAATGCAAGATTTTTTAAAATGATAATTAGTATTAGGTGTGGTATTAGGCTATCTCGTAGGACCCGGCTGTCATTCCTAGATCTTTGACAGTCGTTACGAGTAGTCAGAAGTCCTACTAGCCCTACCAAGAGGTATCATGTTACCCAGTAACTGGGTTGCGGAGGTCAGACAGTCGCTCCATATAAAATACTGCCACTCAGCTGCGTCTAGTTAGACTGGAACCAGACCCCTACATAGTTAGATAAAGACTAAGTAGATTGATTGAGCTAGTATTTTTTGGATAAACCTGAGTTACGTATGATAGGCGAAACATTAAGATCTTAACAGATTTTTTTTACTGGGCACGTCCGCACGTAACACACGTCACATCTATCTAGTATATTTTCTGAATCAGATGATCCTTCCCAAGACTCTCAGAGATAGAACAAACCTACACAAGAACATTATATACCACATCAATCCACGTCAAGCCGTCAAGTCTTTAAAACAACACACCACACCACAACATGACACCAGCCTATAGCAACATCGCGGTACGGTTTTAAAAATGGAATAGTATCATTTAGTACGGAACCCTCGGTCGGTTAGCCAATAAACGATAACCGCGCGGCGTGGGCGGAGCCGCAGCGTTCGTCGCGAATGTTATCCAACACACTTGGGTTAGTTTAAGTCCGATTGTATGTAATGGGACTTTGAATGTCGACGTTTGGAGAAACATGGAAAGGTTTAGCTGTAGGATAGAGCAGCTTACACTAGGCTTCGTTCACTCACTGACAGACAGCCTAAACCACTGGGTAAGTATATACTTTTGCACAATAGTTCCTTAAGGTGAATGCGCAGTGGTAGAGCGCGAAATTCAAATTTTGTTACGTTTTTTACAATTTTCAGGTGAGTGTCAGCTTGTTACTTGATCAAAATATGATTTGCGACTATAACATGTACGTATTTACAGATTTATAATCATTATAATCAATAATACATCTTTCTAAGTTAGATTTGTTCCATAAGAACAAATTTCTTATGGAAAAGTGCTTGTGGAAGAAATCTAACTTATAAGAGATATATTAGACATTCTAATGACTATAATTCTGTAAACACGTACCTACCTGTTATATTCGCAAATCACATTTTGATCAGGATACAACCTGATACTGACCTGAAAATTGCAAAAACGTAAGAAAATTTGAATTTCGCGGTCTACCACTGCGCATTCACCTTAAATAAGAAAAGTTAGCACTAAGCAGCGATTTATTTTATTTATATCCTCTAAAGTGGTAAAACAAGACGGGGTTTATTTCTAAACGCTGATTAAAGTTAAAAGATGTTTAAACGTCAAAAATGTATGGTTAAACAGTCTCTAATCATTACTTAAGCCAACTGAAAATCAGCAAATACTGAGATGGTAACCCTTTCGGTATGGGCACGCTCAGCACAATTTTACTGCAATTTTATTGTTATGTTTATTGTTCTCTTTCTTTTTTTATATGTTTTTTGCTGTTGTGTTGTGTCTATGTCTAATAAATGTTTTCTATTTTCTATTCTATACTTATCTTTAAGCAGCGTTTATAAATAAAGGGGTGATATTCATGAAGTTTGTCGTTGTTGTCGATGACAGATCCCATCGCGCCCCCGGCTTGTTTCTTCAGAAAAAAGTGTTACAGAAGGGATTGTTTGTCATGATCTGCCTATTATAGACCACTGAAGAACATATTATGTCTCTCTAAATACGAGTTATATCAGAAACAAAAGAAAGAAAAAGGAAAAAGTATTTATTGTAACTCGCACAGGAAGATCCCATGTGGTGCCGGGCGTAAAAGAATAGCACCATCCCATTTCTTCCCGTGGGTGTCATAGAAGGCGACTAAGGGACTTACTAGAGAATGGGCAGCAGCGTTCTCTATGCATTTTACCACCATACTGCGATCGCCAATCCGCCTGCCAAACGTGGCGATTATGGCAAAACCCCCCAATAATGCACAAGACCGGCCGAAGTGGAGGAGCCTGGGGGAGGCCTAAGTTCAGCAGTGGACGTCTTTCGGCTGAAATGATGATGATGATGATGCACAGGAAGATCACATACTAAACTACACACACAATCGTACAAAAATTATAAATTTCTTAGAAGTAAAAAATAAAAATAAAAAAGGAGGTCCTGCACGAGGTCAAAAGGCTCTTACCTCAGCCTGGCTGTACTTACCTATCACTCTCACCTGGCTACTTCTAGCCGGCCCGCTCTGCCCTGTTAAGATATTCACTCCACCTAGCCGGAGTCCTTCTCTACGCTTGCAGACCTTGATCATTTTAAAGTTGGCACAAATTATCGTTTTATGTATCTGAGAAAGGAATTTAATATTGTAAAATTAATAGACGCGCGAGAAAGCATATTACCGAACCTCATTTAAATCTCTTAATCCCAAATCTGCGTGGAAAATATATTTTTAATCAGTTCTTTTGGGATTAAAGCAATAAAATACTTAATCCTACTTAATACTGATTATATAAAACCGTTTTTTGATACGTAAGAATACCGATATAGTGAATGTTGACATAGTTTTATTGCATTGTTAAGTTTTGCCTTCGTCTTTATTCGTGTAACCTTTCGATTATCAAAATATGTTTATTTTCCTAAATCTTAGTTAAGTAAATACGAGGCGAGCTTGCACTGGTATTGTTACCACTAAGGTGCGGTTGCTGGTTTCACTTACAAATTCAGGATAGTGTCAAGTAATCAAAACAATAACTTTTATATTGTTACCTACCTCAAGAAGGTCGCATGATAGATGAGGGGTTTCATTATTTTGAAAAAAATTGTTTAAAAAAAATTTATTCCGCATTAGGTACTTTAATAAGTAGGTACTCACCCCAGTAATATTCAAAGTTTTCCATTATGTGCAAAATATTACCTACTATAAAATAAAAATATAGACAGACTTTCTGGTAGATCTAGTCTGAATTTTCGATACACAATGTATAGACTCAGACAGCTATTTCTTATTCTGCTTCCCGGACCCGTCTGGACTTTGTGCGGACTTCGATTTCGACTTATCAGGATTTTTTAAGCAATTAATAAAAGCTTATTAAGTAGGTACAGAAAATTTCAACGTAAAATAACTTTTTTGCAAAATTTACTTTTCCAATTTCGAATCATAGCCCTGATGACAGGACTTGTGGCTGAACAGGCGCACGAGTCGATCTCTCAAGTAAAGTTACGCTTGCCGCGGTTGATCCGTGAATGAGTGACCATCTGTACATACCAAGACCCATCCGTTGCCCCGGCTGTCATTTATGGATCTTTGACAGTCGTTACGGGTTGCTTGAGCTAGCGATATTCCGGATATCCGTATCCGTATCCACGGATATCCACGTGAGAAAAAGATCCGTATCCGTTACATTTTTGACGGATCTTTTACCTTATTAATAATTCCAAATTGCACTACTAAACTTCTTTATAGAATTTTTTTTTATTCATACAGCAAAAACAAAGGTTATCTATGCTGCCCAGTGTCACACTAAACTATAAACAAAATAAAAGAAAGACCCGCGCAACGCAAGTCGAAACATGTTCTGTCACGCAAAGCGTCAAGTGGCGTCAACTATCGTTTCAAGGTCACGCGCACCCACACTGATTGATAAAGAAAGTTAAGATCCGTATCCGTATCAGCGGATATTGACGCCAATTATCCGTATCCGGATCCGTATGTGCGGATCTACCTTTTTAATGATCTGGCACATTATTACTGAGCAAGGCGTATCATATTACCCATAACTGGGTTGTGCAGGTCAGATAGGCAGTCGCTCCATGTAAAATAATGGTTCTCAGCTGCATCCATGTTAAATATTGTACTTGAAACATTTTAAAAGAGTAAGGGTCAATTCTCACCGAGACGCGGCGCGACGCGCACTTTTTAAGATCACGATACAAAATAGATCTTATTTACTTCACAATAAGGTATACGGGCTGCACAACGCGGTGCACCTTAGCGTTCTTCGACACGCTTTCGCGCTCGTAGTGAAATTATACCTTTTCGTGTTGTAAATAAGTTAGATATTCTGTTGCTATCTTAAAAAGTGCGCGTCGCGCCGCGTCTCGGTGAGAATTGACCCTAACGGTGGAGTTTCTTGCCCATTCTTCTCCATACGAAACTACATTTTGGAAGTGGCGACTAGAATCAATTCTATTTTAATGTAAATGTGGACGGTTCAAAAGTGCCTTTTAAGTGCCTATTTGAAATAAATGCTTTGATTTTGACTTTGACATCCGGTTAGACTGGAAGCCGACCCCGACCTAGGTAGGAAAAGGCCCCACAGGAAATGAACCCTGGTCAGACAAGAAGAAACCGATTTATAATTACAAAGATAACATTCCTAATCCGTCGCCCACTATTTAAAACGATTAAGATACAGCGGGACACATCATTAAATATATATTTAATTAACTTTCACTAGCCACCAGCTTCCAGATGATGTCACCCGAACTAAATTAGACATGCGATAGTAATGCTTACAATAAACTAGTTTTTGTCAGCAGCGTCGCCTGCATGGTCGTCGGAAATTATCCCATCGGAATGTACTACCGAGATAAAAAGTATTACATGTGTTAATGCCAAACAAGAAATAAAAAACAGAATGAAAGTTTATGCATCGAGGATCACACTCCACCCTAACGCACTTGCGAAGCGTCTAATAAGCGAAGCAACAACGCCAAGAAGGCTTAAACGGAAAAACCCACAGGACCTATTACTAGATAGACTGTGACTGAGACAAAGCGGACCTGTCATTGGACATGTACCGCACAAGCCTAAACCAAACAAATACTGAACTATTGCTGTATATCAATTAGATAGATTGCAATAAAAATAAAAAATAAAATGTGTTAATGTAGTTTATAAAGTATCTGTTTGCCAAATTTCATCCAAATCCATTCTTTTTGCGTGATTAAGTCGCAAACATCCAAACAAACAAACTTTCACATTTGTAATATAAATAAGATTGATTTACGTTTACAACGTAGAATTAATTAGTTTTATAGTCAACCATAAATTTATGCAGATTACTAAGTTTAGGAGTGCATTAATTAGGATTTTACTTAATTGACTTCGATTATAGACAATACTAAAAAGGAGAACGTGCAATATTAGATAACAGTTTTTTTCTGTTTGAAAGCTCTTAACTTTCCGCAATTAGTAAGTTACAGGTAATCAAATAGAAGCCCATTTAAGTTATGTTATTAAGATACCTGGAATTGGCTTCTTTTGGTTGTCCATGTAAGTTATACTTAAATTGGCTTCTATAGGTAGCTTGCAACTTAATCAATTCTGGCTCATTTATCTTGGGCCAAAATCTGAGAGTGAAAAACGTATCTAAGGGATGGGAAGTCTAAATAAATCTACTTTATAAAAGTCTTGAATTCAATCATTCGTTCACTGACAGACAACGCACAGATGAAACCGCTTGGTCATGAAGCAGGCAATTTTGCGCTAGAATTTCAAATAAATCAAAAATTAGTAATTAGGAAGAGATTTTTGAAAATTCAGCCCCTAAGGGACGAAACAGGGATGAAAGTTTGTATGGAAGTTAATAATTTTTGCCGATGGGAAACCTAACCGGGCGCACGCCTTGTAATTTCATTATGTTTTTACAAATTCAAAAGGACAAACGGCAAAGGCTTCACATTAAAAAAACTGATATGCCAAGACAGTTAAAAAATATCCACGAGTAAGGTGCCTAGATGCCCAAATGAATCAAAAATTGCTTCACCGCCAAAAATGACAGTTCGCCATAATTTATTTGAATTTTATTAGACAAGCATTTAAATTAACGATTTGTCTAGTTTCTCATTACTTTGACATGTAGTAAAAGTCAATTAAGGATTCGTGATCATAGGTGGGCGTTACAACAACCTGATAGATTTCATGCCCATTTGTGGATTTTATTACTTACATGTTCTTCAGTCTTACATTTTCTCAGGCTTTAAGCAATAGTCTGTGGGTATACTTACTGCAAGAATTGCGGTTCCCCTTTAAAGACTCCCGCAGACTCTAATAGATAAATTTCTATGAAGGTTTCATAGATGCCTGTTTGCGGGAGCCTTAAATTTACTGCTGTTCACTAACAGCACTTAAAATGAAACAACGTTTTCGGGGTACTTGGAGACTGCGAGAAGTGATAGTTTCTCAATTGATAATTAAGTGCCGTTCTTAACATTAAATACAATAGGTACCATGCCGGGATGAAAAACTTAGCCAACCACAGTCGTCGGCCAAAATTGAAGTAAGAAACCTATAGATATTTTCGAATAAAATTGTATCTTTTTATAGAAAACAAACAGTTAATTGTTTCAATGAAATTTCATTCGAAAACATCCATCGGTTTCTTACTTCAACTTTGTCCGACGACCCTTTTGGTGACTGTACTTAGTTGCTGCTGGAAGGTTTTTACGCCACTTTTTCTTTCCAGCTAAAGCACTAGGAAGTGATGCAGGGCGTGTGTTTTGGAGGACTATCTTATGTCATTTTAACGTTTAAAAAGTGCTGATTCTCAGCGTCATCATCATCATCATTTTAGCCGAATACGTCCACTGCTGGACATAGGCCTCCTGCAAACGGGGAGGGGATTGCCATAATCGCCACGCTTGGCAGGCGGGTTGGCGATCGCAGTATGGTGGTAAAATGTATAGATAACGCTGCTGCCCATTCTCTGGTAAACCCCTTAGTCGCCTTCTACGACACCCACGGGAAGAAATGGGATGGTGCTATTCTTTTACGTCCGGCACCACACTTTTGATTTTATAGTCGACCTCATTATTATTTGCAATTACTAAGGATGAATATCCCTTGCACGTTATAGAACAACATGGGGTAATTTTTTATATGTGACAGTTAGATAATTTCAACCTTAATAAAGTTTCAATTTACGGGGAATCGTTGCGAAAAGTGGTAGGGATAGCAATAATTACAAAGTGGACCATATCGAAGTAGCTGACTGCCCCTTGGAAGTTACTTTAATATTTCCATATGAGACCATAAAGTTGTAGATTTATTTGAATTTAAATAAAGAAGCTCCCTTCTTTTTATTAGATGTACTGACGTCATGCATTATTACCTCAAACTGGTGTGAATTTAAACGATTTTGAAAGGAGGTGTCATGTCCCAAAATTTAGAGGGGCTCAAAATCAGTATTTAACTTCAATTAGCGTTAAATTAAAAGGCACTGTCAGTTTAATTATTTCTCGATTCACCTAAAATAATCCTTATTAGTCACACGAGCTCTAAACTGCCATACCCACACTCTTCAAAGTGTTATTATTCTCGAATTTCATCACTTGTAAACTCTTTAAGCGCTATAAAACCGCAAGTGGCAGCGGCCATATCGTCATAATAACAATAAACGACCGTCGAGCGATCAACCACCGACAATTTCAAAAAACAAGATTGTTCGAATTTCGAACTCATTATACACATTATTTTGGAGCTCCAAAACTTAACACTACTTATCTCACGATCTTTTAAAAAGTATTGCTCATTATCCGTATATGAGCCGGACACAAAGCACGTATATCAAACGGAAAGCATCCACAGCTAAATCAGCTCTCAACAAAATAAATTTTCGCATTGACATACGTCGGCCCAGCCATAAATATTGATCTCTTTTTGTATCCTACAAACATTTTTATGTTGATAAAAAAATACTTCCCAAATAACTCTGGACGCGTATAAATAAAGTGTGGTAGTAAATGTCAATAATATGCAAAATAATGGATGTTAATCTTCGAGTGGATTTGTGATTTGCGAGCGAGCGCGCTTCAAAGATTAGCCGACGGATTCCATGATGGCGTACGAATACCGTGTTTTTATAGCCAGCGTCAGCGCTGGCTTCTCGACTTATATGCGATATACCGTCTGTCAACGTAATCCATTTACATAACGTTTGTATGTGCTTAGATACTGCTTCTTTGCTTCGTGTTATTTGGAAATTGATTAGCTTTTGCGCTTAGGTAATTGTTAAACGCATTTTTATTCTTTTGTTCAATGACAAAAGAATAGAAATGCGTAATTAACAAATTACCACCCATAGTCTACACTGCGCTGGATGTAGACTATGGCTGGTTTCTTACCTCGGAAAATGGAAGCGACTCTTTAACCGAAGAAAAAGCTAAAGCTTGTAAAAATGTTCCTCGCTAAGAAAACAAAGAAAATCCAAGTATTGTTATTTTGTACAAAGCCCTGATCAATGTACAGACGCTAGCACATCAAGTTATTCCAAACTGTCAAATTTTCCCAATTGAACATGAACCTACAATGACATCCTAGGCAGTCAGTTCGGCTACAATTTTCTGACTGGTCAATAATTATACCATGACAGCTTTCTTATTAGTTGGTGTCGTAATTGAAAAAATTAAATAAAAATAAATATTTCTCTTGATTGTCATACAAAATGTATAATAAGTATTGTTAAGGCCCTGGTTCTTGCGCTATTTAGAAACACCAGTACTATACACCGTGACATTTTAATCGTCTTATAACGGCAGCCCACTTCATGTATACAATGACTACAATACATTTAAATTGAAAAAAAAATACATATGAATAATTAAAAAAATGAAAATATCATTCACTAAAACGCATGACGTAGTTTGAAACACCCTGATATGGATCTCTATTAATATGGATTTCATCTGGAATTAATGATGGAATGTAATGGAATAGAGATCTTCTACCCTTGTATCTTCTTCCCTTCTTCTAAATATGAAATACCCCGTTAATAATGTTTATCGTATTACCCTCCAGTGGATCAAAGGGCACAGTGGATCCTTGGGTAATGATGCCGCAGATGAACTTGCGAAGAGAGGTTCAGATACGAACGTGCTAGGCCCGTACCCACTTCTCCCCCTGCCTTTCTCACAATTTCGTGCGTGGATTCGCCAAAGATCAACCGAACTTCATAATAACCGATGGTCACGGGCTACAGACTGTAGACAGTCAAAATTGGCTTTGCCGACTCTAAACCCGCGATTAACCAAAAAGCTTCTCAGCCTGAGTAGAAATAACCTTAGAATAATCATAGGAACAATTACGGGCCATAACCCCCTTAACAAACATCTTCATAATATAGGCGCCACAGACAGCCCGCTTTGCAGAAGCTGCCTTGACGCCGAGGAATCAGCCGCCCACGTCATCCTAGAATGCGAGGCCGTGGCTTCTCAATGTGAAGAAATCCTCGGAACAGTGAGGTCGCTCCGCGAAGCCTGTGAAGCTCCCAGGAAGCTTCTGTGCTTTTGGGCAGAGCTAGGCTGGCTTTGTTAGCCAGAATCCCCACGCACAACGGACCGAATGGGAGTCTACGTGCGGAAAAGGGAGTCCCATCATCATCATCAGGGTGTTTCTTAATTCTAAAGCATTATTTAATATTCTTAAGTAATGATAACATTTTTTTAATTGCGCCTAGAGGTATTTTATGTCGGATACATTGAGTGAACCATCTTTGTAAGACGACTAAACTGTCACGGTGTAATATCTTTTACTGATCATTCAATTTGAATATTTTTTTAATATGTATATATGTTTTTTCAAGTAGAACACACTGAACTACGCATTCACTCAACATCACCGGCCAAACCCGATTTCAGGCCAAACTAGTTTGTCCTAGGCCAAACTGGTTTATTAAACCGGGGCACGCCGATTAAATGGGTTAGGTTAGGTTAGGTTAGAACTGTGACCAAAAGCGCGCGAGCCGAGCGAGCGAAGCGAGCGGTGCCGCGGCAGCGGCCGGCGAGCGTTACTTCCAAAGGCTGTTAACGAAATGGCTAATTAAGCTAGTTGGCTGCGACATATCACACGTAGGATAAGTCTATTTGGCCTAGGACAAACTAGTTTGGCCTGAAATTGGGTTTGGCCGGTAACATATATATATCTTTTACTGATCATTCAATCTGAATATTATTAATTTTTTTCAAGTATAACACACTGAACTACGCATTCACTCAACATCTTGCAATATATGTAACATATACTGTGTTCTGCAATAAAGATGTGATTTGATAAATTTAAGTTCTGGATTATAATCAAAGTTCTGAACCATTACTAGTGGCATCCACAATTTTCCATTCGTCTCTCCGTGAATAGGTCGCCGACGATAACGAAAGCACCGCCCACTCGCGACCCGATGACATTGTTTATTATTTTTGTTGTTGCTCGTTGCGAACTGTGCAAATAGTAATTAATTCCTACACACTTTCTCTCCTGAGTGCGATTAGCCGACGCTAATTCAGACGATGACCTGTCTACCTACTTTGGTTGAAGGACGAAAGTTATGATTCGATTTTAGACGATCTCTATCGCCTACGGGGGTAATGCAATGTTGAAAAGTATAATTATACTTAAGTTTTGTAGACTCGTTCCTTAATGTGTGTGCTACGATTTATTATAATTTGTTTTTGAATGAGGTAATTATATGCTATTGATTCTCTGCTGGTCTAAGCTCTTCTTCTTATACCTTTTCCATATCTAATTAAATACTCAAATTACACAAAAAAAAATCGGGCTTCAAAATGTGAAGCCCGATTATTTTTCAGTCGAAATTTCTTGATGGCGAATTCATACGTCACTGTTGTGTTTCGCCTTCTTATAAAATCTGTCATTCAATTCCAACCAAAATAATAATTTTGAACTCTTCTTCTTGCTATTCCATATGTAATTAATTAGGTACTCATATCACACAAATAACATTAAATCGTATATCAAAATTTGTGTCTCTTCAGTCCAAATTTTTGTTGGCGAATTCACACGTCATTGTTGTGTTTCGCCTTCTTATAAAATCTGTCATAAAATTCCAACCAAAATTATAATATTAGTACCTACCCTAAAATTATTGTAAACATTTAAAAGCCTATTTGGACATTTTCTTTTATAACGTGCGAGTCAGACCGCTGACGTGATCACATAAAGACTGGGCCCTAAAATGTGAAGCCCGATTATTTTTCAGTCGAAATTTCTTGATGGCGAATTCATACGTCACTGTTGTGTTTCGCCTTCTTATAAAATCTGTCATTCAATTCCAACCAAAATAATAATTTTGAACTCTTCTTCTTGCTATTCCATATGTAATTAATTAGGTACTCATATCACACAAATAACATTAAATCGTATATCAAAATTTGTGTCTCTTCAGTCCAAATTTTTGTTGGCGAATTCACAGGTCATTGTTGTGTTTCGCCTTCTTATAAAATCTGTCATAAAATTCCAACCAAAATTATAATATTAGTACCTACCCTAAAATTATTGTAAACATTTAAAAGCCTATTTGGACATTTTCTTTTATAACGTGCGAGTCAGACCGCTGACGTGATCACATAAAGACTGGGCCCTATGACACCCTAATTCAGTATAATCTGCTGACATTTTAACATGTACCATTATGTGGAACGGTACGGGTTGTTTTTACAACTGTACTAAAATTCATTACCAATATATTTTAAAAGTTTTATGACACCGCATGATGAGGTGGTTGTACAGTGTTGCCAAAAGCCGTAAGTACCTAAAGGGCAAACGTGTCAATATTTTTTGCTGAATATATCGTTACTTGCATTGAAGTCATCAATTCATATCAAAACTATATTGTGCGAGAAATTAAACAAATAACTATTTTTCTTCCATTAATTTCACCAAAATATTGCACAGTATTTAAGAAAGCCCTCTGTCAGTCTGGCAATACTTTTCGCCCACATGCATCCTGTCGACAGGATGTTCAAATGTCGCCTGTAATCGCCCTAATTGCGGCACCGGTCTAATTTAACTCGCACCACGTAGGTGTGTTAACGCCCTTACATTTCCATCTCATTGCAGGTTGATTCTTTTGTTTTGACGTTCTTTTTTTAGCAATCATTGATGTTATTGGTAATTATAGTTTTCTATACACAAAAATGCTTATTTATAGTTGGATAATAACTACTTTAAATTCATATGACTATAAGCACAAGATTTATAGTGGGACTAACGTATTACAGTGTATTGTGTAAATATTCAAAATTATTTGCTTCAATCAGATAAAACAGCAATTAAAGAATTTCTTTCTCAACTCAAACAAATATTCGACGACAATGCAAATAAATCCAAAACATTGCGTCATCAAAATTTTAATTATCTAAAACTGTATCACTACGGCATTTTAATGTCTACTAATTGGAGAATTCTAACCAAACCAGATTAACATAAAATCATAATTCTATTTAGTCAAAATTCGAAAATGTTGAAGACGATGAGCGAATTCCTTACATACGCGCGGTGCCTTTTATGACTGTACACATTTTATGACCATTACTACTGGCACCCATAATTTAAAGGTGTTTAATGTTAATATTTTGCGTTCGACTCGAGAATTCTTAATAACGCATAAAAAGCGATCATGTCCACACGAAATTACCAACATTGAGGGCTTGCCGACATATGAACGCGTAAATGGAGAAATAATTGATTCTAATGATAAACGCGATGTGAAGTGATTTCATTGCACTTGCATTCGCATGACATTACGGCCTGAATAATGATGCGACAAAAAAATGAGAACACGCGTTAACGCATCTTTGTTTGTGAGTGCATATTGCATTTTTGTTAAATTGTAATTTTATGATGGACTTGGTTTTGCATGTGACTTTGTCCATAGTAGAAAGTCGATCACCTCCATAGATTTCCGAAAAAAATTATATTCTTAGATTTTTACACGCTTTATATTAGCTTCACTTGTATGTTTGTATGTAACCGACTCCTTAGAGCGCGATTTTGACCCACTTTAAACGGTCAGATTTCATTGAAACTTTGTAATCTTGTCGAGGACCGATGACAATTCAATAATTAAAAAAATCACGTTTTTGTAGTTAGCAGAATTAAAAAATAGAAAATAAATAATAGTTTAAAAAACACGCTTTAAAAACCAAACTAAAAAGGAGAAAATCATTTAATTCAATTAAAAAGCGTGGGGTGCTTGACATTAATTGATTATAAAAAATACCTCAAAAAGCACCCCACGGTTTTTAATTGAATTAAATTATTTTCTCCTTTTTTAGTTTGGTTTTTATAGCGTGTTTTTTAGTTTTTTAAACTATTATTTATTCTGTCTACTTCTTTTGTGTTTGGAAGATCTTTACGAAATTTGCTCATACCATGATGGAAAACAAATGCCAGTATTTTGGACTAGCAAATCTTCGATAAATAACTGGCAGGGTGAGCCACAACTCGCCTAGAAGAGACACCGGACAAAAAAAAAACAAGACTCCTACAAACTGGCGCGACGCGATTTCAGTAGAACAATTTCCATGAAGTTTTAAAAACAAATAGTAGAAACAGTCTATTCACCATGGTTGACATATAAAAGGATAAATCGAGGATCATACTAATTTATCTGTACAATTGAGCAACAAACAAACAGACAAACAGAACATTCTTCTAGACGTGTATATCAGTATAATCGACGGTGTCGTTACGTCGTCGGAGACCGCGGTGGTCTTAACATTTATCGTTTTGCTGTCAATGGAAAATGAGAATCGTGAATACTCACCACCATTTTAATATAAGCTTAAACGATCGTAAGATTATTTATAAGTGTGATCGATATTGACTTAAGTGTTCTAAATATAGATCCTGTACTGACATTGAAAACGGTGAGTGAGGTTTTGATTAAGTTAGTAAAGAATATTTACTCTTTTATCTTCATTCTATCTCTATCTGTCTACTCTTTATCTTTTGGGGGAGGCCTATGTCCAACAGTGGCCGTCTTTCGGCTGAAATGATGGTGATGATGATGCCAGTAGGGTAGATTACTGATAACTCCTGGCTTTATTTTGGGAAACTCAATGAGGTAAATCGGTGATTGAGCTTGTTTTATCCTTAGTTATTTACATCTACATAATCCATGTTTAAATTAGTTTGCGGTCACTTTTATAAATTAATTCTATAATAGATGATGTTGATGGCAAACATTTAAATAAGATTTTTGGGATAATTGTTTATGAGTTTCCAATACTTAGGTTTGTGTCAGTTTTTATATATTAGATCCTGTAGTCCAGCGTCAGGCACTAGTTGTCTGGCATTTATGCTGAACTCGGCCTTTTTGGCGCAGCCGTGAGGCACACTTTGACGCACTTTAAACTTTTTGTTGGTTTTTTATTTTTATTATTTTGCTGTATAGGTACTGTGTGCCTTTTTAGTCTGTGCTAAATAAATGTATTTTCTTTCTTTCTTTCTTAGTGACATTGTAAACGGTGAGTGAGTTTATGAATAAGTTAATAAAGATACTCCCACTCTTTCCCCCTTATTTATAAACCTTGCTTAAGGTTAAGTAATGATTAGCGTCTGTTTAACCAAACATTTTTGACGTTTAATCATCCCTTAACTTTCATCAAAGTTTATAAATATCGTGTTCAGCGTTGTACGTTCGAGTTTAGGGATGTAATGGGATTTCTGACCATTTGCTGTAAACAAGTGAATTGCTAGAAGAATCGCGCGAATAATATCTATTATAAAAAGTTATATTAATTTATCAAAATTAAATAATGGAGTATTTCGAGAGTTATTTATGGGATGTTGAAACTAGTCCCCTTTTTCCAAGTTAAAATAGTATATCACAGTTCGTTTTCATTTGTAATTTTCCGCTTAGTAGCCTCCTTGTCAGCTACTTATTCTTTAATTTTTACTACCCCTTGATATTTTTCATACATTTTCCTCTCCCATTCTCCGTCGGATGACATCATCAGTCCAGACAGATGACATCACTGCTTATTAATACAAAATACAGCCTAATTCAAATGAACTCTACAGCCTCCGCCCATCATGTCTTCACGTCAGCCGCGCATTCTTCAAACGATAACCGGACAAGTTATTATTTAAGGGCTCTCCCACACAGTCTCGGCGCGTCTTCGCGTCTTTGCGATATCTACCTATCTCTAGTTTATCTTTTTATGTAGTTGCTTGTTGTGTACATTTTAACTTCAGGCAAAAACGGCAGGGTTGTCACTAAAATCATCAATACATTATGTCCAAATTGTCCTATTGAATAAGTACTTTCTACTTGATGAAATCAGGACATTTAAAGACAACTCTAACTTAGACAGTTATACATAATTCTGTAAATATTTTTTTACGGTTGCGAATCATATTTTATCAACATACCAGTCTTACCAAGGGGTACCGTTTTACCCTGGGTTGTGGAGGTCAGATAGGCAGTCGCTCCATGTAAAATACTGGTATTCAGCTGCATCCGGTTAGACTGGAAGCCAACCCCAATATAGTTGGGAAAAGTGATACTGATTTGCAAATTGCCAAAAGTGTAAATGAATTTCGCAGAATATCTTAGCGCATCCTCCTTAAGAACGAATCGCGCTGTCGCAGAGTCGCAACGTTACATACCGCGCGTCATTTTCGGCTGTGTGGTAGACACTTAAGCCTGGCATATTGTGACCGCATCCCGTGTAGTATCTGATAGTCATCTGTGGTCAACTTATGAATGGACCCTTTAGATTACTGATAACTTCTGCCTTTAATTTAGGAAATTGAATGAGGTAAATTGGTTGTTTAGAAAATATTTTTGATTGAGTTTGTTTAATCTTTCGTTATTATAATCTATGTTTAAATAGGACTGCGGTTAACTTTATGAATGAATTATTTGATAGATGATAAAAAAAAACCGGCCGGAAAGGTTAATTCGATATTTGAGATAATGATTTTTGTAGGTTTCCAATTGGTTTGTGTCGCTTTTTGGTTTCAATAGTTCTGGCATTAAGAACACTGACACTTGACACTTTGAAGTAGCTAGTTCTAATAGACTATCCTTATTAGAGTAATATATAGTAGCCGGCGAATTCATGCATCAGAATGGAAAAGTGCCTTTTTTTCTCCAGGTCCACGGTAGGTTCAGCCGTCCAGGTTACCTACCTGTCTTTCATAACAATCAATTGCATTGTTTAGTCGTGATTAGGTAACAAAGTTATTTTTAGCATTTATTATATTAGTAGGAATTTATGGATAATAATGCGGTTAGAGAATCCCAGTGTGATGTATATTAATCATAACTTCAGTTTTTATGCAACCGCATAAGGAAAATTGGTTGTTCCTCGAAAAATTCTTTTTTTAGAAGATCGAATACTATATTTGCTGTCTAAACAAATTATTCTTTGTTTGCGGTCAGTCAACAGTTTGTAGAGAGCAGTCAAGTGGATTCTAATGAACTGCTAAATTAAAGTGAATCAAAAGTATTTTTATATCGTTTATCGTCAAGGATTTTTTTATTATTGGTGAACATTTGTGTAAGGTTGCAGCTTCCTAGGTTTTTTTAGGATTAGAACAGTCAGTTCCTTTTTGTTTATATACATTGTTCTAGGACGACTTTTATTTATTTACGAAACACTATCCGCTTTATTTATAAACGCTGCTAAAAGTAAAGTAATGATTAGCGAAAGTTTCACCATACATTTTAAAGTTTAAACATCCACATAAAATAACAATCAATAGAACATAGTTTTGTTGAAAGACCTCAAAGTCAAACAAATTTAAATTCATGATTGATAACAGCGTTAAGCATGACCAATTAAAGATTCAGAAGCCACGTCACATGCTTAATTCGTACCAAAACCTTTGCATACATTTGCTTCAAACATGTAAATTTGAATATCTAAACATATACAAAAGTGTCGTGGACGCAATAGCGCATCGCGTCGAAGTCGACGCGTATAAATTAGGTGCAAGCGACGGCGCGGCGCGGGCGCAACAAAACTACACGCCGGCGAATATCAGTTCAAACATCTAAATGTGCTTTTATATTTTACGATTGTTTGAGAGGGTTGTGGTCGTGAGGGTATTTAGAGGGCTATTTCTGATGGAGATAAAATAAAATTGTATCATAAAAGTGGTTTGAAATCAAATTAATTTAACTAAACATCCAAGGAGTAGCGAAGCACCATTATGTAGACGTGAACGAACTAGCTGCGGTATACTTGACCTATCTTCTTCTTTTTAATGTAAGTTCCATAGTTTTAAGTTTATAATGTCAAAGGAATCCATCACTTTTTATTCACATTTCCAATTTGGGACTTGCATGCCAGACCACCAATGCGCCCCTGGGTCCCTCGTAATGGCAAGCGACGTCGCGGTAGTGCCATGCGGAGATGGCGGTATGAGCTGGACTCCTTCAATAAGAACTGATCCTGATCAGTTTTAAACAGAGAGAAGTGGAAGGAAGGCAGAGAGGCTTTTGCCCTGCAGAGAGACGTCACAGGCTTTAAATAATAATAAAAAGTCAAAGTCAAAGTCAAAGATCTTTATTCTGAGACAATGGTTATAAAGTTGTTATTGTGTTATTTTGGTGTGCATTTGCACTGCTCCATATTAGGCATACAATAGTTTGAATAATTTGTTATCTTAGACCTAAGTTTATATGATATATATTAATTCAAATAGACATATTTTTAAAATAGAGCTATATTTTGTATCAAGACATAAAAACAGTTTGGCACTAATTCATCACGAATCTGTCGGTTGATTCTCGACAACAGCTTCGATTAAGTTTTTTATTTTTTTGGGCACCGACGAAGCCTCTTTCTTATTAGTATAAATTACCTATTTTATACAAAGCGTCTTAATGTATTGGGCCCATTTACATAGCGGCAGACTTTAGATCACCGTTAGCCATTCTATCATAATTTTCCGCCAAACGAAATCACAAAGGAATGTCCGTTCTTTATAGCCCAATATTTAATTTACAACCGAACATCGTCCTGGTCGTTAGTTATAAAACGCCTTACATTCACAGACGCCGCCGCGGCACCACTAGGCGCCGTTCGGTAACCAAGTGTAGTCTTTTTTCCCCTCCTTATAGTCTTTTTTCAGTCTTTTGGGGGTCCAGACTTCCTTTTTTTAATGAATCGGTGTTAACCTTCGCGTCGAACGAGAACAGGGTGCCGATTGGAGATAAACGATCATTTTCGAACTTGTTCTTTTACGAAAAAACAAAAGTCAAATGGTAGAAATGACAGTATATTCGGCGTTCCCTTTTGTTGGTGATAGGCATCTGCGGATTCTGTAGGAACCGTTTTAAATTAGGCTTTAGTTCTGAATTCAGGATTTTGATGACGATTTTTAGAGATTGATGCTATCTTTGCTAAATCTAAGTTAATGTTTGCTTCATTAAGTTTAAGGAATATCGTGTTTCTGAATTTCCTTAATAGAAACATAATTTTGATTTTAATGGCAAAATTAAGTGATATAGACAGGATTCGGATTCAATTGCATATTTTAAAGCTAAAATATGGATCTATCAACCTCCAAAGTTCTTAAACCTGTAATAATTTAACCATAGGTATACTTAGTTCAAAGGTCAATGAGTAATGTGCTAAACCGATCGTTAAAAATAGATTGTCTATGTAAATACGGTTTACTTCATACTTCACGTTTATTAGTAATAAACGGTAGACCAATCGATTAATATGGACATGATAATTGTTGTACACTAGCGCCATCTATTATGCACTTAAAGAAACGAAAGTTGGTTTCTAGTGAAGCTATAATTTTCTAGAGATTTATCTTCAAAATCATGATTCTTAATAAGTTTGTTTATATTTCATCGAGATTTAAAGTTTAATGATCGTTTAAGTTGGACTATTACTGATTTACCGATAAAGCTTCTGCAGTCTTGCTACTCGCCACTAGATGGCGCGCTAAACGTTGCTGTTAATTGGTTTCGAAGTTATTGATTTATTGGAAGCGAACAGTCTTTTCAGATAAGTAGCATTATCAGCCTATAACATGCCCACTATTGGGACCCAAGCCTTCTCTATGTTAGAGTGAGTCGGTCGTAATCCACCACGGGCCCAGTGCGGGTTGGTAGATCTTCGAATTTTTGGTTCTAGGGCAAGCCGGTTTCCTCACGATGTTTCACTATACCGTTTTAAGAGCAGTGGTGATGAAAAGCAGGAGCCTGGGTTCGAACACACGACCTGCAACTCGTAAGTCGGGGACGCTACGACTAGGCCACCACTGCTGGTATGTTTAATTTGTGGCAAAATTGTGTTAGTCAAAAAGTGACCAAACACAAAATCTTCTGTTTGAATTGTTTCTTAAAGGTGTATCGACGTGTTTGTCTAACAAATTAACCAAAAACATGATTTTTACGTAGATCGATCGATATACAGGGTGATTGGAAGATGGGTGCAAAGCTTTAAGGTGAAGATAGTATAGACAATTTAGAACCATTTAAGCCATGGTTGTCTTAGACGAAGTCTTACCAATTTTTTTTTTAATAAGGTTTAAAAGACGTATTGTACAATTGTTTTATTTTTTCTGAGCTTTAAATGTCTGTAAAAAAAATGTCTAATGACACAGAAGCCTAAAACATGTTTTGCTTGATTGCTTACACATTACTTTAATTAAATAAATAAAAAATGAATTCATTTATCATTCAATTTGGCCATAATTATGCAGTTTACATTAAATTTTGAGAACTTCCGAAAAAAACACTTAAAAATTTGGTTAAAAATATTTGGTAAGACTTCATCTAAGACAACCATGGCTTAAATGGTTCTAAATTGTCTGTACTATCTTCGCCTTAAAGCTTTGCACCCATCTTCCAATCACCCTGTATAACTGTAATTTATATGGTGAAGGTAGGTACATTATCTAGAGTAGGTATTAGATTTCAATCTATTTTATCGGTCGCTCTGTCAATACAGAGCAACACGAAATCAAACTTGCAAATTGCAATCATGAAAATCATCATCAATAATCGTCATCATCATGATTGAGCATGGAAATTGGATCATATTCTAGAGTAACAATATACTCTAGAATATGATCCAATTTCCGTGAACTTCATAACTTGTAGGTACTTAAATCGGTCTCGGTATACTCTGATCACAATTTTTGATTTGCACGAATTTGCACTTTTTTTTAATAAACATAAGTACCGCACTTAAAAAAGGTCAAGATTTATAAAAGCTTAACAGAATTATTAACTCAACAGAAAAATAAAACCAATTTAAAATAAGAGCTTTTAACACTATAAATCTTACCCTCCTTACCGAAGCTAAGACATCTCTATCTGTCCCAAAAAAGCATCCCATTAAACCTTATCTAATCCAAGAGTGATAATTACAAATGTTCCAATAATCTTTACATTGAAAACTAACAAATTAGCAAAGTGATAAAACAAGCTATCGATAAGGGAAGGGTGTGGGCGAGTCCATTCATAAAGGTGGTCCAACAACAAATAATTATCTGTGGTCTCAACAAGGCACTAAAACCTCAGTGGATCTGCGCAGCGAAAGGGATGGACTTGGGTTTGCAAAAAAACTTTTCATCGATACTTGTCGGCGATTTATTTATATATAGGACGAAATGAGTCTATGTATTATTAATCAAAAGATATTTATAGCTACGATTTTACATAGTTAATGTTTCACTAAATGTGTCTATTATAGGACTGACTTACTGGACTTTTACAGCGAGCTTATAGCTTGTTCGATTGAAGTGTGTGATTGTTATTTTCTCTTGTCTCAAAAGTATATGTTATTAGTAAGCTTTTAGGTTAATCCTACTAATATTATAAATGTGAAAGTTTGGATGTTTGTTACTCAATCACGCTAAAACGGCTGAACGGATTTGGATGAAATTTGACACACAGATAGTTTATTGTAACCTGGAATAACACATACAATAATTTTTATCCCAGTAATACGTTCCCGTGGGATAATTACCGAACTACATGCGGGCGAAGCCGCTGGCAAAAACAAGCTATCAATAATTTTGCCAACGTTGTAGAATACCAAATTCATAAAGTTCGGCAAACACAACAGCAAATTATCTGTTGCCACAACAAGACACTAAACAGCCAAGTATTTATGACTTATCTCATCGTAATGTGCAGGGATGTACCTGGATCTTCAAAATATGAATGATTAACATCAGCAACTCAACATCAACCATTTATTTGAATACATTTTTACAAAGCCAAAGCATTTATTTAAATTAAAACATTTTCAGATACTTTTGAAGTGACAAGAAGTCAGCCACTTAGTCAGAAACTTGAAGCCAGTTACCCGTTGCAAAACGTAGATCTGTATGGACAAGAACGGGCAGACAAAACCGTGGACACTCTTTTAAAAAAATGGTATCTTTCGCGTACCTTAATCCGTCCCTGTACAAAGCTCTAAATCGCCGGCGCCTTTTCATGTCTAACCGCGGGATTATAAACCATTCGTTAACTTCACATTATTATATATTCCCGAGCGCCACCGGATGTGGGTGGATTTCTTTACGGATTAAAGCCTTCCGATGCCGCCCTAATTTTCATATTTCAGCAAACATGTTTATGTGTGAATTTGAGTCATCAAAAATTTGTTCTGCTATGGAATATTGGCCTCCCATGAAGACTGCTATAATCATCACTTTAGAATTTGAGAGTGAAATACTTATGAAGAATTGGTTATGGTTGATGTTTTTGTTTTATTGTGAGTTGCTGTCATTTTCTTTGAAAGTAGGAATAACAAGAAAATGTATGAGTTTCAATGGCTATGATCATATATGCTGCATTGGGCACGCCACGATAGTGGCGGTAAGTCCCCTCTTTGAGGAGTGGCTTGAGAGGCGGCATGGCGTCCTCACCTTCCGCCTGACGCAGGTCTTCACCGAACACGGTTGTTTCGGGAGGTTCCTGTTTCGGATAAGGCGGGAGGAAGCGCCCGGGTGTTTCCACTGCAAAGATCGCCCTGAGGACACGGTGGAGCATACGGTAGAGGTCTGCCCGGCTTGGGCAGAGCACCACCGTGTCCTCGTGGAGGCGATCGGTGGCGGCGATCTCTCGCGTCCGGCACTGGTCCAGGCCATGGTACGGAGCGAGAGTGTATGGGTAGCCGTCACCTCCTTCTGCAAAGCAGTAATGCTCGCGAAGAGGGGGGCGGCGCACGTGAGAGAGAGGCAGTATATGCGCCCTCACGGCCTTAGTCCGCAGGAGATGCCCTGGCGTCGGGAATCCCAGGCTGATTCCCGGCCACCGTAGGCGCAGGCTTGCGGACTGCGAGTAATGGGTAGCTCGCTGTCCGGTAAGGAATAACCCCGGGTCGACGGCGCGTTGTATTCCACGCGCGCCTCAAAGAGATGGCAGCATCAACTGATGGGCCGAGGCAAGGGCCGATGCTTGCCAGGGGTGTGGGTTGTTCATAAGAGATATCGCAGCCCCTGGCACACAGGCAACTGAGGGAATACGGGTGGGTTTTAGTCAGTAAAAGTCTGACACGCCCTCCTGCTTTACTCAGAGCGAGAGAAGTTATTTTATGATTTCACACCAAAAAAAAAATACATATGCCTATGCTGCATACACACGCAATGCACAATCGCAGAAAATTTCAAACCATCACGTAACGGATTTCGCTTATATTATAGTACACCAATAAGTATTGCTTACTAGGGAGGAACCTCCAATACCCGAATACAGTTCGTATTTTTTAAAGATTATGATCGAAATCCAATCGAATAAGTTTGAACCGTCACCTAATTATAGATAACACTGTCTTTAGTTCAACTCTTCGAGGTGGTTCTAGATTAAGGAACCTACTTAAAACTGGGCACAGATAAAGTTATTCAAAGGAATACTAGAAAGGGATTCTGAAAAATATGTTTATTACTGTAGATCTTATAAGGTGCTACCCAAAAAAAAGGTTTTCGTCGCACAGTTGCGCATATTGAACCAGAAAAATAAAAATGCGTGTATTGTTAAATGTTCAAGGAAAACACTTATTCAAAAATATTTCATAAAATAATCATAATAATATCATGATAAAACAATCGTAAAACTGAGCTCAAAAAAATATCGCTTATAGTTCTCAAAAACTTGAGCATAAGCAAACTATCGATCATATTTATGTAAAGATAATAAAGGGAATTTAATGAACTAACGAAATGCTAAAAAACTATTTCACTGAACTGTGCAGTTATTTTTTAATGTCATTAAAACTGTAATTCGATTCAAATAATATCAAAAACATAGCTGATTTGAACCTTATTTGTTGCCGCAATGTACTATTGTCAAGTACCAACAAAATTTATGCTTTTTACCATGCATTATGACACTTTATTTTAAAACTAGATGGCGTCGGCATTTGACAAGAAATGCCGAAACAAACTCAGAGGTCATGGTCTCGTTTATAGTGCGCTAACAACCCGTGTAAAACATTTTCGACCTGCATTAAAATATAGTGGTGTGATCAATTCAAAGTGGAAGATAATTCATCAAACAATTATTTGGCATGACGTTTGGTTCCTAAATAACACGCATATGACCTACTGAAATGATTTGATGGAGAATGACGCACAACAGTCAAATTATATGTGTTTAAACGGGATTTGCGGTTTCTTTGACGTTAACCAGATCAGGCTTTTATATTTTATTTTATTTAAGTAATAGTCCGCAGTTTACTGAATATCGTTTTTAAGATTGGGTTTCGCTTCTAAAAATTTTAAACGTTCACAACTTGTTAAGATGAAAACGTTGATTCTGTCTTCGAAACACATGGATAGCAATTTACTGCTCGACGTCTATTTTTATCTCTAGTTTAATTATTATCCATCGCAGCATTAAAAAACTGGATTTTTCTTTTACATCAGGTATATAACATACTTAAACCAGGCACTCCATGTCCCAACTGATCCGTACCCGACTAATTTGCCAGGACAGGCCCATAATTCGAACTACCGTTTAAGTCTAAAGTTGTTCCTCAAAAAAACCCGCAAAACAATCAAAGATACTGATCTCTATCGTCATTAGCTACTCATTCACTAAACCATTCACACGCCCACAACTCCAGAACATTTCACTCCAAAATCTCCAACATCCTTAATCTGTAAGATAACACTCGTTTCAACAAATAGGTGCAAAACCGCGGCGGCTCAAAGCGACAAACCCCTAAGATACACAGATAAGGGAAACCTCGAAAAACTGTCAGTTTGCAAAACTTACAACATTGTTTTACTGATAAACATCTGTGCAAGACCACTCAATGAATATAACTGTACCTGCTTCCTAACTATTATGTATTACAATGAATGTAATCTGTAAAGTAGCCGACAATAGCAAACAAAGTGTTCTGGCCCTCATTGTTGCAAAGGGTTTGTAAGCTGCATAGAATTAAATTACATTATACGGGACTTGCAACGCCTTGACGCTTCTGAACGCGTTATAGACGTGTTCGGTGATGCAAATAGAATTGTTTCGGGATTTCATTGAACGATTTAGATGTGGTAAATGGATTTTCCGATTTATTTCACTTGCTGAATAGCGGTTACACTAGTTGTGGTCGTCTTTATCGTGAACGTGAGATCCGTTTTGTGATGCTGACATTTAGAATTTTGTTCTCTGTCCTTGCGTTTTTCCAACTTGTTCAAGGCATGCTTTACCTAAGGATAACACACACACACACACACACATGGATACATTTAATTTAATTAAGAATTATTCATGTTCTAAATGCTATTACTTATTTTATTTTATTTTAATTATCCATACTTATGTTGCTGTGCCCTTACAGGGTCCATAACTGTATCTTAGCTTTAAGCCTATTTGTAACAACTTATTTCACATTATGGCAAATAAATGAAATGAAATGAAGGATATACGAGTAGTATAAAACGAAGTCTCTCTAATAAAACATACCTACTACTCCTACACAACTTCACATTCAATACCCAACAGGCGATTGAAAACATCATTTGCCAAAGCTCGCGCATGACATAAAAGCTCACTAACTCAAACTATTTTCATTAAAATATTGCGTTGGCTAGGACCTTCAAAAGACTATCTCAACTTATTTTTTTTTAAATTAATGGTATACCTCAAAGGAAAAAAGAAGGAATATTAAACACTTTTTCCAGTTTAAATATAATATAACTGCATATTATAGAACATTTCGACCGTCCTCATAACTTCGCCTGTGTCCAGTACAATACGAGTAGGTACAAACATTCCGCGCGCGAAGTAACACCATATCCTTGGGAATATAACGCTCTCCCATCGAAATATTTCAAAACTCGATCACTATCTCGGCGACTATGCATCGAGTTATTGAATGAGACGTGAAAAATGATGAGCGAAGAGCAAAGGCTTCGCCGACGATTGCTCATCTCTTTTTTGTTGCTCAGAAACTCGACAGGCGAAAAGGGAAGGCGAATTTTGGTGGACAAAGCGGTGTGATGCGACAGTGTTCTCGTGAGGTCTCCAACCAGCGCAGCGGGGGGCTACCTTGCTGCGTCTCCCTGTGGGCATTCTCACAGTTTTGTTGTCACGTAATTAATTTATTGCACTTAGGTAGTGCAATTAAGTGACGATTCGTGAGCAGATGGACGGTGGGGCTCTAATGGGCGGTGTGTTTGCCCTCAGACGTAGGTCCGTTCTCGAAATTGAGATATTAGCGGTATCTGCTTTGGGCAAAATTAGAGCGGCAAGCTTTGTGTGTCACGGGGATTTATTGATAGGTGTATGTTATGTTATTTTATGATGATGTGCCTGTATTCTATGTATCTATCCCTATGTATGGCACCATTTGGGTGGTAGTCAGCACTGATTGGAACCTATAATTTTCTTAGGATTTTCAAGCTGACATGAAGTTTATTTTTGATTTTGAATCAATAATCGAACATGTACTTAAGTATAGCGTTTTGTAAATTTATTTTACGCTTTGTCAAATCAATGCTTCAAATCAAACTCAACTTTTGTGAATGTGTAGGTACTTTTAAAGTAAAAAAAAAGTTTTTCCCTGAACCAAAACCAAAAATAGAGCTTCCATCGCTGACCCCATAAGTCGAACAAAAGTAGCCCATAAGAAAATGCCAGCAGACAAAAACTAGGCTATAAATAGATAATCTAAGTTATTAAATCTAAGGTCAAGATGTCTGTGGGAGAGTTTATTATCAGGCGACTGGTTCTGAGGACATTGTCCACAAACCTGTCTATAATGCGTCATTAGAAGGACCAGTGTACTATCTTGACCATTAAGTAGCGAAATATGAAACTAAAGTCTAATGTTTAAATTCATTTATAAATTTTATGAAATAAAATTAAATGAAATAGTTTATTTTGTTAATAGGGTATCGGAATTATTTTACACACCGTTATATCATCTTTTAATCTAGATGGAGTCGACATTTTCGATCTGACTATCCCTGAGAAAAAAATTGCATGTAGCACCACAGATCGTCGCCAAATCTTTGGAGTTGGGGGAATCCACTTTTCTGGTAGATACAGTCATTTGTCTGGCAAGCAGTCAAAATTCAATTAGGGGGTGGATTTTTTGGACATTACTGGCTAATGGAGGTAAGAAAATCGTGATAAAAGCTAGACTTTCGACCTGTAATAATTATTATCAAGAGTCGCCAACTCGAACTAAGTAAACATGATATATTTATCCCATCTCTATAGAAAAAAAAAACTTTGCCTGATAATTACTGACTGGTATTATTTCATAACACCATGATAGAGTGGTAAGATAATAATAAAATGGACACTTTTGTAAAAAGACCGGTGGACATAGTGATATTATATTACATTTAAATATTGTCTGGTTATGAACTTAGGTATTTATGGACCATTGGGTTACGTGATACAAGTTTAATTGAAGTAGGAAGTGTTGAATGGTTTTGAATAATCATTGGGTAATACCAATGTATATTTAATTGTAAGTTTATTGTTTATTGGGTAACCGTTCCGACGATTTGTATCTCACACAGCCCGTGTGAGACAGAAATCGTATAGGAAGGCCAACATTACCTGTATTTTTCCAGATATAAACCGCAAACTTCACTTGGAGATACCAAACTATCAATTTTAAATACAAAATTACAGACATACCACACTTTATAAAAAAGGTAGCTTGTTGCTAAGTATTAACAGCCGTAAGAGTTGATCGATCAGGTTAAGCTACGCTTGCCGCGGTTGGTCTGTGGATGCGTGACAATCTTTATATACCCGTCCGTGCCTCGGATAGCACTGAAAGCATGTTAATCCCGGCTATCATTCGTGGATATTTGATAGACGGTACGAGTCGTCAGAAGCCCGAAAGTCTGACATTCAGTCCAAGGGGTATCGTATTACTCAGTTACCGGGTTGTGGAGGTAATATAGACAGTCAACACATGTAAAATACTGGTATTCAGCTGCATCCGATTAGACTGGAAGCTGACCCTAACATAGTTCTGAAAAAGGCTAAGCAGATTGACCACACAGAATAACAAAGTAGTAATTATACCTAACCCATTATTCGTAAACGTAAACTTTCAGTTCCGCAAACGTATATAAGTAGCAGTTGCGGTTACACAAAAAAGGTCACGACCATAAATAAATAGAATCAATCAAAATCAAAATATTTTATTTCACATAAGCCTGCATGGGCACTTATGAAACGTCAGAAGCTAGGTGCACGGTTCCAATTTGTCGTTTCCTATGGAGAAGAGCCGGCAAGAAACTCCACGGTTACTCTTTTAAAAATAATTGGCTTTTACAATGTTTTCAAATTACAGTGATAATAGGTATGGGAGGACAGTGCAGGCCAGTCAATAAGTACCAGGTACTTAGAGGAATGAAAATACAGAATAGAAAAACGTCTACAAATCTAGTCTCTAAGGCCTACAACGTTCTCTCATTCACAATATGTAAAAGAATCTACCTATATAAAATGAATCTATTTGAACCAAGTGACATGATTTCGATGACAATCACTGAAAATAAATAGTAGGTAGTAAAATTGATGTATAATGTCAAATAATGACGAGAATATGTCAGACATTGTAAAAAAAAAAATATTAACATTGCAATTTGGGAGCAGTTAATAGACTTTCACACAGTTTTGGTGTTAATGAGGTACCAGGGAAGCCACATGTGCAGAAGGAATTAATGCCAAACTTCCCTGTCTTCAACGTAGTCTTTTATCTTATAATATGCTTTTTTGATAAGGACACGTTTGATGTGAGTTTTAAACTTTCCATCGCTAAGTTCTGTAACCGACTTTGGCAACTTGTTATAGAAGCGGATACTGTTTATTAGAAATGACTTGCTAGTTTTAGTTAATCTAAATTTTGGAATCACAATTTCATCTTTACTACGTGTATTTAGATTATGGAAATCGCATCTTTTTTTGAAAAGACCTAAGTTTTTGCGAACATACAAGATATTTTCTAGAATATAAAGAGAAGGCAGAGTAAGTATATCAATTTCGTTGAATTTGTTTCTAAGAGACTCGCGAGGCCCCATTTTATAGATTGCGCGGATTGCCCTCTTTTGTAAAATAAAAATTGAATCTACGTCCGCTGCCGATCCCCACAGCAGAACGCCATAAGACATAATACTGTGAAAATAAGCAAAGTATACTAACCTAGCTGTGGCTACATCAGTCAACTGCCTTATTTTTCTTACTGCGTAAGCAGCTGAGCTTAATCTGCTTGAAAGCGCTCTAATGTGGGCACCCCATTGCAATTTTGAATCTAAAGTAATTCCCAAAAATACAGTTTCCGAAATAGCATCTAGTTTCTTGCCATCAAGTTTTAAATTTAGACCTACTTGGGGTACATTTGGTAGCGAGAACTTAAGACATTTAGTTTTGTTCGCATTGAGTAAAAGATTATTAGCAGCAAACCATTTCGATAGAACAGCTAGGCTTTCGTTGACATGTAAGACATCCGTATCTTTTCTATCTATTCTAAAAATAAGAGAAGTGTCATCAGCGAATAAAATTATATCCGAGAAGTTAGCCATCAGATAGGGAAGGTCATTAATATAAACTAGAAATAAAAAAGGACCAAGAATATAAAACACATTTTAATAGCTCTACAAAAACATTCGTAAAACACATTTTTCACACAACATACTTTTGAACACAAAGTGGCTAAAAGCTATAAACCGAACGAACCGAACTCACGCAATAACATACGTTTCCATAAAAACATCACGTTTGAACATGTCGGACCGACACAAAACACCAGTTAAAACTAAATCTCGAGTTATGTCCTCCACTGATATGAAACTGCGATGTGAAAGGCTTCCTAATGCACAATTTCATACTTTACTGCCAATAAAAACGGGTGCGGTTGAGATATATGCACCATAAATACATGTTCGTATAACGATAATAGATCGAATAATTTGGTGTAAGATAAATGGAGTTCACCCCGTGTGAAAGGGGCCGCGCGTTGAAGCGCGAGCCGTTGATTGGTTGACGCTTTGGCGGTGAACATTGTGCTCGATTTGTTAAGCCAATTGTTGGGCTCACACGTAGGGGTTTTAAAGTGAGGGGTGAGATTATTGGTTCAAAGTAATTGCATGTATTTTTGGCATTTAAATTAAGTATGTAAGGGATGTTAATTTAAGAAGACATTAGCATTTTCTGCAAATGACATAACTTCGTTGTGACATCCAACAAAAAATAATTATAATTAAGTAATAACATCACTTACAAGCGATTACAAAGATTAGAAATTCCAGCGTAAACAACTTAATTAGCCATATAAATTTGACAGAAGTGGGTGAATAAACCTCTAAAGTATTTCGTCCCGTGTGCACGGTTTAAGCTCCTCGATGATTATCTCGCGTGATAAATGGACCGCGTCAGAATTTATTGTGGGCTCAAACCCTCACTATTGTCTCAATGAATACTTTTTTATTGTCATAATATTATAGAGTTCGTATGATAAGTGGCGTTTAGGATTATGATTCATTTTTCTAAAATAGCACCCTCTGTTATGACCGTCGAGAGTTATTTCGTGTCGGATCGTAAATTGATTTTGATGTGTTTTTTATGGTGTATCGGAATCGATTTTTGTATTTTATTGGCGATGCTTTTTCATATGTAAATATATTAAATTATGTGTCTGATTGAGTATTTGGCGGGTGTCGTAGGAATTTTCTATTTCGATTGAACTTTACAGTCTAGGTTCTAAACCTGTGCTTCAAGAATCTCGCGACAAGGTTGTTGCCTTTTTTACCGTCTCGTCGTATAAATGAGATCTAACGTTTGACAAACTCTTTTAATTTATTGAAGGCACAGTTTATAACGTGTTCATACGTGATGTGTGCCTTAAACGAGCGCTCGCCTTTTAATTTTTAACAAAAGAAGTTAAAATGACGACCATAATCTTTTTATAACTTATATTCTATATGAATACAAATGCGGTGTGCCGATTATACTATATATTATATCTGAATTGGTTTTATGATACTAAATATTTGGACAGGGGTTTTATCGGCGCAGTAACATGATATTTTTTGAGAGATGCTCTTTTGTTTTGTGGTTTTATGATTATTAGTCTATGCGGAAAGACTGCTAAAATTGGTTTCGTGGGAAGTGAGAAAGTGTAAGCATAAAATATATCGTCTGACATGTTTTTGGTCATTTTTGTGTGATATTATGGTATCAGTATTACATCAATTTGGAATAAATCAAAAAGCTTGGCAGAGTTTTCCTGTTATTTGATAAATGATTTTGTTTCTTGTAGTAGGTTTGTACACTTTTAAACGTCAATCAAATTATTAAACCTTGATGAGGTCGGGCTTTCCTTTCTGACTACTCTGAGAAGAAAAGCCGAAACAAACCCAGAGGTCACAGTCAATTTTGAAATCCACACATCTTCTTGGCCAGATCATTTGAGGACCATGTAGGCTGGTGTCAGAAATGGTCTTCTGAGGAAAGAACCACACAGATTGAGTGGACCTGTCCAGTCAGTGCTCGCATTTTTCAGTGATCGTGTAGCTCAAAACTTAAGGAGTTCAATTATTCGACGATCGAAACAAAAAAAGAAGATATGGGTAGTTTTGAGTTCCTCATAAGCTTGTGTGGTCTCTCTAACATCAAGAAGCTTAGTTTCCTTATGAATGTCATTGGCAAGAGGTCATCGATTAAGGTATTATATGAAGTGAACGGGTACCTAAATTTTAAAAAGCTTAGGTATTTTGTGAGCTGCGTTGAGTTTTCCCAGGTGTTAACCATAAAACATTTGATAGGCATTCGTCATAGGATGGAGGCATGAGGTAGTGGTTGTATCAATCAACTTTTACGACTTCTTTTCAATACAGCACGTCAATACCTACTATGACACATAAAGTGGGGCTACCTTGACATAACGGCAGCAGGGCCAGTAGGGTGTGGATGCGGAGCTGAGTCACAAACAACTGGGCATAAGTCCAGACTCCGGGCTGCGACTGAGTAACCCCAGATAGAAAAACAACACACTTTGCCCGACCAGGGAATCGAACCCAGGACCAAGCTAAAATAGCTCGTGAAAAATTTGATGATCCTCGCATGAAAAGTACCTATCTTTTACGCATTGCAGAGGAGCATGTCAAAATGTTCAACTTCGATACGTTCAGATTTAGAAAAGTAACAACGTATCCAACGATTAAATCACGCCCAAACATTAACCTCATTCGACCTTAAAGATCTACAAATCTGTCCTATAAAATTATAAAGGGCTTGCACACCTGTCGGACGCATGCGCGCGACAGCTGTCCAGTCGTGCGTCGCCAATTGTCCATGTGCACCCTGCCTATACGCGAACAGTAATGAGATTAAATCTTTTTTCGTCATATGGGTGTTAAGATGATTACCAGGTGTTTGTAGGGAGTTAAACTAATATGGTATCGGTATGATAAAGAAGGATGAAAGAGTTTAAAATATTCTATTAGAAGATAAAATAATTTTTTGTAGGCTTAGAAACTTTATCAAATTAAAACTTAATTCTACAAAAGGTATTTATATATTATATTTATATTATTATGCGTGATATATTTTTTTTGCGTTACTAAAATTGTTGCGACAATTTTCAGTAAAACCAATGCAAACGCGCTCGTTGAAGTCTTTACTACGCACGAAAGAAAGTATGCGTTCACGCGCTACGCTCGAACGGCTGAACTGAAAAATGCTTACAATTAGGATAATATTGATGCTCGTATGATTAATATTCTATCAAAACAAATATCATTAATATTCACACCATTACACGCAAACTTACATCGTCAAGTATTGTTTGCCAAAAGTTTTCTCGCATTACCATTTACCTATAAAAGAACCTTTATACAATAACGGAAATGCCACCAACGCGCATCGGTACATCGGCATCAAAGCCACCGCGAATTCCTCCGCATATTGTGCGATATCCTGCCAAAGTCATAAATAAAACTGAAATGATCGCCACGTCACCCGAACCGCACAAAAACCATATTTGACGTCTAAATTATTGCCAGTAAGCATTTTCAGCAAGCATACCGCCCCCTCAACAAATCGCCCCGTAGCAGATGAAGCACCCCCAACAATAGATACAGCAAATACATCAGATAAAAGAATTTTCAAAACAAACTCAAAATACTAAAGCGTTTGACACGAGCATCCGCTGCTGAGCAAAAAAGCGTGACCAATCGCGCATGAAAATTGGACCTTATGTCAATATTTTGAGAGGTTATTTTGTGATGGCGCCGCACGTGCTTTGATCCCACGATAGATCTCAATAGCGGTGATTAAAGGCGCCTGTGATTTTTGTTGAATGCTTTTTTTGCGGCCTTCATCGGCCATACAAAATAAACGGCACACTACTGTAAAAGAATATACAATTATTGGGCTTTGAATAGTTACAGCGGGGGTGAAGAGACCATAAATTGTTTTTTTTTTTCTCGTTCCCTTGAATGTTGGAAATCTTTTAAAAATCATAAATGTTAGGATTTATTGTCAGGGGAGTTGGCTGATGTTGACTGTTTGTTGCTGCACTAGTCGCTAATTATACGCTTCGATATGCGGAACCGATGCAGATCGGTTAGGATTTGTGGTTTATTTGTGTATTTTTGTCACTTCATAATGTTACGAGGGTTTCCATTTCAGAGTTTGACATCTAAATGACTTATATGATTGTTGATTTTCGTGACTAATTTATTAACTTGACGTCGAGTAAAATAATGTACAAAATGTGCTTATTAGGTAATAGATCTCTATGGCAAAGATCGAGATTTCTGCAGAAATAGGCATTACCTATGTACGTATTTTTCTGTTCCATTCTTGTTGTTTGTTTGTGTATAAATGCTTAAATAAATAAATAAGTTATGGTTTATCTAACCACACGCCGACCGCGACCGAAGCCGTGTAGCCGTCCGTCACCGGCGACGGCCGAATGCTGTGTTCATAAATAGTAAATACACGAGCGCGGTCGCTTATACGCCGCCCGGGCAGACAGTTGCGACGGCAGCCTTTTGGCAACCTGCGGCGTGTGGATCGTTGGTAGCGTTTGTCGTTTTAGAAAAACCGTAACCTTACAAGCACAAAAAATGTCAAACTTGTGCCCCGTAATCTACGCGTCCTCAAGTCTCCTATCTTTATTGTTCTACCCAAATTTTCTCGCACCATTTTTTCTACAGTCCGCGATTCCCTTGCAACTTCATTGAGGAGCAAAAGGTGTTAATAGCTGTGCTGACGCTCATTATGTGAGTGCGAGGTGCTATCGTAAATTTGTTTCTTCAAGGACACACAACAAAAGGACCAAGTGTCTTTCAAGCCCAAAGTCGAGTTTACAAGAGGCTGCATGAGACGCGCGTGTGGGCCTTGCGTACGTAAGTAGTAGAGTGGATGAGAATGGCATTTGTTAAAACTATAGTTTTGTTTCAGTAGTCCTTTTAACAGTTTAATCTCTTTCTTTTTACTTTTTTCTTTCGTCTCTCTTTTAATAATAAATAAACTGCCAATGGTTTGATAGCCAAGAGCCTCGACCATCACCTAAGGAGGCTTTCGTTTGGCAGCTAGATCAGGGGCTTGATCCTGAAAGCGGTATTTCTGGACACGGCATTGTTAGGAGGTTCCTCTCTCTGGAGCCCTGCCGGTAGCTTGGACCCTGTTCGCGATACCGGTGGGCTACTATTTTTTATATATTTTTAAATGTTTTTATATATTTTATATTTATAAATGTAATTTAAATGTATTTATTTTATTTTAAGTTTCAATGAGCTTTATAGGTAGGACAACAGTTTTTTTCTCAACGCTTTACAGATGTATTTTCTTTCCTATTTTCACAGCTGCGCATAATTTTCTCTTGTTATATTTCCCGGTATTAATGAACAGACAGGAGAACAGAAGGATAGCAGTGTTTTTGCTGAAATCATTCATGAGTATATAGTATATTAACGCTTCTGAAAATCATAGGCAAACCGTTTTCCGGAATCGTTTTTCCAAGTCTAGACAAAAACTAGGTACTTGTTAATTATACCTTGGCTTGTCCACAACAAGCTATCGATCTCAAATCTCAATAGGTCACCACTGTCCTCATGAATGGGTGGTATCGGGGGCTCTTTACAACACACGTTTTGTATGGAATGTTGTAACAAAAAAGCCTTAGATACACACCGTGATAAATTTACATTTACCGTCATTCACCACACCACCCATTGGAAATTGAACCTTATGACTTTAAAATAAAGGTGTGGTTACATTTAGTGGGTGTTAATATTATGTTGGTAAAAAAGAAATAAAATAATCTAACGTGCAAGATCGGTCGGAAGGCTGGGAGGAGTTTGTTTTAGACGCTTTATTAATTATGTCCAATTAATTTTGGAACGGTTCGTCTCTTGAATCGCCATTTTCGTTACGGTGGTCAGTTTTAGCGGTTCGTTTGTTGATAAACTTTTTAAATTATGACTCTGTTAATTTGTTGGGGTATTCGAAAGATATTTTTTTTTATTTGATGAGAAAGTGTGAAAATGGAGGCAAGTGAAAAGGTGTTTAGTGAACTAACTGTTTTAATAAAATTACTTTTCAAAAACGGTTTATGAAACCAATGATTAATGAGTCCTTAAATTTTTAATTAACTATTAATTAGACTCCGGAACAAAGTAGTTGACAAGCCTTAAATTATTACTTCAGAAGTGCCCCATAAAATCGGGCGGTCTCTTTTCTATAAAAAGTCATCGAACTTTTAATATATGCAAATTTGCACAATGTTATTATAAAACCATATTTAACATTTACAATAAAATCTTTTATAGCTCGAAAGGATACCTCAAATTGCTTTATTAGTGCGTGATATTGCTCCGCATTCAAAACGCCACTATCAGGCCACTTATAAAAATCTTTCTAACAAGCGTAAAACGTCCAATCAATATAAAATTAATCGCCGATCAAAAAAAAATATGTTCTCGAACGAAAACTTTTGAGTTTTTTTTTTCGATTAGGTACCTTTTTTGTTGGTCGGTGTCGCCGTGATTTCACACGTCTATAGGTATGTCTTTTATAATATTTTTCGTGGCATTGTGCTAAGCGATCGCCGCTGCGGCGCCGGCGCATCCGATTATGTTATTGTTAAAGGACCAAAATCTTTTATTTGACCTACGCGACATTCCTTCGAGGGTAGTGTTTTGCGGTGCCCACGGATGTTTGGACTTATGTATATTTGTTATACATTGATGTTAGATTTGATACGATAAGCTTAGATCGAGAAGTTTTTTGTTTTAAGTGATTAAGGATAGGGTCCTCTAGTTTTGTGGTTATTAGAATGTTTGAAAAGGTTAACGACATTTTCAAAGTTAATGACTGTATGTTTGATAAAATTCCTTTTGGAATTATATTAATTGAGGTTTGGATTATTCGTTTGTTTAAGAAAAAAGCGAAACTCACATTAAGGTAGAGAAAAGGATGCGACGAATGAAGATACAATAAATTATGAAAAATAAACACGGTACAGATTTTAATTCTAATATTATTATCCTAACTAAATAAAATATAAGTAATACAACAAAATATAGAAGCCCACTTTTCCGGTACATTTCATTCATAAGGCGGTGTGCACACGTAACTCGATACAGACAAACAGATTATTTAACCGTCGTTTTGTATTTGTACTAACAATGAGGACATCATAGTTATAGTATTAGATTACCTTCCGGATTCGTTCACTTGCGGTTTTTAATGTAATGTAGTAATTTTGAAATACTTTCACATGTTTGTTAAAAAATATTGGATTTGTATTAGAAATTAAATATAATTGGTAGAAGCGAAACATGATTTTGTAGTCATATATATGTTACCGGCCAAACCCGATTTCAGGCCAAACTAGTTTGTCCTAGGCCAAACTGGTTTATTAAGCCGGGGCACGCCGATTAAATGGGTTAGGTTAGGTTAGGTTAGAACTGTGACTAAAAGCGCGCGAGCCGAGCGAGCGAAGCGAGCGGCGCCGCGGTAGCGGCCGGCGAGCGTTACTTCCAAAGGCTGTTAACGAAATGGCTAATTAAGCTAGTTGGCTGCGACATATCACGCGTAGGATAAGTCTGTTTGGCCTAGGACAAACTAGTTTGGCCTGAAATTGGGTTTGGCCAGTAACATATATAATTCTTGTTTGAGAGCTCTGCATTTTAAAATGGTTGGCCTTTACAGAAATTATAAGAGCAAATCCATTGAAGATGGTAATACTTAGGTACTCCGAAGGTACCTAAATATTTAATTGCACACTAAGGTAAATAATGTGTCATTGCTCAGGACGAGAATGCTCCTGCAGATTTGAGTTAAAACGAGTAAAATAAATTTGACTAAAAGAGGTACAAATTGGAACCTTTCAAAGTAATCGATAAAGTCTGAAAATTCGATTAAGCAGCTGACAAATAGCTAAGGATAGAGGCATGTAACCAGAACGTGCAGCAAATGATACGTTTGCTGGTAGTTTCGATTCCAGTAACGGTAAAACTATAAACGGCCTCACTCTAGTTTGAGTAGTAGCTAGCAGAAAAAAAATTGAAGAAGCCGTCATTAAAATAGTTACAAATCATCGGATCAAGTTATAACAACACTACAGTGGCGTTAGTCGGTGGTCTTCCGATGTAAATGTGCCAAACGAAGGTAAACATGAAAAAATCGGTAACACTGAAATAGCACACGGCAGCCTAACACAACAGTCACCGACGCCAAACAAACATGGGTGAATGTGGAAGAAACTAGCTTGGGATTACGGTTTCGCTTGCCTGGTAGGGGTATTTTCTTATTGTCAAGTAGGTACGAGGTTTTAATAAATTGTTTGAAACCTACAAAAATCTAGTACACTTACTTTCTGGACATGCCTCGTATTACGAAACTTGTAACGGTACATATTTGAATGATAGCTAATGTTTAGATATTAATACAAATTAAAATTATTACATTGTGTAATACACTACTCAGGTATACTTAATCCTATCCTACCAATATTATAAATGTGAAAGTTTGTGAAGATGTTTGGATGTTTGTTACTCAATCACGCAAAAACGGCTGAACGGATTTGGATGAAATTTAGCAAATAGATAGTTTATAACCTGGATTAATATATATGATAGTTTTCATCCCGGTAGTACACTTGTGGGGTAATTTCCGACTTTCACGCGGGTGAAGCCGCGGGCGGGATGATAAGTATTCTATGTGTTTATCTAGGTTATAATCTATCTTTGTGCCAAATTTCATCCAAATCCATTTAGTAGTTTTTGCGTGAAAGAGTAACAAACATCCATACATCTATACATACAAACTTTCGCGTTTATAATATTAGTAAGGAAGTAAGGATGTTAATCGCGGTTAGATTACAGATAGTATTTTTCTCTCTTCCGTACGTCATCAACATCTACCTAGCCTTTTCCCATCTATGTTGGGGTTGGCTTCCAGTCTAACCAGAAGCAGCTGAGTACCAATATTTTACATGGCACAACTACCTATCTGACCTCCACAACCCAGTCATTGGATAATACGATACCCTAGTAGATAGTAAGACTGGTTGTCAGACTTTCGGGTTTATGACGACCCGTAACGACTGTCAAAGATCCACGAATGACAGCCGGGAACAACGGCTTAACGTGTTTTCCAAGGCACAATGGGGTCTTGCTATGTAAAGATGGTCACCCATCCACGGACCAACCGCGGCAAGCGTAGCTTAACGTGATCAATCGACCAGTGTTATAACTAAGCTATAAGACTTAGCTATCCTGATCAATCACCCACATCTCTCTTCAATACGTACAGACAAAAAATTCTATATTCTTGTAGCAACATAAAGGACAGTGTGAAGAAACAACGCATTCACACGAGACATATTACGGGTCAATTATCGCGGACTGAGCAAACTGTGGCTCTCCGCTATGGGAACCTTGTCGTGGACTATTTATTTATTTTCTCTTCTCACTGGGCAGGGGTTGTCCTTTAGTGTCCTTTTGTCAACTTGGAGTTTATTTTTAAATGGTGTTATAATTTGAGAATTTGCGTTTACGTTTAGTACTTGTTTAGAAAATTTATTTATGTTTATAGGTGAGTAATTATCTTTTAATTTTATTCGCTGCGGAGACATTTAAAAGGAGGTATCTTAACATACATATATTTCAGTATGTTTTTTCAGGTGTTTTTGTGATGAAAGTGCCATTTCAAATAAGAGCTCATTTTTGTAAATACTGTTTAATTAAAATATACCTTGATCTTTTTTGTGGGTCATGAACCGGTCAATAAGAAATGATTTTAAAGTTCCAAAAATACCATCTCAAATGTACCTAAATCATACGATCAGTTTTCTGTACAAACACGTCTCAATACATGACGAACATAATCCCAAAATACATTACATACACACAAAATTAGCATGGCATATTGCACAACAAGCAAACGTTACGCTACTCACTCATTCAGCAAACAAGCGAGTCAATGGGCTACGCCTGAGCAACGTATTTGCATACACTGAATCACACTACTGTTATTTGTCTGCGTATCCTAGACTTAAGGGCCTGATTACACTAGCGGTGACGTGGGAATGGTTTTGCGGTCGCTCACGATTGGCGAAAAGGCAATTTTACGATATTCACTTGTGTGTACGGATGGAGGACTAATTTGCTATGACAAACACGTAAAGCGGTCGCGTTACCAACTAGATGTGCACTGTCGTAGTTTCGCAGTTTTGAATGCAAACATTTAATGCATCACTGTCAAGCACCATACTGAAACGCACATAAATAACAGCAACGTAGTATATAAGTCATAAAGAAAGACTGAGCTCCTGTGTTTATCTCCTGTGTTGACGTTGTACTGTCGAAATATTTAAAATGTGAAGTTTCGGTGTTTACGTCACAGACACCGCGGTGACAAGGACACGCGACATTCGCTCGTGGCCGCGGATTCGCTGGTATGATACAGCCCTTACATAGAATATAATCCAATTGACAATGCGATCTGTAAAGGTACAGGTGAACATCTTGTGTGACTCATAATGACAGTACTGTATGAATCATTATGTTCAGTGTGTGGAACACGGGAAGTGTATGGTGTATGGAGAAGGAATGTCAGCGATCAGCACTATGGATGACGAATCAAAGGTTTCGTTGTATTTTTTTGCACTACGTTATTTTGGCCATGGGGTTTTCAACGGACATAATGACAAAGTCAAGTCATAATCATCATCCGCTCGATTACTCAGAGGTGGTCTATGAGTCTGTGGTATGGCGAATGCACCTATGTAGGTGTAGTTCATTAAGGACTAAAGTCTTAGGTAAAAATAGGTCAGTTCTTTTACTACGCTGACATGCAGAGTGGCAGGGACATCGACTGGGTGATTGATCTACATGTTTTTGTCGATTTTCAACAAAAAAATAAGCTGTTAAATAGAAAAGTGCAATACCTATGCAGTTGTAATGTATGGCAGAACAAAATTTATTTGAATAACCCACGAAAAATTTCAACTCTCTCTCAATCATGTTCTGTATCAATGGTAGCAGGTTGTTCGTGAATATCCCTGCACCATGTATGTCAGCTCATGGTTGCCTTAAAAGACTGGCTAGTCAGCAAGGATGATAGTGATTTGACGGCCGATCTTGCATTGGACGTATTTTAGTAACAACGTTCCGTCACGAAACTAGACATACATGTATCTACTTAATATAGTGCGTTCAATTCAACTTTATTAGTCGTGGTTATGGCACGTGGAGAAGAGCCCTAACGGAATGGTTGCCGAGAAACGGTACAAGGAGGGTTGGCAGACCAATAGCCCGATGGGAAAAGATTGCGGGAAGATATGAAGCGACTCGCCCAGATCAGGGAAGTTTGGCTCAAAAGGGAAAAGGCTATACTCAGCAGCCAACGCAGCCTATCACAGTCCACTGCTGGACGTAGGCCTCTCCCAGGCTGCGCCTCAATACTCTATCCTCCAACTTCCTCAATCAGTCTGCCTCAGCCACCATTTTAAGGTCGTCGATCCATCTAGCTGGGGGCTGTCAAGCATTACACTTGCCGATACGCGGTCACCACTCCAGCCGATCGAATCTGTTAAAATTTCACCTTTAGAACTTATTGGTGATGTGACCTTGTAATGATCTATCATTTCATCTGATGCTAGGGATTGACACTAATGACAGCTAAATTTCAGCTCACTTACCAAAGTTATCACGGTGAGATTTTTACAGAATACTAATAATACAGGACTTGTCTGCTCCAGCGACCTGATGGTCCTGCGACAAACATGGCCAGCCCACTGCCACTTTCACATCTATACTCCGGTTCTTTTCTGGAGAATCTTATTACTGATTTTATCCTTCAAAGAAACTTCGACCATAGCCCACCCCTGATCACGCTGAGCGACCTTAAAGTGTACCAGCCTAACTGCGAGTGTCCATGTTTTGGCATCGCATTTCATAACGGGCAGGGAGCACTAATGAAGACTTTGGTTTTCTAACATTGTGGGATAGACAACGAGAAGACTTGACGTAGATTTCCAAACGGTGTCCAACCCAACTGGATCCTCCAGTCAGCTTCTTTCTCAAAGTTGTGTCTACCGAGCTGGATGACTTGCCCTAGGTGTCTACCTAGGGCAAGTGATCCAGCTTCACCATCATCATCATTGGCAGCTTTGTTCCACCCACTGCTGAGTATGTGATGACCTTAATTTTAATTATTAGAACTATATTAATGCGTAGTGAGTGACATACTAAGTATGTCAGGTACACTGAAATGTCTTATTAATACTGCTGCTGAACTAAAACTAAACAACCATGACTGCCAATAGGTATATTGACTAACTCTTCAAACTAATTAATTTAAGGATAGTCCAAAGATAGTGGTTAAAACTGCTTCGTCAATATAACCTAAACCGCACAAAAATTGTCGTCATTTCAGTGGCGCCTCATCGTCATTTTTGACATATGCTTCCGAATCCAGGAATATGTATTCTGGAAGTGTATGAATCAGTAATTTAAAATAAATGACACAGTAGGAATGTGCAGAATACCTTTTTGTTACAACCCACGTATTTGTGAGTTGGAAACGGAAAATTGTTAAGGTAGACTTGGCCAGATTTTAAATTGACCAAACTATTTAGATTTTTTGTGTATTTATTGTCAGATTGATTTGATGTATATTGTGGATATTTTAAAAATAGGTTTCTCATTTGTTTTGATATATGTAAGTTATTTTTTTTTTAAACATCATAAAACACTCAAAGACAGCCTTCCCCGATGTTTGCGATATGTCAGCGAGGCTGAAAAGGGTCTGGCTCCTGTATGTGTGACCCATGTGTGTATGCATCCTTGCATAAGGATAGATGGGCCACTATCGTCACAAACAAGGTGGGCGTCGTCACCGAGGTAGGCCACAAAAACGCTAGCGTGACGATTTGGACAAGTCCCTGACCGATTGGCTGGATGAAGACAAAACACAAGGTTTGGAAAACTACGGGGAGACCTTTTCCCAGCAGGGTGACAATACAGGTTTATAAAAAAAAACGAAAAATATAATTTATTTATTTATTATTATTTATTTATTTAGATATAGTTATATTCATTTATTTATGTAGATTTCGTTTTGTTTATTGCTTTCTTTATCTCGTCACGTTGTACCTAGATATTGTTTATGTTCTAGTGATATGTCTACTGCGTATACATGCATTTTGAAACAAACCTTCTGTAGTCTAAAGTCTCTTGTCTGTATGGTCTCACACTGCATATACTTTATATCTTAAACAGTTATTAAGACCGTCTATGACGTTACTCATCATTTTTGCAGTCCGCGTTTCATTTGTTTGCATGATTCATATTTAAGTGGACTCCATTCATTTGGTAGTAACCTTGGCGTATCGGAACTAGAATATAATGATATAAGAAATTTGGAAAACACCGCCACAGCCACAGATAAAAAACTGAACAAAAGTATGATGGTATAATGTTACTAATAATTACGTGTACGATTCGGGATTTTTCATTTTATATGTTAAAGTGATTTGATCACACATTGCGGTTTTAATTAAACTTAAGTCACGCGGTAGTGTAAAATGAATGAGGCATAATGGAGAAACTTTTGAACAAAAAAATTATAAGGAAAATGAAGAGGAGACAAGCTTCGATAGGTAATTCATTAAGATGTATGTGTCACTACTTAGAGCCTATTTGTTTTGCTAGGCAAACATCTGTTAGTAAATTATGTGACACGTCTGTTGCGAACCAAGGTTTTTTTTTCTCTCCGCAAATTACTTCCTGGAAAGTAATATCGAACATACGCAATCAAATAACACGCCTATTTAAGTGATATTTTTTGTCACACCCACTTTTGTCATGTCCACTGTGATATGCCCAAAAAACCCAATGACCAGTTCTCTTGTACCATAAAAGGCATAAGATGATTCTTTTTCATCTTATTAAATAGTCATTAGTTCTGAGACTCAGATAAGTATGCTTAAAGCGTATGTGGTTCCTTTTTCTTACTCATCATTTAATGTCCTCGACGTCACGGTTAATTAAATCCTGTAAAAAGACTGAGTTGACGCAAAGATGACGAAACTTGTTAAAAACTGTCGATTTACTATCAACCTTACGCGTCTGAAAACAAAATTAAGCAAGATTGGGAATCGATTAACACTGCCAATTTAGTCGATCGACCAAATCGAGCGAGTCTGTAACCTTCTTTACTTTTTCATCAGAATCACGACTCACGCCCTTTCCATTTTAACCATAAAGGGAATCCTCCCTCTGGAAATAACACACATAACATCACATCAAGCCTTGATTTTCCATCTGTCTGTGTCCAAATCTATAGGTATATAGGACACCCACATTTCGCCAGTTGTTTAAATCCTATGTAATAGGGGGCAAGCCAATTGCCATCACCAGGTACAAATCCAGATTCCGGGCTGCTACTGAGTTATTCCAGACGAAAAAACCCCGTTGAAACACTTTTCCCGACCTGGCAATCGAGCCCAGGACCGCACGCTCGGTAGTAGTGCTAGCACCCACTAGACCAATGAGGCAGTCTGGAAATTACAAACATAATAAAGCCAAGCCTTAACTAGGCTGGAAGACTTTACAGAAAAAAACTTCCATTGAGAATTACCCCAGCAATTCAAGGCCACGATCACTAGCCGATGTTTTAATGTGCAATATCACGAAGAGAGTGGCAAGGCATGACTCAGAAGCCATCAGTGCCATACCTCGTCGCGTGAGAACAGCTTGCAGCCTCCGAAACAAATATGTCCGGTAGTAAGGAATCTCCCCATTTCCGGACGTGTGCCGAAATTAGAGCACTGCTAATGAATTTATTGTACTTATATTAGTCATGCTGTAATGATAGCGGTTGGCTGTCATTGTGGTTAAGTGGTTTGTAACCGGTTGAAGGCAATTCGGATTGCTTTTAGTAACACTATGTAATTTGATTGAATATTGAAATGATTCTTTGGGAAAATGTGTTACTATTTTCATACTTCAGAATTTACAGATACTTAACGTTTTTAATTTTTACGATTACGACACTTTTATAAGCTTCTTATAAGACTGTAATACGAATAATGCAACAACATAACCTTCAAGCTCAACATATAGGCTTTACACACAATTTTCCATTTCCCTATACATTTTAAAAGCTTTCCGTTTCAAAAAGTCTTATGTTTAGGACTTCTATCATCATCATCAACATTTCAGCTGAAAGACGTCCACTGCTGGACATAGGCCTCCCCCAAGCTCCGCCACTGCGACCGGTTCTGTGCTTCCCGCATCCAGCGGACTCCTGCGGCCCTCACAAGGTCATCGGTCCTCCTCGTGGGAGGCCTTCCAACTTTACGTCTTCCGGTGCGCGGTCGCCACTCCAGAACTTTTTGGCCCCATCGGCCACCTGTTCTGCGAGCAATGTGCCCTGCCCACTGCCACTTAAGTTTGGCTATTCTTCGGGCTTCTATCAGTTTGAAGCTATCAACACTACTCTGTGCTAAGATAACAAGGACTAGTTACTCCTACAATGTTGACAAACAGCAAAAAAACTGCATGCATACCTAAGGAATCATTAACTAAATGTATTGCCTACGTATGTTAAGACGAGTTTAAAATAGAAAGTAGTCCGTCTAGGTTAATAGACACATCCCTCCCCGCTGGTAATCAGTATCTTGTTTTATCTACGTTTAGAGCATGCAATGTTCCTTATATGCCAGTTTAGGTGTTTAGAGAATTTCCTTTAAGTGTTTTTTTTATCTGAGAATTGAATATAACATCAAACTTAAAAGTCATTTATTCAAATTATGGCTGAGAATTGGCATTTTTCGAACGTCAAAGTTATATAAGATAGTCCCCCTAAACACCTGCCCTTCACGCCTTGTATACGCGAAAGGTTTAGCAGAGGTGGACCCATGTTATAGGGTATTCTTTTTTTGTAGTTTTCTTGAATAGTCTTTGATAAAAATGTTATGGAATTATTTCCCCGGAATTGACCAACTTACATATTCTGTTCCTTTTTTGACATGCTGCTACAGTTCTAATGTTTAGTTTCTGTATTTCTTTTTATCGTACATTTATTTGTACTTATTTTGAAGAGGTTTTTAAATAAAATTACCAAAGTAACTAAGGAAATTGTAATGCAACAAAGAAGAGAACTGAGAGTTCTGATTAATATTTGCATTATTACAACTGATAATCCGTGTGACATTTTGGGATGGCATCTATACCTACTACATCGTTTTAAAATATAATGTTGCAGCAGGAGGTAAACAAAACATGTATCTCTACAACATACATACCTCTAGGGTGTAATTTTGATTATTTCTTTCATTAGCAAACGCTTCTACTGGTTAGATTGGTGGGAAATCTTACGCTGCAAGCTATCAGTTAGAGTTCCGGCCATAATAAATAACTATACCAATAAGGATGCGTAAGTATGAACGTAAGTTGTTTATCATTAAGCTTCTAACTACCTGCGCACGCAATACTTTTATCTAGGTAGAAAGATTACGCTTGCTATGTATCGCAATATTTCCTAGACTCCATTTAAAGACATAAAATTATTTTGTAGAATGACCTAATTTTGCTTTTATGTTTCGAAATTAATTTCTTTATGAAAGATCATACATTTTTCTTTAAATTCAATAACTAGAATGAAAAATGGTTGTCTATGTGGCGATGGAAGAAGAAAGCCTATTATCCAGATCTTAATATGACGTAGACTATGCACCATCTACTAAAATCATCTACTGTCCCAAATGTCCGTTCATTTAACGCGTTTGACGCCGCGTGGGCTTGCGGCCGGCGAGTAATGGGTAGCTCGCTGTCCGGTAAGGACCAAGCCCGGGTCGACGGCGCGTTGTGTTCCACGCGTGCCTCAAAGAGATGTCCGTAAGGGCCGATGCCTGCCAGGGGTGCGGGTTTTTCGAAAGAGATACCGCGGCCCCTGGCACACAGGCATCTGAGGGAACACGGGTGGGTTTTAGTCCGTAAAAGTCTGACACGCCCTCCTGCTCCACCCAGAGCGGGAGAAGTTATTTGATGATTACCCACCCTCAAAAAAAGCCACAGAAGAAAAATAGCATAATCAGCCTGTAATGTTTCCACATGTGTGTTGTGCTGGTACACTGGCCTCCTCTCTTCGAGATGGGAGTGGGCTATAATCTGTCACGCGGGCCAATTGCGAGTTGGTAGATGTCCCATGTCTTCGAATTTTTAGTTCTAAGACATGCCGGTTGCCTCACAATATTTTCCTTCACCGTTTTGAGAGTGGTGATGAAATAAATTACACAAAACAAAGCGCCTGGCTCGGTTCGAACCTACGACCTGCAAATCGTAAGTCGGGGCCATTATGACTGCTGGGCCACCACTGTTCTTAAGAACATTATTATTGTTTATATTATTGTTTTTTTACCACATATTGCCACTTAAAAAGTTTTCTTTGCACTCGTTATCGTGTTCTACAGTTTTGAATTTAGAATTTCTATTTGACTGTTATTTTTTAATTTTTAATTTTGACGTTTAATTTAGATTCTAGTAATAATTTTAATTTTGATTTAAATTTTTTATTCTTATGTCGTTTATGATTTAATTTCTTGATTGTTTAATTTTTTATTCTCATTGCGATTATGATTTTGTTTTTGATGTTAATTTTGATTCTAGTAATAACTTAATTATTTGGATTATGATTTTGTTTTTTTACAATATGCTTTGTTCTTTGTTTCTAATTCATTTTTTTATCCTCATTACGAGTAAAAAATCTTTTTAAAACACACTTATTTAAGAAGCTATTTTTAAGTAGGTACGTGCTGTGTACACCTGTAAGTGACAAATTCACCATAACTCTATCCAAATGTGATTTTCCTTATGTTATTGTGTCTAGTGAATAAGTTGTTGGTGTACCGTTTAAATAAATAAATAAATAATTTTTTTCTCTCTCAGAAGAAAATTATGACGTAACAAATGAAAATCTTAATTTTCAGAATAGTTTAGAAGCGTTAAGTTTCATGATTTCTAGACTTTAGTAGCATAAAATAAATTGCTTCCAAATAAATAACTTGCAAAATAAAATGAATAAATAAGTAAATCAGAATTTAAATATACAAAAAATGTGCAATTGCGTCGTGAATGAAGTAAGGTGTTGCGGTAATTAAACTCAATAAATGTTGCTATAGCTCTGCATCATAGTCAGGAGCGGACAATCGAAGTCAGTTTTACATTTACGAAACTTCGTTATTATTTTAACTTCTAAATACTTGCAAATAAAACTTAAGGAACTGACTTTTTAAAGATCTGATGAATAATTTTGTTTTTATTTTTATTTTTCAATGGAAACTAGATGCGTTAAGCAAATTTTTCTCAAAATCTTTTCTTACAGGCAGATTGAAACAATGTAAATCCGCACTCATTTTAAAAACATGTAGACATTCATGGTTCATAAAAACCGAATGCCTTTTCCATTTTCTTTGCACTACTTTAATTTTGTAAAGAACTGTGTAGGTAATTACGATTATTTTCTCAATCACGAATTCTCGATCAATAGCTACATCAAAATAATTTTCGCAACAACACATAGTTGCATAGAAAATGCAACCAAAGATTGTCAACGCCTGAAGAAAGGCATGCGCCTCGCTTCCGGTCATAGTTTTGAGAGCGGTGTCGCACTTGAGATAATAAGGCTTAAGTCAATATGGAAATCCATAAACTTATGCCCTTTTGGATCTTAGGTAGTACGAGGTCGTATCTTTCTTAAGCGGAACGTGTATGACCTTAGGAGACGAAAAGATAATTGCATGCAATCACTTGTCTCCAATCCCGTCTGAGTTTGATACGTTTGTGTCTTGGGACGAATTAGGTCTTACGAGGAATTGTTTGTCTTGAGTTTCAGTTTATGATCTTCTTGATGAACGACTTGACGAGTAAACGAAATTGATAGTTCCGTTACGTTTGTGGTGAATCAGACTTTAATGTATCAATCATTGTCTTCGGGATTTTTCTTTTATTAGTTCTCTCTGGGGATCTTTTGTTTTTATTGTTGGGTGCATCTCAGACACCGCTACAAAGCACCATACAATCATCAACATTGCATTTAAATTTGGTTTTTTTATATAGATCATAGCCCATTGACGTTGGCATGTCCTCGTGGCGTCGCTACGATCAATTTCAGTAAAATTGGCTGTGATTTTTTGCTAACATAGTAGGTAGTACCTATAAATAAATTAGTGCGTAATATTCGTTTCTCCACCTTTTGTGATACAATCAGCCGAAAATAATTCCCACGGCTGGTACACGGGCCTCATCTCTTCGAGATAGTAGGCTGTAATCCCACCACGTTGTTCCAGTGTAGGTTGGCACAATACACAATTTCTGGTGAAAAAAAAACAGCTTTAAGTACCACAGGCTTGAGTAGCAAATTCGCTGATCCAGCAAGTCGTTATGAAGAGTAAGCAACGTCCAACAAAGGATTACGATGCTTGGTGTGGAAGTAACATGTTATTTCATACCAGCTTTAAATTCTTGACAAAGCAAATAAAAGTAGCACACACTGAAAAGTGATTTATTAGAGGAGATTTGATAAGATATTAATTACTGCGAGCATGCCAACCCTCCTGCACACTTACCCAACCATCCATGAAAGTGCATAATCCTTTATTTTACTTTGACGTAACACTGTCAAGCTGAACGTTGACATAAAGGCTTGCAAAGTACACAGATCAAGTCAAACATGGAGTATTCGTCGTCTTTTGTTTTCTGTTTACTTCTTCTCGGTCAGGGCAGACTTGTGGTTTTACGTAGGTCAAGTGCGATTCCAATCTCGATCCTATTTGCTATATATTTTAGTATATTGGATTAAAATGGCTGGGTATTTCACAGTCGATGAAGTCATGCTAGGAGCAGCCGATCACTTTGTTTTATTATGTTTTGTTTAACATTTGTGATCTTGTGTGATGGACATCCGTGTTGATTTATGGATTTAGGTTTCTGCTTTTTGTTGTAGTTAATTTAGTTAGGTAACTTTTTATTTGGTTTATGATTTGTTTAGTGTTACAAAATTTGGCATGGAATCATGGATCCGTTACGAACAATTTCAGTAGAATTGCTAGTAATATTTAGCGAATTTGGAAGGCAGTACCTATAAATAATGTAGTCCGTAATATCCGTTCTCCACCTTTTATGACATTGGCAGTCTGATTGAGGGTAGTTCTATTTTGGCAAACGGTAACAGATTATCCCCAAGAAAATTCTTTGTTCAAGTCATACTGTGAGTTTTTCACAACATGTGTGGCATGAACTCGATACCTTTTCTCCACCTTCAACTGCAACTTAATTTTAAAACTCCACAGAACACACAAGAACAAAGAAAACGTATCAATTAAACAAATACAGGAAATGAACATTGGCTTACGAAGTTAATTATGAAGTAAGTTGGGCGATCAAAAAAAAGATAGTCACGTGCGAAGGAGGCATTACCATAGCCTCGTTTTTTCGTCCCAGATTCGTGACACATCGTGTGTGAGCCCTGTGGTAAATAATAAATCTTTCTAATAAATAAAACAAGGGAACGTGAGCGAGATAAAGCGTGCATGCCCGTTCGGTGCGCCCTAAACGCCATTGTGGACGCCGACGGCAGATCGTTAAACGAAGGTGAAAATATTTTGTGCCTTTTTTTGAGATCAACTCGATGTGGTGATGTTTTCATGTATAACTTGTGGTTGGAGTAATTGCTTGATGTCTTATGCTTTGCTATATGAGTGCGCTTTATGTACTTAGAGCATAGGTACGATATTTGTTTTTATTTTTTCTCTCTCTTTTTAAAATTATTATCACGACATTTAAATACTTACCTTTATGTTATTTTATTCACTATCAGTCCAATTCAGTTTGTCCCTTGCTGCCTTCTACTAGCAATGCCCTAAGCCGAGGTCCGTACCCCACAGGGGGTGCCCTTAGCAAGCAGTCGCTCTAGTTTTAAGTTTATTAAGCCCTGGCTGCTAATTTTAGAAGATTATCACCGACAAGCCCGGTTAAGGGGAACCTAGTTGCGGGCTCGAACTCACTGGTGGACCTGGCTAAAAACGCTGTCTCACCAGGCTTCGTATCCGACAGAGATAGTATCAGTGATGAGCAGTTAGATGCTAGTCTACACGCACAACGTTATTGAATGAGAGGCAGGATCATATAAAGTAAAAAATCGTAAAAAAAATTAAGAATTTTCCTTTGGAAGATCGGGTTTTATGAAAAAGCCAATGCATAAATCAATGACCAATAAACGTTTATTTAACTTTTCGATAATTGAACTTTGTCGGTATCGACTTGGTTTTGTAGATTTTATACTTCTTTTGTTACTTATACACGCCCAAAGTTAAGTAAAATTTGCAAGAAAAACGAATCTTTGTTGGCTCCTAACTTAACAAAACGACATCATATTTTACTTTCGATGTGCCATGTCAGACAGTGGAGTAAAACACTCCCGATGTTTGTATACAAAAAATGTAGACTAGGTTCACCTTAAGCAGACGACAACCTCATAGGTAGAACTGCGAGATGTAATTCCCAAAAAAAAAAAAATCGGTATTCAGTTTTGTTACCTTTTTTTTTTTTGAGGATGGGAAATCATCAAATAACTTTTCCCGCTCTGGGTGGAGCAGGAGGGCGTGTCAGATTTTTACTGACTAAAACCCTCCCCTCCCTCAGTGCGAATATTTTAATGTGATTTTGTATAGTTGATTTCCTAATGCATTATCAGTGATTACGTAAAAATTTAACCTTCACAGGGTTTGTTTCCACTTTCATCACATACTTTTGAAACAGACTATAGTATAAAGATGTGTTTGTGTTAGGGGCAATTAGTTGAAGTTGGTGTCTAAAATGCTCTTGCGTATACTTTGTTACCTTCTCTTTGAGGTAAACCTTTACATAAACCTGTATTCTAATGGGCGGTTAATATATAGTTTTGTTTACCAATATGGAAAAATAAGCTATCTGATGGAGGATTGCCGGTAATTAAGATGTAGGATATCTTAACTTTGTAACAGAAATTGATTTTGCTTGGCTTGCTATTGACTTCACATCTACCTATCGTTAAATTGTTATGACTGCATAGCTTACTGTTTTGCTTATATTTGTTTACTTTTTGCAAGATAACTTAGAGCTTTATTAGCCATTAATTAAAGGTGGATGGGACTTAGATCTTTATTTTTAAAGACCTAAAGAAGAAGAATAATTGTAAAGTTTTTATTTAACAAGTTTTTCTGCATAAACTTATTACCTTTATGCTTTTCTTAAATAAATGATTGCAAATTCGAAATTATAATCATCATCATCATTTCAGCCGAAGGACGTCCACTGCTGGACATAGGCCTCCCCCAAGCTCCGCCACTTCGACCGGTTCTGATTATAATGATTTATTAATATTAATATGATTATTGGTTTTAAACACGTCAATATTTTGTTGGTTAAAACATTAAAACTAGATGGCGCTGGCAATTCCTAGCTAACTGAAAGATTTTTAGATACTAATCGGCTTTTGCAGTTTATTTTGGTTTAAACCACGACATTTGTCACCGCTACGGATAACGGAACCCACTCATAATCCAAACGAATCAAGTTTCTTCAAATAATTTCTTACTGAAAAAAAAATATGACCCAACTCTGTCCACAATGTGGTAGGTCATTCTCAATGAGCATCGGTTGTTAATGTGTAAATATGTGTTTCACATTTACACGACGCAACATCCACGACCATTGTGGTCGGAATGTTGCTCCGCGGACTCCACGGTCAGATTGTCGCGGGGAGGCACACTATTGATATTGCCGCCTCAGTTTCAGATAGGTAAATGGTCAGTCAGTAAATAAAAAAAAGCAGTAGGCACGGGATTACCACATTTACTATAAATTTTAGGAAAACCCGGGCTGTATTCATAAGCGTAGTAATGTGTGTCGTAATTCTTAGTCAATATAGGTAATAGCTAATATAAAGGATGTTTTTTTTTGGGTGGGAAGTCATCTAATAACTTCTCCCGCTTTGGGTGGAGCGGGAGGGTGTGTCAGACTTTTACTGACTAAAACCCACCCGTGTTCCCTCAGTTGCCTATGTGCCAGGGGCCGCGGTATCTCATTCGAACAAGCCGCACCCCTGACAGGCATCGGCCCTTGCGGACCCCACCAGTTGGTGCCGCCATCTCTTTGAGGCGCGCGTGGAACACAACGCGCCGTCGACCCGGGCTTGGTCCTTACCGGACAGCGAGCTGCCCATTACTCGCCGTCCGCAAGCCCGCGCCTACGGTGGCCGGGAATCAGGCTGGGATTCCCGACGCCCAGGGCGTCTCCCGCGGCGACTACGGCCGTGAGGGTGCATATACTGCCTTTCGCTAACATGCGCCGCCTCCCTCTTTGCGAGCATTACTGCTTCGCAGAAAGAGGTGACGGCTAACCATGCGCTCTCGCTCCGTACCATAGCCTGCACCAGGGCCGGACGCGAAAGATTGCCGCCGCCGATTGCCTCCACGAGGACACGGCGGTGTTCTGCCCAAGCCGGGCAGACCTCCACTGTATGCTCCACCGTGTCCTCAGGGCGATCTTCGCAGTGGAAACACCCGGGCGTTTCCTCCCGCCTTATTCGAAATAGGAACCTCCCGAAACAACCGTGTCCGGTTAGGACCTGCGTCAGGCGAAAGGTGAGGACGCCGTGCCGCCTCTCAAGCCACTCCTTAAAGAGGGGACTTACTGCCGCTATCGTGGCGTGCCCAACAGAAAGAGTGTTACGTTAACGATGCAATTGCATTACTGTTGCTGATTGAAACAGCATAAATATTGTACCTTGTATAAAAAGTCCACCCTGTGTATACAGGGTGTTTGGCAGAACGTTGAACATACGAAAATGGTGGATAGGTGGGGTCATCTACTACTTATTCAGCCCTAATTTATTTGGCCCTGGCATCATGGGTATTTAATTTAATTATTTTTTTGCTTTCTTCTAGTTTCACCACTTTCTTAACTTTAAAGTGTTATTTTTATTAAAAATGGGTAATTTTTTTTTAATGCATGTTAAGTATTTTTTACATCTTTCTGTAAGTTTGAGGACTCATAACTTTTTTTCTAGATAACATCTGAATAAAGCAATAATTTCATAAGAATCTGCCAACATTAAAGATTAAAAAAGAAACAAAAATATTGCCAGTTTTGCCCATTTTTAATAAAAATAAATTAGGGCTGAGTAAGTAGCAGACGACCCCACCAATCCACCATTTTCGTATGTTCAACGTTCTGCCAAACACCCTGTATATATAAACCAGTATACTTAGTTTGCCGATAGGCGCATACTATTTGAAATTGCCGCTACCTGGGCGTTTATTTCCATTTCTAGTAAAAGAATTTTAAAGCATCGCAAAATAATTACATCGCGCAATAAGGGTGTTAAATTAGCACCCAATTAAAAAGCTATATTTCAATATTTACATCGGTACTTACAGCTGCCGATACCGGACTGGTTGCATGCACGGCTACTTAGTTGTAACATGAATGGCAGGCAGACTCTTGAAAATGTGGCGTCCACAGCCTCAGGGCATATTCTAACAGCGAGTGTCTCGCGAATAACCAATCCATGCGGTCGTATAAATGAACTAAGCTTCTGCCCGCGGCTTCACTTGTTTGAACTTAAAATATATCCAATGACGCAATCCTATGACCATGTCCTCATCATCATCACTTCAGCCGAAAGACGTCCACTGCTGGAAATAGGCCTCCCCCAAGCTCCGCCACTTCGACCGGTTCTGTGCTTCCCGCATCCAGCGGACTCCTGCGGCCCTCACCCATGTCCTAGAACCAAAAATTCGAAGACATTTTCGTTCCATCTACCTATCCGCACTGGGCCCGCGTGATAGATTTTGGCCCACTCCTTCCCACCGAGAGGAGGCCTGTGTCCCAGCACTGGGCTAATTATAGGCTGATTAGGTAATATCCTATGCCACACCTAATACTGTACCTACTTCTATTTTTTATTTAGCTTTTATGTACTGTCTCATTGCTGGGCAACGGTCTCTCCCAAGTCCTTCCAGCAACTCGTTTCCCATACAATCTCGAACCAGCCCACGCCACCGCTTTCTGGGCTGACTGCGGCTGCGCCGTCCATCTTCAGGCAGTGAAATAATTTTTGGAATTGAATCGGTAGTTTCGAAGATTCATAACTTTTTTAGACATTCTAACAGTACCATTCTTAGGTACCCTGGCCCACAGGCAACTGAGGGAACACGGGTGGGTTTTAGTCAGTAAAAGTCTGACATGCCCTCCTGCTCCACCCAAAGCGGGAGAAGTTATTTCATGATTTCCCACACAAAAAAAAAAAACATATTTGTTTGTATTTGTATTTGTTTGTTTGTAACGTATTTGTATTTTACTGTGTGTACATAAATAAATAAATAAATAAATAAACATACGTAGGTGCATACTAAAGTAATATATTTCGAATTGAGTTGTTTCTAATTATACACCACATACATAGTGCAATTAGCGCATAATTACGCCCATATATTTGTTCTAGTTAAATTGCTGTTCTATTTACGGCTTGCAATTACCTACCGCAAATCAAACTACCTAATGCCTGACTTCTTTACTAAACGGGTACACTTTCTTTATTTTATTTACCTTCATCACATAATCATATAAGAAGGCAATGCTTTTATATCATCTGACGACTCCAAATCTAACACCCGCGGTTTTTTGAAGACTTATAACGTCGTCGTCACAACAGATTAAACAAATATGGCGGGAGCCGTTTGACAGTTCGCTTTGTGATCAGTAGCGGGACGTGTTACACAACACAAACAAACATACACATTTGGTACAAGAAATTAAGCAATTATGAACTTTATTGCTTCGAAATAAAGTTTAGAAGTGTAGAGTTTGGAGTAAAGGCAAGGTTGTGCGGTGACTTTTTTATTATTTTTCAGGTCCCATCGTCTTGCTCGTACTAATTTGTCGAGACCAAGTCACCAATGCAAATATGGCGGGTGTTGTGAATACCTTGTGTAAAGATATGAAATTGTTTCCAGTCTCGTCTCATGGGAACATGCGTGATCGTGTTCGTCACTTAAGAATATTTTAATGAAATATTTGTTTTAGACCTTTTTAGGGATATTATGTGATGTTATTATCATTGGCGTGGGTGGTACAAAATTGCTGGCTGTGTAGGAGACCATCATATAACTCATTTTTTTTATATAGGAACATATGTGTAGCTTACAAGATTGTGGCGTTAAATTTGGGTATACTGCTAATAAACCATTTTCATTGTGTATCTATCTCATGTTATAGCAATTCTAGTAGAAATTAAAAGTCAGGTGAGGTTAGTTGAAAAAATAAAATAAAAAAACGTTGAAATAAATGTAATAATAATTTAATTCCACAAACATAGAAGATATGTTTGTGCCGCAGTTATAAATAGGTACTATTTGAACTATACAAATAATGATTATGTTATAAATACACTGGCTCTGTATTTTTACAATAATATAATTAACAGCTCTATTAAAGCTAGTCATATTTCATTGGATTTCTGTAACATATAAATAGTTAACAAAGAGTCAAGTAATACTAAGGAAAGTAGGAATATAATATACAATTAAAATTATTCGTCTCAGCCTCGAGCTGCCATGTCATAATATAAATCATTAAAATATCGACAGCAGCACAAAAGAAGCTGTTCTGATACACCGCACCGTTCTACGCATTCATATTCCAACTCAACAATTTCACCAACAGTCCAAGTGCTGGAATGAAGTCTAAATACTAAAATCTAAATTAAATAATACGAATAATAAAGAAATTGAAACTAAGTGGAGTTAAGCGAGAAATAAATAAGACCTTGACTAGGATAATCGGGAAATTTAGAATGTTAATCAGCAGACAATAAATAATACATTTTAAATTCGTCACTATTTACAAAAAAGGAACTAATTCGTTCTAGACCAAAATGGCAATGTAATGGCAAAGACAGTTTTTTTTCTACACATTATTTCGCTATTTAACAGCCAAAGGATGCAAATAATTCTACTAGAAGGAGTTTTTTTTTCTTGGGGCTAACTAATACTGAACAGTACTGTTTCGCCTCGTGGTGCGAGCACCAAGTTTAAGTAGACAGCCAAAAGTTACGTGGGACGTGCAGTTTCTTTGAGTCGCATCGTTGACTCTTGATCACAACCGCTGTATTCAAGCAGATTCCGTCTCGTAGAGTTTCTGGAACACCTGCGCAAGGTACTCCAAGTAGTTCAGGGTGTCCCTGTATAGGAGAACGCCCATATTGTTCGCCAAGTCAGGGATTTCAGAGTTCGGAAGCTTCTCGATTTTCAAATTGCGAGCGTTCATGATGTCCTGCAAGAAGGGAAACTTTGGGTGAGCGAGACCAATTTTTGTTTTGGGAATATGAATAAGAAGATTGGCCAGCATTTGGTACATTATGGGCTGGTTATGATGGTGATTACTTTTAGAAAAAGAGTATTTACATTATTATTATATTACAAAGTCCTCAACCATTCAAATAACGAGCAAGATTTAAATTTAGGAATAGTTTTTTTTATACTTACATTAAAATAGCAAAGCACAGCCCGCACATCATGCATCGTCTGAGTGATGTTGTCCTTCAGACTCTCGTCTGATATTATGTTGGAGTTCAACGTTTCATTGGAGAACATGTAAAGCCCTGCAACTATCATCTTCAGCCCCTTGTACATCCCCGGTAACTCCTCGTCGATTTTTGGCTGTGAACAAGAAAAAAGGAATTTAGTACTCAAGCTTTAAAAATCATTTTCATTTAGAGAAAATTTATCTGAAAATTGGTTCTCCTAAATTTTGAAATAAGGTTTCATGTTCCTGAAGCCGGGTCTTCAGTTGTAAGTTTATTGTTGTAACAGCACGTTGCAATGCTTTCGTTGCCAAATTAACTAAGATAAGGACAATCGTAATTGCGATAATCATCCTAAATTCGATTACATTTTCGATTGTTAGTATTGCGAAACGATTGTGTTCTCACGTAAGCGATAGCCGGCCGACAACAATGAGTGCCACCGACGATGTCGATTCTTTGAAATCGATTGAAAAACTCATACGGATGCACGTTTTTGGCATCAGCGAATTCGCCGCCCTTCGGTGATTGTTTTCGTTTAGGAAATGTCAATCTGGCAACGTCCGTACTATCAAAAACGGAATGGTTTGTGAAGTTTTAAGGACGTCAGGAACAAAATAAAATCAAAATTATTGCTAAGCTTTTTAAAAAAGCCAGTCAGACCCACGACATATGTATCATTGACAAATCTTTAAATTATTAAGGTCGAAACAAAATTCGATGCTTACCATCAACTGGGTAATATATTCATCTGGCATCGTCTGGTAGAGAACTTTCTCCTTAGGCAGCCATTCCTTAGGGAGGAATTCATATGTTTTCCACGAGCCCAGCAGATCGTCGAAACTGTTAAAACTATGAAGTTTCGACGCCTGAAACAAATGGAAAAGAATAATTAGTAAAGAAAATATAAAAATACAGAGACAATGTAGATGAAAATACTGATGATGAAAACAAAAACCCACAATTTTACATATCTTCACCCAAATTGCGTAGCATACTATCAATCAGAATCTGAATAATTTTGAAGGATATTGTTAATTCATTGCTTCATAATGTTCAAAATATTTGTCTACTTAACAACGTAAATAACACAATTTTATTAATGTTGTTGAAAAGGTAAAATTAAAGCCATTTCTACAGTAAGTGTGTTACACAAATACTCTTCTGGAGCCTGATTTCAGTATCTTTTCTAATAAAGATGACTTTACAGTAAAGGCACAAGACAAATACCAATAAATTAACGCACAAGGTGGACTATCTAAGTCACTAATGTCATTAAACTATACAATGACGCGTCTAAACAACACAACGAAGGATCATCGTGAATCAACGCTTATTGAGAACGGTTGTTTTCTATGAAAGATGGAAATAGATTGAGTTACTACAATAAGTTGATTGACTTTCATGGAAAAGGAAGATTGAGCGGAGGATGTCGGAACGGTTTCCTGGATTGTTGGTATAAATGTGGTTCAAGTGGTGAGAACTCTGCAGTGGCCAGTACTGGGTATTTGGTACCAAGATAAGGATATTTTTGGGTAGTTTTTTGTGAATTATCTACACTGAGGTATGTAATCCTTGCTCTCAAAATCATAATTATACTCAAATAGCTATGATGACTCTCTTATGTGTAAAATTTTGACCGTCTATAGAAGACTTGAACAATTTATTTTAGGTCTTCAACGTTTATATTATTCACTCGGACGAACGTTTCGTAGAATTTGAAAATTATAATTAAAAAAGAAACAATTTAACAAGTACAAATAATATAAGATCACGGATACCTACAGATATAGAGCTGAAAACAAAAATATCAGCAAACGAGGTTAAAACACCCACGTTGGAACCAACGTGGGTGTTTTAACGTCGTTACCTAGTCGTAAGTTGTTCCTAGATATAACAAACGTAAAGGTACTGCCCTCGGGAGAAACAAACCATGAGAACAAGACCTATGAAGTATTGGAGTTCATAGATCAAGTAATACTGGAACTGCACGCGCTTCTAACTGACATCTATTAATTTTAAGACTCGAACATCTTTCAAATAATCACAAATAAAGACTTCACAATCCCTATCGATATTAATAGTCAAGTTTTGTTGTTGATAAATTGCTTTCGTAGCTTTTAATGAGCGAGTCATAAAGCATATTTATTAAATCGACTTCGATTTAATTTGATATTTAGTGAACATTAATACTCGATACTAACGCATACGATAATCGATTCAATTGGCAAGCAAAGGTCGTATGAAAGATGAGATCGAAACCAGAGGTTTGCGGCCGCCGCCGACGCCATTTCACGTAACAAAACCGTTTCGACATTAAAATTTGACACTATGTCTATATCACACGTGACGAAGGCGGAACTAACAAAAACTGCTTCTGTGCTATTAAGCGTAGAGTCCAAATAGCTTTGACAAGGCAAACAATCGGGGCCGAACTGGCAGATGTAACGCGCTGTAGTTAAGTATCCCTTATGTAGAAAATATTGTTGGACAACAATACGACTAATTAAAACTTTGCAAAATCCAACAAAACACCAAAAATATTGCTGTGCAACTGTTTATCGGTGCCGATCAGAAAACTTTGTCCAAATATTAATTTGTTTCAATGAAATTGAGATACCGCTGATATAAATTTCGCTGATAATACGCGCAATGAAATAAATTTACGATTATTTCTTTGGACATAAACTGAGCCGCGGTGTATGAATGGAGTCAAAGCGGAGATATTATCCGTTGCCGAAGTGGCAAGTAATTGGCAGGAAAATTAGAGTTTACAGACCTTTAAAATTTTTAAAAATAAAATTTTGAATGCAAATGTATCGTCGGCATATGAATGTAGTGCGGATGATTTTACAAAACAAGAAGCGTAGAATGTTTAAGTAATGATATCGTACAGAGGTGGAATGTGCTATGTCGTCGCTGGCACACTAAATACACAGGTGTGCGTCCGGTCCATCGGACCATATCCGAATCATTACCTACTAGTCGTGGGGAGCTTGCGTCCAAACTGAGGCGTATCTACTTAATATGCTACTATTAAGAATGTTATATATTCCTATCACTTTAATGCATTCGTTACAACTGCCGAGGTAAATGATGCAAATTCTATTATTGCGAAATCACATGACAGGGATTCTATCTTTAGATAGAGGGAGAGGTGGTAAAGAAAATATAAATCTAACTGTTTTATATGAAGATGAAATAAGAGCTTGCAAAAGTTTGAAGTAAATTGGAAAGATACAAAATTATCTTATTATTGATTATATAGTTGTGTGAGTTGAATATACGTCAATATTCTTCAAATATTTTCCCATGATTTGAGGTAGAATAAAAATAAACAGGGAACAATTTGATGGGTTAGCGCGTTGCAGTTGTCGTGGGTGGGCATCAACTAAGAAATTCGACGACTTAGCATCCGAATGCCTAGCGAAACATCGGAAGCTTATCAAATAAACATGCACCCACACAAGCGCAGACATTGATATATTTATGGCACACGTACGCACCTGACGCCGCAGACAGCCTGTCGCCCGTGTGAACAACGCTATCGTACTATGTACGTACATACATATTGTATGTGCTATGTAATTCAATGTTTATATAGCGTCGCTATTGCAAAGATAAGCGAGCAGATGCACACGGGTTGCGAGAGACGTGCGGCATGCCGCGAGCCGATCGCAATCGCCGATCGGGTTACATCGCGAATACACCACTCATTTGTTTATCGTAATTACTTTCAAAAGTTTACGAGCACTTTTTTAAGGAAGCGAGTTGAATTCCAGTGACGAAAATGTGATGCGATAATATGACACCGGAGTAGTCAAAAGCACGAGTGTTATGACACATTCACACGGTGGCCAGTGGCGAGTCACACAGTACCGGTAGAGTTCGTTGAATTTGTTATTGCGTTCTTAGTACAACGCGGCCAGTTATTATTTATACGGAATGGGCTTGACGACAGATGTAGCAGCCTGATTTATTTAGGATATATTGTCTCTCAGACGCAACTTAGACGTTTATCTTGGTTTAATGTGATGACTAATATTAACAAGACGAGATCGAAAATTGTGATAGGGGTAAAGTTTTTGTTGGAAATGGTGCGCGAACAAAGAAAACCTAGACGTCCTTGTCTTTTAGCAACAATGGCGGTTCATCGCCACGATTTGCGTGTAAATCGCAATAAATATGATACATTAGTAACGAATGACCGACATTAAGGAGAGAGACAGAAAAAATCGTCGGGCAGGTGTGTCGCGCAATACTAATGCGCAATCAGTATTCGACGCGTACGCGCACCGTCCTGTACCTCGTTCCGGCTACTGTGAGTCGATAATGTCGTTTTACGAGGAGGCAGCGGACAGGACGTCGCCGTCGTTACGACCGTCGAGCCTATTACAATGCCACCATACCTCATACGCGAACATCACATTCGATAACTGGACACATTCGACATAAACGCTTCCATTGTTCCGCTACCATTGACTGCCCAACTCTTAATAAATCGATTATATTGACAACAATCGCCGAAATGTATACGAGTTCCCTTCAGTTATCGAGTGGTTACCGAGTTTGTTGGTAAAGAGTCATCCATAAATGATTCGAAGCGCGACTTCGACATCGCATTATTTCTCGTTGATCGGCCCACCTTACTTCCGATTCGGAAATTATTATATTCCTAGGATTGGAATGATAGAGCCGTCATATGAATTGTTGTATTAACATGCTAAACGTTTGTTTCTAATAATTCGTGAATGTTTTATGAATTCTTGAATGTAGGTTGAATTGTCTGCGATTCTTGTGCGACAATATTACCATCTGATAAGCTAAGTAGGTGTTTTGTTTTTAATATAAACTGGTTTGTAATAAAATTGTAGTACATTTATGAGCAAAAAGTCGAGCTTGCGAGTGAGTAATTTTAGCGTACAGACAAGATAGTTGATCATTTAATGCGATTTGATCAGTAACATATTGTTATTTGATGTGACGTGTACTGTTTATAAAGCATTTTATCGACAAGGTTGTCGATACCGACATGGCGTCACAGAAATGCAGTGCGAAATTATAATTAAAAGGGAGGAAGCGGTCGGCCGGACGTATAGAGACGCGAAACGGCGCCCGACCGATGCAATCTCTCTTCCACGCCTGCGCCCGCGCCGTTCCACGGTGAGAAAACCGCACTATAAACGTGCACACCATGAATCTTTAATGGGTTAAATTTCGCGTGAAACTTTTTGGCAAAATACCTAAAGAAGTTCAATTTAAATTTTAGATTTTTAAGCTTTTTACGAATACCACGAAGTCGTACACAAACAATAGAAATGAAATAGCTACAATTCAAATATGTATTTACAATGAATTAGGATCATTGACTTTGCATTAAATCCCAATAATTCAAAAGAGGAAGTACGAAAAATCGGTGCTAGCCATTTGCAGGGTTTACGCGTACGTCAACAGAATACTATAGCACCTCTTACAGACTCTCATACATAAATCAATAATATCTGCGTAGATACAAACGCTAAAGGCATGCGTCGACGTTAGGCTTTTGTTTTATTGGTATTGGTCGACCACAAGCTCCGTCCGTTCATTTAGAGCGACGCGGCGGGCATATAGATGTGCCGCGAATACTACGCGATCGCCTCGTGCAAAATCGATGAATGAAAGCGAAGAAAGGCCTTCGAAGCCAGCACTCGCGCTTTTGTACTTTGCTTTGTGCTTCGGAAAGTTTCAAGCGCCATTTAAGTCGATAGTCTAACTTGGATATTGAATGATGAAGCAAGTAAATATACTTAAGATTGCTAGACTCGCTTTTAAGAGAAGTTAACTTTCAAAATGACTCCAGGATTGAAAAATATGTCAAATAATGGCCTAACTTTCAACGTTATCTTCTGGCACACTGAGAACGCCACGTTAGTGAACTACACTTTCAAAAACTTCAAAGACTTTGGCAACATGTTTGTGAAATTAGCTTTTAGAGTAAAAGCAGTGTTGTGTACTTACAAATGTATCCTTGTACTTCGCAGTTGATGAGTAAGCGTTTTTTGCTTGCGCGACGAGTTTCAACGCGACCTCCCTGGCGTGATTTTGCGAGAAGACAACTTTTGGCTGTAAAGAATTTGATAGTATTAGATGATGTCAAATCAAAGAGGCAATACGTAGAAAACTTCAAAATGAGGCTCAATAAATTCAAGTCTAATTAAGGTGACAACTTCAAAATCCCCCGATAAGTTAAAATTATTTTTTGCCACTACTTCTTGTACCAGTACCTTTTTTCCGTTTAGTTCTGCGGTCATTCATCACTTATGCGGTCACTTAAGCCAACCGCAAAAGTTTGACATGAATACAAAACACCGTCTTTTAAACTATCTTTATCATCATTCAAAGCTTGAGTTTATATCAATGAGCACTATATTCAGAAATGGAATTTCTCATTTTTTTCTTTCGACAACTGGTTTTTATTTTCTACTGCTTTGTAATTTCGACTATTATAATCATCAAACAGACAATACTTATTAATATTAAAGGTTGTTCTTCTTTGTTATCTTCTTGAGCTATACTTTGCTTCCCTACTTCTATAGGTGTATTGACTGTACCATTTTATATATGTGCTTACCTGAGAATCATTATAATCGCAGGGGTTAGCCCACAGTCTGTTCTCCTCATCCGTGTCACGTCGTTGCCGCTCCATGCTGGCCCGGCTTCGATGTGGCGCCGCCGACGACCTCGGTGACAGACCGCACACCAACAGTAGCAGGCACACCGCCGCACAGACGTTGACGTATCCTGGTGATGGAAGATGGATTAGTATCGAGGTACAGGTAAAATTTCGAAGACAGAAAAATTGGAATAGATGGAACAGTGAACCGAAATCCGTTCAACGGCCATGATAAGAATTTCTTTGGATTTTGCGTTTGAGGTCCAGTGGCATATAACAAAAAGTATTTAATTAATATAATTTATGGTAATTAACTTCATCTACGAAATAGTAATGATACCAGATACTGAAACTACCACTTAAGTAAAACGTGTTTTCTTCCGTTCAAATTGAAACTTTTACAACGCATCGCAGTGATATATTAATTTCTGAATGAAAGCTCTCGTATTTTTTTCAATGCATCTCATTTAATGAAAACGCTCAAGAGCCACTTGTTCCGTATGCGGCACGCGCGATGGTATCGATTATGGTAATCGATGAACATCCGATGAATAAATACATCGCGGCCCAGAGGTGGACAGCCTTTGCTAATTGTCCAGTGAACCTGTGTGAATCACTAATGCGGCTCTATTTAACGGTGGCGCGGTAATCGGACTCGCATTCTTCTGGTCGGTTACTTCATCAAACCTATTTATCGATTTAATAATATCGATATCTTTAATAGATTGTCGTCCACGTTAGTCTTGTCCTACAGTTTTCTATGGCAACAGTAATTGCTCTTCTAAGTTGGCGCTGTCGCATGTGTTTACTTAATTGAATATTATGTCACGGGCGGTATGTAAATTAGAGTTATTTTCATTTTAACAGATAAAGAAATATGAATTGAAACTAACAACTGTCGTCAGCAGAAGGTGTCCATCGTTGACGCAGAAATATTTATTGACTTGACATTCGTTTTACTCGTTAAAATGGAATAATATTATCCACGTTAAAGGAAATAATTTGATGTGTGATTGACATAATTTTTTATTTGAATGTAAAGTTAACGTGTATCACCTGTCCAGTATACCCAAAAAAATATTCATTTGCAAGTTATTTGAATAATTGGATATTGTTAAGATGATTTTTTCAAATACGATCATTTTAATAACGCTCATGTTAGCAGTCGCGTCGATATGAATTATTATAAGCTGTCATCGGAAATGTCATTGGAAAGATCGTCGTGTTACAGCGTGTACCTACATGGAAGTTTACAGACTGCACACCCTTCGACTAGCTATAACGAATAATATGATGGCTAGGAACTAAAATAATGACAATATAAATTAAGTTCAACCCTATTCTGACAAGTGATAGCGTTCATTTACGTCTAATGATAATTCATTACGTGTTAAAAAAATCGATAATGATGTCAAATGAACAACAACGCATTCCCCGTGACGTTGACGGAGATAAAACAATTTACTCATTATAGCAGATAATGAGTTGACTTTGCTCAGTGATTAAAATAAATAAAAGTAATCAGGTCTCCCATTGTTTATTTGTTTTTACAAATCACGCGGTGATCTTCGACATTGTGCTTGATGTCGAGAAGTTATGACTTAATTGATATCTTGAGGAAAATGAAAGCAATACCTTTGCAGTTGCACTAAACCTACATTCGTGATTATTTTTTAATTAAAATCAATTAGGAGAGACGTTTGAACAGTAAGTATTCGCGACCAGTTACACATTTTTTTCTAGAAAGAAGGCTCTAATGCATATTTAGCTTGGGCGTCCTTTATTGGTACCGACAAGGAAGTAAGTTATCCAAAGTTACGAAAAAGTGGCGACGATACTGCATCCAAAGCAGACCGACAGTAGGAAATAAGTATTGACATTTAATCAGTTTATCAAATCCCTTTGATCAATCAAGAGGACAAAATTAAAGCAAAAGTAGCGATAATTATGTCAGAAGAAGAAAAATCGTCACAATATCAAAGTTGCACCGACTCACTCACATAGAATGTTATTTATTTTTTCAGTGTTTTGCCTCAAGGTGTGAATCACAAGTATTATGTCTGGCGGTTAGTGACTAACGTAGGTAAAGAAATCACTGTTATTTGCGATGATATTATAATATCTGAACTGTACGAAGTTCGTTTTTAATGTTCTAGTTTGGCCAATTACTTTTTTGTTATTTGGCAATTGGCCATGAATTTAGCAAATCTTTTTTTTTTTTTAGTATTGTATTTAAATAAACGCTTAGTATGTTACTCATGATTAAATAATATGCTTTTATGCAATTTAATATCTTTATTTGCTTTAAAATTCGATCAGAAGCCCTAAAGCTCTTCTAAACATCTCAAAAGCTGTAACTAACAGGAGAGTTATCAATATTTTGAACGTCAAACCGTCGTACGTTCAAAAGGATTTAAATGCAGATTCATCAATACACTCACACAATTAGCACAAATGTGTGTGCGTGTGATTTTTTCATCATCTCGTTAGCGCTGGTGGTTTCGCTCGAGGGCCGCAGGCACCGCGGACAAATAAAAGAAAATTATAGTTATAGGGCCCCGCCGCTTATTATTTAACTAGAGCCTGTGAACTTATACCGATTACCCCCTCCTTGTAAAAAAGAATAATGTACTATGTCCGCACGAAACATAAACGAAACAATTTGCATAAACAAACCCTACTCATTAAGTATGCAATCCGTATAACTAGCCGAGATTTAGTTGTAGGTTATATTGCCCTCAAATTGACACGATAATAATGTTGTACCAATTGGGTTACAAAAGGCGACCGCAAAGGTGGAGTCGGGCAATAACGATCATGTCAAAAGGAAGGTCCCGACACACACAACACGCGTTAAACACACGATCATAACATTTTATTAGTGCTCCGGTCAAAAGCAACCGCGAGACCGCCGTCAAAAGTTCATGTACAAAAAAACAACAGGTCAGCTCGTAAAAGACGTGGAGTCACTGTGAGACAAATATTTTCACTGAGTAACCATGAGATGAAGATAAAAATATAGAGCTAATTAAATATTTGAATCTTGACAGTAAGAGAAATGAAAGCTTTTTAGTCGAATTATATTAAAAAAAACAATTACTGAAGGGAAAAATTGGTGTAAAAAATACGAGAAATTATTTTTGAACAAACGTCAGTAGCCGCCTTGATTTTCAGATATTATGGTACTTAAGTGTAATTAAAACAAATGAATGTTTTTTTTTCTAAAGGGACGGCAAGTAATTGATATCGTCTTTATATCCCCAACCACCTATACGTGGAGATATTTAAGATGAACAATGAGACTCGATCGAATTCCTTAGCCCATTGAAGAACTGACCGAGCGACCATAAAAACCGTAGATACCTACACGTAGGTAATACACAGGTTATAAAGGGGGCATAAAAAAGTAGGGACCGCGTCGGAGGTCGGACCGACTACCCGAGAAACAAAGACTTCGTTTATTTTTTAACAGCTCGCCCGTTCACAAAAGAAGGCTTCGCGGCACGAAAAACGACCCAAACGAGACCATCTTGTTAACCTTTTTAAAAAGAAATCGCGCGCCCGCTAACTAGAATTTCGACTCGAAAACCAAGAAAAGTTTGCCGCGGCGTTCTGCGCACCGGACGTCGCAGGCGCCTGCGCAATCATTATGTAAATTCTGATTATTATTGTTATAAATGCGGTAAAAAAATTGGGATGAGAGTCGCGGGCACCATCTTAGCGGCTCGTTACAAAATGCCCATCAGTATAATTTGACGAGTTATCTTTTCGAATATCTGTGTTGTTTACTTGGAGAGTGGAGCGCAATAGGGTTGCAGCGCTAGATCATTAACGGGATTACTGATACCCGTCCTCGTGACATTAAATAGAAAAAGGCGTCATGTTTTAGCTATAATAGAGGTTTAATTTGAGTCCGTTCATCATTTTGTTAGTAGCCGGCTAACAACCGATGCGCTCGTAAAATTTGACTGCACATAATAAGGGCGATTATCGGTCAAGAGACGCGCGTGGCGGCGCGTATCACAAGATACGCGGTGATACCACTCTTCATTACCTGAAAATCGCTCTAAATGGTAATAGCGTCGCGAAGAAGATCGTTGATCGACCCCGTCCGTTCGAAATTAACGAAACAAGCGCAAATTTTTCTTGAATTAATTTTAATAAGGTAACAACTGAAATTATGTATTTTTAGTAACTGTTTTTTTATCGGACGAACCTAAATGGAATATCTTTGTGAAGTATTTACAGCGGTGTAATTTCAGTCCTTATCGGCGAAGTGGTAAGGGCCTATGCATTTTTATATGTATTGTGCTGTAAAAAGAGTTAATTAGGCACGTCTAAGCTAAGATCGACATCTCTCACTAAATGAGTGACAGCTAAACACTGCAATTATGAGGTTCCCGTCTCACTGAAATAACTGTTTATAATTGACGCGGCTGCCTTACTCTGCGTAAATGAACAACGTTTTATGTGAAAACGTTGCTAATGAGTGAGTGGATCGCAGCCCTAATGACGCGGACATAGTTCATGAAATCGAGCTTACTGCGTGTACTTTGCTTTAATTATTATGACATAGCTTTCTTGTGGACTAGCCCTAGGACAATATGAGAAACATTGAGGTGCATTGTGGTCACGCATTCTATGACATCGGTGGAAGAGACTGTTTTGATTACAATCTTTGTTATTATAACTTGTTACTAGTTCATTGAATGAACTTTACTTAGAAAATGAATTTGTTAAGGTGACGTATGCATCAAACTATGGGGTCGGGGGGCTTTTGGGACCGGGACCGCGGTCCCGGATGCCACTTTTAAATACAATAATTAATTTTAGTAGTCTTTTGGGACCACAAATAAAATAAACAAAAATATGTCTTGGTAAAGTACAGTCAATTAAAAAAAAAAAATATTATACGAATAAAACTATTTTTATAAAACGATAAATATTTATTTTATTTAAAAAATGGCAGCCTCTTGAGTATTTAAAAATAAATTACAACTGTTATGACGACATTATCGTACTTTTGAATTGTAATTTTGAAAAAAGATTTCAATTTATGCCCACAAATAAAAATAAACAATTTAATCATAACTTCCGGGATAATTAGAGCAAATAATTATGCAGCTCTAATTGATCATATTTTCCGCCATGGTATCATCAATAATTGTTATTTAATCATTTAGATAGCTCTGCGGTTACCAGCAATAAGATAATTTACTCTATATTGTATCATTAAGGGATTATTCACCTGAGCTGTTAACTTTTATCTGTAGGGCTGGGGGCAAAACATAGTTTTTTTTTTTTACTGACGTAAGTGAAATTCGTCTTGATTATACAGCCTCCTTAATTGCAATTTGTTTTTAAAGTTTCAGTAACACTGTCAATATTTAAATGGTGAATAGTTTTATTATTATAATGTTTTCATCTATATATTAATACGTGAAGCAAATGTATCTAATAATGCATTAAAAAAAACATTAAAGGAATTTAGAAAAACATGGTTGAAATTCGACCACTGGGTGACCACTAGTATGAATAAATTCGACAAAGTTTTTTTAACTAAAAACTTTTTGTGAAAGCTTTTTTTCGGGATTCCAAATAGGAATGATTACATCAATCTATTAGCAAAAATAAGATGACAGCATAAGACTACATCAATTAGTTTAGATTCACCTACAGGCAAAATAACGTCACCATTTAAAGCCAGGATATACTTTTTATTGGTATTCTTACTCATTAAATAATATATAATTTTGATAGGTAGTCAGAGTCTTAACGATGACGAAGTTAAATACATCATAGTGATTATATCATATTCATGATGTAATGTTCAGTAGAATCGGAATCGAATGCGTTTTCTTCTTGAAATCGATTTTCCGTATGGGAGAGTCAAATACATCACTTGATGCAGATAATTGTATTTGTAAACCTTCGTTATTTTTAATTAATTAATTGTAGAAGATTTTTAATAATTTGAATTAAAGAATTGTATTTGTAAACCTTCGTTATTTTTAATTAATTAATTGTAGAAGATTTTTAAACATTTGAATTAAAGGAATTGAAGCAGGTAAGATTTCGGTTAATTCTACAAAATATAAAATTACATCTCGATGCAATATTTTAATTCACAAAACGGTCAAACAATAACCTTCATGAAAAATGTATTATGCACTCGTGTATAAAATGTCTAGTTCTGGACGGATTTACCCACTTCTCGTAAATGCAGCAAGATTTATTAGAAGTAGAAGTCATCAACATTTTATAAATAGAACGACAACACGTACAATGTTAAGAACCTTCCCTGTCCTGTCAATTAGTTCACTCTTAATGAATACTCATTGTATTTATTTTTAATTTGAGTAATGAAGGTTTACATACAAGAACAGTTATTAAAACTTTTTCATCTCGTTACGTGTTTGCAATATGCGACGAAAGAATACAATCCCGTCACAAAAAGAGGAGATAAATGTTCCATGCAAGTAATCTAATAGGCATAGGTTTTTTATTGCACGACACTTAAATCATTTCTTGGCCCTATATAGAGAGCAACCAAGCGATAGTACTAATTACGAAATAACCCCCTGCGCGCCGCTTGGACGTAACTGTCCGGCTCTTAAAGGATAGAAACATTTAGTCAGATATGTCATTCCGGTAACAGTACGTTACTTTAATTACAGTTTAAGCCTAGTTAGTTAGCTCTGATCTTCGTGTTTAACATTGTAAAGGGAGACTGAGCCAAGTTTTTGCGCGTAATGAAATTGTAATCTCGATTACCGCGGTGGAGCCAGGCAGTACCTACCGATAGTTCGACAATGCGACGAGGATGTGAGACTAGGCGTGCGTTCGTACGGACCGGATACTTAGTTTATAAATAAATAATGCTTAGTCTATGGATAGCTTTTATTATGATAAGGCCTATTTATCGTCGCGGGACTGTACCTGTCCTATTGTTAGTACGCACTGTGAGCTTTCATTGTCTTATAATAAAATTAATGTCACAGAGTTATTAGCACTGGCTCGGATGACACCTTATTATTTCCAATAAAAGGATCAAAGTTACAGTTAAACTCAACTTTAACATTTATAAAACGAAAGAAAAATAATTTATAAAACTTAAAGAGACCACCAATTTAAATATATTGTGATTTACGAATATACTTCAGAATTCATGATTTGGCATATTTTATTATGTTTTGAATTATTTAAAACCACTGTAAACTTCAATTGCAATAATACAAAGTTTGTGTTTAGAAAAATATGCCAAATCTTTTTAAATGATACCAATAAAAAATATTTAAATAATGTCACACAAAAATTTAAAGCACCGCACAAACATTCGTTAGTAAATAAAAAAAATTACGCTTACTACTTCTCGCTGCACTCGATCTATAGGGACGACATTTTTCCACAACATCACTATCACAGTCACTATATTGGCTAATTAATCTAGTCCTAGTACAATGTTCACATCCGGACGGCCTATGCACCAGTTCCGGACACCCGGACGCCGGACACTCCTCACGCTTGCAACAACTGGTGTACACTTCCATCTTCAGTCTTACTAAAACAGTTCCCGTATTCCTGTATAACGCACACGTTGGTATACTACTGTGATCCATAACAGAAGATCGCAATTGACATCCCCCAAAAAGCTACGATGTCGCACGCGTCGTGTCGTGTGAGAGACTAAATGAATTTGTATGAACGCGCGTAAGATAAAGGCTAGTGTACACCAAACCACGTGTTTAAGGCAGTGGGGTACGCCAGCACGTATCGAGGTGGGTTTCTCCCGACCTCGCAAGCCGCAGCCAATGGTGGGCGGCAGCGAAGGGAGGCGGGTCTCGATCCCACCCAGTTGCACTCCTATTATGTGCTGAGGGCTCTGTTTGGATCGCGTCCCGGTAGACAAGGGTTGACTTTTATTGTATTTCCATTTTATATACCTTCTAATTATTCTCCAGTCCGGGATCAATTAGTAGGTATTAAAAATATTATAACGGCAGAAAATAAATATTATATCGATCGTGACATTTTCTGATCTATTCCTGAAGGACAACACGGTATTGTGAAATTTATTATTGACATCATTCTATTCTAAGAAACTATGTAATCACTTTGATTTGTGCTATTTATGTTTGATTTCATTATTATTTGTATTTTTAGTAAAGGCTTATAATAAAACAACAGCACTTTCATAAATGGATCAATAATTTTCTATTTATGAGTCATCTTAACACTTGTGCAAACCCTAAAAATATCATAATGGATTGGAAAAACGCGGTGATTGTATGAATCTCTTGACGTCATAACGTTTACGTAATCAAATAATCACCAAATAATACACGAACTAATTAATAAAAAAAAGAAACAGTGATAGATAGATAACACATAAAGTATTGAACTCGATTACGTAGAACATTTTGTTTAATACATCATAATAGTTGATAACCTAATTATTAAAACACGTTTGGTGATTGATTAGTTTTCATATCCGGATTGATTAATGAAGTGTCAATTTTAGATCAAATATTTTGTTTTCTCTAGCACATATCATAAAATAATTTTCAGAAAAATTATATTTTTTATAAACGGCACGCTTATTTTTTAAACATCTGTTATTATCTATTTACTGCTATTTAATATCATTCTTGAGGTTCACTATGATAATACAAGCACGCCGTAAGATCGTAGAACGATTAAATGATAATTCTTAATACTTAATAAGATTATTTATTATTGCGTGTTATTATGTCATTGAAGTCATTCAACTCTAGCGAGATAAACTCATTTCCTTCCTCCACATTATTCATACATTTTAAGTTAGACACTATTTTTAAATCTTCAAGTTTTTCAATGCCAATTCTTTTTTGAAAGGTTTCCACTTACAGATTTAAAAAAAAATTTTTAGAAAATCGTTGTCTCTTCTTCATCATCTTTGACTTTTGATATCGTAATTTTTTCAACACCATATTTTTCTATTTTTGTAGTGATGAATTTTGATCGCCTTTGCAATAACTTCAGAAAATTCGTCAAAATCTCTGCAGTAAACAGTCCTATTACTAAGATGATTAGTAATTTATTTTGTTTCAATCAAGGTCAAGTTTGATTTGGCATCAATGAAAAATTTCTCCAGAGTGTTTCAGATTGACTCATGCGCACACTTCATAGTTAGTCATTGAATTTCAGTTGAGTCAGATACCAGCGGATATAAAGCAAATATCGAAAGTAATTTTCAAACTTTTCCTGCAAAGGAAAACTTACAGTATGGCAAATATCGCTTACAGTTTTATTAATTATACATACTTGATATATGCGTCATTGCAATTTATACCGAGTAGGTAGCGCACATGTCCAATTCTTTCCACTGCTGTAAGGTTTTTACTTTTTCATTTAACAGTAAATACAGTGTGTCATATTTTGACCTTTTTGGGTCAACCTACGATCATTTTCCTTTACAATTTGGTCACATATATTTTTGCAATGGTTAATGTGTAATTTTACAACCCATTACACGTGCAAATGATCAAATGTATACCTACCGGTAATGAATTTGAAAAAACAATAAATCAAATGCTGCAAATCATTAGCTAATTAAGTAATACTTTACTGTTATAAGGATTTTTTTAATACTGCTAATTTGTACAATCTAACGAGTTCGACGCAAATGATTAGCGGTTGCTTTGGCAAATACTATATACAGTATTCCCAACTTTCTTTGTTAAAGTCCAGTAGCGACCTGTCCTTCCTAATGAGTTTTAAAACAATCACTAGTTAATTACCAAAAAAAGCGTGTTGAATAGGCTGCTGTGTAACATTGGTTGTTAAATTAAATTCCCATGGAATGTTCGGAATAATTCCAAAAGGTAAAATATTCCATGGCGTAGTCTACAATGATATTTTGAACCAGGGCGTAATAATAGGAAAACTACAAGAAACTAATACAATCCGGGATGACGCTATGCAATATCTTTTCAATTAAGACACTCCGTAAAACCCATCCCCACAGAACGCTGACGCATGACTCATGAGCTCATGACACCGTCCACATTTCAATAAGGTCCAACCACGTAAAACATACAATGATCCAACGGATCTACTTTTCGGTTACAGGATATGACATGACGGGTTCCGTGTAAAGTGAAACACCTGTGCTAAATCAGCACGTAGTTTCCTGTTGATATCACGGGCATATTATGTAGGAGCTAGCAATGTATGCTGATAAGAAGATGGAGTCGTGCTGTCTGGCATGTTCGCTTCTAGTAATTTTTTATCTTCGAATTTTGCGAATTGATGTCGTGATTTCGGAAGTCAATGAGGTAAAACAAAATGTCGGCAGGTAGGCGAAGTAAGTTTTTTCAGCTCCAAATTAAAATAAAATACGAAGGAACTTTGTATCACCTTTTGTTTTGAAGTTTGTAGTTAGGGTATTTTTCTATTTGAACCTTAATTTCCAGCAAATGTTCCAACGACTCGTATCAAACTGATCCCGACATTTTGATGTGAAATTCTTACGTTTCGAGGCCTCTAACTTATTTGCCTTTATTTACATTATAGCGTAAAATAAACTAAGTTTTCCATGGTTGTTCTAGCCAAATGGCGTACTAACTAAATTTTTGGCTTAAAGAAAGATCCTTTGACCAGACCACTTAATCAAGGCCTTGATACTAAAATTTGTGCTTTTGTAGTTTTAGATACTGCTTGCTCATATTTTCAGAAACTAAGGTAATTCCGCAAATGTTTTGTCAGGTTCTAGTGGGATTATAAATCGGCAATTTTCGGAAATAATAAAAATCTTAGCCATTTGCGTATGCAGATAAGATGAAACAATGATAATGTAAATAAGGACGTAATAAATGAGATAACATTTTCTGCATAATCTGTAAGACCGTTCTTAGAAAATATCTGTTAATATACTTTTGCTTGTAATATTTGAATTGAAAATATCCCAGAAACCACTCATGCAGAAACCATGAATGCATTCGATAGCATATAAGATTCAAAATCAAGTTAGCGGGTTTAGTCATTACCACCTATTAAATAATAATTGATACTATTAACTTGTAGGTACCTACTATAGATTTATGTGCATAATAAAAACTTACAATCCTTTAAAGTCATCAAGGAAAAATTTATAATCGGTAATATTTTTCCGACTCTGATCCTTTTCTCAAAAATGATAACTAACTGAACTGACACAAATTTTAATTTTCCCTATTACGATTTTGTCTTCTATTATAGCTTGTAAGGGAATAATATGTTATACATAATTTATTCATAAAATTGATCTGTAATGTACTAAGAAATACATGATATGGTTCTCACGAACGTGTACATATAGGGTAAAAAGACCGGTAAATGCAAGGATTAAAACATATTCCATTTTAATTGCAATCTCTCTTGCATACGTGATTCGGGACACACCATACCTCAAGCGAATTTTGCTTGTCACCTAATACGTAAGAGCGTTACTATGAACCAAGTTGGTATGTATTACTGTGCAAAGATATTGTCATCTGGACGGTAAAGTTATTCTGAGTTACGATCAAAGCTATTTTAAGATGGGGAACGAGAATAACACACGATTACGGAAAACTAAACTACATCACAATGTATTGACGCATTAGTTACGTACTTAGGTTATGAGAATTTAAGCTATCAGTTACGTTTACACAATACTGATAAAGAGTTTTTATGCTGTCATACGTATTACGAGACATCCGCTCCTGTATATGGGTATCCCCCATTGATCAATAAGGCGAACTGTCTCGGGGACTTAATGACAAACCACGACTGGGGAAGATAAGGGTATCTTGACTTACGTTTCTTAACCCAACATACGTCATTAGCTGTAAAGAAGCCACTGTTAAAAACTGTAGTGCATTTGGGAATCACCAATATTTTTCGGGAATACATCGACACTAAAAACCTATATTGCCTTAAAAAAACGAAGGAAAAATGCAGGAAAAAGTTCTCATGATGTACAGGTCTGTACTCAATCACTTAATTAAACGTAATTGCTTGACATTTAGCCTATTAGTATAGTTAATTATGTTATGAGCATAAAAATAACATTCAAAGCTGTCACCTGCAGCAGCGATCGTACATATTATTGTTTTGTTTAATCTGCATTTCGATGCGTCATCAATGTTAATTTGATAAGAAATTGATTATTTCGGAAATATGCCAGATGTAAAAACCCGTTCTATTAAACAATGTGGACATAAGAAAATAAACAAAAACATTGACCAACCAAGTAATTCTGTTTCGATAAAATCGTAGCTCATTTGCTACGAACGTAGAGGACGTCGTATGTAAATACTTACGTAGCAAAAATTGAAACTTTTCGAAAAATACGGAAGAACACATTACATTTTAATCAACCGTTATTTTTTGCTTAATTTTTTTTTTTTAATGTCAGTTATCGACCTATATCTCATATTAAAATACCTTAAATTTTGTTTCGCTATTATGATGGGATAAAAAGCACGTGGCTGACCTGTATGCAAAAACTGCTTTAAAATATGCAGATCCATTCAAATATATGCAAATGTGTTCGAATAAGTGACTCAAGTAAAACACGAGGTTTTTTTATTTCACTTAACATGAACTTAAGTAAAAAAAACATGTTTCGTTGCTTTCAAGTTCTACTTGCTTATATAATTTATTGTTTGAAATTACCTTATTATGTCCCTTAATGTTTATCAATTATCTAATGTTTACCTAATTGATTTAAAAAGTGGCTATTGGGTAGTATTGAAATACATTTTTAACCAACTTCAAAAAGGAGGAGGATATCAATTCGATATTTTTATATTTTTAACCGACTGCGCCAGAAAGAGGGTTATGTTTTTCGAGTGTACCTATGTAGGTATGTATTAATATTTCTTTGGCACGCTATGTAGCCTAAACGGGTTGCTCGATTTCAGCCTGAGAGGTGCCGGTAGATTTGTCTTAATTGTGAGAGTTACACTAGGTATATCAAAATTGAAAAAAAAATCGCCGATTTTTGGCGCCATATTGTGTCTTCAAAAATATTTTTTTTCTCATGACCTATTGAGTGGGGTATCAAAACAAAGGGTTTAATAAATAGGTCTCATTAACGTCAAAAAATATTATAGGTATTAACTAAAAACTGCGAAATAAAAAAAAAATTACAAAAAAAAAACCCGACTGCCTAAAAAGTGAACTTTAATTAAAAGAGATGGAAACAAGACACTTGTTTTAAAAGGATGACTATTAGACTGAATACTATAAGCAATCTCATGCAGTCGGAGGCATCTTCTTAAATTTAACGGCACGATTGGCGCAGTGATTAAGCGATTGACTGCTGCACTGCGTGTCGCGGGTTCGATTCCCGCACGGAACAAATATTTGTATGACCTACAAGTAGTTGTTCCGGGTCTGGCTGTTTGTGTATGTGAGTTTAAATGTCTGTAAACGCACCCACAATACAGGAGAAATTCCCAGTGTGGGGCAACGTTTAAAAAAAAAAGACCTTTTTTTTTCTTTTCTTTTTCCTGGGTTCCTTTATCGATACTGAACCTACCCCTAAGCTGAGGCACGCAATTTCTTTAACACCCTTTTACTTCCTTAACGACGCCGCTTCGCCCACCATTCGTCGCCCGGGTTGTTTTATCTAATAAGGTGCAACGCAAATAATTTATCGTGATATTGACGGTAATAATATATTAATATAGTATTATGATAAAAAAAAAATGTTTTATGAACTGTATGTCAACAGTATTGTTATAAGGTCTGTAAATAGAGCAGTGTTTAGGGAGTAATCGGTAGGTATGCTAAAATTATAAGATACTTAAATAAAAAAAAGTGTGGTCTATTTTTTATTTCTTATTATTCACAATTTAGGTATCTATACAGTAATATCAGTCTTTCCATCGGGGTAGGCAAATGTTTTTTTTTTTAAATACAGCAACGATATCTATTTTCTCCATGCTATGTCGGAATCCTTTTTACAATTTATTTTAACGTGCTGGTGGATGACTCAATTTGTGCATTGAATATGCAAAAAGTTGGAAATAAGCTTCAAGTGTGAAAGAACAATATACATGTATTTGTAAGGGTGAAGGATGAGGCTGCCTGCTGTGAGAAGATTTCACGCAAAACTAACAATAAAGAGTCTTGTTTGAAGGGATGCTGACTGATAATTGCTTGTCATCTATGTCATTGAAGTGTTTAAAGAAGCTGATGTCAATTCATGGTGGCCAATATTATATGTCTAATTATTATGTGAACAGTTTTTTTTATCTATACGAAAGTTACGAATATTTGACTGGGAGACATTACTAATATCGATAAAACCTAATTTGAATTGAATACAGATTAAGATGTAAAATATAAGCTGAAAATATATTCATTATTATAAAACAGGTATTTGAAATATACGTCTGGAAAAATAAATTATAACGAGGATGTCCCGTGAAATTTAAAACGCGTTCCATTGCGTTCCTTAAATATAAAGTCCATAAAACGGCCATTAAAATTTCGCAAACTGTTTATTGGCTTGTAAAATAGCCGACTTCTGTACAAGGACGAAACCTTTGTCCTGTTGCCGAATCGTTTTGTTTTACCGTTAACGAACCAATAGAGACAATAAGGCGTGCAACTTTCACTACGTTATATATGACGCAATAAATTGTATTGTCAACTTAGACCCATTTTAAAGGTGCCATCTTAAGGTTTTGTTTTCATCTTAACGGTAGTAGATTTCGGACCGCTCTCAGGAGGTCCTAAAATGACAAAAAATAGCGTGCGACTCCCTTAAAATTTCAGAATTGTGACATTGTTTAGCGTCCGTGGCGGCTCAATAAAGACACGCGCACAATGAGTGCAGTTCGTACGCAACACAATTAAACTTGCAACAGAGGAGAGCCGTGAAATTTCGTTTTGTAACGGCGTGAATAGATGTATCATGGGATGTTTGTGTTTGATAAATAGTGCGTCAACAATACGCCCCCTTTTCCGGTGCTAGAGACGAAGGAAAAAAATTAACGCAAGTTAAGATGTCATTCTTGTTACGACATGCGGCGATAGATGTCATGGTTAAGGTTGAGCGGCAATTTCAAGGATTTTGGGTCCGCCTATACGCAAAATATCACGCTTTTGCATCAGATCACATAGATTGCGACAAACGGAGAAATGATGGTGGTAATTGGTGACTCTTCAAAATTTCCGATGTACAGTTACGAAATATTTTTTTGGTAGTCAAAAACATGCTTTCACACTATTGCACGACGTGGTGTAACTTAAGAGGTGATCCGTGATAATGAACTTGTGTAATCAAAGCAACGCGGATTAAGGAAATTCTGATTCAAATTCGGACGGATGCCACAAATTATGCAAGCCTCATTCACCTTGTGTTATAACTTTCTTGCTCGTAGTACTCGCGTTATTTGATTATTTAAACAGCTATTACTCAAACCAGATTAGCTGATTGTTGTGCGTTAGTTTTTGCTTTTATTGCGTCTATATTTAGGTACTACTAGCTTTTTCCATCGGCTTCGCCCGCGCGGAAGTTTCATCCCCTATTTAACTCCTTTAGGGGTTGAATTACAAAAATCGTTCCTTATTCCTTGTCGGGAACCTTTGTGAAAAATTTCAGCTTTCTTGGTCCAAGGATTTCCGGCTGGGCGTTGATGAGTCAGTCAGTCAGGACTTTTCTTTTTATTTATACTTATAGATTAGTTACACACTAATTTACTACGAATTTTATAGATTTCGTGTATAGGTAAGCACGCATCTTTTCAAGAAAAAATCAGCCTATGCTTCTAGATCTCATAAAGTGAATGTAATTTGAAAGCTTACGTTAAAATAATTTCATAACTTGGACGTCCAGACCAACAGTAACAGGCTCTACTTTTTTATAAACATGATTTAAAAATATAAACTATTTATCGAAGTATCAAACTATTTATTAGGAAAAGACAGGCAACTATACAATTAATCGCAATAACTCCGAAGTGAAAATAAATCAACATCGATATGAGGTCAAGTAAATGACTCAGCGGCCGGAATCCGCATCTCAATGAACTATTATAACATAACCTGTTACTACGCTTGGTGTATCACGTACCGGCGCAATCCAATACAGTGAGACTATGCTATCGACCTCCTTCGTACACATTGCGCGGACAATTCGATTTTTCATTCCGAATTTGAATTCTCAAATGGCAATGTACATCTAACAATGCGATGTTAATTAACAGCGTTTGTCTATATTGACACTATTGCTAATAGTGACGTCAAAATGGAGGCTGGGTATTGCTCAATTTAGAGGTCGTGTCTTAAGAAGTTTTAATGTAAAAAGATATTAGTCACCTTCTTATGATAATGCAGGATATGGGTCTGGTGTTTCCCTGCCTCAAGAATCTAAGAAAACGTCACGGTCGTGAGCATGAAGTAATTGTTGTTACGTACATAATATACATGGAACTATACAATATGCAATCGTCATTACTGACTTAACATAGGTACTGTTGTTTGGATATTATTAGAATGGTGTGCGAGTGTTTGCCTTTCTGATTAATTGCTCATTAATATTTCATTTTCATCTTTAATTGAATGATTCATGTCATTGATGAATTATTAAATAAATATTAATAGAGTTATGTAATGAAATCGCGTGCAAATATACGTAAACACTCCAGTATATAAAACGTCAGTCATCTTATTTTTTGTGACTGTTGTGAAATATTTTGAAAACATGTAACAATTTATGACTGATTGTAAGTTAAGTCGAAGAAAAAACTAATATTTTCCTTTAAATAATGGAAGTAGGAAATAAGACAGCCAGCCAACACATATTGATAACTACCTACATTAGTCACATTTGTTAAACTACTTAGTACAATCAGTGGCGTAGCTAGGTAACCAAAGGCCCTGGGGCAAAAAAATAACTAGGGCCCCAACTAAAGGTTTTTTGTTGCAGTAAAGTTATAATTTACTTAAATCCGTTAAGTAAAATTAACGGATTTAAGTAAATTACTTTTATAGACCGTTTATTATAATTTCGTTTATTTCCACGGTTTTCCGTGTGCGACAACTCAAACTCAAAACATTTATTTCAATGAAACCATTTACAGGCACTTTTGAATTGTCAAAAAGTCGACCAGTTGGAAAGTTGAAGCTAGTTGCCCATTCCAAAACGTAGATCTCTATGGAGAAGAACGGGCAAGAAACTCCAAGGACACTCTTTTTAATCATGTTAGGTATTACAAAATCTTGGGAACATTATTCTTGTTGCTTCTATATGTGAGAACAATGTAAAAAACAACAATTCTAAATATAAGATTTAAAATAAGCCATGGAAGTTAGGAGATGACCAGTCTCAAACGACGGCCCCGTTCACGAACTTGACGCATGGATCAGCACCATCCAGCTCAACCATTTTTTAGGGAACCGAATGATCCAACACATGTGCCACCATCAGTGAGACATTTATGTGAGCATGACATACTCTCAAGACTCTCAACTACCACGCTTTTTCAAGTCAACATAAATAATGACTTATTGATAGTGAGCGTATAATATCATTTTTAAAATCAGTCAGCTATAAGTACCACCGCTTCGCAGCGTGCAATATAATGCTGGTTTCACAGACGCGCCGTCGAGCGGCGCCGTCCATCCGCGTGCGCTTGTAAATTCTTTAGACACGCACGCTTGTAAATTCACTAGTAGCGTTTTACAGTCACGCTGTTGAAGCACGCCACGTTTCTCATAGGTCCGCCTTGCGTCAAGCGCGTGCTGTTGAAACGCGCTGTTTGACAGCGCGACTGTGAAACCAGCCTAAAAATACAGGGGAGTCCCCCGCAAACAAAGATGTTCGAGACTTGTTGGAAATGACCCTGTATTTTTTCAAATAATTATGTTGCCTTCCTGGAATTTGGTTTATTTATATTCCGAATGTGGGAGAAATTTTCACTGTTTCAATTTATAGTTTGTAAGTCCGAGGGGCCCCCTGAGCTTGGGGGCCCCGGGGCACTGCCCCGTCTAGCCCTCCGGTAGCTACGCCACTGAGTACAATGAACTCTTGAGCCAGATATCTATAATTTAGACCGCGAATGAATCAAGATCTTGTATGGAGAACCTTCCCAATGTCACGTATCTTTTGGGCGACCTTGTAGTGCTGTTCACCCAATGACACAGAAATCTACGTCGTATAGAATAAAGTATACTAATATGACGCGATAATAGAAAGGTTTAATAGCCCAGTTGTAAATCATCTTAACAAGACGTTTAGTGTTCGAAACCTACTCTAGTAGATTTTATTATGATTTTAATTGAATGCCCGGTTGATGGCAATAAGCTAGACCTCTATTACAAGGGACTTTAAACAAAACTGGAAAAATATTGGTGTCCGATAAGTACACCTCTGCCAAACCCTTCGGGGGAAAAACGGGTGATGCTATGCCATGTTTATGTTTTATTGTAGGCACATTTCCAAAACACAGTTACACTTGCATCAACATATTGCATTCAAAAGAAAACTACGTTGATCAGCACCGCAATTGCGTAACATACTTTCAATCACAATCCAAAGGATTTTAAAGTAAACTGCATTTCCATTGCTTCTTAAGAATAACTCGTCTGCTCTGCTAAAATGTCAAAATTAAAGGCATTGCCATTGAAAGTGTGTTACGCAGTTAGCCCGCTGAATAACCGCTGCAAATGAGCCGTAATTTTACGTGTGTAGCTTTAATTAAAACATTTGTAATTTCAGCCCCAATTACCCTCAGCTTTACTCCGAGCTTTTGAAAGTCTCTTAACAAATAAGTATTTACAGTACCGTTTTAAGCAGGAGCAAAAATGAAAATTCCCGTAAATCTTTTGTAGCAGAAGAAAATATTTTTAAAGAATCCATTAAAAGAGAAATCTCACTTGGGGTATCCACGTAAGGTATGTACGATACAAACATAAGCGTACCGCTATTAAACAAGATATAACAGCATAATTTCGTTTGATTTGACATGCCGAAACAATTTAATCATTATCTCTGTTGGAAAATTAGTTGAGATGTGCGCAAGGGAATTTGGGTTTAAAAGCTGGAGTGTAAGGTGTAAATTGAAAGAGGGTTGGCATTGATTATAAGCCTTGTTGGCTAGGGAGAGGAATGGCGGAGGAATTGGCGGTATTCGCCAACGACCGCGGTGGAGCGATGTAGCGAGCCGGTACCGCCGACGGACTGGGTGGGCACGCCGCGGCGGTTGGCCCCTCTCCGCTCTTTTTGCCTTCCATTTTCGAATTTTAAATTTTGAACTGTGCGAAAACAATGTCCGTTCGGGAACCTTTGTTGCCGGGATGCACGCAAAGGATACAGATAAGCGCCATACTGCCATCATCACGCCATTTCTAAACTTTTTTTAAACTATCTAAAGTATAGACACCTCAACAAGTTTCCTAACTGTATAAGCACAGATGATATAATAATTAAATCCTAATTGGCAAGAAACATAAAGAGAAGGGTGTACAATTAAAACATTACTTTGCCATCGTCAAATTATGTCGTAATTAGCTGGACAATTAAAATCGAAGGTCATTATGGTGGTAAAAACTGTAGTGGGAAGTGATCCTCTTTTTGCTGCTGTTATAGATGAGTTACGATACAGAGAGAATAGGGCGTTTTACCTACTGTCAAAGTTATTTGAACAACTGTTTTCTATTGTATTTTACGTAACTAAACTAAATAGTTTACTATGTAAGAAATACATAACATTACAATTTTAAAGGACTCCATTGTACGTTAGTAAATAACAGCGAATAACTAATTACTTAATAAAAATAACAAAATGATATCCTAACTTAACTAACACTAGTCACAAATTTAAATAAACCGTTGAAAAATTCATCCGCATCGCTGTCGATGGGTAATGTTCCCAAGAGACTGGCCGCATTACCACGTTATATGACAATTCCTCTGGCTAAGGTAAAAACCAGCCCTTAGGTCATGCGAAGTGTCAACCAGCTGTTTCGAGATTTCAAATAAATAGTTATTTTCTGCCTATTATGCATATTAAAAAAGCACCTACAGCTTGTTTATAAATTTTTCCGCTCGGGATTCACTATAAATCACATAAAGGGTAAGATAAAAATCTCTTTAAATTTCTTTTAAGTTTTATTTAATTTATACCTGTTTAATTTTACAATAGAAAAAATATATCGCCTGCTGATACAGTACCACCGAATTTTATTTAATACGACATCGAACATGGTAATATGATAGTTTGAACACACACCTCATTTGTATGATTAATCACATAATTTATTTACATCATTGATACAGGAAACTGTTAAAAAAATGTCGTTTCATCCTCCAAGCGGAAAACATGTTTGCATCAGCAAATCACCTAATTTTTAAGCCTAAGCAAACAACCGAGTTCCGTTTCTAGCCAATATTCGAGGAAATGTGCACTTAATATTAATATTCATAGCAGCAGAATATTCAATAAGTATGTACGTACGCTTTATTGACCATTGTTAGACATAGATTCGGGATATAAATAAATTAGTTTATTAATCAATTCTATAGTGAGATAATAATGGAGTTGCAACGGCTCAATTGTCGCGATTAGAGTCATCATTGCGTGTGTTTAACGTTTGATAACGATGTTTAAAATACAGGTAATCTCGCGCAGTAAAACATGAATGAAATTTTCGTTTAAAACATTACTTACGTCGAAACATTACTTCCGGAAAATATTCATTAATTTAGGGATGAGTATGAAAAAGAGGTACAGAGCGACAATCATTCTTTCTGTAAAAAACCTATTCTGAAAACTGAAACAAATCGATTATGACAGCAGTTACAAATACAAAAAGCTACCCAAGCAATTTTAATAAATTTCTATGAAACCACGCACCCACTCCATTAAAAAAAGAATTTTCGAAATCGGTACAGCAAATAAATGTATTAATTCAGATTTTCCTAATACCTATACAGAAAAGACAAATTTGTCCCTTTGAAATGAACGTAAAACGGGAATTTCAAACCGAAACAAGGTGTTCATGCTTAGCTTACGTTTAGATTATTCATCCAAGAAGATTATCGCCTAGCGATATTTTAATAAATTCTACTAATAAAGCCTCGTTTGCCTTACGCCTAGTTACAACAAACAAGCCAAGTACAAGCCTAGTTCAACTAGCTTCATCTTTTTAACTCACCGACCATGACCATTCAAAAGTGTCTGTAATTGATTTATTTGAAATAAATGCTTTGATTTTGACTTCAAGCATAAGTTCTTGAAACTATTTCCTCCGATGCCTATGTAATCACGGTTTATTTCTCTTTTTTTACTGGGTGGCAGAAACATCGGAGTACAAACTTAAACCATGAATTCAGCACATTATTCTAGACCCGCCTAGCGTAGAAATTTTTCGTCGGTTTTCAAAACAAAAAATCTGCTGTTTCATATAAACGAACAATAGGTAACGCGGTCAAAATCTATGGCCAACCTTTTTATTAATAACCGACGAAAAATACCAACGCAGGGGGAGGGCAATTAATCATACGTACTGTATCCATGGTAACATGTTGTGCGTCGATGACCCTGATGGATGACAGAGGCTATACAGGGTAATAGGGGCCTCTGTCACCATCATACTCTATGTCGTCGGATGGCGGAGCTGTGTGAAAATACCCATCGGTTGCCGTCGCTTGTCGACATGTGTGGTGTCATTACTGTAACGGTACCGAACAGGAAAATACCCGGCTGTGCGGCTGAAGGACTGAATTGTGATGTTAATATTAATTACTACTCAATTAAAAGGCTTGGAGAAATTGTGTTGAGGATTTACCTGATGGTTGTTGTGTACCGAAACTATTTTCATCTGGATATAAATAAGGACACAGAAATTTCTGCCCATTCAAATTGCTCTAGAACAAAAAGTTATTAGAAGAAGAATTTTGCAGGTTTTTAGAACATCTATTCAATTCGCATCAAATGGTTTGATTTGTTTTTTTTCCGCAATACAATTTTCCGAAATGCCTTTTATTTTCGCCAGCTCTTCCGAGCTCCTAACTCCTCAGGTAACACACATTTTTATTAAGTATGTATTGCATATGCTCAATTAATATAAAAAAATCACAATGTGTTTTTTGTTATATTGACCGTTGGTCATTGATACCATATGTTAAAAGATCTTTTCGAATAGAAATATGTTAGTAAAATGCATGAAATTGTCGTTAAAATTATTTGGTTTAATTTTCACTCACAAGTAATTGTTAATTTAAATAATAATAATCAGATTCTAGACTTCTAGTCGAATAACGCCAATCAGTAAAAAAAATATAAATAATAAATAGTGATAAAACTAAATTACTTTCATTTCAATAATCTTTAAATATTGTGCCCCATTTTCTTTAAACGTGTTTTATTAATCCATGAACTAAAAAGTTAATTAATATAATCATGACAATACCTGGAAATTCTCTATGTAAACTTCTTTTATTCTTCGCTGAAACCATTCGTTCAACATGATGACAACAGAACGATCTCCCCGGCGCACCTAACCAAAGATCCAAAGTCCACTGTTTCCGATGACAATTTATAACACATGATATTTTACCATGACCTCACATAAATAAATAATTTCTTCAAAAATAGATTCACGAAAAATATTAAAAAATCAAATTCGAAATTTCACATTTACATAAAGTGATGTGAACGCAATTAAAGTCAGCGTGTTCTGTCAGATTGATTGATGCCCATAGACAAACTGGATGGCCGCTAAACGATTAAATTAAGAATTAATTTTAACAAAGAGCAAAGAGGTTGCATTGCATGTAGTGCAACCGTTATTCGCGAAGTGTTGTATGTTGTTGCTGCCAATATGTTTTGAATTTTTTTTTTGATTATTCTTTATTCATTCAATTTTGAAATATATGATCTGTACGCATTGATAGTTGTGAGGGCGTTTGTAGTGAGAGTGCGACCTACTTACCTAATGACTTAATATAAACACCAATATTGAAGACAGGGATTATGATAAATCTTTAAAAATATAAATGAACAAGTTGACTCTTACACCTCAAGCTCTGAACTTGCAGACAAAAATAAAAAATATCTCGAAAAAACTTCTTACCTTAGATTACGGCGCCTTAGAAGCTGCACCGGCCAACCTGAAAATAAGAACAAAACTGTTAAACAAAATACTCATGAATACAAAAGACAATGCCGCATTTAAAAATCTACAGTCAATTTTATATTTTAAATAATTTTTTGCATCCTCAACTAATGATTAGTCTGCATTTGACGATAATTTAGTATTTAGGTCCGATGTTTAGGCCTGGGGGCTGCAAGCAATGGTTTTCGTGACCTAGATCTTTTTGAACATACAACCACTGTATTCTGATCTTCGACCAAATTGCCTTCATCATTGAAACTTCGGGATATAACCCTTATGTGAATACGTAATAAGGTCGCCTATATTTCGACAATTATGCACGCTGGGGCTATTGCAGTATTGGTCAGTAATATCGAAATTACAACCTGTCATATTGCAGACACGATCATGAGGAACAAGAGAAGGTCATAACAAATAATTGTTACTACGAGCCATGAAAGAAAAAATTAAGAAAATATATTTTTTACATATTTAAGTCGCAAAAAATAATATATCATAATGATTCTAATACAGAGACATAAATAGATACTTTTGAAGTTCAGGTAAAAAATAACAAAAAGCTAAGTAAGTTATTAAGATAAATAATTAGAGTGTAGAGTGTAGTGTAGAATAATATATATATTAGAGTGTACATAATCAAACATAAGCTGTAGCAATGTATAACCAGTAACTCCATTAGCCGAGCTTTATGCAAGCTTTTAGTTCTAGTGCAAGAATTATAAAACTACACATCAATGGTAAAGAATATCGGCTTCAAATTAGTTGTTTCTATTTTTGTGAAATATATTTTGCCACTTCAAAAAACATTTTTTTTTAAACGTTGCAGGAATTTCTCCTATATTATGGGTGCATTTACAAACATTTCAAATCACATACACAAACACCCAGACACGGAACAAGTACTTGTAGGTCATACAAATATTTGTTCCGTGCGGGAATCGAACCCGGGACACGCAGCGCAGCAGTCAATCGCTTATCCACTGCGCCAAACGTGCCGTCGTATTAATTAAATAATTTATTTTTATTTTATTTATTTCTTTAATTAAAACAGTTTAAAACCAATTACAAAAAATTAAGACACAGGTTGCACAAAAAAAAAAACATTTCCACAAAAGAGAAAATAATACAAAATATTAAGACAAAGAAAAAACTTAACAACAGTTTCATAAATTCCCCTCACAGTACTTCTGACATGCCGATGAAATTTCGCCCATTCGTCCGCAAACAGATCGTTAGTTGAAAGAGGCTGCACCCATGTGGATGTCGGATATTATCCCAAGGTAGCTCGCTACCGGGACACAAAGTATAGACAGTTACTCCTTACTCCTTAAGACATCAGCTATTTACCCGTTAAAATCCAGTCAAAATCGGTCCAGTCATTTCGGAGATTAGCCAGCACAAACAGACAGACAGACAAACAATTTTTTTTTTTTTTATATAAGTACCGTATACCTTTACGTTCATATGCATTCAGCAAAAAGCTGTTACTTTGCCATTACCAACAGAAACTTATTTATTTTTAATTTTTATGTAGTATATAAAATTTTATTTTTTTGTTAATTTTCTGCGTTATCCTCCGGCGCTTCTAAGGAAATCAGCTCTGCAACTCCGTCTCGGCATACGGACCTACGTTCCACCACTAGTGGACAGGAATCCACCCCGAGATAATGGCATGGGACTATTAGTATTATCACGGCCCCGATTCCACTGGACAAATGGTGGAACGGCTCTCGACTGTCATAGTAAAAAAGGAAGAACAACAAGTTCACACTAAATACGTGTGATTATTTTGTAAACAAAGTGATCTGTTTTTCACGTTTGCCAGATGGCGGTCAAAGCACTGACTCCCATGTAGGCACGGATGGCACGGTGCTATCTTTATAGACACAACAATTTAATACGTCAATGTCAGTTTTAATTTCAAAATACTATTTAGTGCCAGGCATACCTAATGATATTTGATTACTACATAAACAAACAATTACATGTTATTTAACAGCTCATGTTTAGCATACGCATTGCATTATCAGCCAAAATGTTCCCGCAGCTCAGATACAGACCTTCTCTCCGTGAGAGGGAATGGGCTTAATCCACCACGCGGGCCCAGTGCGGGTTGGTAGATATCACATGTCTTCGAATTTTTGGTTCTAGGACATGCCGGTTTCCTCACGATGTTTTCCTTCACCGTTTTGAGAGCAGTGGTGATGAAGTAATTTGGACGAAGTAAAGCGCATGTTCCGTGTGTTGCCGGACATAAAGCATAGCAGTATCCCATTTCAAAATCAAAAGTCATTTATTCAAATTAGGCTGAGAATCTGCACTTTTCGAACGTCAAAATACATAAGACAGTCCCCCAAAAACGCCCACCCTTCACCACTTTCTAGTGATTTAGCTGGGAAGAAGAAGTGGCACAACAAACATTTCTTCCCGTGGGTGTCGTAGAAGGCGACAAAGGGCTTTAAGGGTGTAAGTAGAGGACTTAATTACTAGAGACTGGGCAGCAGCGTTCTCTATGCATTTTACTACCATACTGCGATCGCTAACCCGCCTGCCAAGCGTGGCGATTATGGCAAACCACCTTCTTTTGGGGGAGGCTTATGTCCAGCAGTGGACGTCTTTTGGCTGAAATGATGAATAAATGATGATGTTGATGTCAAATGTTCAGTGACCGGCAGTGGCGGCAGTACTACGGTGCAAGTACTTATCACTTCGTTATGTTTACCTGTCAATCGTTGGGGTAGCCATGCGGCAGTAGAATACTAGGTCAAAATAAATTAGCTAACGAAACTCTGTAGTCGTAATGGGTATCGATATCAAAACACGGTAAAAATATATTTGATGTTTTTTTTTTGGGACAACGAACGCTGATTGTTTTATTATTTGATGAGAAAATACGTTTCTTTTTTAAATCATGTTTAGATACCCATCACGTTTGTGAAATTTTCACAACAAAAAAAACTGTTTTGTAAAAACGGATATTTCAATATCCGGTGATACGGAGGAATGAGAAAAATATCGTGAACACTCGATGGCTATAAGAGTAGGGGGAGACCAAAGAAACGATGGATGGACTGTGTGAATGATGATATGGTTAGAAAGGGTGAGACTATGGAGATGACGACCAATAGATAATTGTGGAAGAAAAATAAATTTTGCAGCGACCACAAATAAATTGGCGTAAGGGCAGGAGAATCAATATTTTTAGGCTCAACAACGAGCCTAGAAAACAATGCAAGAATTAACAAGCATTGCGGAAACTGAAACACAAGTAAGGTACTCCAGTAGTTATATGTATCCTGCAGTACATTTAATTTAAACTCAATGCAAATACAAAACACAGAAACAATCGATCATTAGGCAAATCATGGTCGTCTTCGATCCGATCAGCTCCCGAGCGCGTGATGAACTAGTATGAACCAGGATTTCCGATGACTTTAAAACTCTTTAAGCAATCAGAGCACAGTGTGCTTTATGCGTAAAGCCGTTTTTTTGACTTGTCATTGTTCTTATTCAATTAACGAATTAATCAACAAAAAGTGAGTCCAGTGCCAAGGACCTGCTTACGGATCTTGTCTGGGGACCCAGTCTGCACGCCCATTTTGCCGTTGTCGCTTCCTATTCCGGCTATTGTTGAGCGTCCTGTCACCAACAGGCATGCGTACACGCACACAGCGGCAACAACGCTAGAAATTAATATAGAAATTGATGCACGCACACGTATCTATCGAACACATGCGTATTAATCGCGTGTACTCGACGCTACACGTACACCGAACGAATGCGTGAACTCAGTACTCACACTAACGCAAATCATCAATGAACTTGACGTATCGCTCAATGAATGAGGACCTTGAATGCGGTTGTTATCGAGGCGCTAACGTTCGATATCGAGCAATGAACTTCTCAATGTGAATAGCTATTTGATTTATTAATGGGGGAAAATATTCCGCTTATGTTTTTTGTTTCGTGTTTACGGAAGTGCATAAAGCTTTGGCTTTTTTTTGTTAATAAGCCTTACAAAAAGCTAATTGAGGTACTACCTTTACGATTGTCCCCTATAATTAAAACTGTAGATCTCTACTTACTTGAATGTGCTATTTAACTTAAATATAAGGTAGACATAAAGTATACAATTTAAGGAACTTATAACAGGAATGTCATCCTATCATATCACAAATATTTGGCAAAAATGTGGCGAGATCGAAATCCTATTGATTCACGTGCTTGGAATCGTTGGTCTGTAAATATGGCAAAAATGTATGCGCATGAGTCAGTTTTGCGCAAACAAGTTATATTATATTAAAGAGATCACGGCACGAGCCAAACATTTGTCATCGCGTGAACTTGCAAATATAATAATTTTCAAATAAACAAGTGTATGATTATAAGCTTTCCTTTCGGGAAAACTTTGGCCCATGTCGGCTATTTGTTTGTTTACTGCGCAGAGGCATACCACATAGCCCATTTCATAAAAGTTTCATGAATTAGAATGTTTTGACGATGACTAAGAACCAAACGTTAGATATTATTTTATGTAGGATTTTTAATGTTTTTTACACAGTTGGCAAACATTGAAAAATAATGCGAGTAAACAAGTAAAAAAACATTTTTTTTCGCGAATTCCTTTTCATTCATAACTGCATTCCAAACACATGAATCCAACGGCGCCAATGCCAATTCCTGAGGCCAATTCATAATTTAAAAATTATGAACCTCACTATCTTCTATGAATGTATAATACGTACCGATACTCGTATCTATGGAATAATACATCACTAAATAAGGCCGCGTACGCAAGAGCATCGGATATGACGTAAATACGTACCTGTAGTTCCGTGAGGCGAATCCGCTGTACTTTCGCTGTCTGCACACACATACAGATATACGTATGTATATCTAAGTAAGTTAACGCCTTATATAGGATTGTAAACAGAAAAACGACTGGCACACGGCTCTGTTTACTAACACACAAGATTTCTGACGCCATAGGCTTTACATTTTTGGCTATACCTATTTTAGATTATCCGAGAGATGAAGTCACTGAATTTGTTTACCTACGAACTTTAATCAACTTTGAGTCACAGGATAGGGTAAAACCAGGATAGTTGCCCCAGGGGTATAGTTGCCCCAATTGTAATTACCTTAGTTTCGCGGATGAATCACATGCTATTTTACTAACCTATCGAAAGATTCTCTAACTATCACTAAGTTGACCGTGACAAAGATTTTGCGGGAAGTTGTCCTGTTTCTCGGCGGGGCATCTATCCTAAACGTTATTTATATGGATTAGGCAACTATCCCCTATGCGGGATAGATGTCCCAAAATATAGAGGTGCGCAAAAATCGTTAATACTCTGAAAATATTAAAGATAATGTTTGTTACTTTTTATAAATTTGTTTTTAAGAAACCAAAGTATCGGCCAGTTTTACAAATAAAGTATTTTGCTTTTTATATTGAGAGATAAAGAGTGATTTGTAAAAGCGTGGCAACTATCCGGCTTTTACCATAAGGGAGAAACCCCTGGGTAGACCGTGAAATTCAAATTTTTCAGGTGAGTGTCAGACAGTATTTGAACAAAATGAGTCGCGACCATAAAAAATATTGTTTTATGGAATTAAAATCCAATACAACCCTCTAAGTTCTATTTAGGAATGCCTATTTCATGAAAAAGTAATTCAATGGGATTACATGATTTTTTTGTTTTGGTTAGAAAATCATCAAATAACTTCTCCCGCTCTGGGTGGAGCAGGAGGGTGTGTCAGACTTGTACGGGCTAAAACCCACCCGTGTTCCCTCAGTTGCCTGCGTGCCGGTATTTTTTTCGAACAACCCGCACCCCTGGCAGGCATCGGCCCTTGCGGGCCCCATCAGTTGGTGCTGACATCTCTTTGAGTCGCGCGCGCCGTCGACCCGGGCTTGGTCCTTACCGGCCAGCGAGCTACCCATTACTCGCCGTCCGCAAGCCCGACGGACGGTGGCCGGGAATCAGCCTGGGATTCCCGACGCCCAGGGAGTCTCCTGCGGCGACTAACTCAGTAGTTTAACTGATTAGAAATTTGTAGAAAATACCAGCCAAGCACACTTCCTTTCAAAACAAGATGACCCAAAAATTTCCACAAATCTGTAACAAATTGTCCCTCAATGTGGAAAAACTTCTAATAATTTTTGCACCGTAAATGAACAAGCTTTGTTTTACCTTGTTGGTTTCGGTTTGTTTTATATATATAAAATCAACATCCTTAGCGATTGGTAATCAATCTGCCAGTATTTAACATGGAGCGACTGCCTATCTGACCTCAACAACCCAGTTACTGGGTAACACGATACCCCTGAACGACTGGTTGTGAAACTTCTGGGCTTCTGAATACTCGTGAAGCTGTCAAAGATCAAAGAATGACAGCCAGGAGCAATTGGCTAGACCGTGCCGGGAGCGAGCCGCGCCAGTTAGGAAATTTCGGTGCTATCTAGTTTTAACATAATCATGTGTAAAAGTGTCCTAAGAGATCTACTAACATAAATCAACAGTACCTACATTCCTTTTCATGTCCGGGGCCGGCCGTGGCACGTATCCGGAACTTCATGAAAATTTTATATGATGCTTCATATAAAATTTTCGTGGTGTTATTGGTTTCCCGTCCGAGTTTTGGGTCCTCCAAAATTAACAGACACTGACGCGGTTCGCACCCGTGACGATATAAACATAAATCATACTTTAAAAAAATAGACCAAGAAAATCGAATTCAGTTGATCAACTGCAAGTATGTAATAAATACAGTGGCATAGATTTTTTGGCAGATGATCGGCAGCGCATCGTAAATAAATACGTCGCGCTGCATTTGGGGCAGGCGGAGGTGGCGTTTCAAAGGCCTACGGGCTCGGATAACCTGGCCTTAACGTGCTTTCCGAGGCACGGAGGGGTTTCGAAATGCAACTGATGGTTACCCAGCCGCCCACGTCATCCTGGAAAACGAGGCCATGGCTTCTCAACGTGAAGAAATGTGGAGCCCCCAGGAAGTTCTGTGATTTTGGAACTAGATTGGCTTTGCTAGCCAGAATACCCACGCACAACAGCAAATGGGAGTCTAAGTGCGGAAAAGGGAGTCCTATTATCACCATCGTCTTACCCATCCACGAGCCGACCGTGCCATGCGTAGCTTGACCTTTGTTCGCCCCAAGCAGCTGTTATTATGTATCCGCGAGCTTCTCTGTCCTTACCGTTGCATTGTCACCAAGTTAGTTTTGACAATTGTCACTGACCTATATAAACCGACCCCTTGTCTTCTTTGTAAGATGGGTCAGGTAATGCATAACTGACCGTGAATCAATATTTGCTGCGTACTTTTCAGGATAATAATATTTTAACGTCAAGTAGGACCGTATTAAGAATCTAGGAAAATAACAATCGCCTACGTCAATTAGATACACGTGCATTTATTTATAACGCAAAGCTTACAAATAGAAAGGTCATCAATAGAACATAACAAATAAAAATACAACAATTCAATTTTAAAACGACATAAATATCGAACCAGACAATGAGGAAAATAAAGGTCAATTGTATTGCAATCGACCTCCACAGCCCGAGAAGTGGATTGTGAGGCGCCACGGCGTCCTCACCTTCCGCCTGACGCAGGTCCTCACTGGACACAGTTGTTTCGGGAGGTTCCTGTTTCAGATAAGGCGGTAGGAAACTCCCAGGTGTTACCATTGCGTAGATCGCCCGGAGGACACAGTGAAGCATACGGTGGAGGTCTGCCCGGCTTGGGCGGAGCACTGCCATGTCCTCGTGGAGGCGATCGGCGGCGGCGATCTCTCGCGTCCGGCCTTGGTCCTGGCCATGGTAAGGAGTGAGAGTGCATGGGAAGCCTTCACCTCCTTCTCCGAAGCGGTAATGCTCGCGAAGAGGGAGGCAGCGCACGTGAGGGAGAGGCAATCTATGCGCCCTCACGGCCCTAGTCGCCGCAGGAGACGCCCTGGGCGTCAGGAATCCCAGCCCGATTCCCGACAACCGTAGGCGCGGGCTGGTGGTCGGCAAGTAATGGGTAGCTCGCCGTCCGGTAAGAACTAGGCCCGGAACGACGGCGCGTTGTGTTCCACGCGCGCCTCAAAGAGATGTCAGCACCAACTGGTGGTGTCTGCAAGGGCCGATGCCTGCCAGGGGTGCGGGTTGTTCAAAAGAGATCCCGTGGCCCCTGGCACACAGCCAATTGAAACACGGGTGGGTTTTAGTTAGTAAAAGTCTGACACGCCCTCCCGCTCCGCTCAGAGTGGGAAACGTTATTTAATAATTTACCACCCTCAAAAAAAAAACCTCCACAACCCAGTTACTGGGTATTACTATACCCCTTGGTAAGACTAGTTGACAGACTTTCGGGCATCTGACAACTCAGAACAACTGACAAAGATGTGCTTTTCGAGGCACTGGTAATTAATTACTATAGTAGTTATCCATGCCTCGAAAATCGTAAGATTTGTCTTTGAAAATTTTGCGTTTGTCACCACGAATGCTATATGCTACAGAGAAGCATTTTTAAGTGTAAATGGTACTATACACTTCTACCATTTTTTTAGAAATGTCTAACGTCATAGCATAGGTTTTCCAACGGACGCAAAAATACATAAAGCAAACAACGGGAATTTTGTATCAAAGTTTACAAAAAATGGTCACACATCCGTTTAGGTTAACTATAACATTTCGCAAATCATGACCAGACATTACTCGGCATATCGTACTAATAATGACGTCACTCTTTATCACGAATATTTACCAAGATTCACGATCGGGGGCACCCTGGGCCTAAAAACCAATGACGCAAAAAACAAAAGCTTTCGTTCACGAACTTCACGGAGCTATTCCATTCAGTTCCGTTCCATGAAAAGTACAACGATGTCTATCTACTGAAATACCCGGTAGACAGACAGAATAAAAGGTCAAAAAAATTGGCCGAATTTTTTGATGGCATGTCATCAAAATTGGTCCAGATGACGCATTAGTCGTGACTTGAGAGAAACGAACACATGGAATACCCTTGGAAACTTTGATGAACTAGGATGTGCCATGGACTAAATGATCCTAGAGTTCCTGGAAAATTAATGGCTCATCTCTATCTAGGATGTAGACGTCAAGATTTTTTTTTAATTATGATTATGACAAATATTTTTTCCCAGTGGGCTTGAGCAAAGAACTCATGCACAGTTGGCTTACTTTCGGAAGTAGAGGACTAGTCTTATTACAAGACGCGATCTAACTTTAGTTGTAGCTTATATATCTGAGACAGTTTTTGAATTTACAACTTCGTAGCGTTTTGGGTAAAGTTATTAATTACAATTTAGCACCGGACTAGGATTTTATATAGTTTTGTAAAAGGAACTGTTTTTCGATTTTAGTTCTTATTTCAAAAACAGGCTCTATGGTTTAAACCATACCTAAGGACAAACCTTGTTTTTTTACCATAGGTGTTTAACGAGATACGCGGACTATCAGGCGCGATCAGACCACGACAGCTGCATTCTTAGAACAACGGCTTGGAGAGGTCGAAACAAAAAGAAAGAGAGGAGAGGCAGACGAACAGAACATTGACAAGACGATATAGAAATATTGGTTGGTAAATCATGGCTGATGAAAGCAACGAACAGAAAAAATCTGGAAATTACTAGAGCAGGCATTAGCCTGTCGTGGGGTCCTTAATTAATGAATAGTCTTACTCTTTAGAGTTAAGAATTTGTTTTGTAATAAAAGCCTTTTTAGGAAATGTGTTTTTTTTTGGAATTCTACGTTGCCTCGCTACGAATAACGAAATCATGTTAGCTAGGACACCATTACTGTCAATTGGAGTCACGCAAATTTATCTGGCGAATTAGCGAGTTCTATTACTTTGTCACAGACGAGGCACCTTGCTCATAATACATATGGTCTGAATGTGTGAAAGAAAAAGTTTAAACATTTCAGATCCAGTACTCCTAATTCTGCTCGTAATGATGGTTGATGCAACAAACTAAAACATAAATACACGTTATGAAATTACGAACAAGCGATATATACAGCAGTTATCATGAAGTAATTCCTCAACGCATATAAATGCACTAGCTTCTGCTCGCAACTTCGTTCGTCGTAAGTCACCACAATACTTATATTAAATAAACATAGCCCATGTAACTCGCTGATAAAGTAGTTTTATATAGGTGAAAGAGTTTTTAATATCGGTTAAGCCTTTTTTCAGTATATCTATTACAAACATAAGAAACATCAACTCTGTTCTCTTTATTTCAAATTAGATTAACTCCATCATTTCATACGAATAGGATTACAGCTAATTTCACAACACCAATTAAAACTTCATGGCTTCTTGCCAACGCTAGAGACACTTGTTTTGACGAAAACGCTAATACGCTGGAAACATTGGTATGCCTTATTATGTGGTCAGTGATATCCATGATTACGAATCAGGATTCCTGCTGTAACTAGAGATTAATCTTGTCATCATAGAAGCAGAACGCAAACTCAACGCAAGGTCATGACGATCCTGTGCCTTAGACCATTTTTTTTTTTTTTTTTTTTTTTTTTTTTTTTTTTTTTTTTTTTTTTTTGGGTGGGAAATCATCAAATAACTTCTCCCGCTCTGAGTGGAGCGGGAGGGCGTGTCAGACTTTTACTTACTAAAACCCACCCGTGTTCCCTCAGTTGCCTGTGTGCCAGGGGCCGCGGTATCTCTTTCGAACAACCCGCACCCCTGGCAGGCATCGGTCCTTGCGAACCCCACCTATTGGTGCTGACATCTCTTTGAGGCGCGCGTGGAACACAACGCGCCGTCGACCCGGGCTTGGTCCTTACCGGACACCGAGCTACCCATTACTCGCCGTCCGCAAGCCCGCGCCTACGGTGGCCGGGAATCAGCCTGGGATTCCCGACGCCCAGGGCTTCTCCCGCGGCGACTACGGCCGTGAGGGCGCATATACTGCCTCTCCCTCACGTGCGCCGCCTCCCTCTTTGCGAGCATTACTGCTTCGCAGAAGGAGGTGACGGCTAACCATTCACTCTCGCTCCGTACCATGGCCTGCACCAGGGCCGGACGCGAGAGATCGCCGCCGCCGATCGCCTCCACGAGGACACGGCGGTGCTCCGCCCAAGCCGGGCAGACCGCCACCGTATGCTCCACCGTGTCCTCAGGGCGATCTTCGCAATGGAAGCACCCGGGCGTTTCCTCCCGCCTTATACGAAACAGGAACCTCCCGAAACAACCGTGTCCGGTGAGGACCTGCGTCAGGCGGAAGGTGAGGACGCCATGCCGCCTCTCAAGCCACTCCTCAAAGAGGGGACTTACCGCCGCTATCGTGGCGTGCCCAGCACTGGGTTGCGACAATCGCGCTCTCCATGTCGCCATGAGATCCCGCCGGAGCTCTGTCCGCTGCACCTCGATTTCTCGCGGCAGCGGAGTAACGCCCCGGCGTTTGGCCTCCTCGCGCCACTCCCAGATATGCGTGAGGATGCCTTAGACCCTTAAGGCCGCGCCTCTTAGCATAAGGTTGTGGGTTCAAATCCAGGCAAGTACTGATGGAACTTCTTTGATTCATGTGAGCTTTCCGAGTTTATCTGAGAAATTTCCGACATCGGTGAAGGAAAAACGTGAGGAAACCTAGACAGTTTACAGTTAATAAAAGTCTGATATCACAAGCGTGGAGAACTAAATCTAAGCAAAATAACAATGCATTTACTAATAATCCCATTTTGCAGGTTCGACTCCTCCAGGAAGTCGTGGGCGGCCTTATTCTAAGCTACCAGTAAGGCTACTTATTACTGTTATACTTTCCCCCAAAAATTGTATAAAAAAACACTATCAGACGGAGGAGTATCTTTCATATTATTTATCCAACCAGAATAATATTGTCGCTGTCGTCGCCCTCATGTTATTTACTCCTACGTCCAATCTAAAACTGTACTTGACATACGGACATGTGAAGAAAAATCGTTATATCAGTGTTTTAAGGCTAGTGGTACAAGAAGACAGAATATCTAGGAATGCAACGCAGTATCTACAAAGACGACGTATTTATTTAGTTCATATCATCACAAATGCTTCTCTAATGATATCATTGTTAAGCCAATTAAAACCTGTGCCAATGGAACCATATTCAGATCAGATCAGATCTGAGTCACGCGTGGCAATGTTATAATTATTTGTTTTTGTATGTTTGTTCGACGGCCGGCGAATGTGAAGGTCGCTTTCACCTAATGATTCACCGAATGGTATGTTACGCGAAATATTATGAAATTATGTATCTATAGAAGCTAGAAACTCACGTGCAGACCACGTGGGTAATTGGACGCATGTATTCGGACATCCTTATGTTTTGGACGACCATCGAACTTCTGACACATTCGCGAAAAATTGTACGTACCCAACTCTTGTCGAATCATTTTGACTAGGGTTCGCCATTTAAACTTTTAACGCAATAAAAGTTTGATATCATCGTGATAGGCGGTCCATGTTTTGAACCATAAACCAAAGACGGTGCAAACATTTAGAAACTATCGCCGTTCTAATAAAGTTCTTCATTATTTTAGTTGAAGGTATGAAACTATCAGTCAGTTATGAAATACATCAAAACAATGAAGAAAAACGAAATAAGGAAGAAGATGCTTTGTGCTTTACCTGTATGTAAGACCCTGAAAATCGATGTAAGTAACAAGTCCTGTACCACACATGCAAATTGACACTACGCCAAGGTAAAAAGTACAATCGACGCTGAAAAAAATCCCAAAGCTTGCACACAATCTATTTCTGAACATAAGTATGGTTTATAGTGGCAATTTAATTGTAATTACACATAATTATTTCCTCGGCCATATCGTTTCACATTTCTATAAACTTTCCAAGTACTACCTTAAGGGGTTTTGCGAAGGACACGACCTTAAAAGGGTACAAGAAAAACCCGAAAAAAAAGTACACAAATTATGAAAGAATGTTGAACGAACTTTCATATCCGTTCAAAAATTGTTCACACACAACATGGAAAATTTGTGTACATACGACGACATACAAAACAATTACATTCCCATAAAAGCTGACCTCTTGTTGTACGAAGAGCCTATATATTGCAAGGTCGCCTTATACTGGAAATGTATCGTTTTATATATCGTCGTGTGTACGTGCAAATAATGGTAGTAAAAACTCCTCAGGGTCTAATAAGGCATATGAGTTGCTCTCAAAATATTTTTTATGAGTTTTGGAATTCCCTGCTCTGACTAATTTTGGACATTCTTGAACCCTTAGATGAAGCTCATCTGAACGGTCTGCGGTCGAAAGTCTACATTGACGCAGCCTGCGATGAATCAGGGAAGGTGAAATGTCGCCTTTTACTTATTGCATGTTTAACTAATGACAGTTGTTAGAAAGCTCTGCCTGGGAATGCTATGAGTGTTCCTGCCGCATTATCAGATAGGCTAAATGATGTAATGATCAGATATTGGTTATAGTAAGCATAAATACATAAACTCGGGACCTATAGGGTAGGCAGAAAGTACAAAACGCCACCTGCTACGATTTACTTACATACTCTTTGTTAGGTTTACGTTCATACTATCTACACACCTATAGTTAGTAATACAATAGGGCATTACACCCATTATTGAAAAGTGTCTTAATAAGATTCTAAAGTGCTATTAAAGCACTAAAAAAAAACACATTTTTTTATTTAATCCATTAGTGCCATAAAAATACATTTGAATTTTACATTTTCAAATTTCGCGCGTAATTTGACGAAAACGCTGGACGCAGTGGACGCCATATTGTTCTGTGGGTTTACCGTCAGTTTGCTATTAAACCAATGCGCTGATATTTTATAAAATAATTGTTTCAAATTTTAAAAATGTGTTCTTTTTCTACTTATCGTTGGTTTGCTGTTTTGCTGTGCCTTCTAATTAATAATGAAGTCGGCTTTCTTAGTTGTTGATGACTATCACGATGTGCACGGACATATTTCTCATCGTTTTTCAAATGCGTTATTGGCAATAATTCTTATTATTATTATTTTCTTTACATGTGTTGCATAAAGAATAATGTATAAGTACCCTTTTTCTTATATAACCATTAATCAATTACATTCGTTTCTTAAAAATGCTGATCTTACCAATCAGTAATTTTCAACAAAACTTTAATTTCTGAATTTAGATATTTTTTCTACTTATCACCTATAAACTTCTATACCTTATGACCTATACTGAAGTTTAAGCTTCGATCAGTTTAATGTACACTTGCCGTGGTTGGTCCATGGATGGGTGACACAAAGCACACTAAGCCTTTGGCCCCGGCTGTCATTCGTGGATCTACGGGTCTTCAGAATCTCCAAAATCGGTCAACGAGTCTTACCAAGGAGTATCATTTTACCCAGCAACATTAATGTGTACTGTTGTTCCACTTATGCTGCACTATGTTTATGTTTCGACACTTTTATGTTTTGTTGATACTTAATTTACTATTAATATTCCTCTTTTTATTTTAACCGACGAAAAAATGGAGGGGGTTCTCAAGTCAACGCGTATATATTTTTTTATATGTATGAACCATGCATAATTTTTTACAGAATACTTAGGCTGATTTTGATAATTATTTTTTATTGGAAACGGTATACCCCAAAGTTGGTCCCATATAAACTTGTAAAAAAAAATCCAACCCTAAGGGTAGGAAAACAGGGGATGGTTGATTGTTCACTCACATACTTTAATGCTGAGTTGTGTATTACAAAAAGTAAAAAAATATAAGCATGTGGTAATTAGTAGATTATAGCCATATTTTTTTTTTAGATAAAAAACTTTTTAACAAAAAAATTAAAACGCCGAAAAAACTGAAAAGCAAAAAATAATAAACCTTTTTTGTTAAAAAGTTTTTTATTATTATTAACAACGCTAGTCTTAAAATATACCAAATTGTCTCATTGTGTATCTGTGGAGAACGTGGTTGATTTCAAATTAGTATCATTTTTGTATCCATCTTTTTGTAATTCTTAATGTGTAATTGTTTGTTTTCCCAAATAAATTAAAAAAAAAACTGTATTGTGGAGGTCAGTTAGGTAATATTCGCTCCATGTAAAATGCTGTTCCTCAGCTGCATCCGGTTAGACCGGAAGCCGTGCCAAGATAGCTGGAAAAAGGCTAGGAAGATTGATTTTGCCTTTCCTGTACACAAAGGCAATAAATATATCAATAACAGTAATTCCTTAGCAACATATTAAACGACCTCCATTTTCCTTATATAAAATACATAAGTACGTCTTTAATATATATTGTAAAAGCCTCACTGTAGAGAAATGTTTGTTTTAAATTTAAAGAATGCAACAGAATGCAAGAGTAGTTTCTAGGTGAAAATGTGTAATTACAAAAAAAAAAAAATATGGAATATACAAAAGTGGAGCTAAGTCTTCCAACAAACTGCTATGCAGTTTGACGGAGGTAAATGTGACATGCAAAAAATGATTTCTGTGAACAAACAATTTATCAACAAAAAAAAAAACTATTGAAAGGTATTACTATTTACAATAGCCTACCATTTAGGATGCTGTGAATCAGACTTCTCATTAACATTAGCATAGGATACGTGAGATAATCTGTTTAAAGTGCAACGCAAACCCATGACGTATTGGTTCGAAGTTTGTTCTGAGATAAACACCTGTGGAGGTACAGGCCCTATGCCTTTTGCTAAGTCATGTTGGAGACTGCAGTCATTAATGACGTACGTTTTCCGTCATAGTTCACACTAAAAGTAACCGTAATAGGATATACATTTCTGTGGTTACAATATCACGACGAAAATAGGATTTTTTGATATTGTTAACCAGTCATAAATTTCTTGTTAATTTACTGTTTCGTTTTACATCCGTATCATAGGGTACTACAAACTCTTTGTTTGGCGTTTGTCGTGGGATATTTATGGGCAAATTTCCACAGTGAAACTGAACGCGATGCAATCTGCGTTCAAGAGCTGTCAGTGTCAATTTTACCAACACAGTGATGACCAGGGATCGGATATTCGGATGCATATTTACCTAAAGATAATTTTTAGCTATGAAAGTATGGAAGCGACTTTATACATTATTTGTAATATTTATTAAAAACCCCGGGATTCTTGGATTTCATAACTATTCAGATGTGTATTAATTTAAAATTAATCTTTAACCCGATGCAAATATGTGTATGTACTGGAGGAGGGGTGGTTTGCATTAGTTAAAACAAAAAATAAACAAATTACTTACCTAAATTAGGACTTTTTCGATATAATAAATATTACAAATAATGTATAAAGTCGCTTCCATACTTTCATAGCTAAAAATTATCTTTAGGTGAATATGCATCCGAATATCCGATCTCTGGTGATGACACTATCAGCTGTTGATCGGAGTCAATTTTATTGGTGAAATCAGTCCTTAGTTGTTGTAATGAAGACATTAAAAGAAGATATTCGAGGAATATTCATTTTAAGCATTCGAAAGCTGACTGGTAGATCAAAAGACAAAAAAAAGCTATTTAAACTGTTAAAACATCGTTTTTTGTAATATAAACTAGGTATTCAATACGAAATTATACTTATAAATCAATATAAACTTGAAAATCTTAGCAATATCTGTAGTACTAAGTGATTGAGGAGATAAAATTAAAGAAGTATTAATATCTGTCATGGAAATTCAATGAAACAGAGAAAACGAAGGTCTTCCTTTTAACATTCGTTCAACTTTATTTTATTTTCAATCATCCTTGATCTGTATTTCCTTTCATATTTTCAATGAAATAGAAATACATTTATGTTCTTTGTACAGGAGTACAAATGAGTATGTGTGCTACTGACCTTTAATTTTATTGTAATTTATGTAAAAATTTCATAAAAATCTAAAATTAAATAAAAATCTATTGGTTTTGTTGAATGAAAACTTTTGGGAACCAAACCTAAGAAAATGCGTATCGATATAGATAAAAGAGTACCGAAATTTGATACCTAAACATGTTATAAATTAAAGTCGCTTTTCATCTCTGTTCAACGTTGTTCTTACGAAATCCGCAAATGATTTTCAGGCGGTTTTCAGCACCGTTTTCTATTTTAGTGAATTTATTCCGGTAAGTTTATGTACTTATTATCTAATATTGAACTTATCTATACTAATATTATAAAGAGGAAAAATTTGATTGTTTGTTTGCATTGAATAGGCTCCGAAACTACAGAACCGATTTGAAAAATTCTTTCACTGTTTGGAAGCTACACTATCCCCGGGTGACATAGTCTATATTTCATCCCCGTATTCCCACGGGAACGGGAACAACGCGGGTGAAACCGCGGAGTGCTGCTAGTATCTAATAAAAAGATACCGTTGTTTTATCAAGACATAAAAACCGTGCGAAGCAGTTGCGGATCGCAAGGGCCGATGCCTGCCAGGGGTACGGGTTGTTCGAAAGAGATACCGTAGCCCCTGGCACACAGGCAACTGAGGGAACACGGGTGGGTTTTAGTAAGTAAAAGTCTGACACGCCCTCCTGCTCCACCCAGAGCGGGAGAAGTTATTTGATGATTTCCCATCCACAAAAAAAAAATCAGCCCATAATGTTCCCACTGCTGGGACACAGACCTCCTCTCTTTAAGTAGGAGTGGGCTGTAATATACTACGCGGGCTCAGACCGGGTTGATAGATGTCACATGTCATCGAAGTATTGATTCTAGGACATGCCGGTTTCCTCACGATGTTTTCCTTCACCGTTTTGAGAGCAGTGGTGATGACATAATTTACATAAAGTAAAATGCCTGTCTGGGTTCAGACCTACAACCTAGAACAACACCCTAATTGCGTAACACGCGATTAATCATAATTGGTTCCATTTTCACAGTTCAACAATATTCATTGCGTTATTTACGTTGCTAAGCAGACACATTTTTCGAACATAAGAAGCAATGGTTTAGCCATCTGTTTCAAAACTAAACAGATTATGATTAATCGTGAGTTACGCAATTAGGGTGCTGGTAAGTCACCACCGTTACCACTGTGCCATCACTGAACCAGTTGGGTATGAAGTTTCTCAAATCCCGCTGCTAAAAAGAGATGTCTCATTTTTAACGGACTTCAAAAAGAAGAAGGTTATCAATTCGACATATATATATTTTTTTATGTATTTTCGGGTATAACTCCGTCATATATTAACGGATTTGCGAAATTATTTTTTTGTTCGAAAGGGGTTTGTTCCGAAATGGTCCCATTTAAATTTCATATAGTTCTGATGATGCGTTTCAGAGACAGACAACGGAACTCTTCAAAAAATAACAGCAAATCAACCGCAATTGCTGCTATCTCATAAATATGCATTGTTTTGACTCCAAGTATGATGAAAATTCGAATTATGTGGGATAGGTAACATAACTAAAAAGTGAAAACTAAAAACATTTTCCAAAAAAAAAAACGAAGTGAAAAATTATTTTAATTTCGGAAGGCGGTGACAAAAAATTTAAATACATATCCAAAGTATTCAGTCTGTTTCTATATACAAAGAACTGTAGTTCGGGATTTTACTCCGTTACAAAAAAGGCAGCCAAGTAGAAGATCTTACGAGGAGTTACAAACACACATATTTTAAGCGAAGACGTAATACCTACTAGTAAACTCGTATGCAATTAAACGTAGGTATTTAGTTTCCACACGAGCCCCTTGTTGGTACAGTTAGTCACAAATTACATAAATATTTGTCACCTAGAGTCGTGACTTCATCTCAGATGATTCGCGTGCCATTTTCACGTCGACATTTTGTACCTTGAAATTCATTTTGCAATAATCTTATCTGATATGGGATGAATGCAATTAAGAATGATAAATGATATTTTATTCCTGTAAACGGGTTGTAAAACACACACGCCAAATATGTTATTATGTATTTAAAAACTAGATAAGGTCGTTGTATCCTAAGAGACTGAAGCACCGAATCAAACTCAGACGTGTCAGTCTCTTTATTCCAGACATTTTCTCAGATGAGATGACATCTCATCTGAGAAAATGTACACAGGAACCGGGAAAATGTTACAGGACCCGGTTTAGGATACGGCTTAGGATTCGGTCAGGTTAGGTCCTATTATTTGATATGGCTTTTTGAGGAGAGAACCATACAGATTTGAGTGGAACCATCCAGTTAATGCACGCATTTGAAAGTTTTTTAGATTATTTTGAATACTATACCTGTCTGCAATGTGTTCGCAGATAGATTAACTAACTACAAACCTAACTGGTGTGATTAACTTATGAATGCTGTAGTGGTATTTTATTACTTGCTTAATTTTGTCAACAATATACTCCGGTCAATGGCCATCATTTAATTACCATAGGTCGGTACCGGTACCAAGAATAGATTCAGGCAAAACGAAATGTCGGTACGGTTACCGACATTTCGTTTTGCCTGAATCTATTCTTTACGACCAATAATTCCTTTATTGGTTATTTTCTTAATTTGATACCAAGATTATGAAACAATTATTGATAAAAACAAAGATTGTTCCTAAATAGTAGTTACCTCGTTATTAATAATAGGTACTAACTCACCGGAAAAAGTTTTCATTTTGCGTCGTTATTATCTAAAAAAAAAACATTAATCATCACCGCATTTGTTATCTCATTAAATAACCGGTTTCTAGCGGTTACTGACACACATTACAACATTAATTTATATCATAACAATTTAAGTTTTATTTTCCCTAAACAAACTATAATGGTCTGTTTTATCACATTTGGATCACTTTTGGTTAACTTGTCTGATAGATAGTTTCATACAAAATCGTAGTCATTCTCCTGCTCATTTATCAAATTGTCTTCCATATTTGTGTAGTATTCGTAATTAATTACGGGTCGTCAGAACCCTGAAAATGTGACAACCAGTTTTACCTTGAGGTATCATATTACCCAATAACTGGGTTGTGGAGTTCAGATAGGCAGTTGCTCCATGTAAAATACTGGTATTCACCTGTGTCCAGTTAGACTGGATGCCGACCCAAAATAGTTGGGAAAATGCTAGGCAGACGACGACTTCTCTATTAGTCGTCATCTCGTGAATCACTCTCTTTCTAGCCATATCATCTTTCACACAATCCTTCCATCGTTTCTATAGTCTTTCCTTATTGTTATAGCCATGTACATTCATACACAAAACCTTCCTGACAATTTCTTCGCATGTTCTTCGGCATGACATGCCCAATATGCTCATATCATGACAACAAATTTCCACACAACTTTTCAGTCACCGGTTGAGCTTAGAGACTTCCTTTTGTGTACCCTATTCGTGTAACACCAAATATCCCTCTTAACATTAACATACAAAATATGTAGCATTAAATGCTAAGGCACATTCTAAATAAAAGAAAATGGACACTGAACTATGTGTTTCTGCCCTGAAATGAAAAGAGCATTTCAAGTAGATTTTTTGTTGCTAACAAGACTTTTGCCAATTGTTAGTCTGTTCAGAGCTAATGAACTTAAGTGACAACTTGGGCACCGTAGTTAAAGAATTCCTGGCACCCAATAGCCCTAACCCTAAGAAGGCTAGATCCTCCAGCTAAAACGAAGAGATATCAAAGATCCTTGCTAAAACGACTTGATAGTCAAACAATTTATTGGGAATGTCACTGTAACCGTTGATTGCCTCTCAAAGTATCGAACGATTTTCTTTTCTCAACGAACCTTTATAACCACACCTTGAAACACTATCTTTAGTAAATTTAAACATCCGAAAACGTAATTTATTATCTAATATTCTATTTCAGTACTGCCGTCAAAAAAGATCGCGTTACAAACCGGGTTACGTTCTCATTCAGAACGAGAGATGAATGAATGAGTCAGGCAACTTAGTCAGTGAATAGGACTTTGGAATCATTTTATTATTAACCTACAGTCAACTGGGAGGTATAGTTATGATAAGCTAGGATACAGACTGAATGGATGCTGAAGGCGGAAAAGCGGTTGCGGTGTAACTTGGAAATAGTATATTTTATATCGAGGGATTTAACGAAGCCATAATATACCAGAGGTGGTTTGACTCTCGAGCGTGCGATGGGAGTCAATGAAACCGAGGGTATATTAAGTTGGCGTTTAGTCTCGAGGTGCAAACTGTACTTTTCACTTTGAGTGCGTGAAAAATAGTCAATTTAGTACAAAAACATTTAATAAATATTACTTAATAAAAATAAAAATCACAATATCTATTATGTCTTTTGCTCTTTGCTCGACGTCAAACTCTTCACCAAGGAAAATATATACCACAACTGTCACTGGACATTCTTAATAAATTTATTTAAACTACCGCTTTACAATAACTTTGATTTGACTAACTAAAGTAGACTATGACTGTTTCGTAACTTCGTGCCCGATATCAGACCATTTACTTCATCGAAAAGAGAAATTACTTGACACTGGCTAAATGCACAAACCGTGCGAAGCCAAAACCCAAAGAAAATAAAAAAAAATATTTAAAATTGAACAAATTTAAAAAGAAAAGAAAGAAAAAAATGCGACTAAAATTCAAATCTATTTCAAAAAGCCGGTAAATATAAACAAGGAAAAAAATATTACATTGCAACAGCACGTGTCGAGCCTTATCATTCGTGGCATTCCCTGTCATTGGCATTAACCGTTATTTATACTTACTTTCCTCACAATTTCATGAATAATTTAAATTACTATAAAATACTTTAACGTATTTGAAGAGTTACACCGTATAACTTCCTCATTAATGACTACGTAAAGTCTGGATTTTACAGATGAAAGAATTTTGTAACCATAGCGAAAAAACATACTATTGGTATAATATCAAAAATAACAATTATTATTTGCTCAACTTTCTATAACTGTTTCCTAATATTCATGATATAGCGATAAATGAAATTCTGGATAGTGGAAGACTGATTGTCCGACTTTCGGCCTTCTGACGACCCGTTACGACTGTCAAAGATCCACGAATGATAGCCGGGATCAATCCGACAGTATGAATTTAAATAAGTAGTTAAAAATGTAGTGATGTGTTCTAGGTAGTCGAGATTGTCGGTTCGAAACCGGAGAAGTACATTACAAATTCCAAAATAATAAATCTATTAATAATCTTTTGACGCATTGGAACTCATGTATGAAAAAAGTTTGCAGAAGTATGCAACCTCTTCCATTCATGAATTTCAGTGGCATCCTGTTTGAACTGCCTAATGGGCTAATGTATGGGAAAACCTACCGACGATACGATACGCGATGTATGTTCTATTGTAACCGTCACGGTTGTTTAAACAATTAAACTTATGTTTGTATGACTAAGGCAGCTACTTAACTGATTTTAGTGATTTCACTGGGTTTCTTTAGTGAAATCATTGATTACGTAGATTATGGTTCATTGCAGGGTTTAGTCACAATCGCTTCGGCTTTAGTTTTTAAGAAGATTCGGTGAAATATGAAATTTGGACTCGAAGTAGATCATGACCTGGGTTGGGACAAAGTGTATACTTTATTTATGTAATTCCAAAAATGTGAGTGCAAATAAACATAATCATGTAGGTCTTTAGTAAGACATTTTTTCACTTAGCACAATCAGCCTTTAGCGATCCCACTGCTGGGAAAGAGGCCTCCTCTCTGTGAGAGGGAGTGAGCCATAATCCACCACGCGGGCCCAGTGGGGGTGGTGGTTGTCACATGTCTTCGAATTTTTGGTTCTAAGACGTGCCGGTTTCGTTCCGATGTTTTCCTTCACCGTTTTTATAGCAGTGGTGATGAAATAATTTACACACAGTAAAGCGCCAAATTTTTCAGCGCCAGCGTTTTTTTGTTTTTAAATTTGTTCCAAATTTAAAAACAAAAAAACTGAAAAATTACGCTTTTAGCAGCAGCGCAGCGCTGTTAGCAGGACTAAAAAAATTAAAATAAATAATAGATTAAAAAATCTAAAAACACGCTATAAAAACCTAACTAAAAAAGCAGAAAATAATTTAAAAAAAGCGTTGGGTGGTTTTTGAGGTATTTTTATAATCAATTAATATAAAGCACCCCACGCTTTTTTGAAATATTTTTTTTATTTCACTTACATATGTAGAACGAATCTATGTTTCAGAAGGAACTGTTGTTACCTATATTTTATTTTATTCTAGGCATGAATGTCTTTGACGCCATTCATCCTACATACCATACCTACAATATTTGTAACCACAATTCGCTTATAATTATTTCTCATAAATGAACCTACGTTTAATTAAACGTAAAGTGAATGATTGAATTAATGAATAATGTTTAATTCATCCTAACAGTTGATAATAACATTTTCCTCATCCCATTTAATTAAATGGCGTTGCATTGTTTATATTTCTAGTTGATAATTGTCATGTTACAATTTACTATCTAAAAGTTCGATATGAAAGTTACTAACTGTTTTTTTTATATCTTAATAAATGACAAAAATAACTGCAGGAGAAAAAAAGAAAATACGTTTTTTTTTTGTTCTTCAACTTCTCCCGCTGTGGGTGGAGCAGGAGGGCGTGTCAGACTTTTACTGACTAAAACCCACCCGTGTTCCCTCAGTTACCTGTGTGCAAAAAGGCCCAGTTCAGCAAAACTGCCAGATAACTAATGCTAATGACGCTGGGTTTCTAATGGACCTGATGAAAATGTTTATCGTGAATTTATTTATTTATTTATTGTAGGAATTTTAAGCACCTGAAAATTCGCAATATGGAAAATCTCTATAGTAACGTAGTATTTTGATGATCCACTGACCTTAAAACCTTGAAGCCAAATACTAGAAAATGTAAAATGACTAAGAGACATCACTTTTCAGAAGCATCCCAAACAACTTTATAAGTGAACTTTGAACATCTATGAATGTAATTACATAGGTACGAACCATGAAAAGACGTCATAGAATTGATCAATGGAAACCATTGACCCGTTAAGCTGCAGCTAAACGTTCCATGGCATTGTTAAAGTCATCAATGAAAGAGGTGCTTATGACTAATAACTAATCGTTTTCAATAATTTTCCGTTTGTGGAAATATTGTTTGAAAGGTGTTTGGGATTTCCTTAACTGATAATTATGTGCAATAGGTTTGTAGCCTGATGAGTGATTGTTATGTCCCGTACAATTGACCATTGACAGGTTATGCCTGCCAGGGGTGCGGGTTGATCGAAAGAGATACCGCGGCACCTGGCACACAGGCAACTGAGGGAACACGGGTGAGTTATAATCAGTAAAAGTCTAACACGCCCTCCTGCTCCACCCAGAGCGGGAGAAGTTATTTGATGATTTCCCACCCAAAAAAAAAACGATTGAGAGGTTTGCCCATGTTTGGGACGGCAAAACACAAAATAGTCATCATAATCAGCCTATATCGTTCCCACTGCTAGGAAACAGGCCTCCTCTCGCCGAGAGGGAGTGGGCCGTAATCCACCACGCAGACCAAGTGCGGGTTGGTAGCTGTCACATGTCTTTGAATTATATGGTTGTAGGACATGCCGGCTTCCTCACGATGTTTTCCTTCACCGTTTTGAGGGCAGTAGTGATTAAAAAATTAACACAAAGTAAAGCGCCTCTTTGGCTACAACCTAGAACTCGTTAGTCACGGCCGTTATCACTGGTTCACCACTGCAACATTTTTTGTACCTGATGAAAATCGGGAACCTGGGCACAATTTGCTTTGACTTATCTGAAAGTCTTTAAATAAACTTTGGACCCAGGTTGGCAAGGAAAACAGGCTCTTGTGGAGATTCAGAGATGACTCCGCCTTGAAGTGTATATGTGATGCTGTTCCACAGATAATGGGGACCTTAACATCGTGTCCAGTTTTTCCAGTTGTCTGCTCTTAACAGGATCTGATATACTCTGGGCCCTTTCAGAATACCAGCGCTAAGACACTTTTTAAATATCGCAGCATCATGCTGAGGTAGGAGCCTTTTGGCCTCGCGCAGGACTTTCTGTTTAATTTAAGTTTTTTTACTTCCAAGTTTGTTTTTATAATTTTTGTACGATTGTGTATTTAGTTTAGTAGCTATGTGATCTTCCTGTGCGAGTCACAATAAATACTTTTTCTTTCTTTCTTTCTTACTCTACTGAAGGTGCCACTTTCGTAGCCAAATTTTGGGCTGACTATATTTTTTGCAGCAGTAGATTCCTACTGACCCATACCTACTACACACCTTTTGACTATAGCAAAATAGGCTATTAAAAGATAACTGCAATGAGCAAGTTTCCTGTCAAGATTACTTATTTAATTGATAATAAAGACAAATCATAATGATCAATGTCTGATAAAGATATCGAATTAGCGCAAGCAGATGATACTGTTATAATAATTACTCATCTTCGTAAGGAATAAACATGAAACAGTTGCTAAAATACAGAGAAACTCATACGAGAAGCGCGCACTACAATATTTTTTTCATCGCTAAATATGAATGACATAATAAACTACATTTTGGAAAGGGCGACTAGGTTAGTAAAATTTGACGTTCAAAAGTGGATTTTATGTGCCAATTTGAAATAAATGCTTTGACTATGACTTTTAAATATGAAATAATAGTTTTCTACGTGATGTTCCACAGATCGTCTTAATTCGTTAAGCCTTTAAGGCTTGAAAGGGAACAGGCAGAGTTACCTTTGTATTTATAATATTTTCACTTCTCATGCTCTAAAAGTACGCCATTATAGCCCTACGAAGCGGGATTAAAGTGACCACTTTAGTCTCTAGGGAGTAAAAAGTAATTAGTTTTTTAATTCCTTCATGTGACTTAGACAAACTCAAACAGCCAGTAAATATACTATCATTGCGAACATGTTGAGAGTTTTAGTTCCATGGTTTTTGCCAAGGTGGCGCCATGTGTTTTAAATTGTTAATCTGTGACTGGTTTAGAAGAAAAAACTGAACGGGAAATTTCTGAATTTTTGTCGAGTGTAAATTTGTTCGGTTTTAAATGTCCAGTGACAGTTGTGGTACATAATTAAGTTTTGGTGAAGAGTTTGACGTCGAGCAAAGAGCAAAAGACATAATAGATATTGTGATTTTTATTTTATTAAGTATTATTTATTAAATGTTTTTGTACTAAATTGGCTATTTTTCTCGCACTCAAAGTGAAAAGTACAGTTTGCACCTCGAGACTAAACGCCAACTTAATATACCCTCAGTTTCATTGACTCCCTCGCAGTTGTTAGTTAAGTTTAGTGGTTGGTAGTCTTAGTCATTTGTAAATTCATAAACAATAAATTGTATCTGAATTTACACAAAATAAATTAAATTAGGAATTTAATTACCCACAAAACAAATCTTTGAAATAAAATTTTTTTTTAGAAATTACGTAGGTAAGTCATGTAATAATTCTAAATAATACAAGAAACAAATAGCAACTACAAATCTTCAATGGCATTTATATACATTTTATTATTCATTAGTAATTGTTTTAGTTTTATTTTAAAAGGCGTTAAATACAGCATCTTCGATGACTTGACCAGCTTTATATGCATAACTACGCAACTTTTGTTTTTTATTTAGAAGAATGATTTGCAAATTGACTAAGGTCACAATTTCGTAAACATAAAATATTATGAAATTCGTCAAGAATCTATGATTCTGTATTCAGATTAGCATGGCTTAGTGGGTTTTTGGTAGGTGACTGATGAATTTTTATTTCTGGTCGATACACACTCAAACTGCACTGGAAATGACATTAAAATCATCCCTTAGGCCATTGACATACAATTTTATATTTTATTTTCCAGATGAAAGTTCATTTTCACAAATAAATAACGTAATAAACGAACAAAAATAAAGAAGAACAAGTCTGATTGGTTGGAAAAACTTGACAACCGTAGTATTTAAGGTGGTAACTCTAGGATAGCCCGCGAAATTCAAATTTTCCTTCGATTTTAATTATTATAATTATGTAAATACGTGTTACAGTCACAAATCATATTTTAATTAACTTACAGCCTCGCAGTGAATAAAACTTACAACAATGTTTATATAATTAACAATATTTTTATCAGAGAATAAAATTGGCTGAGATGTTCTGAATTAACGGATCTGGCTTTTGGTTAAACAACAAATGTTTGCTTGCTGAATGGTGTATAATATAGCTGAGCTATAATGTATCTTATCATCAATAGACACTTATTTTGCAAATATGGGTATTATGTAATACATAATACCCATATTTGCAAAATAAGTGTCTAATCTCTTCTATTTTATTTTATATTTTGGTAAAGATGGACTCGATCGAAAATCTATGATTTAAAATATAATTACCAAATAAAAATAAATTAATAAAATTTGAAAGCATTTATTTCAATACGAGCCCATTAACGAATATTGCAGAAGTCAGTCAGTTATCTATTCCGCAGTTGGTTTGTTCTGATGGCAAAAAATTGTACACTAGATTTTCTGCGAAACCTAAAATTCGTCAAATTCATACATTCGTAATGCTATGACGTTTTTAATTAATTGAAGCAAAATAATTCCCGGACTTAGTTAACATAATTATTACCTACAACAGGGCAAAGTTTAATAGACCAATGCCATTCAATTTATTTGAGGAATGACTTGTAACCTTGCAAATGATGAAGTGACTAAGATGCTTGGGTCGTTAACGTAAAATATATGAATTTGTAACAATATCTTCAATCATTGACAAATATTTCCCTATATGATTCACTATGACTTATAAACTTTAGCTGTAAAATAAACAGGTACCTACCGGAAAACTCCGCAACTGCATGTAGGATAAATTAATCAATTAAAATAACACTACTGTTAATTATCCTGATGTTATACTAGCTGCTGCCCGCGGTTTCGCCCGCATGGAGGTTGAAAATTATCCCACGAGAACATATAACCGGGATGAAATCTATCCAGGTTATAAACTATCTATGTGCCAAATTTCATCCAAATCCGTTCAGCCATTTTTGCGTAATTGAGTAACAAACACCCAAATATATTATTAGTAGGAAGGATTATTCGAGGGGATTGGCGCTGATAATCCAAGTACACGTTTTGCCTAGTTTGACTACAGTTGCTTAACTCATTTATACTCAAAACTAATATGTTTAAGTTTTTTGAAATAAATAAATATTAATAAAATATACTAAACTGAATTACTACTAATGAGGTACAATACCTATATGAAAAATGAACAAAAAACGACAACAGCGACATTGAAAGCTTGTACATGTACAATTTCTGAATTTCTGGAAGGATCTCATCCTTAAATCCAGCCCCTTCTTATCTTATCAAATTAGCAATCAAAACTCTGTCAAGTTTAAACTTAGCTACGAGTTCAGCAGTATCAATAGCGTCCGTTTGTTCCTGAAACGTGCATGTACCCATTCGTATCAGAGCATGCATGGCAAGATGTCAAAAACAACTTTAAAATCAGGACGATACAACTAAACTGAGAAGTTTGTTATGGTGTAAAGGTTTATATAATCATAACATAAACATAATCAATCTATAATATTCCCACTGCTGATACACAGGTCTCCTCTCTGTGAGAGGGAGCGGGCCGTAATCCACCACGCGGGCCCAGTGCGGATTGGTAGATGCCACATGACTGGATTTTTTCGTTCTAGGACATGCCGATTTCCTCACGATGTTTTCCTGCACCGTTTTGAGAGCAGTGGTGGTGAAATCATTTACACAGAGTTAAGCGCATGTCTTGGTTTGAATCTACGACCTACAGAATCAGTAAATAAAATTAAAACAAATATAGTTTTCAGTAGTAAGATGCAGACAAATAATTGTCATAAAAAGTAGGCATGGGTAATATCGCATTTACACTGTATCAAATCGTATCTATTTATCGGTTTAGAATATCGGATATCGTATTTATATATTTCAGTACCTATATATTAGCTGAATCAGTGTGGAACTTGGAAACGAAAGTGGTACTGTGATTTTTAGGTTTCAGTTTTGTTCGATTCATGTATATCTACATACATGCATGTATTTTATTTGTAACTGTATACTCGAAATCAGTGAATGTATTTTTTGGTAGTGTTGATAATATGACACAAATGAAACTAGTACAGTCGTTTCGGTTTTTTATAGTGTATATATCAGTGAATTGAACTTTCCTTCATACTTTTCTCAGGCTTAGGACTGACTGCATTACTAACAGGCAAATAAATAAATTCGAATATCTGAATATCATAGATTATGCGATACGATATCGGTATAGTGTGTTGTTCTGCGACTCATCGCGCTATATTCGCGGATATCTGACATATAGATTCAGTGCTGTCCGATTTATAGGTATTGGATATTGTGCCGATACATAGATATTTTATCTATATACGATTTGTATCGCCCACTCCTAATAAAAAGCTTTTATACACATCTTAGCTTTAAAACCAGCGCATAGTAACAAAATCTTACAATTCTATAAAAGCGATTTAAGAAAAATTAAGATACAGAAGACTGCTTATGAATGTAGTAGTTTTTCAACAATGTATAATCTACCGATCATTACAAACTATAAGGTGAAAAAATATGACACACTAGGTTTTATTTCCTTCCCATATACCTCATGGAAACTTAGCTCTTCCTGGCATTGATATAATACTGATTATAAGAAGTTCCGTTTACCACAATGTCCGGTTTTTTTCACCTATCGATTACTCAAAAGTCCCTCTTAGGAATATTACATGTGGAGAAGAATTCCATAAGGCGGTATCGGGAAACCCGTCGAACGTAAGATTCCATTCGATTTCACTCACGATGCAAATCTTAATGCATATTATATGAACAATAATGGCGCGTGAGTCATGGTCGTTAGTCGAGACAGCCTTGATATCAATTTATATTTTTTTCTATATTTTTCCATCGATCTCATTCGCGCTTCTCGTGAAAGGTGGTGGAATTTTTGGACTCTTTTAAATATCAGTGAGGCAATGGATTTTGATTTCATTAAATTGCAAAATTTTCTTTATAATTTAAATATTCCATACTATTTTCCCAGATACAAAGATGACTTTACTGTCCTGAATTATACAATCATTAAATATTGTAAGTTACGTATATAATTTCTGCAAAACATTTTCTAAAACAAAAAATAACTGTGCACTTAGTTAACTAAAGCATAGGGAATGAACCTTTTACATTAATCTTTGAAGGTCAAAGGGTTTTACCTACCCGATACCTTAAATTGACCGAGTCAAATCGATAGGATTTCACATAATTCGGTATTTCCAAGGTGTCATGGTTCTCGCAACTACTTTCTATAACCTTCACATTTAATTCCTTGTTGTTATAATTATGTAATTATGTCATAATATAGAGGATGTAAAGGAAGGAAAATATAGTTCGTTTATTTTTATTAGTATTCATGCGATTATCCTTATTTATATCTCCGACGCCAGTGACCTTTATGCTATTAATAAATCATTGATAGATCGATTATTATTCATAACTGAGTTCACTGGGCGAGATAAAAATAAAAATAGATGATATAGTTTTAAGATGCACCCTATTTCGTTAAGAGCTAATTTATACAAATTACCTACATATTATTGCAGCGAATTTTTTTACAAATACATTTTCGCTGCATTAAAATTCCTAATAAAAAGCCTTAGATATTCAGTCTGCCAAAAAAAATGCCCAAATGATAAGAAAAAAAAACCAGTAAGTGCTATTTTATATCATGAATGAAACCTAAATCAATTCAAAAATCGAACCCAAACATTCAAGATTCAAAATAAAACAAAAGATTATGTAACGCGACCGCATAATCGTAGTATACTGTATAATACTACCGGCCTTGGCCGAACGTTGCTACGTCACCGCGACACGTCATGCACATACGTTTCGTAGATCGGCGTCATTTTCCACAGAAACGAAACGTCACGACTACACAAGCGCCGCCGGCGGGGTTTTACGGTATTAATTCACCATCATTTTGATTACAAATCCCTCACGCTTGTTCTACTGAGAAATTATAGAATTCCATTGACTGGGTTGTTGTGGAATCTTTTTGAGATTTTGACTCATTGATCATAGGTACGGTGTTCCCATATCCCCGTGTTATGATGATTACCAACAGGTGAGCGTTTAAATGCGCTCTTTTTATGGAGGGTTACATTACACCTAATTGTTTCTGTATGGTATAATTGCAATAGTACCAATCTGGATGGTCTAAGAGTAAGTAGGAAGGAAGGACAGAAAAGGTGTCTGATGCCTCAGATTATTAAAAATATTTTGCATGTAAAGTTGTAGGTAAAGGAGCTTTATCGAAAGCTACGTTCGTATCATAATTATAACAGTGAAGATTTTCCAAGGTTTACAATATTTTTTAGAGTGCATTTGTTTTAAATTTAATACAATAAAAAAACTCCTAATGACATCTTAGGAAGATAAACATGGAACGAGGTCGACTTGACAAAGTCATAATACTAGTTTTGCGAGTTACTAGTGACATCTAGTTAAACTTTTCTCAAAACGAAATGTTCGGAACCCATGGCGACATCTATTAGTGAGTAGCAGTAACTAAACCAGATTACTAAGAAAATTACTACACAAAATATTTTGAATGAATTTAATAAATATCATGCATACGTCTTTCAAGTCTCTATGATAAGTTATTAAAATTTTAATGTAAAATAAATTTAGACATTGGCATCAACTGCTGACTAGCGACATCTCTTGGCAAATAGCAAAACTAAAAGTCGCACACTTTCGGCACAGTGGTGCTTCCTTCGGTGGGTAAACTTATTTTAATTTTAGCATTCACCTACAGAGTGCACTAGCAGTCTACTTGGTTTTCAATAGCTTTTCAGCTATGGCAGGCTCATATGGGTTTTCAGCTATAGGTCATTGATCTGCATGATTGTAAAAGCTTTCATGTAGGTTCGAAAAGCACTTTTCTTCGTGGTTATTGGTCGATTGAATAATCGATCAATAACCGCGGAATATTATGTTGTGGAATGTGTGTTGAATGTAAGTGTGTTGCGGAGCATGTTGTGGAGCTCTTTTAATTTCATTGATTTGGCTATGCTCTTGTCTCAGTCAAGCGAATATGCTACTTATGTTATAAAGATTATTCAAATAAACTTAGATAAAAATAGGTAATCTATTATTAAAAAAAGCTTTGGAGACACTTGGCCGAATCCATACCAAAAGCGATCGTCGCGCTTTTTTATATGAATGTGACGTAGGTAGGTAGGTACTCGTAACATTAATCAAGTCGCGTTTGATCGTCATCTATACCTACTACATACAAACAAAATTATAGTGTCTGTTTGTAATGTCAAAAAAACTGCTTTTTACTAAGTAAATGCACATAACCTTGACCTACCTATAACAAAATATAATCCCCTAGCTCCCTTTTAACGACACCCATAGAGTTAAGTCTCCCAACGGGGTCGACGTATGTCGATATTTTCGGCTACAAAGATCTTCGTTTAGAGCAAAAGTTCTTGGGGTCAAGAGGGCACACTTACTTTCTGAGAAAGTTTATAATATTATTAACACTCTACCTTCATTTTAAACAAGTTAAAGTGAACAGAATATTGTATAAGAAATGCAGATACCTATTGATAATTTAGATGGTTTTTTTTGTGAAAAATTACCTTTTTTCAAACTACTAAATTGATTAAACATTTTTATTTAACACTAGTTGCACCACTTCTCCTGCGTAGATGTCGGAAATTATGCTGAGTCCCGGCTACCGTAGGCGTGGGCTTGCGGACGGCGAGTAATGGGTAGCTCGCTGTCCGGTAAGGACCAAGTACAACGCGTCGACCCGACGCTTGATGTGTAGCCGTGTGTACGACAAACATCGCATTTAATACCTACGTGTAGTCTAATAGCCTTGATCTGTTCGAAACTTCTTATGGAACCTACGCCCACAATTTATTGATTATTCGTAACCTTGGCTGCATAATGATGTTATGTAATAATGGGTTCAGAAACGGTCAAAAATAGCACACTCATCAATATTGATTTGTTATTACTAGTTGCCGCCCAGTGGTCGAAATACGACCAGGATATCATTTTTAACTTAATGCATTATTAATTAGGTATTATATAAAAATAAAAAGGTTGTAACAGAAACCATATTGCTATCCTTAAGCACTAAAGATAACAGCATCACTATACATTGTTTCAGCTCAAAATAAAATACTCTAAAAATTGATACCAAATTTTCGGTTTCATATACGTTTCTTAAATTCAAATCATAACAAACGTGTCACCGCACTACGTAGGTCAATAACTTTCCACGTTACTTGCCAATGTCACGATAAATCTCTTCCGAATGATGTGTTTATTTCAATTTGAAAAGTTCGGTTTCTGGTATCAATGTATTAAAAATTCTCATAACTTCCGAGCATGTAGAGATAGGATTAAAAAACCCTTCCAATATCGTTTGATATCATCCAAAGAAGCCGCGCCCTTGGTATGTATATACCCTTTCCGTTACACGTTGTTTATTACCTTTTTGCACACCTTTTCCGTATAAAAACTGTGCCAAACAAACTCCTCCGTCCCCGGAATTATTCTAAGAAGGGTATAAAGTTTCTGCTAGACATAAATATTATTAATGGAAATTATATCATCATCTGCCTAGCCTTTTCCAAACTATGTTGGGGTCAGCTTCCAGTCTAACCGGTCGCAGCTGAATACCAGCATTTTACATGGAGCGACTGCCTATCTGACCTCCACAACCCAGTTACTGGGTAATAATCGTATTACCCAGTAACTGGGTCAGATAGGCAGTCTTAGGTAAGACTGGTTGTCAGACTTTCGGGCTTCTGACGACCCGTAACGACTGTCAAAGATCCACAAATGACAGCCGGGACCAACGGCTTAACGTGTTTTCCGAGACACGGATTACTCAATGGAAATTATATGAAAACATTTTATTTAAAATGTACATATTTGGATCACTAAAAACCACAAATCAAATTATTATTAAAAACCAGTGATCTCCTACTGAAGGGCAAAGTCCTCCCTGTTCTCTTTCTACAGTTCCCCTTCTCTCTGTTTAAAGCTGCTAAGGGCCAGTTCTTGTTCCAGGAGTCCAGCTGTCCAGCTCAACCTTCAATCTCCGTCTGTGCTTATAGTTATATCGCTTGCCGTTAATTGGGACCTATTGGCTCGTATTAATGGAATTATTAATTTATTTAGATGTGCTATTTAATACAAATAAACATAAGATAAAAAAAATCCATAAATTAAGATTATTATGTTTATTTTATTAAGTAAAATCAAATAAACATAAAAATCTTATTTTAAAGATTTTTAATGTATCGCAGAACATGTTTTGAAGTGCAAAAAGTATGTATGTATAAAAAAAAATTATCTATGCAAAAATCCGGCCAAGTGCGAGTCGGACTCGCACGCAAACGTAGGGTATAATAATAAACATTTATTTTCTCTTCCACAAAGGCACCTTAATATAATGAAGATTACAATATCTGAATAAAACCTTTGTGGGAGACTGGCATCTGCACTAGGAGGGTTCCGTACCACATGGCAAACAACGTTTAATTCTCCGTTTCCCAGACTGTATATATCTACCCCTGCCAAATTTCATGACGATCTGTTCAGCGGTTTAGGCATGAAGGCGTAACAGACAGAGTGCGTTACTTTCGTATTTATAATATTAGTAGGGATTTGTTGTTATAGCAGCAACAGAAATACACATTCTGTGAAATTTTCAACTGTCTACCTATTACGGATCATAAGATACAGCCCGCTGACAAACAGACGGACGGACGGACAGCAGAGGGATAGTAATAGGGTACCGTTGGTTCCTTTCGGGTACGGAACCCTAAAAATCAATCAGCACACAGTAAAGTTAAATGTTAATGTATTCCAAGAAACGATAAGAACAAAAAACACTGGCGTCACGTCATCGTGATTATTATCCTAATAATTAAGCTTGAACGAGTCACGGCTAGTAAAGACCAAGAACTGGGACTTCAATATTCAGATTTAAGTAGGTATCTGTTTTTTAATAGGTACAATTATTTACTAGTTACACGTGTCAACTTAACATTTTTGAGCTCAAAAAAATATATTCGGTACTTGATTTACTTACCTTGTTTTATCGGTCAATATTTCAAAATCAAAAATCAAAATCAAAAGTCATTTATTCAAATTAGGCTGAGAATCAGCACTTTTTGAAAGTCAAAATACATAGACAGTCCCCCAAAAAGGACCACCCGTCACCACTTCCTAGTGCTTTATCTGGGAAGAAGAAGTAGCGGAACAAACTCCCCAGCAGCACAGCATTTGCTTACTAAATGCTTCAATAGTATTTTTCTACTGACATTGTAATTTACATTGAATGAATCTGTAATGTAAGTTAATCATTCTGTAACATTTTTTATTGTATTCTACAGTCCGCCCGTCGCGCGAACGCGTTCCTGAATCCTGTCAGTGTGACAATTCTAGTGATGAATAAAGATCAAATTCGCAAAACACGTATTCGTTTGAATGAGAACTAGAAATTAGAATGCCTATTGGATTAGCATTGTTGTAGGTCTCGTTATAAGTATATATTAAACCCATGTCTAGCTGGCCTAGGGTTGCTAACATTTCTTCATCGAAATGTAGGTAGTAGTTTTCAGACTAAGCTTTTTCAAAGCTATTTAAAATTTTGCGTTTTCCATAAAATACAATTTTTTTTTAAGTTTCCCAAAACAAAAAAAAAGCTGACCACCGCCCAAATATTCGTTTGACATTGACAAGTTCGGAACGCATTAAGGTAGTTACGTTCGGATACGCTGCGTTGACAACCCTAGATACGCTACACACTATTGTATCAGTCAAAAGTTATCGAAAAGGCACGTTGATATTTTTTTTTAATAAAAGATTGTTATGTTAGATTTCGCTGTTAAAAATATAGTATTTTTGCGTACTATGTGTTACTTCAACAGTATAATTACAGTGCAGTACTATATACTATAGTACGGTTGGGAACCCTAAGCTGGCCCCTGGCTAGACTCAGTAAGACTGAGTCAATTGGCTCCATTACCATGAAAAGAAAATCTACATAAATAAAAAGAAAAGTCCTGACTGGCTGACTGACTCATCAACGCCCAGCCCAAACCCTTGGACCTAGAAAGCTGAAACACAGTGGTTCCCTTTATAATGTAGACAACGAATAAGGAAGGATTTTTCGAAATTCGGGTTGAATATCGAAATCCTTCCTTATTCCCTATTATTAAAGGAGTTAAAGGGGATAAAAGTTCCGTGCGGTCGAAGCCTCTGGCAAAAGCTAATTATTAATATATCAAGGGTGGCGGGGACATTGATGCACATGTACAAGCTGTTACCATGGTACATGATTCTGAATCCCCTGCGTTAAAATTCTTCGAAAGTTATATACTTTGACCGCGTAGGTTTTAAACATATCTATGAAATATTTCTACACAGACCTGTGTCAGAACCATGTGAGTACCTACTCCTACTTATATTTTTTTTGTAAAATAACCAGATGAGCAAACCCGCTGGCAAAGTAAGTTAACTCTTCAATCACAATTATGTCTGATAATTTGTATGTAAACTCGAACACTAAACTTCAATGTGGTCGGTTACTCATTCCACACATTGTGACTAATTTATGTAGCGTTACTTCAATATTTAGAGTTCGGTACTTTAAAGGAGAGACCTTCAAGTATTCTTCCAATATTAACATGAATATGGCAGTTATCGTAATGATCTTGAAGGTGTATTCATTTTGGAACAAATTGGAAATCAGAAATCAGAAAGCAAACATAGGTTTGTAAACATAGGTCTAATTACAATAGTTTGCGAGATGTTACAGATAAGTAGATCCTCCATGTTTTGCCCAAAGGCGTACAAATATATTTAATTAACATTGTCGAATTTATATAAAAACAATATTAATAGGTACATGCATATCAATACAAATTGCAGAAAATAGAATAAATCTCATTAGGTACATGTCAAATAGAATAAAGTTACATGCCATAATAATGCTAATTAATGTCAAATAAAATTCTAAATCGTCAAAATAGGTGAGATTATGTACAATTTTCTGAAGCAGTAACCATAGAATTGTCGTCCAAATATTCCTGTAGTGAGTAATAGCATTTATTTATCAATATTCTTAATAGTTCTGTTTTAAAATGGTCCAGACCACCACACATGTCCATGGTTCACCGGTGGTGGATACCATAGTTGGAATTATTCGTCTCTAACGAATCCCTACATATTATAAACTAGCTTTTACCAGCGGCTTCGCCCGCGCGGATCTTTCATCCCCTATTTAACTCCCTTAGGGGTTGAATTTCGAAAAATCCTTCCTTATTCCTGGTCTACATTATAAAGGGAACCTCTGTGCAAAATTTCAGTTTTCTAAGTCCAAGGGTTTGGGCTAGGCTTTGATGAGTCAGTCAGTCAGTCAGGACTTTTAGTTATTTATTAATAAATAGATGAAAGTCCTCCGCCGCGCCGCTTCTGTCTGCATCTTGAACACAGTTAGGTACGTGTCAGATTTGAGAAAAAAATAGAGTATTGGGCTATTCTTCAGAAAGGTTTTATGTTATATAATATCATTCTACGACCTTTAGGAGCCGAGAAAAAAGAAAAATAGTCAGAAGGAACGCTATGCGAATATGAAGTCACAGCGCGGACGGGTGTCTGTAATTGGTTCATTTGAAATAATGCTTTGTGTAGATGGCGAAAATGACACGAAAAAATTTATATACAGGATACATTTTTAACCAGTGCGCAAACTGTAACCATAAATTCATCATATCATTCTAGACCCACAACGTAGAAATTTTTAACGATTATAGAAAAAAAAACAGCTGTTCCATACATTTTGACCGCGTAGGTATTGCACTTTTCTATGAAACAGCAGATTTTTTTTGGATAACCGAAGAATTTTTTTTTACGCTAGGGGTCTAGAATGATATGCTGAATTTATGGTTAGAGTTTGCGCACTGGTTAAAATGTATCCTGTATAATGTTACCTATTTATGTAGTTTTCTTTTGTTTGACCTAAAATTCAGAAACGTGAAAAGAAGCATGGCTTCTTTTCGCGTTTCTGAATTTTCAGCGTTCAGTTTCAGCGGCATTTTCGCGTTTCAGACATGGGTCTGTATTACAATTTTACCAAAACCTTGGTAAACCTAAATAATTTGTTTAGCACCTAGACAAACAAACTGTACTGGCAGTCTGGCTTACGGAATTCAACCAGAGATCTTCTTTCATCCATATGGCTCAAATCAAGAGCTTGTCGGTATATATTTGGATAGTAAAGCGTTTCGTTTGATTCAACTCAGGGTCGTTGGGTTAATTTTAGTTTAGCCTTCAGGCCTGCCTTTCGTTTGTAAAAATCTTAATACGAGAACTGTTTTGTTCTCGCGAAGTATTGAAATTAAAACGTATCTGGCCTATTCCCAAATATTATGCGTAAGTTGCGATAGTTTTCTTGTTTATCAAGGCGCTGCTGTCAGTGGGTGCGTTTCTAAACAAAAAATAATTAGTGCCACCCGAAACTTGGTAATTCTAAAATTCTACCACACACGTTCATTTTACGATGTAATTTATTTAGTGGTTTAAAAAAAAACAAATTCTAATAAGACATTTTCTTATGACATGTTATACAAACAACGTCATTGCTTCAGTCTTATAAAAGAACTATCAAAATTCTCCTGAAAATAGTCAGGGACTCGCTTTTTCGAGCGGAGGGTAGAAAGTATCCTGTGTTAATCCAGGTTATAAACTGGATATTACATATTATGTTTGACTATCTGTGTTTTTCTAATGTTTTTTTATTTCACCATAATTTTTAGGGTTCCGTACCCCAAAAGGATAAAACGGAGCCTTTATAGGATCACTTTGTGGTCCGCCTGTCAGACCCTTTTTCTCAGGAACGCATGAAACTACTCAGGTCTACTGTTCCTTGGAGCTGTGAAAAAATCAAACTTCTAAGCAAACGCAATCAAAAGATACAGCCGTTTATGCCGCAAATTTTCGACACTCGCAAGGTAATAAAAACCTACAGGGTACTTCCCGTGAACTCAGAATCTTGAAATTTGGTACGAATCAACGTCATAAAGCATAGATAAGAGAAAAATGGCGAAATGCATAAATTTTTAGGGCATCACATAGTAAAAATATTTTTATTAATTTTAAACTTACTACCCCTTTCCTCATACACGCGTAGAGGTATTAAATTGAAATTCATATCAAATACTCAGGTCTATAATACCTTTAAACTGTAACAAAATTAAACTTCTATGTCAATAATTTTATGGATTTCAATTGGACGTAGGATCCAATCCACACAAGACTTTGTGTGGACTGGATCCTTTTCGTTTAACTATGTCCAATTAGCAATAAAAATACCATAACTTTTACTTATATACCTACCAACAGGTTTGTACGGAACTCTCGGTGCGCGAGTCCGAATCGCATTTGGCTGGTTTTTTGTGTGATTGAATAACAAACATCCATTATCCAAACAAACAAAAACATTTAGGTATAATATAGTAGAAAGTAGGATAGTAAGATTGCTATCACTTCAAAACATTAATATTTTATAACATTCAGTAAGAAAAACTCCCACAAAACATGCTCTTTACTTTGTTTATCCTTACATGGCAATGAAAAACCATTTATCGCAGAGGACATAACGCCATTCGCTACACAAACCTTATTTGAACAGTTAATCATTAAAGTAATCGTGAAGATATAGATAAGAATATTGTAAAGAGCTGTACCTGCAGTATTTTACATAGTAACTATAAAGGCTCTCGTAGACAGGCCCGACGAGACAGCGCGATGTGACTCCAATAGAACAATTTCTATGAAAATTTCATAGAGTTGATCTACTTGAGTCGCGTCGCGCCGGCCTGCTTGATCCTTAAGGGAACCTAATCGCGGGCTCGAACTCCCTGGTGGGCCTGGCTAAAAATCACGCTGTTTCACCAGGCTTCGTGTCCGATAGACATAGTATCAGTGATGAGCAGTTAGACGCTAGTCTACACGCACAACGTTATTGAGTGAGATGCAGGATCATTTATAGTAAACAAATCGCGAAAAAATTAAGAAAAGTCCTTTGTAAGATCGGGTTTTATGAAAAAACCAATGCATTTATCAATGACCAATAAAGTTTATTGAACTTTGTCGTTACCGACTTTTAAATGGGTTTTTATTTTAGTATACTGTTTCCGTACAGACAATATTAATAATGAGAAAAAACGATATCATATTTTACTTTGCATGTGCCATGACAGACAGTGGAGTAAAACGCTCCCGAAGTTTGTATGAAAAAATGTGGACTAGGTTCACCTTAATATAAATGCTTATCTACATATACGTATGAATTGTTATAATTAGTTCCACCTATTGTAATATGTCGAGTAGTTATTATATATCATGTACGTAATCTATACCTAAGTGCAGTAGTTACAAACAGTTGATTAAGTATGGTAACTGGCTAGAGTAAATCAAAATATTGCTGTCTCATACTGACCAGCAAAAGAAGAAGGAGATAGATGAAACGTGGCTGTACCATCCATCTCCCTCTTCTTTTGCTGGTCGCTTATAGGGAAACGCCAGGGTAGCTCAATGCCAGGTTGTATATCTGAAAGGGGGCGTCCATTAATTACGTGAGGCAATTTTGGCGATTTTTCGGCCCCTATCCCTGCTCTGGTGAGATTTCGTGAGATTTGACTCGACCTTCCCCCCTCCCCATAATCTCACGTGAGATATTTCAAAATGCGTATTTTTTGGGTAAAATATTAATCTGTGCTTATTTGCGATGGATTTATGCATTGCGTTTGGGTGCCTTGGTTGGCCGGTGGTGGTTTAACAATCGAGGAGGTACTGTGCTCCTTAGTGGCGTTCGAATAACCGCGATAAATATGACTTTGTAGTATTTTGCCATATTGGCGGAAAAACATGTTTTACTTAATTTAACCCAGTTTTCTCGAAATTTTACATTATTTAGTTGCGAAAAAATATTAATTACGTGATATTTGCCGATTTCCCCCCTTTCCCTCATGTGAGATTGGGTGAGATTCGCCTCGGCTCCCTCCCCCCCTAAACGTCTCACGTAGTTAATGGACGCTCCCTAACAGTCAGTCACAGTTCTACAACCTGATACTGAGTTACCCTTACCCTCATCAATTAAAATGTCCTTGTTGGCTAATTAAATCATGAAATTTTATTTCATTGAAAAAGTCATTCAATGGGATTAATTGAACTTAGAGGATTGTATTGACGATTATTTAATGTTTTTTTTTTTATTGTAATGATTACAATTCTGTAGTTAAGTATATGAGTTACGGTCGCGAATCATATTTTGTTCAAAATACAGAATGACAGTGACTTGAAAATTGCGAAAAAACGTAAGGAACATTTGAATTTCGTGGATACACTGCCGCTTCCCCATAAAACACGAGTGGCCTCATTGTATTTACAGACGGTAAACGATAATGAAAACTCATGTCATGTCATCTCTTTCTTTTTTTTTTAACAAAACTTTTTCTTTATTTTTAGTCGTTTATTGTCTTGTGACAAACTGTTATTTTGGTACCTACTTATCTAAGATAATTCAACCAGAATAATCTTTCCATAAACCGTACACTAAAGCCCACTTGTAGCACAATCACTAAATACGTTAGCCGCATTCTCTCAGCCCATATCGCGCCAGGCCAGGGCCTCAAGTCTGCTATTACAATAGTGTCGGAATGGTCTATCATTGATTTCATAATTGTTGATTTTGACAAGTTTGGTAATCTACTAATAAAATGGCGTCATTAAGACTTTCCAATGGTCAGCCACTGACACTCCATTGAAAGAAATGGCATTTATTGGTAATCTCGTACATCATGGCAAATGAATGACTGACTTAATTTACGAACTTCCTACTATTTTAGATTGCTTATAACACTAATAAATAATATGTAAAAATATATATAAATGAAATCTGGCACGAATAAATGTTCAAATTTAGTAGTAGGTAGTTCTCCGAAAATCATTTCTACTAACGAGTTTTATAATAATTGCAATACGAAAATGCCATTATGACACAATTCTATTACGAGACCATTGACCGACCAATGATCGACCATTATGAATTTAGCAGATTACGAACTTTTAGCAAAATGACAAATGAATGACAATGGGATCGTGTTGGAATGACGAATTTATAAAATTAGCAGACTAGGCCCTGGTCGACAAGCCGTGGGAACTGTCGCATCCATTGAGGCCTGTGACGATAGGCCACCAGGACTTGTCATCTGATCCGTCGGGAGTCAGTAACTTCGAAGGCGAGGCGGGGGCGCCTGCCGCGGCCTCTACGTATTTAGGCGCATTTATTTTTGCTTTGTTTATCGTTGACAACTCAATATAGCCACACCGATGGGAATGATCACAGCACGGGCTTCGACAGGCGTAGCAACGTCTGGGGCGCGGCCATATAGTTGGTTTTATAGTCTTTGGGCGCGGCCTATCAGGTAATGGGCCGTGGGACCGCGGCATTATAGTTACACGCGCAAGTTAGATAAAACGCAGATATCATTTGCTATCTTTCTTATCTAGATGCGCTAAAAAAGGTTTAAGATAATATATTTAAGGCGTAGATTTCGAACATACTAATTGGGCATTTAGGTAGCTTGATACTTATGTAACTGTTAGTCATCACCAGAGATCAGATATTCGGATGCCAATTTTTAGCTATGAAAGTATGGAAGCGGCTTTATAAATTATTTGTAATATTTATTAAAAACCCCGGGATTCTTAGATTGCATAACTATTCAGATGTGTATTAATTTAAAATTAATGTTTAACCCGATACAAATATGTGTATGTACTGGAGGAGGGATGGTTTGTATTATTTAAAACAAAAAATAAACAAATTACTTACCTAAATTAAGACTTTTTCGATACAAAAGCGCATTCCATGTTAGCCAACATCTTAACTTTAGGTGAATATGCATCCGAATATCCAATCTCTGTTTATGTATTACAAAACAAATATTCCCACTGCTGGGACACAGGCCTCCTCTTTGTGAGAGACAACGAGTGGCCCAAACAAATTTTCTTGTTTCTTATAACGGTTTTGACTACATCATTGGACAATATAGTAAGCGTAATTTCAAAACCGTCATCTAAGCGGCTTATTCTTAACTTTTATTTGTTGAACTCATTTGCTTTCCAATCAAGACCATGTAATAATCGAGCCGGGTATGTTCAATTGAATCTCTAAAAAGGCAGTTTAACACTTTCTGTGCCCCAAGAGCTGGCTTTTATCTGGGCAAGACGCTAAGAATTGCCATACAAAATGGTAATGCCGCCAGACTTTTGAGTACATTAGAAGTCGACAGCGATGCAGAAGTATTTTCGGACGTCATATTTAAGATTATTAATAGTTTTAGTTGAGTTAGTTTTTTTTCTTTTGGTAATATTGTGGTATAAGTTGTCTATGTGTATTTAAAATGAACTTTTTAATTCTGAATAAATGATCACATCAAGACAAATACTTCGTGTAATATTTTCTATGTTATGTGTTTAACTGAGTCCCGAGTTGAGCCTACAGAAAGGCTTCCAGCGAGCCACCAACTGCCAGGGCACACAGCGTTTATTCTGAAAGTTGGCAATGTCGCAAATAGCTGTCAAATATTTACCTGTTTTTGTTAATTTGTTAATATTACTCTATGGAAGTATGAAATATCGCTAACTAGTGACCTAAAATATGAATAATGATTTGCAATTTATAGGTAACACTAAATTTGATGTTGTAACCGTTTTAGGTGTATTAAAGGGTATTTGGAAAGTTTCCGAGTTCTTTTTTTACATATAAAACTAAATATTCGTTGTTAAAATATTAATTATTAAATTTCATAATCAATACCTATTTGAAGTCACTAGTTAGCTATATTTAATTTTTCCATACAGTAATATCGCTAAATTAATCATAACTGTGAAATATTTGACAGCTATTTGCCACCTTGCCCATTTTCAGAATAAACGCTCTTAAAATCTCGCACTTAAGAAGCCACGTGGGCCACTACCCGCAAAACTTGGTTAGGTGGGGGTACTCCGATGACCCGCAGTACGATTGCGGAGCCAAATCGCAAACTAGCCCTACCTCTTGTCGTCCTCTCTGTGCATTAACACCTGCACTAGGGAAGACATTTGCGAGGTCAACCATCATACTGTCGAAGTTCCGGCAGGATCTCATGGCGACATAGAGAGTGCGATTGTCGCAACCCAGTGCTGGGCACGTCACGATAGCGGCGGTAAGTCCCCTCTTTGGAGTGGCTTGAGAGGCGGCACGGCGTCCTCGCCTTCCGCCTGACCGCAGGTTCTCACCGGACACAGTTGTTTCGGAAGGCTTCTGTTTCGGATAAGGCGGGAGGAAACGCGCGGGTGTTTCCACTGCCGGACAACATTTAACGGTTGGGTAATTGTGTAACACACTATCAGCAGGACATCATTTGGACAGTTCAACAACATTCAGTGCGTTATTTATCTTATTGAGCAGATTTTTTGTTGTAAAATATGAAGTAACGGATTAGAAATGTGCTCTCAAATTATTCAGATTGTGATTGTGTTTTACGCAACAAGGGTGCCAAGGGACCAATTCTTGTAATTATGTGCGTTCAAAATGTAGTCCCAGTCTTATCTCGGCGACAATTAAATGTCAAAAACTTGTCAAAAATATATGGAAGCCCGAGGTGTTTTAGCCGATTGAGACTGAGATCAGACTATGAACTTTCTTGAAAGAGAATTGCCCCTCTGGTTGCTGCCAGTATTTTGTTAAAATTTTAACTTTCTTTTCACCCACAAAATCTTATTCTGGAAGGATTACATGACCATTTAACAGTGGGATAGTTGCGTAACTTACTAACAGCAGGAATTAAATTTTGACAGTTCAACAACAATTATTGCGCTATTTACGTTGCTGAGCAGACATTTTTTTCTTACTTAAATATGAATCAATGGATTAGACTAGAGAATCCTTTAAAACCCTTATTTATATATGTCTCCGTAAGATAGTTTTTTTTTGGTATCTCGCAGTTGACCTTGAGAGGCCGTGACTGCTTAACCGGACTTTCCTGGAGCTGCCGTTAAGAGAACTTAACGCCTCCAGTCAGGAGCTTCCGTAAGATTGTGAACACCGTTAGTTTATAATCTATCTCGCGAGATTATAAACAGTCGATAAATTGAGAACTGCACCATACTTTTTACCGACCGAATAGGTTAGGTTAGGTTAGAACTGCGACCACCCGCAAGTTAGTGGCACTTACTTGACTATTTAGTAATAGCGCAAGGTACTATCCGTCTTGATCCAGTTCACAATTTGATGGTTTGACTTCGATAGATTATAATAATCTACCGAAAAATTATGCGTTCAATTGTAAGCAATATGTTACGGTTCAGTCTTTAGACAGTTTACAATTTCGTGAGATAGATTATAATCTAACGGTATTAAAAATTTTACGGTGACATATACATAATTTCTATATATTTAAGTAATCAATTCATTTCGATTCGGGGTCGGTGCACCAATACTTTTTCTCCCATACTACTCTAATAGTCGCCATCTCCGTCGGCAGTCATAATTGTCAGTGTCGTAACGCAGATCCATTTGCATTGTCTTTGGTCCCTAGCCCTGACATTAACAAGCAATGGCCAAACAGCAAAACTTTTTTTTACCTGAGTACGGGGCTTTTTACTTTGTACTATGTGTGCATTTTATTTATATTTTTTTGTAATGTGCGTTTTGTTTGTTCAGAATATATTTTTTTCTTTCTTTCAGTCATCCCCTTTCCGGCCATATCCTCTTTCACACAGTCCATCCATTTAGTGTTAGATTATTTGTTTTTTCATACTTCAAATAGGTATAAAGTTGTAGTAAAATCTCTTTGGCTGTACTGTTTGTATCTGGCTGGTTTTAATACCACTAAATAGATGATATTTAAAAAAGAAGTAAAAACGTATTTCCCGCCATTTTTCAATTGTTTTTCTGTCCGCCAAAATGAGTGAATCCAACGACGAAATCATATTGTTTAAAAGATTTGTCAAAATCAATAGAAATAATGGTAACTTTTCTAGTACATTGTAATTTATATGTCAGCGCTAACCTACATGAATAATTTAATGGTCCTGCAGTGGTAAGGAATGGCGCGTTTCAAGGTAATTATTTTACAATGCTATGAAAAAAATGGAAATTATGGTTGGATGAAATCGATAGTTAAAATAGCGTAAGTAGGTACACCAAAAACGAGGAAGGAAATTATAACAAAATGCTACAGTTACGTAGGCTCGGAAACTAATCATTCTTGATCCTTTTAAAAGTTCAGTGTACACAGTAGGTACAAGTTCAGTGTTAGTAGGTACAGCCTACACCAATTTATGATGACAAAGTTTTACAAACCAAAATAATTCTTACAATAGATACCGCTTAAAAATATAAGTAATAGCTATGTCATGTATTTCTTTCAAAATCAAACTTTTTAATATGATATAAAAAAATTGCCCTATCAAAGAATAATATAGAAATGAACGACATACCTTAGCAGTACCGCAAAAAATTGACGTAACAAGTCACTTGAGATAATCACCACAGATAACAAAAACTACGGTTAGAACTAACTCATGAAATACACCCTTCTGCAGAAGCGTCGACTTTTATATTGAGCACTAGCATCGTTTTAGGCGGTTCTAAAGAATTTTTCCATTGGCTATTCTGGGAAACTATATCGATGAGTCGACGGACGATCGATTTTATATCTTCGATGCCTTAACGCAAAGGTAAAAGTTGAGTACTTACAGATCTTTTTTTGAAATTCGAAGGCTTGGTCAATAAATATCGTCGCATAGGCTTGGTCGATAACTATCGCTAAGAATTAGTCGATATCGATATTATTGGCATAATTTTTATGTTCATTTTTAACTTAGTGATAAGATTATATATATACCTAATATTATTACCTTATATTTTAATGACATAAGTAATAATGTTGAAACCCAAAACCATACCTAATAAGAACATGAGTGATTGTTATCAGTAAAACTAGCTATTAAAAAAATATTCATTTTCCTTGTGTGTTTAACTGTACTGCTATAATCAGTATTCCGTTTTTTGCCGGAATAGGGCGAAGCCGGAAACGTACCTCATTATTTTAACTGTTACTAACATTATTATGTTTGTAGGTAAATGCCTTAATCGAGTTTCTTCAATTCTTGATTATTGATTCAATCCTGTAGTTTTAAAATGCATAAGCTTTTATTGCGGTATGGGACCTCGATCTTGCCTGATGGAAAGCGATAGATGATGCCTGAGGGGTAATTGCATATCAAACTAACAGTAAGAATGGCTTTCATTTTGACAGTTCAACAATTTTCATTGCGTTATTTACGTTGTTGAGCAGCTAATTTTTTCGAACATATGAAGCAATGAATACCTTCAAAATTATTTAGATTCTAATTGATAGTGTGCTACGCAATAAAGGTGCTGTGCACTCTTGCTTGCACTATATAGTCTGCAGATCAATGAACCCTCAGACAAGAAATTAGCATTTTTCGCTACGCTCTGCATGCTTCCTGCGTGTTGGTGATCCCAGACTACTAAATCAAATTTACTCCAGGAAAAAAAAAGGTTGATTATGTCTGCTTTGTAATTAATTAGCTTAGTAACTGCCAATGTGCATGGTTTTGTTGAATTTAGAATCAGGAGAAAAGAAACAAATGCATCTCGTTATCTATGTTAATAAAACTTGTACCTTTTTTAAAATAGAATATTTGACCAATGTCAAAAAAACACACGAAGTAATTAATATACATGTTTTACAAGAATAATCGCAGTACTCTTCCAGAGTCGCTAATTATTATTAAAATGGGAAATTATAATGAAGTATAGACTATTCAAGTTAACCTACTGTTGACAACTGAATTGGAGTTTGACCTTATGAACACTGGAGTAATTATAATAAATTACTCACTGACATACAGATAAATGTATTCTGGTGAAATTGATAATGCAGGGCAATTACAAAGATAACACTTTGCATGATTTAAAAATAATAGAAAACGCAATTATGTTAAAATTATTTGTCGTCAAATAGGTAGGTAGATAGGTATCTATTTACCTAGTTGATAAGTATCTAGGATCAATACTTATAATAAAATAGTAATAAAGTCAAAACTGTATGTAGGTACATTGAATATTTTTGAATAAAATTGCTATAAGTTGCTACGAGGTGTGGGAATGAGTTTGTTACTAAAAATTTCGTTTTTGATTTTTTGTCCGTTTGTCTGGATGTACCTAGGTATTTTACGGGTTGGCGCAAAAACACCTGAATGGAATTGGATTCAATTTTGCACGTTCTCGTATATGTTTATACCTAACAAGAAAAAATACCTATTTGAAAAATCGAGCCGTCATATAATCCGGTTTTAAAAAAAAAAAATATTCAAAAGGAACAACAAACAGCTACAATATAAAACATAGAAATAAGAAATACACAAAACGTATAAACAATATTGCAGCCCACAACGCTGTTCACGGGTTAACAATAAGATACAATACAGTGAAAATAATTGCTAGGGTCAAGTAATACAACCGGGAAAGCCACATGGAGTCATGAAACAATATTATTTTTAGATTTGTAGTGAATGACCCAACAGAAGAACGAGCACATCATGAGATGTGATCGCTAGATGAAAAATAAAACCTGAAGCATATAGTATGATCGAGATTAAATTTCGTTGTATTTAAACTGAACAACTGTTTATAAGTATAAAAGAAAAAAAATGAGATTTTAAATATCTCATTTTTTTTCTTTCGACAACCACTCATAATATGCAGGTGTTTTTAATGCTAACTACCATCAAATTAGTCGTACTTTAATTTGACCCATATTCAATACAGACGAGACTCAAGTTAGCGCAACAGCTGTTACAGATAAGGAACTCAGAGTCTCAGACACTTCATTTTATGCAACATTTACGTGCAAAACGTGAGAACTCAGTGCTATAGATAAAACGATAATTTATTCATGTATGTACATAGTCCGTGCGTAATTATCATCATAAAACATAAAACAAACAAGTTTCTTACCGTTCAGAATCAATCACCGATGATACCAATTGCAAACGGTTCACTTTCAAATTACACGCACAATTAAAACTATTTAACTGGCTGATTGAACTAGCATAGCAGGGCGTAGCGTGTTCCTTCCTTCCTTTATGAATTATTCATATGTTGGATTAGCAATATCGATTTCGAAACACTTTGTATAAGTATAAGAGTACAAAATCTTACGTGTGGCTTTAATACTTTCACAAATCCTTATCACTGTTGCGTGACACTGATAACAATTCCATTCACCGTATCAGCCTCCAGTTTCACAATGTCGAGGTTAAAAAATTATCCTTTCACCAATAACGCACTTCACAACACTACAACTGTCAAACTCTAAAATGGAACGGGGAAATGTCAACCTCGAAATTATCAACACTTCGCGCGGGAGAAGCGGTTTTTCCGATTCGAAATTTCAAAACACGTCGTCCACGTTTTGTTATCGCCGCTGAACTAACATAGGCGTATTAATTTTACACTCACACGTCCGTAATCTTAATGACCAACCACAATAGTAGCGAAAATAGGCGCCAAAACCGGTCTTATTGTCAGTGTCTCTGTTTGTACGTTTGTTAAACTGATTGTTGCGTAATGCAAACGAGAAGCGGTATGCGCCCACACTATACTTCATTTATTTTCGTCTGACCGACTATTCGTCAACCTATAGTGAATAAAACACAGGTTCGAAGCGTTCCGCGGTCGTTATGTAGCGCGACGTAATATTTTGATACGAGAACGCTTCCAAAGTTGCCGTCATTAGTATATTATATTTAGTAGACGATTGGAGTCCGTTGATTTCCGCAATTATTTAATTAAGAATGTGTCATTTTAGTATGAATTGTATGCTTCTCGTAAATAAAAATTTGTTTGTCTCATTAGGTACATTTGTTTAGTCAGCGTTGCGACTGCAGACTAGAAAACAATTTCCTCATTTAAATATAATTTCTTTACTGACTACTGGGAAACAATAAGATTAGAGCTAACTAATTTATAAAGTATCAATATAACTTACACTCCAGTTTTTGTATATAAGATCTACTCAGTAGGATTTTATTAGTAATATTTAAATTTGGACTGACCAACAGGTTTTGCTTGTTTTTTAATATCCATAGTGCACGGCCACCAACTATCAAGCAAGTTTGACTACTCTCATGTATAAATAACCTATTATTTTTGAAGTGCAAATTCTAGGAACTACTTTTTCATTTCGCTCAAGTATGTAGGACATACTTTCTTAGCACGATGTCGGGACAATCTGAGAGATATTAGAAAGTTTGGCTGTTTATTTATTATTTGATATACTTATCGGTATAGCATCTGCCCGCGAATCCGAGTGAAATTTCTTGTTTGTAAAATAAATTCTAGGACTCAGCAAAACTGTAGTTTCCCATAAGAGAATGGATTTTCGGGATAATGAAGATTATCCCCTACATAGACACTCATAAAAGCTACCTCTTAATATTATTAAGTCCCTAGGTATAGTCATAAATCAAAACATAAGAGTTGCGTGACATAAAAATATGTGCATAATAATAAAAGACTGAATCAAATCAATATGTTTACGGTATCCAGAACTAACTCGTATTGCTAAATTAGGTTCTATGTCATTTTTATACGATCATTAAATCGTTTAATGTACAAGCTATAAAAAAGTCAAATTTAACCGCACATCGTGTAGTATAAGTTAAAACATCAGTTACTTTTGTTTTATCGTGTATTTGTACATTTCTTTCTATTTGAATTAATTATTGATAGATCAATATCCATCGCGTACGTGAAGTTTACACACAAAGAAAATACTGATTTTTTAACTCATTCTATAACTTATGTTAGATTCAGGAATTATTGGTACTTTTTAGAAGGGAAATTACATTGGATTGTGAAAAACGAGTCATCTATTTTCGTCTCGTAGCTGGCACAAAAATATCACATTGGCTAATGTGTGCGTTGAACTCATAGAGTATATTTATAAAAAAATACACAACGCTATCGTGTGAAGTTGTTTCCAGGGAATTTAAACAATGTCAAGAGCGTTCAGTCCTACAAAAGATCAAGGTTGACGTTAATACATGACTGCACGTGTCAAAGTTACGTGTCAAAAGTCAATATAGATTCAGTTTGTGGTAATCCAATATTATATTATAGACTAGCTTTTGCCTGCAAGTTCGTTCTCGTGGAGGTCGGAACTTATCATACGGGTACTTACTACTGGACTATTATAAAAAGTATATTTTGTGTTAATCCAGGTAATAAACTATCGGTGTGCCACATTCCATCTTAATCCATACAGCCGATTTTGAGTGATTGAGTAGATAACAAACGTCCAAACATAAAAATGTTATTATTACAGAATTACAGACATTTGATTTCCACAAACGTAACCTATTACCTACAACATAACATAAAAATGCGAATTTTGGCCTATAATAATAATCATAAACGATTTAAATAGTACATAATTAAGGTTTTACATTAATTAGATACTATTAAAGTCGATTACGTAAACTGGTATAATCAACGTAAATTACTGGTATACAAATTATTTGAAAAACATTGTAAAGCAAAATAATTAAGGACTGCGATATTGATAATATGTTAAACTCCTTATTGATCAAAGCACATGACCTTATTATACGTCTTTTTTTAGATAAAATCAATATTACCCATATTTTTTTTTCCAACACGGAGCCTGTCAAGTATCAAGTCTGGCAGGTCGTTACAGAGGTGATAATAAGACAAAGCAGAGGCCTTACAAGGCTGAATGCAAGGTTGTCGCAAATACAATACTAATGTAGTGTAAAAAAACTAATAGGAGGAATTTGCATTGTAAGATTCGAATGTAATCGATTTGATTGGCGTTCTCATTTGAATATAGATTGTCAATTGTTTTGATTCGATTTTTTTAACCAGCTGGTTGACCGGCCAGGACTGGCCGGAAAATAATTAGCCACACGATAATTCGTGTGGTTGTTTATTTTAATTAATTATTTAGTATTTAATTATATATTAAAATACAAAGAGTTTTTACATATAATAATATTATACGTGATACCTCGGCTTGCATAACGGTACTATATCTACAATTGTAAATTACCTATTGACAACGTTATTTATTACAAATACATAATTATTTATGGCGCATTTAAATATTATTATTGCATATTTTAATTAAATATCTTTGAGATAACATAGAATCTAGATATTGTCTTGCATCAACATGAAGTAGGTACCTACCTGCCTACATTATATCGGATCGGATTTTTTAACCGACTTCAAAAAGGAGGAGATTATCATTTCGACATGTTTTTTTAAATGGATTTCCAAAATTCTTTTTTTTTTCGAAAGGGGTTTATTCCGAAATAGTCTCATTAAAATTTCATGTAGATCTGATGATGTGTTTCGGAGATAGACAAGCGGTGACAAAAAATTCAAATACAAATACGTCACCGACTTCCGATATTAAAGTTATTTTTCACTTAGTAGTGTTTTTCCGGAAGTCGGTTATTTTTTTATAAATTAAACACATGCTGTACCCCGCGGTTACACCCGACTCGCTCGGCCCCTAAGGGTTGTAGCGTGATGTTTAATAACCTTCCTTAAGAATTGGGCTAACAATTGCATATCATTTAATTTTTTTCAAATTTGTCACGTAATTCCAGAGATTAGCGCGTTCAAACAGTCAAAAACACAAAAAAAAAAGTTTTATTATACCAATTTTTTTTTTAGTGTGAGATATCATCATATAACTTTTCCCGCTCTGGGTGGAGCGGGAGGGCGTGTCAGACTTTTACTGACTAAAACTCACCCATGTTCCGTCAGTTGCCTGTGTGCCAGGGGCCGCGGTATCTCTTTCGAACAACCCGCACCCCTGGCAAGCGTCGGCTCTTGCGGACCCCACCAGTCGGTGCTGCCATCTCTTACTTACTATTAGTACCTATAGATTATGTAAGTTAGTGTAGATTTCTACGAATCCTAACCGCTCAAATAATAATTTTCACCTTCGCTACTAACCGCAATGATTTAAGAATGAGGTAACTCAGTAACCCGCAGTCTTTAAAAAAACATTTCCTTGTTTACTTCGGTCGTAGGATGAATGGAAACCGCAAAATAATGGTGATTTTCTATTACACAATGAAGCAATTAGGTACATAATGATGTCCTCTTAGTCGACGCGTTTACAGGGAAGCAAAAATATAGCGGCAGGATTAAATCGCGCAATGGATTGTCAATTCTTAGTGTTGAACCGACCATTGAAAAAAAAACAACCGACTTCCAAAAAAACACTACGAAGTGAAAAATAACTTTAATTTCGGAAGTCGGTGTCTTTGGGGCTGTATTTGAATTTTTTGTCACCGCCTTCCGAAATTCAAGTCATTTTTCACTTTGTAGTGTTTTTTTGGAAGTCGGTTGTTTTCTTTTTTGGAAAAAGTTTTTATTTTTCACTTTTTAGTGGTTCACATGTGCTTATCCCTTCACAGCATACCGGCGTGATGTTATTTTATGAACTGGTGTAAGCAATAGACAGAGATGAGATTTCAGCAATCCCAGTCCATTTGCTATCATTTATTGAGGAGTTCCGTTGCCTATCTCCAAAGTTCGTCATCAAATTGAAATGAGACCACTACGAAAAAGTACTCTTCCAAAAAATACCTAAATCGCTTTGTGTGCCTATAAAATTTGAAGAGTTCTCTCTATTTCTCCAGGATCCCATGATCAGATCCTGACTTGATGATCATGGGACCACCTGGGAAGTATACCCTTTCAAACAAAAAAAACAAAATCCAAATCGGTCCAGCCATCTTCGAGTAATCCGGGAACATACATAAAAAAAATTAAAAAAAAAGGTTCCGACGAATTGATAACCTCCTCCTTTTTGAAGTCGGTTAAAAATCCAACAGAATGCACACCAGATCGTCGAAAAAACACACCGTTCGATTTTCAACTCTCGGTGCGTTGAAGATACAGTGCGCAAAAAATCCGCCCCGGTTTTATTACCGACGTCCGTGTGAACGTAGACTTACCTGATCAAGGAATATTGTTGCGTTAATTAGCACATTCTCCTTGAACTATGCATATTTGAATAACCAGAAGACTGTTCTTGAACTTGTCTTTCTACTAATTATAAAAGATGTCGAAACAACGTCCCGTCGTTCGCTTTTAGAATTCATTAGTTTTTATTAGTGCCAATGTGCGCTATAATAATTTCTAACTTGACGACAATAATCGCCGCCGGCCACGGCATTACGATAACACAGGGAAGTAAAATCTATGAAAATACAGGGTCAAATTTAATTAGCTGGCATTACTTTACCCACGTTTTATGTATCGATAACGAAAAATTGAATAAAAAAAACAAAATTATTATTGGTTTTTAATCATTCGATGGGCGAAGGTCAATGCCCGTAATCGGTCAGCTGTTTTGGACAAACCAAAACAGCTAAATAAAAATAGTAAAATTATTATTAATAATTGTTCTGGACTTAAACCTATCTTTAGAGTCATATATTATTAAAATACCTCTACTAAAAAACAGGTGTCGCGAGGATATCATATTTTTCATGATCCAAATTTTGGTCATAATCTTCTAAACGGGTTATCTGATTTTCATAATTCCAATTGGAATATTAGTTTTGGACCTAAACCTATCTTTTGAGAGTTAAATCATTGAAATACCTCTACTAAAAAACAGGTGTCGGTAACAGTGTCGCGAGTTCAATTGTTTACCGGTTGATACAGAAATATGAGTGTCTAATTTGTTTTACTATCGTTTTTTAAATAGGTAAATTGTTTAAACTTGCATGTTTCTTATTATATATTTTATTGGTCATATACGTTATTGCTTCTACCACGTAATCTGTGTTTCTACTATGCATCTGAGACAAGAATAGAAAGGTCAATGACCTCCATTTTTCAACTGTCATTTGAAAAACGTTAGCAAAATCTATTTTGTATAAATTTATTTTTAATAATATTTATTATCTTGTTAATGTTATTTTCAAATGATTATTGTATATCTAAAAGCGTGCATGACGTCATAATATGGCGCCAACGTAGGTTTGTTCATAGTGTAGAAGCGTAGCAGTTACCTATTAAGCTGACTGTGTAAATTAACGAACAAATCAATTAATCGTGTTTTTAGTTTCGTCCATTTTGTATTTAATTCGTATTTGTGGCCATGCGGAGTGGTTACGTCACTTAAAGTATTTTATTTTATTTCATAAAGTGTACTATAATACCTACTGACATATATATCGAAAGAGGCAGCCCTGGCAATTCACAATAACTACGTGGCGGCGCGCAGCTACAAAGAAAAACGCACTTTACACTTGTAAGATTTGGTACATTTTCGTTCGCAGCGTCTAGTGACTGTAGGCTATTATAGCAGTAGGTATAGAAAATGTTGTATGAAGTGATTCGTCTGGAAATCTGTGCCTCGGTGCTGAACCGAGCATTGAGTATCCAAAAGAGTGCAGCACGAGTGAGGCTCAGCGCGTCGAACAGTGTTCGATTTTCAACTCTCACATCCAGCAGCGCACCTCGAATTGGTCTGGTTAGTTTTTCTTCTGACCTTTTATATTTAAATTAGCAATTGCATTTACGTACTTACGATAAGCAAAATATCGTCAAGTGAATAAATCAACATATATTCATTATCTTAGCTCATACGTAATTAAATATATTAATTATAATTATAATATTAATAAATATTAGATACCCCTTCTTGGAATTGTTTTCATTGCAGTTGCAATGCGGTAAAAGGATGAATGTGGTTCTCTAGATAGATTTTGAGGAAAAACCTACCGTATTAAAACCTAGTAACTACTAGCAATAGTACTTCAGTGAGTTATAACTATGCAATTAATCAACGAAAGTGCCTTTTGGGCAACTAGTTTTTCTTTTTTGTGAATGTTGCCGTTCAAAAGTGCCTTTATGTGCCTATTTAAAATGAACAATTATTTTGACTTTTACTTTGACTTTTACCTACTTATCTACCAAATAATATAAAATTTCTTTCTTTCTTTCTTTTCTTTTTTTCTTTTTTTTAAAAAACGTTGCCCCACACTAGGAATTTCTCCTGTATTGTGGGTGCGTTTACAAACATTTAAAATCACATACACAAACAGCCAGACCCGGAACAACTACTTGTAGGTCATACAAATATTTGTTCCGTGCGGGAATCGAACCCGCGACACGCAGCGCAGCAGTCAATCGCTTAACCACTGCGCCAAACGTGCCGTCGAGAAACTGCCGCGTCCAAATTGAATTTTAATTAAACTTTTTATTGAAATTTGCAAACAAAAGTCATTCATAGGCAGGGCGTAGGCAGGGCGTAGGCCTCCCTTTTCTTGTACCAATCCCCACGCTCCTGTGCAAGCCTCATCCAATTTCTATACGGGTGTATAGTTAATAATAATAGCATGGCGAAAAATGAGGTCATTAAATTTACCTACTGCAGGTTTTTACCCAAAGTTTTTCAAACTCAAACATCATAATTGGTACCTACGTTTATTTTCCTTTCTTCAAAAATAATACCTATCATTATTAATATAATAACCGACTTTTAGGTGACTGTTCACGTGACCCAGGGGGGTCACGTGAACAGTCGCCTAAAAGTCGGTTAGCTGGGCTATTCTTTGGCTAAAGAATCGGCAAACCATACAACGTGGTAATGCTACCTTTTGGACACATTTCCTATTGACAGCGATGCAGACAATTTTTTTTATTCTTGTGATTTTTTTCTCTCTGATTTTATTAAATAGGTGAGTACATGTACTATTATTACAATAACCTACCAAAACTTTATTTTAGCATGAATTAAAGTTTAGCACCAAATTCCTACTTGCTTTAAAATTCCACAACCGTTTCATTAACCTATCATTATAATAGTTACTCACAAACGGTGACACGCGAATTGACCCCCAGGTCGTGAAATGAGGCTACAGCATATAGGTTAGGTTAGATTCTAATCATTCCACGAACGACCTTCTACACTGCTTTCCACTAACCGGTCAAGTGCGAGTAGGGTGTTGGTGACGTCATCATAAGTATAAACGAGTATTTTTATGTAGGGGTTATCTTCGGAATAGGGTGCTACACCCATTTTTAAAAAGTGTCTTAATTAGATTCTAAAGTGCTAATAAACCACATCAAAAAACACAAAATTTTTATTTAATCGATTAGTGCCATAAAAATGCATTGAAATTTTACATTTTCAAATTTCCGGCGTAATTTGACGAAAACGCTGGACGCAGTGGACGCCATATTGCTCTGTGGGTATGACGTCAGTTTGCTGTGTAAGAAATGCACTGATATTTTACATGATAAATAATTGGTTATAATTAAAAAAAAATAGTTATTATTCTAGTTATCGTTGGTTTGCTGTTCCTAAATGTAAGATATTAATAGGTCTTTACCTATGAAATTGCCGTTTTGTATGAAAAAATTTAAACGAATTTTTTTCATGTATTTTTTATTTGTATTAATCGAAGTAATCACACATGCAATCAATGCATCTTTGCCATCGCAGTGGCAGTTTATTGATGCCCTTCTTAAAGAAATCAGCTGGACGGGAGGCAACAAATTCTTCAAGGGGTGCTTGGACAGGAAACCTCCCCGTGTGCCCGTGGGCTGGAGTTTTCTTTGGACACGTCTGGGGGAAAGGCCAGTCTCCGGGTCGGTGCACCCTGGGGTGCGGGCAATGTCTCCCCATTGGGTACTCTGTGCCTAAGGGGTGCTGTTGCCCGTATGCCAATATCCTGTCGGCGGTTCGCTCCAACGCGTGTCCCTCTGGGCTTTTAGCAGAGGCGCACAGCGGCGGAGTTAGAGCGGGCCCGGTGTGCACTAACCCTGCCACCGGGCAGGCAAGAAGGAGTTCTCTCTTTCTGCCACCGTTAATCTCGTAGCCCCGAAGATTGTCACGGTCATGTCTCTGACTTTTGACGGGGGTCGAGGGTCTTGGCTTAACCGCCCGGGCCGCGAGGAAGAAATCCTCTATAAAAAATTACCCCAAACCTCCAAGCGGCGGCGCACCGTGAGGGAGGTTGATAGCTTGACTAATGGGTAGCTAAATTAGTCTCTAGTGCGGACCACCATTTTTGAGTCAATAAAACGTTTTTTTTACTCGTGGGAACTATTATGGAAATAAATAAACAAAAAAATAAAAACCCAATAGAGGAGGATAGTGATGCGGGGTCGGAGTCCGACGTCGCATCGAGCGCGCAGGGCTCTTTTAAGAGCCCGGAGTGTGTTGTGGTTGGCGCTTCGAAGAGGAACCAGGAGTTCCTCAAGAAGCGCCCCAAACCCGGGGATAGCCAGGGCTCGTCCTCGGATGGCGGAATAGCCTCGGCCCGCAAGCTCAAGCTTGGGAAGGTAGTTCGGCGGGGTGGGATCCGGTTAGGCAAAGGCCTAATCACCCAGAAGGTCGGCGAGCCCAGCCAAGCCGGCCCAGCCGAAGCAGCCCAGCGAGCCGAGGCATTGGCCACGGAGGGGCAGCTCTCTGGGGGGACCAGCAGCAGGGCCCTCTCGGAGTCGTCTGGCGGTGAGTCGGACGCTGCCGGCGGCTCCAACTCGGAGCGACGGGCGAGGTTCGCGGAGGCTGTGACTGCTGCGATCAAGGGTGTGGCCTTGAAGAGGATTCAGTCCTCTAAAGACAAGGCCGTGCCCGCAGCCATAGCCTCCATTATGGCGGCAGCGGCGGAAATCTCCACCGGACCTCCGTCGGACAGCATGTCGGAGTTGCGAGCGGAGGTCGCTCGCTTGACTGCCGACATGGAGCTTCTCCGAAAGGAGAACGAGGAGCTCCGAGCGGACCTGGCTGGGCTCCGAGGAGCTGGCCCCAAGGTGGTGCCCCAGAAGGGGGCGCGGCGTGAGCAGGGCGGACCCGTTCCTGAGGAGGACCGGGTACTGACTCTGGTGCGGCAGGAGCTGGCTGCCTTCCAGAGCAGGTTTTCCACCCTAGAGGCCATAGTCCTGCGCCCCCCCCTAACGGCGAGTCGGCCGGCCTCGGACCAGCAACAGAAGGGGGCCACGTATGCCACCGCCACTTCAGCTACGGCCAAGTCGGCATCGCAGTCGGGGCGGACACCGGCGAAACCGGTGCAGACCAAGCCCAAGAAGGGCGGGGTGGCGGCGCAGGCGGCGACGGCCCCAGTCGTGGTGCCAGCACAGTTGGCCCCGCCCAAATCTCCTCCGGCCGACGCCGAGTGGCAGGTGGCCGGGGAGAAGAAGAAGGCAGGAAAGGCTGCAAGGGCGGCCAAAAAGAAGGAGAGGCGGCAGCGGGCCAAAAAGCGAAGCGCCGCGGCTAGGTTACGCGCCCCGAAATCCGCAGCTGTAGTGATCACACTACAGCCGGAAGCGGAGAAAAAGGGCGTGTCCTACCGCGACCTGCTCACCAAGGCAAAGGCGGCGGTGAACCTGGCGGACCTAGGGGTAGCCAACGGCATCCGGGTGAAGGTAACTGCGACTGGGGCCCGGATGCTGGAGGTCCCCGGTGCGGCCAGTGGCCCGACCGCTGACGCTCTGGCCGAAAAGCTAAGGGCGTCCTTAAGTGCGGACGAGGCCCGAGTGTCCAGGCCCACCAGGTGCGCTGAAATGCGCATCTTGGGCCTGGACGATTCGGTGACGGAGGGCGAGGTGGTGGCCGCCATCGTCAGGACTGGGGAGTGCTCCGCCGAGCAGGTGAAGGCGGGCACCATTCGTCCTGACAACACGGGGATGCGAACCATCACGGTGAGCTGCCCCGTGTCGGCGGCCCGAAAGATCACAGAGGAGGGTCGAAGGCTCCTGGTGGGTTGGGTGTCCGCGCAGGTGAAGCTGCTGGAACCCAGACCTCTGAGGTGCTTCCGCTGCCAGGTGGGTCACCACGTGGGAGTGCAATGCACCTCGGAGGTGGATCGCAGCGCTCATTGCTTCCGCTGCGGTCAGCCCGGTCACAAGGCCGGCTCGTGCAATGCCACGCCGCACTGCTACCTATGTGCGGCAGCTGGCAAGCCGGCCGAACACCGGGCTGGGAGCAAGGCCTGCGCTCCACCCGCCGAAGCCAGGGGCCGAGGCAGGGGCAAGCCCTCCGCCACCGCCGTCACCGCCGCAGCTGCCGCCACCGCCGCCGCCGCTGCCGCCTCCACCGTCGTCGCCGCCGCCGTTCCCAGCACGGCAGGGCCTTCACAGGGGGCCCCGGAGGGGGTTGAAATGGACTGCCATTAATGGCCCCATTTTGCCTCCTCCAGGCGAACATCAACCACTGCGCCGCCGCTCAGGACCTGTTGCTCCAGAGCATGGCGCAGTGGTCGATTAACATCGCCGTGGTCGCTGAGCCGTACTTTGTCCCGCCCAGGGATGACTGGGTGGAGGACCTGAGCGGCTCAGTGACCCTCATTTCGTCGGCCGCCGCCGGTACCCCGACCCTCGAGGGTGTCAAGAGGGGAAGGGGTTGCGCAGCAGCCCGGTTCGGGGAGATTGTCGTTGTAGGAGTGTACTTCTCCCCGAGCCGAACTCTCGCCGAGTTCCACAACTCCCTAACGGAGTTGAGAGACGTCGTCGTCGGGTTTCGTTCCCTCCCCGTGCTCGTCCTCGGGGACTTCAATGCCAAGAACTTGGCTTGGGGTTCCCGTCTGACGGACGTGCGGGGCAGGATGGTGGAGGACTGGGCTCTGGAGACAGGCCTGGTCGTCCTGAACCGGGGTTCTGTCGCCACGTGTGTGCGGATGCGGGGTGAGTCAGTGGTGGACATTTCGTTCGCCAGCCCCGCTCTGTCGCCGCGTGTCGTTGACTGGCGCGTCATGGAGGGGGTGGAGACGTATTCCGACCACCGGTACATCCGGTTTGACGTCTCCGCCCAGACCTCGAGCGCGCCGGTCCAACGGGCCCCGTGTGGTCCGCGGTGGGCGCTGAAGCGGCTGGACCGGGAGCTCCTCCTGGAAGCCTCGATCGTGCAGGCCTGGGTGTCATCACCGGACAGGCCTGCCGACATCAACGACGAGGTAGAGTGGTTCCGGGAGGCCATGTCCGAGGTTTGCGACGTGGCAATGCCCCGGGTCCAGCCGGGACGCGCTTCACGCCAGGTGTACTGGTGGTCGCCGGAGCTCACAGCTCTACGCGAGGCGTGCGTTGTTGCGCGGCACCGGTACACCAGGCACCGCAGGCTCCGTGTCCGACCTCCGGATACGGAAGCCATTCAGGCGGAGCTGTACGAGGGGTACAGAGCGGCGAAGACCGCCCTCCGAGCGGAGATCCTGCGGGCCAGAATGCTGGCCCGCGAGGAGTCGCTGGAGACTCTAAACAGAGATCCGTGGGGACGCCCATACAAAACGGTGCGGAACAAAATCCGCCCGTGGGCTCCCCCGCCGACGCAGAGTCTCCGGCCTCAGCTCGTGCAGGACGTGGTGAGCGCTCTGTTCCCTTTGCGAGGGGAGCACGCTCCCCCGCCCATGGCTCCGCCTGCTGCGGTGCCCGATGCGGACCACACTGACGACGACGACGATGCTCCAGAGGTGACCGAGGTAGAGTTGAGAGTGGCGGTACGTAGGCTGAATGCCAAGAGTACCGCCCCAGGACCCGACGGCTTGCCTGGGAAAGCCTGGGTCCTGGCCTTGGAGGCTCTCGGGCCTCGACTAAGAGGGCTCCTAAGCGCATGCTTGGAGGAGGGCCGGTTCCCACTTCGTTGGAAGACGGGGAAACTGGTCCTTATTAAGAAGCCGGAGCGCCCCGCGGACTCTCCGTCCGCTTACCGGCCCATCGTGCTGCTCGACGAGGTGGGCAAGCTCTTTGAAAGAGTAATTACAGACCGCCTCGTCGGGTGGCTGGTGCAGGTGGGGCCGGATTTGGCGGAGAGCCAGTTCGGTTTCCGCAGGGGGCGCTCCACGGTGGACGCCATCATGCGCGTGCGAGCCCTCACGACGGGGGATGCTGTGGCCCGGGGTGGGGTCGTCTTGGCGGTGTCTCTAGACATCGCCAATGCCTTCAACACCCTGCCCTGGAGTTGCATAAGGGAGGCACTCCTGTATCACCGGATGCCGACCTACCTCTGTCGTGTGGTCGAGGCCTATCTGACGGACAGGGCCGTCATCTACCCCGGTCACCAAGAAGAGTGGAACCGGCGAGAGATGTCGTGCGGTGTCCCACAGGGATCGGTTCTGGGGCCGCATCTGTGGGACATCGGTTACGACTGGGTGCTGCGCGCCGACCTCCCTAGCGGCGTCAGAGTAGTCTGCTACGCTGACGACACGCTGGTCCTGGCGCAAGGGAGGTCGTACCAGGCGGCGGCCGACTTAGCGGCAGACGGGGTTGCGACAATCGTCGATAGGATCCGGCAACTGGGACTCGAGGTGGCCTTGCACAAGTCCGAGGCCATGTGTTTTCATGGTCCTCGGAATGCGCCACCCACGGGTTCCCAGATAACGGCAGGAGGGGTTCACATCGGCGTCGAGTCGACGATGAAGTACCTGGGACTCGTCCTCGACAGCCGGTGGAACTTCGCGGAGCATTTCCGACGTTTGGCTCCCAGACTGGAGCGGGCCGGGGCTGCCTTGAAGCGGCTCCTGCCCAATCTAGGGGGGCCAAACGCCTCCTGCCAGAGGCTCTACGCGGGGGTCGTGCGGTCCATGGCCCTATACGGGGCGCCGGTGTGGGCGCCTACATTGAGGCGCCAACCAGCACGAAAGCTGAAGGCGTCCCATAGGGTCATGGCGATCAGGATGATCCGGGGATACCGCACGATCTCAGGTGAGGCGGCGGGCCTCCTTGCCGGATTACCGCCATGGGATCTGGAGGCAAAGGTCCTCGCGCACATCTGGGAGTGGCGCGAGGAGGCCAAACGCCGGGGCGTTACTCCGCTGCCGCGAGAAATCGAGGTGCAGCGGACAGAGCTCCGGCGGGATCTCATGGCGACATGGAGAGTGCGATTGTCGCAACCCAGTGCTGGGCACGCCACGATAGCGGCGGTAAGTCCCCTCTTTGAGGAGTGGCTTGAGAAGCGGCAAGGCGTCCTCACCTTCCGCCTGACGCAGGTCCTCACCGGACACGGTTGTTTCGGGAGGTTCCTGTTTCGTATAAGGCGGGAGGAAACGCCCGGGTGCTTCCATTGCGAAGATCGCCCAGAGGACACGGTGGAGCATACGGTGGCGGTCTGCCCAGCTTGGGCGGAGCACCGCCGTGGCCTCGTGGAGGCGATGGGCGGCGGCGATCTCTCGCGTCCGGCCCTGGTGCAGGCCATGGTACGGAGCGAGAGTGAATGGCTAGCCGTCACCTCCTTCTGCGAAGCAGTAATGCTCGCGAAGAGGGAGGCGGCGCACGTGAGGGAGAGGCAGTATATGCGCCCTCACGGCCGTAGTCGCCGCGGGAGAAGCCCTGGGCGTCGGGAATCCCAGGCTGATTCCCGGCCACCGTAGGCGCGGGCTTGCGGACGGCGAGTAATGGGTAGCTCGCTGTCCGGTAAGGACCAAGCCCGGGTCGACGGCGCGTTGTGTTCCACGCGCGCCTCAAAGAGATGTCAGCACCAAATGGGGGGTCCGCAAGGGCCGATGCCTGGCAGGGGTGCGGGTTGTTCGAAAGAGATACCGCGGCCCCTGGCACACAGGCAACTGAGGGAACACGGGTGGGTTTTAGTCAGTAAAAGTCTGACACGCCCTCCCGCTCCACCCAGTGCGGGAGAAGTTATTTGATGATTTCCCACCCAAAAAAAAAAAAAAAAAATTCTTCAAAGGCATTTTGTACTGCCTCTCGGGTATTGATTTTTTTTCCCGCCAAGAACCCCAGTTCTTGCAACTTGGAGACCGTCTGCTGTGCAGTATGAGGTCGCGCGTTGTCGTGCAGGAGCAGCGGAGACGAGCGATTGACCAATGCTGGTTGGAGATGTGCCAGCTTCTCCATCATTGTGTTCAGTTCTTCACAGTACACATCTGCAGTAATGCTCACCCCGTTTGGTAAGAAGCTGTGATGAATCACACCGGCGCTAGACCACCAAACAGTGACCATCACTTTTCTAGGGGTAAGTTTTCGTTTAGGGCATTGTTTAGGTGCTGAACCAGGATCCAACCAACTTGCTGAGCGCTTGCGGTTATCAAACAGAATCCATTTTTCATCGCAGGTAACAATGCGGTTCAAAATTCCTTCATTTGTGTGTCTGTTGAGCAGTGCAAGGCACGTCTCGATGCGTACTTCGCGCTGACGATCATTGAGTTCGTGGGGCACCCATTTGTCAAGCTTTTTTACCTTGCCAATTTGACGCAAACGGACCAATATTGTTTTGACGCTAACGTCGAAAGCTGCTGCTAATTCAGCCGTAGATTGTGTATCATCAGCTTCCACAATCGCCTTTAATTCGTCATTGTCGACCAAAGTCTTCGGACGACCGCGAGGTTCATTTTTCAGGTCGAAATTTCCAGAACGGAAGCGAGCAAACCAATAACAGGTGGTGCGTTGGTTTGTAGTGTTAGCTCCGTAAACGTCGTTGATGTTGCGTGCCGCTTGTGCCGCGTTGCTGCCACGACGGTACTCATATTCCATAATTACTCGAATTTTTAACGTATCCATGATGACGAAAAAGATTGAAATGCGATGAAAATGTAACACTAATCAATAAACAAATGACTACTTTTGGAAAAAAAAATCCATGTTTTTAAAATAAAATTAATTTGAAATTAGAATTCTTACCCAAACAAAAATTATTTTGATTTGAAATGGCCAGTACTGCAAAACGGCAATTTCATAGGTAAAGACCTAATATTTAAATAAAAATTACTTTGGTTACGAAAATAATAAAAGTACAAAGTTGTTCAGTTGACACGCCGTATGACGTAATAACATGGCAGATAAAAAAACTAAAATCTTTGAATTGAATTTTAAAATATATTTAGTTATTTCATGAACTAAAAGTAACATTTTCCGACTGCATTTTGCCTGAGCTATCTCAATAATATATTGGATTTTTTTTCATATACCCTATTACTAATCCGATTCCGAAAGATCTTGCCATATTGGGAAACTATAGTATTTCCTAGTGTCAATTGCATAGCTGATATGAGAATGCTAAGACGGATGTGTAGTATTACACGAATGGATAGAATGAGAACTAAGTACATAAGAGGAAGTCTGAAATTAGCACCGGGGGCTGATAAGTCGTATGGAATTCGGTTGTCATGGTAGCATGGAATACGGTAGAATGCAATGAGGAAAATGTCGTGGGAAGTCTTGAGTACCTAGGTACGAATATCGTTGGCTGTAAGATTAGAGGAAAACCAAAAAAAATCTCGATATGGTTAGAAATTACGACTATTATAGAAGTATGGAAGAAAATAAATGTTGCGTTGAACCTCAATTTTTTTTTTAAAGGCAGGAGAGTGATGAGTATTGCCAAGTGTCATATTAGGATATTTTTTTAAGAAATTTCCCGCGGACGAAATCCCAGACTAAAACTATATAAATATATACTACTTACCAACTTACTTACAAACACACAAATCAAATCTGTCATTCTTTGACAGTTGTACAAAATGGCTACAACACGATAAATTGACGTACCTAGTGTTTAAATTTGATAAGCATTTAATTTCCCTAACCTGTGGACCTAAATTTGGCCTATGTCCTCGCAATTTAATTGTCATTATTTTCTTGTCATTACTCAAATTCTTTGTAAGAAGGACTTTGTTACAACTTTTTATAACAAACACTAATGAATAAGTCCAATTACCCACATTTCGTCAGATAAATGTTTTAGTCCCAAGTAACAGGGGGCGCGCCTATTGACATTAACTGGACACAAATCTAGACTCTGGGCTGCTACTGAGAAACCTCAAGGAAAGTCTCAACAAACTGTGCCAGACTCAGGAAAAGAACCAAAAAAACTACGAAAAAAAATTAATGTCAGTTTATACTCTCTCCAATTATCGAATCTTTTTTAACAATTAATTTGTAACATTTGGTAACTGAAGCGTTAACTAATCGTAATAAGTAGTTGATTGATGAACTTATTCGGTCAACCAACTCGTTACCAATTTCTAATTGACAGTCTTGCATTCGTGAAATTATTGATGTCTCTATTATTATCCAGTAAATACCGACTAAATCACTAAATCAATCGGTAAATAATCTAAAAATTGCTGGAAAATTTTCATAGTTCCTCATTAAGTTTTTTTTTTTTGCGATTTGACATTGAGCCAGGAATATTCTTGGAATTTAAAAATATTATTGTTTTATTTAAACCTAGTAACAAGCATTCCTAATTTAAATTCATGAAGTACTTCTAAACTACGCGACGGATTTTAATGCAGTTTTCATCTTAATTTGGAGATTTTTATTATTTCAGAAGTTGCGTATAAAAAGGTAACAAACTTATGTTAAACTTCATATTTTAAAGAAATTCCGATGTTTTGTTAAGATAAAACCGTAAGATACAGGGGTGTGTCGCTAGTTGAATTAAATGATTATTGAAGGTAGGCCATCACGCTAATTATATGATGTGTCACATATTATGTCAATATCATGGTTCAATGGCAATGGAAATTGCTAATCAATTGCTACATATACTTATTTGAAAAATTTATCTGCTCAGCAGCGTAAATAACGCAATGATTGTTGTTGATCTGTCAAAATTAAAACCATTCTTAGTTCTTGTTAGGTACGCAATTTCCCCGCACAATCCGGTATAATGTTATATCCTGTAAGCAAAAAAAGCGTCAACATATTTATGTCCATATATTGTACCTCATCCATGATGCCGTGGACGTCCACGATATCGCCACGTTTGGTTTCTTTTTTCATATTTTTACTGTGTGCCTAAGGTGGGTCGTCAGAAGTACGACAATCTTACCAAGAAGTAACCCAGTAAGTAAATTATTACCCAGTAACTGGGTTGTGGAGGTCAGATAGGCATTCGCTTCATGTAAAATACCGGTATTCAGCTGCATCTGGATAGACTGGAAGCCGATCCCGAGGTAAAGGCTATGCAGATCATGGTGTGTGTGTGTGTGGTGGTAGTGGTGATTTTTTTATTTTAAAGGACCACAATGTACGTAAATAACAACTAATAACTAATTAATTAATAAAAATAATAAAAGTAGAAATTATAAAAACCCCCAATAATTCACGGAGGTACTCGGACTCGTGTTCAGTTAAACTTTTAATACTCTTAATCCGAGGTTTTATCATCAGCCTTGCTTTACACATGGTTTATAACTAGATAAGATAAAGATAATTCAGTTACAGAAATGATAAGTGCCACATTAGGTACCCACTCAACAACACTATATAATGAAACTGTTGGATTCATTAGGTACATTATTCTGAATCTGGTTTTAGTCAGTAAAAGTCTGACACGCCTTCCCGCTCCATCCAGACCGGGAGAAGCTATTTGATGATTTCGCACCCTCAAACAAAAAAGAAAATGGCGGTTTAGAATCATGTAATTAATATAATAGGGTATTTTCCAATTTATTAAAAACTATTCTAATTTGAAGATTGGGACGAAATATGTAACACAAAAATAAAAGTAAATTGATTTATATCCATTTTCTCAATAAAAAACGATTTAAATCAAATAAATTTTTCAATGTTTTGAATTTACCGCCAAAACGCTCCTTGCTATGTTTTTTTTTCACGTGACCACACGTGACGTCAACTTTGTGTAAACTAAAGTAGTTAGTAAGTAAACAAGTGAATGTCGAGGTTATAATTAACCGGCGATCTCTCGCGTCCGGCCCTGGTGCAGGCCATGGTACGGAGCGAGAGTGAATGGTTAGCCGTCACCTCCTTCTGCGAAGCAGTAATGCTCGCAAAGAGGGAGGCGGCGCACGTGAGGGAGAGGCAGTATATGCGCCCTCACGGCCGTAGTCGCCGCGGGAGAAGCCCTGGGCGTCGGGAATCCCAGGCTGATTCCCGGCCACCGTAGGCGCGGGCTTGCGGACGGCGAGTAATGGGTAGCTCGCTGACCGGTAAGGACCAAGCCCGGGTCGAGGGCGCGTTGTGTTCCACGCGCGCCTCAAAGAGATGTCAGCACCAGGGGTGGGGTTCGCAAGGGCCGATGCCTGCCAGGGGTGCGGGTTGTTCGAAAGAGATACCGTCGCCCCTGGCACACAGGCAACTGAGGGAACACGGGTGGGTTTTAGTCAGTAAAAGTCTGACACGCCCTCCTGCTCCACCCAGAGCGGGAGAAGTTATTTGATGATTTCCCATCCTCAAAAAAAAAAGGTTATAATTAACAAGATTTTTAATGGATATTAAGTGATAATCATTATAGTGGTGTGCGGTGCCTCTGTGCACAAATACTTCTAAAACTGAGCCAAACTAAGTATTTGTGCAGGTGCTGTTTACAAAAAGCTGACGTCACGATGTGACGTGATAAAAAAGTCATTGTAAGAAGCGTTTTGGCGGTAGGTATATTCAAAACAACGAAAAATAAATTTGATTTTAATCGTTTTTAATTGAGAAAATGGATTTAAATAAATTTAATAATAGTTTTTTGTTAAATATATCGTCCCAATCTTCAAATTAAAATAGTTTTTATTAAATTGGAAAATACTCTATTTTGGGAACAGTTTTCGCGTGGATGATCTTGCCACCAGGTACTACAGAGAATCTCTACGCTAGGTATGGTATCTAGAATCATGTACTGAATTCAAGGTTTCAAATTTTACGCGTGGACATCCCTGCCACCCCGTTAAAGTATATACAGGGTGATTGGAAGATGGGTGCAAAGCTTTAAGGCGTAGATAGTACAGACAATTTAGAACCATTTAAGCCATGGTTGTCTTAGACGAAGTCTTACCAAATATTTTTAACCAGATTTTTAAGTTTTTTTTTCGGAAATTCTCAAAATTTAATGTAAACTGCATAATTATGGCCAAATTGAATGATAAATGAATTCATTTTTTATTTATTTAATTAAAGTAATGTGTAAGCAATCAAGAAAAACATGTTTTAGGCTTCTGTGTCATTAGACATTTTTTTACAGACATTTAAAGCTCAGAAAAAATAAAAAATTTGTACAATACGTCTTTTAAACCTTATTAAAAAAAAAAATTGGTAAGACTTCGTCTAAGACAACCATGGCTTAAATGGTTCTAAATTGTCTATACTATCTTCACCTTAAAGCTTTGCACCCATCTTCCAATCATCCTGTATATTAAATTATGAAACTAAGTACCTTTGGAGATCTTCTGTAGTGCCTATTTATTTGCAACGAGTTCTAACACCCGGTATTTTATTAATAGCACTTCAATCAAAATGTTAATTTTACTTTTTGGCAAATGTGCAAGGAAGTCTTTCGAGTGTGGGCGATCTATTTCAATGATAAGTACCTATAATTATTTTCTTCTACTATGCTATATGATTGGTTAATTGGTGTATTCCTTGAAATGAGTGTTACTAGAGCTAATTTGAAAAATTTGTGACCCGATAACTAAGGGTCCAAACTGGGTTTTTATGGAGATGTCGACCTTAAAAAAAACTTTAGTAGATTCATTCGTCAAAGTCAAAGTCAAAGCATTTATTTCAAATAGGCACTTAAAAGGCACTTTTGAACGTCAACATTTACATTAAAATAGAATTGGTTCTAGTCGCCCCTTCCAAATTATAGTTTCGTATGGAGAAGAATGGGCAAGAAACTCCACCGTTACTCTTTTAAAATGTTTCAAGTACAATGTCAACTTGTAGTTCAGCCAATTAGCAAAATATTACTCTTAACTTATTTGTTTCATTTTTTAAACTCGCCATCACCATTTACAGCCTCTCACTAATTAAAAAACAATTCAAACTATTTTCACACCAGAAGCATTCACAACAAAAACTCGAAGCGACTACGCAAATACCACAACTCAGATTACATGCATTCGAAACTATTAAACGTAATTAAGAACGAGTTGTATTAAAAATAATCGTAGAAAATACTTTATTTAGTAATTAATACTCATTAGAACCGATTCCTTGAATTATTAATGTTTTGTTTCAATGTGTAAAACATGCAAATAACATTAAAAAAAAAAAATGAAAAAAATGAATAAAAAAAACACGTTTTTGTAGTTAGAAGAACTAAAAAATAGAAAATAAATAATAGTTTAAAAAACTATAAAACACGCTTTAAAAACCAAACTAAAAAAGGAGAAAATAATTTAATTCAATTAAAAAGCGTGGGGTGCTTGACAGTAAGTGATTATAAAAATACCTCAAAAAGCACCCTACGCTTTTTAATTGAATTAAATTATTTTCTCCTTTTTTAGTTTGGTTTTTAAAGCGTGTTTTATAGTTTTTTAAACTATTATTTATTTTCTATTTTTTAGTTCTGCTAACTACAAAAACGTGTTCTTTTTATTTATTTTTTTCATTTTTTTAAATTATTGAATTGTCATCGGTCCTTGACAAGTTTCCAAAGTTTCAATGAAATCTGACCGTTTAAAATGGGTCAAAATTGCGCTCAAAGGAGTCGGTTACATACAAACATACAAACAAACAAACATACAAGTGAAGCTAATATAAAGCGTGTAAAAATGACTTTTTTTGTTTTTTTTTGGTTTATAAAAACAAAGAAATCAAATGCAATTCAATCTAGTATTATCATAATCTTGCTGTACTCATCATCATCTGCATTGCCTTTTCTAAACTATACTGGCGTCGCCATAATACCTGTATACAACGAGTAACATAATTAACGCAAGACCTCATACACCCCAATTAGAGTACTGAGTTAAAAGCATATTACGATGACCAAAACTATTTTTTTTAAAGCTAACTGATATTATCAAGAAAAACGTGTCGACCCAAGCATTACTTTATGCATTTAAAATTGAGTCTTATTTCTTGTGGAATAAGATTGAATTTTCTTTGGCTCAATCAGTGGTAGGTAGGGTAAAATACATAATTAAAAAAAAATACTTATATTAAAAGTTACTGAAATCGATTCAGTAGTCAATTAGAAACAAACTACTTTCGGGTCTTGCGTCTATTCTGTTACACCTTGTATACATGGAGCGATTGTCTATCTGACCTCCACATCCCCGTTACTGGGTAATACGATACCCCTTGGTTTGACAGCTACTCTTAGTCAGTCTCTTTACATTAATGAAACATGTATGTTTGTGAGGAAGCATAAGGAATTGTTCAGTAATGCAGAAGATTTATATCCTCGTAACCGACGAGACCACCACAGGCTTGTACTGGATATCCTTCCGAGACTAGCTAAATATAATAAAAAGTTGTATATCCATGTGTGTACCTACGTATATACAACGTGTAACGGAAAGGGATTATACATACCAAGGGCACGGCTTATTTGGATGATATCAAACGGTATTGGAAGGATTTTTTAATCCTATCTCTACATGTTCGGGATTTATGAGAATTTTTAAAACATTGATACCAGTAACCGAACTTTTCAAATTGAAATAAACTTATCACTGGGAAGAGATTTATCGTGATATTGGCAAGTAACGTGGAAAGTTATTGCCCTACGTAGTGCGGTGACATGTTTGTTATGATTTGAATTTAGAAACATATGAAACCGACAATTTGGTATCAATTCTTAGAGTATTTTATTTTGAGCTGAAACTATGTATAGTGATTCTATACCAGCTGTTGTCTTTAGTGCTTAAGGATAGCAATAGGGTTTCTGTTACACGCTGCATAATAAGATACCAAGTAATGTCAAGACTATAAATGATGTACATTAAGAGAAGATAGCTATGTTTTTCCATTAATTATCACAGTTAAGCGTTCTCAACGAATCATGATTTGTAGATACTTTGTGGCCGCCGAGTACAAAGTTTGTTGTCAGTGTGATTTTGACAGTTTGGGAAGAAATATTCTTCTGAAATAGTCTACATTTATATGGACCCAGACATAGATCGTTATAAACGAAAGACAAAATGACAGATTGTAGAAGGATATCTACGGTGCGATGTCAAAAATGGAGAAACGAAATGTCGCTTTGTATTGAGAAAGCACGTTCTATTCTTCGTAGAAATAGAAAGCGTCATGCTAAGCCTGCTGCTAGGGATCGAACCCACGATCTACAACTCAACTGCAGCCTCGCAGCCGCAGCCGTGACCACTGGGCCACCATTGCTCTCCCATTGCACCTGCCCACTGGTTATCCCAAAGTCAGCCTTCCTTATCTTTCTCCTCCATTGACATCAGTGTCGGAAACAATACCTGTATTTTGTCGAGTCTCTGTAGGTGCAGAGACATATTGTGTTGGAACACAACACCTATCAATCTGGTTCAATCCATCGTCATGTTAGAGCTGCGGGTTATTAAGAGGTACCTCGAATTTATAGTGGTTTTCGTGATTATTTTATTAAATGTACCTAAATCAAAGTACAGTTTTTACACGCTTTATATTAGCTCGGGTTGTATGTATGTAACGGAATCTTTGAGCGCGATTTTGACCCACTTTAAACGGTCAGATTTGATTGAAACTTTGTAAACTTGTCGAGGACCGATGACAATATAATAATTAAAAAAAAAATTGAGAAAAAAAAACACGTTTTGTAGTTAGCAGAACTAAAAAATAGAAAATAAATAATAGTTTAAAAAACTAAAAAACACGCTTTAAAAACCAAACTAAAAAAGGAGAAAATAATTTAATTCAATTAAAAAGCGTGGGGTGCTTGACATTAATTGATTATAAAAATACCTCAAAAAGCACCCCACGCTTTTTAATTGAATTAAATTATTTTCTCCTGTTTTAGTTTGGTTTTTAAAGCGTGTTTTTTAGTTTTTTAAACTATTATTTATTTTTCAGCGAAGCATTAGATTGTTGATATTTATAATTAATTACTGCAAATAGAAAGTAATGGACGGTGTGTCGATGTTTTTATGTAAATACCAAAATAACTGTAAAAATAATAGCATAAAAACTTATAAATACTAATGATCTAGAGCTTGGATGAAAAAAATAGTACTTTGATTTAAACTTAGATAATCACGAAAAACCACTTGAAAGGCGACGTTGCTAGCCCGTGCAAGATGAAGCAAATGATTAGAGCCCATCAGTCTGTACTTCAGTCCTCATCAGAAAGTATGGCGGGACCAAAAAATCAAAAACAAATCCATCCATTCCATTATTCACCGTTTAATACATGTATCGATCGTAATTAAAGTAACAATAAAAATGATTACAGTTGCGGTAAAAAATACGGGTTCATAGTAAGTTCACTATGATAGTAAAGCTGTAGTTTCTTGGAAACTGGCCTCACTTTCAATAGTTGGCGTCGACCTGTCTGCGGGACTTACTAACAATGGCATCGTACGTGTAATTATATTAAAAGTCGATACTTTGTGCTGTTCATTTAATAGGTGGTTTAGAAATAAAGGAAGTTTGCTTTGTGACTCAGCTGAAATACGATCGATCGATTGGATTACGTGACTTATTCATACGTTTAAAAGTTTTCAAAAGGCATTATGGCATAATTTTATTACATTGGAAGTAGATTGTTGACTGACCGATGTCTGGATTTTCGGTAATAAAACTATCATCATCTGCCTAGACTTTTCCCTGAGTACCAGTATTTTACATGGAGCGACTGCCTATCTGACCTCCACAACCCAGTTACTGGGTAATACGATACCCCTTGACTTATCAAGGGGTACCTATCGTATTACCCAGTAACTCCCAAGAGGTATCGTGTAACTCGAAAGTCTGACAAACAGTCTCGGGCCTCTGACGACCCGTAACGACTGTCAAATATCCACCAATGACAGCCGGGGCCAACACGGAGGAGTCTTGGTATGTAAAAATGGTCACCCATCCACAGAGTAACTGCGGCAAGCGTAGCTTAACCTGATCGGTTGAACCGTGCAGCTGTTATTAATAAGCCACAAGACCCTAAAAATAGTAATTCATTCCATGGTGAAAAAAATAGTGGGTAGCGAATTGGTAGCGAGGCAGACGTATAGTGTTGATCGCAAGTCGGTGGTAATACTTTGACCTTGAACTGGCCTAGCATAGTAAGTACGGAGTTTTAATTAAATAAGAGGCTAGCTTATACTGGTTTTACTGTCACTGGCATTCGGCCTACTGTACAAGAATCACTACTCGTGGAAGTTATTTTAATACACAGTTGAAATTCGCAACTGTCTTAATCTGACAATCAAGTTTAGAACAAAGATAAATTACAATTTAATATTAATGTTTCTTTTAAACGTAAAGCCTCATTAATTATCTTTTAACAGCACTATAAAAAAAAAACTATACTTAAAATCTAAATTGAATCATCTTCAGTCTAGTTTTTCTTGGCAAGTGGCCAGGGTCAGATTTGTTTTAAACTCTTTTGATCCAGAATGCCTGTCTGGAATCAATTTAGGAACCATCTGTTCCAGATAATGAATACATTATAATGCTATTCTTCTCATTATTTTCATAAAGGCTAAGCCTGTGGCGAAATGGTTCCACCTGCTGAAAATCTCGCATCTGGACAAGAGTTGCCTTGAATTTAGGTACTGGAAATATTTAAACAGATTCTGCTTAAAGAGAACCTGCTAAGGTGGAGATTCATAGATGACTCCGCTCTGGAGTGTAAATGTGGTGCTGTCCCACAAACTATGGGGGACTTAATATCTGCTCCAGCGTGTCCTGTTGTCTTGACTCTACTGGAGTTGATGGACGCTGCTTGCTATCGACACGTTAAGATTATCTTCATCATCGTTCTCAGCCTCATTCAACGCACTGCTGTGTGGTGTAAATAGGCCGTCTTCAATTTCTGCCACGCTTTTCTTACCCGGCATCCAAATCATTTACCCATATGACTGAGTTAGTCTGCCAACACGCCAGCCCTATCGGCTCTCTGCAACCATTACTTCAAACCAATGATTTAATTGACCTTGTCTACAATAAACTTATTATTAGCAAAAATTATTAAAAGGTCGAGTCCATTTAACGGGCAATTGGCCACAAATGGTAAAATATCTTGACCTGCGGCCAAATATCGAATTTTACTTTTATTGCTATTTAATTTGACACATGTCTGACACTTCCCATATCTACCAGCGCCACCCCGAAGTATCAAGTTATAATGGTCCTAAGTATTTATTTAATGATTGTTCAAGATTTCGGCCCAGTCATAGTTGAGTGAAGTGATTTCATTGAGCACCTAATGATCGTTTTTATTGCCATCAACACTGTCTGTGGTTTTATTTTTATTAATAGTGAAGTTCAATTAATTACTCAAGTCAAGGCAAGTCACGGTCTATCGTATAGCTTTTTTGTATCAGCTTTTAGTTAAGTACGATACGAACTATAAACATTTTCTTATTCTTATTATATAGCCTTATAATAATGGGTTTCCATCAGAAATTTTCAGATGTACAAGTCGTCATAATGCGAATCGGATAAAAAAATAAGAAAAGCCTCTCACTGGTAGGCACTCAATAAATACCACTGAGTAAGTAAGCGCAAAGATGGAAACGACCTGCACGCATTTGTAAGAACAAAATGATTAAAGGACATTGCACATTGCAAAGCAACTCGATCCCAATCAACAAACCCAGAAAATAACACACAAAGCTACAGCTAATGAGACAAATGTAAAAATTACCAACCGACATTCCTAACTCTGCGTGACCCCATCCAATTACCTCAAATAATAACGCACAGTAATTTACAAAATGACATTCCGACCGATACGTGTCATTTGTGGACAGAATTACCAAGCAATTTGCCTCAGGCTAAAATGAGGACTAGTTTCTGTGGACTAATGAGCGGAGGTAGCCTTTTGAGCTTAAGGCTACTGTCTCCAGAGCGTGAGATGAAGTTGGATTTGGAGAATATTTTAATAAAGGGATGAAGTAGTCAATGGAAGGTCACGAGGTGCCTTAACCGCAAAATTGCAACCTATCAATGATAGAGGATAGAGGAGTGAGTGCATGAACCGCTCATAATTTATATCAAGATGCCAAATATACAAAAACATGAAAAGATCAAGTAATGAAGAATGGATGAGATTTTCTAGCATGACAAAATACTGTTTACTTGTGAAGAAGTTCCGGTAAAATCTATGCCATCCAAATACTTTAAGTCATCTAAAAGACACTAAGTCACCTGAACTTTGCCTGGTTATTAAAGTTTACCTTAGACAGGCAAATTTCAAGTAACAAGCCAAGTCACGCCAATTTACCTGATCAGAGTTCACGTATAATCGTTTGTAATGTTATTTCTGAATACTCTATAATCTGCTGTCTCATATATTATAACTGATTCATATCCTGGTATTCCAAACTAATGCCAAGAGTACGATTAACAAACAACAGCGGATGCCACTGAAGTGCCAAATTCAAATACTAACCTACTTATTAGATTGAATAAATAAATAAACCTTTCATAAGTGCACATGCTGTCTTGAATCATTCGCAGACTTTGTATTAATAGAAAGAGAGATGCTATAATGTCTTAAATGTCAACGTTTTTTTTTGGAACGAAGTTCCTTATCACGCGTTGTGAAAGGGGGCTAGACGGAAAAAAATCATACGAAAAGTTGTAACGACACTTTTTGCTATAGTAAGCTATTGTAAGCCGTGCGGCGTGCGCATGTTTCTCTGTCTGTCTTTCTCTCTCTCTCTTTTATAGAAAGCAAGCCAGATATTTTCATTTCGACTTTTATATTATTTATTATTATTATTTTTATTTTTTTAACTTCGTTCCATCTGGGTGTCCCTTGACACCTCTCAAGTTTTTTATCATAGGTGACCGGAATTACTAGCAGCTTGCAGACTTAGCAAGCTGACGCGGTAATGGGCTAGGCAAACGTCTTGGAAGGATTGATGACCGTGTTACGGCAGACAAGTTTTCTCATGCCTATGATGTTGATATAAATGACGTAATTATGTTGTTGAACTGTCAAAATGAAAGCTATTCGTGCTCTTAGCGTGTTACGAATTTATCCTGCTGGTCAGACTTGATGTGGAAAGTGTTGTGGCTCAATTTGAAAGAGGCTTATGTCTAACAGGAGCTGCAAACAATTTAAAGTATCTGAAAAAAGTATTGTTAAATTTGTGGTTTTAAAGAGCGACTATTATACATAGTTACTCGCTTTCCATAAAAAAAATAAAAACAAAAACTATCAGTAATATATATATTTATACCTATACTGATTGTTTTTTTTTTGGGACTTATCCCAGCTTCTCAGATAAAACCAAATGAACTAAGTAGTATGTGTAACCTAAATAGGTACATAACCATTTCACCACCACGACAGTTATACATAACAGAGGTATAATTTAGCGAGCGGTCTTTTTGCTCAAAGTGGTAATTTTGCATGTCATTATGTACAGAATGCGTCGCCTGCGCATTGGTCGACGTTGGGAGGCGGCGCGAGCGCAGCTATGGCGGCTGAGTTAATTGACTCTTTGATGTTTATTTAAATTGCTGGTATTTGGTGGCTTGTTGACGGTAGGTAAATGGTGGCTATGATGAGGTGGTAGGTAGGTCTCTATTGCACGAGAAAAATTGTGTTTATGGTGTTACCACATCTAGGTATTTATTTCTTGGGTAAACGTGCTTGCAAACACTGTGTTGGTACTTTAATTGCTTACTTCAGTTATCAGTACATACAAATAACTCAAAAAAGTGTCTGTCTGTATTGTCAAAATAAGACCTTTTCAGTAAATGCATATTCATGAAAGTAGGTACGGTACATTTTTAACAAAAAAAAAACAATTTATAAAATAATTGTCTGTTTGTTTTTTCAGGCTAATCTCTGAAACGGCTAGACCGATTTTGACGGTACATACATTGGCTAATAGCTGGAGTTATAAAGAGTAACAATGCTTGAAAATAGAAAAAAAAATGTCACTGTAAAGCATTTCCGTGGGTTAATTTCCGACATCCATGCGAGCCGCGTAGGTATGTATATTCTACTTTACTCACCTACCTGTTATTAGTTTACAGTACTTTGATAAATATTTTTTTAGGTGGTTATAGATATGTCACAGGGATATTATCAAACCAGTGATACTATAATGTCACTAGTGAAATTATAATTGCACGAAACTTTGTCTACCGCGTCCATTTCTCACAATTTCACGGGCTCATTTTAGTGACATTATAATTCCATTGCACCCATGAAGTGATATTGCAAGGCAGTAGGTAATATTTAACAATTTCACAGTATGTGCAAGCCCGTTAAATTGTGAGACGGTCAATGATTGGTCCGTTAAATGGTGGATGAAGAAGAGTTGACCAATCAATACGCAGGACCATACCATACCATACCATACCAGGCCATTACGAACTTGACTCTGGGTACCTAGGGTTATTATAAAATCACTACAGCTTTCCCGTAAAATTACAATAACAATAAAAAGCCCGTGAATTTGTGAGAAATGGAGGCGGTTGACAAAGTATCGTGCAATCTTAATTTGACTAGTGAAACTATAAGATCACTGGTTTCACTATATTCCTACGACAAGTACACTCTTGGTTATTCTAACGTCGCTTAACTACCTATGACAAAAATTTACACATTTTATTTTATTTTATTTATAATGGGATAAAAAACAGCTACAATATACATCTTAATATTAGAAGTCTTGTGTTTGACAATATTGCAGCCCACTGCATTATCCACATATTAACATGCAATATTCAAAAAGATAGGTGTCACTAGGTGGCGCTATACATTATTAAATAATTCATGTTCAAAGGTAAACCTCAATGGTATATTACAATTACTGAAACATTACTTAAACTAAATACATAACTAGAAATTCATTCTTACTCATGCACATATGTGGCTCAGAGAATAATAAAGAAATATAATCAATCACGTACAACAAATCTTAAATTGAGATAATAATAATATATTCATAGCATTGTATAACAATTTTATGAACGTACAAAGTATTGGCAAATTATATTATTCATTAACAACATTCATCATTCATTGACAAAAGACTAGATACATTCCTCTTGAATCCAGGTTTTGACTGTAGAAATATGTCTACATCGACAAAATTGTCATTATAGGCTTTTACCATACGACGAATAGGACATCGCGTACCTACCAGAATTAGTTCGGCAGGTATTGACAGCGAACAAGGTAGGTACCTGCGCGGACGCTGCGTTTATTGACAGTGCGGGGAACCGTGTAACAAATTTTAGTCGTCAGATCAATGGAATCGAAATCACTGTGCACGGTGCCATGCAACACAGTAGCCTCTAATAATTTGCGTCTGGAATTTAGAGTTAACAGTTTGTACTTATGTAGTGATTCTATGTATGTATGGCATATAAGTTCTGTGGCACCTGTAGTGCAGTGAACGAAGAAATTTGCGCTGGACTTTCTCGATCTCCTCAATGGTTTTTTTATAGAACGGGTTCCAGATTGGCACAGCATATTCTAGTTGTGATCTTATAAGAGTTTTGTACAAGTAGAGATAAGTAGCGGGCCGTTTGACACTTAAATGAGGATAAGTAGCAATCTTTCTAGTCCCATTCAAAGGCATACGATATGTCTTGCATGGTGGACTACTATGACTTCAAGTTTAAACTCAGGTGAAGTTTTACTAAGTATTCGACAATTTTCAAATGGGTAGGTAGGTACCTAGTAAAACCAATCAGAAGAGATGAAGATTAATAAGTGACTAGGTAAATTTTGGACTGTGAAAACATCTCTTTCAAATAGGTAGTGAATGTTTCAAAATAGTTGATCAAAATAATGTAGATAGATATTTCCTACAAATCACTAAAAACCTGCATAATCAGACAACTATTTATTTACACTCTATTTGTTGGAGATTGGTATATTTGCAACGCCCTCTAGTAGGGAGTAGCAACATAGCTCTAACTCTCATCCCATCAACACCTGCCTGATACAGTGATACGGTAGACGCCGTGTAAAAGTAAATCAAAAATTGGATATCCTATTATTATGCCACCTGACTTGCTTTTTAAACACTAGGATATAATTTAAAGTACTGTGAACATTGCCGGTTCCACTATTTACCGCTAGATGGCAGAAGTGTCAGAACATTCTAGTAAATATTTAAGTTGATAAGAGATGGCGTTGTTTTAAATTATGCACTAACACATTTCTTACAAACATTTTTGTTATCTAGGTGCCTACCTAGTTAACAAATGTTTGAAATGGACGTAGAATATAAAACATGAAAAAGCTGCCTAGCTACCCAGGTGAACTAAATGCATAATATCATGACTCATGGGCCGATAAGCTGCTATTTTGTAGTAGCAATCGGTAAACTGTTGACAAAAAATTTGACCCTCTTACTAATAGGTAAACAGAATAAAGTTATGTTATTGCAAGTTTAAACCAATGAAAACATATGGTTTTGCCTTTGTTATTCCTGGTATAACTTTATTAGTACCTAATAGGATTATACCTAATGCTCAATGAAAACAGGAATTATGAAAACTACTTCCTTCACTACCAAATTTCAGATTTCTTGAAGCCTGAAAATAGGAGGAAACTACCTAATAAGATTTCACACCAAAAACAATATCCCGAGGCGTTCTAGTTGCTCACTCCCGAGAACACACGAACACTTGATAACATTGTCGACTCTACTCCCTAAAGACCCACAACTATTGTATTGAAAGATAAAACAATGAAACTTTCCTCCCAGCGGTAGACTTCGCGGCGAAATAGATTATTTCTCATTTCCACAACATAATTCATGTTTTTCTAGATTTCTATCTATTCTTTGTAGAAAGATAAAGTGAAATACTAGGTTCGGAGAAAGTGAATAGGTTGTTTAAAGTTATAAAGAAACGAACATGAAAAAAAAATGGATCAGCGAATTGAGTTTCTAGGAGCACTTTACCTAAACTACGAATTCACATACCTAAGTAATTTTATCTAAAAAACTACAGCAGACTTAGAACGAGAACTATAGAAAAGTGTTTTGTCGTCGGAAGAGTAGACAAAAATGACATTTCCGTATAGACAGTTGACAGTTTTTCACCGAGAAATGTAGACAAGCGATTTCTGTTCTACAGTAGAGTAGAAATAAAAAGCGGCATGCTAAGCCTGCTGATGGCGAAACGCATTCCTTTCGCGTGCAGCTTGCTTAACTACCTACTTCATTCAGGGCTTCCAAAGATTTTACAAGCGCTACTGCTGATTCTCGGGTCGGGCTTTTCCATATGAAATTTCTCCATAGCAACCCGGAGCTTGGATTTGTGCCTGGTTGATGGTAATAGGCTCGCCCTCTAATAATACGGGACTTAAACATTTTTGGAGAAATATGGATGTAAAAATCTGCTTAACCCTCTGAGGAATACAGGCGTGATGTTGAGTTATGTTTTGTTTCTTTAATTTTTTCCAAGTAAATTTTTGTAAGCTATCAACTAAGTAGGTACTGTACTTAAAAAAAAGAAAGTCGACCTTATGCTAGCGACAAATAAATTGCATTTGGACAGTCAAAAGTCAAGTAAAATTTATAAATGGAATTACGGATTAAAACCGTAGGCTTGAGATTTGGCTGACAAGCGAAGACACAAGAGTCAAATATAAAAAAATGTGTTAATGTAACACGATTTCTGAAAGATATTATTTCATTTATGTAGGTACCTTTCCTTCAGAACCTGCAACTTTACGGGAGCACATTGTTAAGGATCCTGAAACCCCGCTTTTGAATAAAATTATAAACTGTCTCTCAGTAAGTTTCAATCGCAACATTTAAACATTCATGGTTAGTGGTCGGAAGCGCTGACTCAGCGGCTGAATAAAATTTGCACACGATCGAACCATACAAAGTTCAAACTTCATTAAGTAATGGACTGGAATCTATCCTGACACCCGACCTACATAAGATCAATTCCACATACTTAAAACATGAATTACGAACGAAGTGCCTTACTTTATTATTCTTTATTTCGCCACAAAAGTACGTAAATTCTAAAGAATGTTTACTAATTTGCAATTCTATACAAAATCTACATTAAAACAAGTGAATTTAACAAAAACATTTTTAAGTTTTACTTACTGCGTCGGCCACGTGCCGCCATCGTTGTGAACTCCTGAGCACGCGTCGCAAGAATTTCGGCCACTAGGTATGAATCTCTATCGAACTCCAAGGACAAACTATCGCCATTGCTTAAATGTCATTGGCTGCAAGCAATCACGTGTCCAATACCTTTTTAGCGGCATAAAACAAACACTCGGGAATTGATGCTACCTGAAGGTCGTTCGTCCGTTGTCAAAATAAGAAGTTCAAAAATATTCGGCCTTTAGAGTACGGTTTATTTAGCACTTTGTAAAGGACGCCAGGTGTCAGTGCCAGATAGCAGAAATAGTAGGGATTTAAAAAAATTTAAAATTCAGATTTGTTCTAATTATCTTAAAATATTTACATAATTTATAAGCTAAGTCTTAAAATAATAATAATTAGGTATGTAGATATAAGTATATAAAAATAAAATAATCATAGGACATAAAAAAAATTCTTCCGCGTTATTGTCATCAGAAAAGGTGCCCAAAAATTTATTTGGCCAAAAAATAGGCCAGCCCTCTGGTCAAGAGAAAACTTGATAATTTTAATGTATCTTGAAAGAAATCCTTTTGAAATTACCATAACTATAACCTTATCAGAACATTATTAATAATTTCATCTAATTCATAATTTTACGGAGGGGAAGAAGGCGATGTGTGCTTGTTAGTAATTAATTTAACCTACATTTCGCCACAAGAAAATTCAGGCCAAGTAACTTCCCAAAGTTTGAAATAGCAAATTCTCAGCGCAAGTAGGTACGTACAACACAACGCGCAACGGTGCAATAGAAAGGCATTCAAGACTCAAGCAATGTTTAAATCTAGTTTCAACCAATCAGATGGCTTCAAACAAGTTATAAGTACGACGGTCCCTACGTATAATCCCCTAACTACAAATGACAAATTTTACAGGAGAGCGCTTCAAAGTTTCAAACACGTGTATATATTATAGACGGCACGGTTGGCGCAGTGGTTAAGCGATTGACTGCTGCGCTGCGTGTCGCGGGTTCGATTCCCGCACGGATCAAATGTTTGTATGACCTACAAGTAAATGTTCCGAGTCTGGCTGTTTGTGTATGTGAGTTTAGATGTTTGTAAACGCACCCACAATACAGGAGAAATTCCTAATTTGGGGCAACGTTTTTTTTTTTTATCATGATCTAATTGATGTAATGTCATGATGGATTTTAAGCCTTTGGACCCGGCTGTTATTTATACGTCTTTGCCAGTCGTTACGCGGGTAGTGAGAAGCCAACCGTCTAATTAAGGGGTATCGTAGGTATTACCCAGTAACTGGGTTGTGGAGGTCAAATAGGCAGTCGTTCCGTGTAAAATACTGGTATTCAACTGGATCTGGTTTGACTGGAAGCCGACCAGATAGTTGGGAAAAGGCTTGGCAGATTGGTCATCCGGAAAACTACATGTAGATTGTGGGTACGTACAATCACTAACAGTTGGAATACCAAACTAAGTTAACCGAGATAAACACTAAAGTCCTTTGTAATAACGAGCTCACAAAAGGTGGTTATCATGGCTTTGAATGCCTAAGTACGGGCACAACGAGCTAACTGTGGGCCTAGAACAAACGCGCGGAGTAAACGCCATGTAAATTCTCCAACCATTTTACAATTGAAAGTACTCGTTTCGTACTTAATATTTACTGTAACTGTTAGTCCGCATCATCCCACTCCTGGGCAAAAGCTTCTCCCCCTGACTTTCAACTCTTTCGATCAGTGGTCGTGTGTTTTCTACAACTCGTCCCGCCCGTCTACCGCGACGCTTTCTGGCTGTGTTAGGGCTTCACGTATTGGTCCATAGCGCATTGAGAATACGGCAGACGTGGCCAGCCCAGTCCCATTTCAGCTTACAGGCTTTTTGAGGTAAAATCTACTTAGTTTTAAGACTAAAACACACTAAAAACACTAGTTTCTGCTCACGACTTACCCGCGTGAATTTTCAGCTCCTACTTGCGCAATTTCGGCTCCCACGCACTTGCGCAATTGCGGCGATGTCGCATCCTATCGTTCTTTCTGACTTTTTTTTTTTGTATTTGTGCTCGGTGCCTAAAGATTTTAGCGGGATGTTAAGTAGCCCATGACTTTCCACAAGAATCAGGGTATCTAAAGCTAAAAGAATTCTTCAAATCCGACTGGTAGTTCCACGGAATAGCGCGTTCAAACAAACAAACTAAGAAAAAAAAAGCTCTTCAGCTTCATTATTAATATTATATCTTTATTAGATGGGTGAAACTAATTAAGCTAGTCACAAAATTTTAAACGAAAATGCTGATTGGAAGTTGTATTTTTATTTAAATATATTCTGTCCGAATCCACGTTATGATTACGTCACGCGTTCGTGCAAGGACCAAATGCCACGGTCCACAGTTTTGTCAGTAATCCCTGTGGGCCAAACTTAAAACCTTTTGTGGAGCTATCTGTGAGGCTGCAGTGCATTCGGCGATTAGGATTAGCCTAGAAATGTTTGTGAAATTGTGAAAGGTGGGTTTGATTAGGCTTTTGAGCTATGGCAACTTTATTATTATCCACGTTTTATTTATTGGACTGAAAATGTTGTCGGATAGTGGCCAATGTGTTTTAAATGGAGTTTTAGCATAAAAAAGAGGTTTTTATAGATCCCGTAAAGGAAAAAAAACAAGTGAATAAAGGATCATTTCGTTGTCTGGACGTCCACCCGTCTGTTTGTCTATCAAGGCCATATTTTTAAGTAACGAGTGAAATATAAAGTTGAAATTAGTATTAAATACGTGTGTCAGTGGTGGCCCAGTGGTAATGGCTACGACTTACGAGTTAAAGGCCGTAGGTTCGAACCCAAGCAGGCACTTAAAATTGTGTAAATTATTTCATCACCACTGCTCTCAAAATGCTGAAGGAAATCGCCGTGAGGAAACCGGCATGTTCTAGAACCAAAAATTCAAACATATGTGACATCCACCAACCCAAACTGGACCAGCGTGGTGGATTATGGCCCACTCCCTCTCACAGAGAGGAGGCCTGTGTCCTAGCAGTAGGAAAGATAGCCGAAAGACGTTCACAGCTGGACATAGGCTTCCCGTAAGCTCCGCCACTTCGACGACGACGACGACGACGTAACGAACATTCAAATGTACAAACTTTCACATCTATAATATGTATGTATTTGTGGGATAGTAAAAACATTTTTCAAAAAAAAAAAAACAACCGACTTCCAAAAAAAACACTACAAAGTGAAAAATAACTATAATTTCGGAAGGCGGTGACAATAATTTAATAAAATACAAATCCAGTTATTTTTCACTTTGCAGTGTTAAATTTTTTGAAAAAAGTTTTTTATTTTTCACATTTTAGTTATAGCACCTACCCCACACAATTCAAATTTTCATCATACTTGATGTCAAAACAATGCATATTTATGCGATAGCAGCAATCGCGGTTTGTTTTTGGAAAATTCCGTTGCCTGTCTCCGAAACGCATCATCAGATCTATATGAAATTGAAATGGGACCATTTCGGAATAAACCCCTTTCGAACAAGACTTTTGCAAATCCGTCTATATATGACGGAGTTATGCCCGAACATACATACAAAAAAAACAACATAAACAAGTCGAATTAATAACCTCTGATAACTTTTGAAGTCGGTTAATAATAAAAACGAATCATTTTGCTTACCAATGGTAGCATTTTTTATTTCCAAACTAGGCAAATAGATTCGTAAGCCAATTTTACCTGTGATGTGATCAAGCTACATCCATATGGGAGGGTCTGCAAAGCTATCTTTATCATAGGGTCTTTGCTTGATTATTGGTAAAGATAAGCTTTAATTATAACCATTAACGGTCCGTAAATTATAGGAATCGGCCATAAAAAGTGTTTATACTTAAATAATTAATTAATTAAGTATAAGTACCTAAATTATTTCTTTGTCCTATAATAATAACTAGAAAACTTACTTTAGCTGAGCGTAAGAAAGCAATATTAGGTAATAGTTGATAATTACTGATATTAACTGCATAACTTAACCTTCGATAATAACAGCTGCACGAGTGTATCAAAGGTTCAGTTACGCTTGCCGCGGTCGGTTCGTGGATGGGTGAGTATCTGTTACATACCGAGACCCTACGTCCCTTGAAAAGCACGTAAAGCCGTTGGTACTGGTTGGAAATTAGTTTGCGTATTACTAGGAACAGCTCTGTTACACTAGCTTTTTTCCGCGACTCTGCCCGCGTGTATATCTGAAATAATTCTACGAGAACGTTGATGAGTGATCGTTATGAGTACTCAGTGTTAATTAAGGCTAAAAACTTTGTGTGTCCCCAATTTCATCCAAGTCCGTTTAGCCACTTTTGCGGCCAATTGTTGTTGTATGTTAAATGTTTGTATTAGAATGTTTGTCCATTTGTTTTTATGTTACGGACAAAAAATATAAAAACTATATTTTTGGTATCGTACTCGTTCTCACATCTCGTAGCAATTACTTAAAAAAATAAATAGATTAATAAGTTTACATTAAAAGTACCCTATGCATGCAGGTTATAAACTATGTACCAAATTCTATCCAAATCCGATCAGCCGTTAATATGTCAATCCGGAGCATTCATCCAGACAAATAAACAAAACTATATTTATACTTAGTTAGATCTAAAACTACATTTTCAGCAGTCTGATGCCGAAAATATTGTTATCTTTCGCACCACACCTTGTTACAGTATTTTTTTTTTCAATAATAAGCAATGTTGAGTGGCGGGGCGCATAACCCGGGAGTGTTGCGGCACCTGGAACTTTGCGTGCCTGACCGGTACGTGTGGAGGCGGAGATACCCGCCCGTGCTTGCTGTACCTGCAGCCAGAACCAAACTACTGGCGAGGACTCCCCGCACTAGAGCCATGCGTGTGGTGAACGAGGTTCACGAGAGGGTTGATGTATTGTGGTGCAACTTCAGTGAATTCGCAAAAGTTGCATTATATATAATATGTTATTTAGATGTAGGTTAAGATTTAGAATATAGTATGTATTTTATTAGATGTAGATTAAGGATTTAGCATGTAAGGCCACTCTGTCGCATTGGATTGTAGATCTGTAATGGTAGTTGTAGGTGAGATTTGCATAAATAAATAAATGATCAGTTTTGACTTAGTCACTACACTACTTAATTAAATGTTAAGCTTACGTTCGTTTTTAAATCAGACACCTAGATGAAATGCCAGTAGACCTATGTATATAATTTAAGTTGAAAAGAACACAACAAATTCTGACTAATGAATACTGACGCTGAAAAGAGAACTGTATTTCAATGAGCCATTATATTTCTTCAATAAAAACAGGTAGGCCAACACCCCAGTGACTATTAATAACACAGGTACAATTATACAATACAACTGAATCAAATACCCAGAACATTTACTCCACCGACATGGTGGAACAATATTTACATTCAATTAAATTGTCTCTATTTCAAGAATTCTTACTTTATAGACGTATTTTCATTCACGAAAATTCTCAGTTCGTTTACGTCATATTTATTAGATTTTTACTATGTGAAGACTTATGAATTATTCATGAGTTACATTCAACCTTTTCTTTGTCATGGAATATAATAAAATAGTGGCATGAAAGGCACACGTGAATGCATATTTTTATATGAAGACGCCACGCGAGCGAATTTTTGAATCAAGAGTTAGGGCCCTGCGCCCATTGGCGGCACGGCCCGACAAGGGATTTTTATGCGACGTATTTCTATACGTCGCATAAAAATCCCTTGTGTATTTCTATACAACGTAAAAGTATGACAATAACATTTCGTTAATGTCTCGGCATCACTCGGGATGTATCGGCAAACTTCGGGATGCCGAGCTAAGGTGGGATGTAAGGTTACTGTTGTGAACCAAACGCGCAAACACGATGTCAAGATCCTGGCGCGACGGTACGCTCTTTGGTAGATGTCACATGTCTTCGAATTTTTGACTCTAGTACATTCCGGTTTCGAAAGCAGTGCCGATGAAATTATCTACACATATAACCTAGAACCTTCAACTCGTATGTTGTGGCCGTTACCACTAGACCACCACTGTTCGTTACGACGCGGCAAAAGTTGCCGTCAGTATGCGCTTGCATGGTTTGATGCCGAAGGATTCCGTGGCACCAGTGGGCGCACGCCCTTACCTTCGTTCCCACGTATCACACGTCTTAAAGGGTTTTTACGAAACATTACTTTTTTTCTGAAAATACAATTTTTGGCTGTCGTGTGCTGTTAGAACATGAATGTGTCCGATAAATGCAGATGGTATTTCGTATGAAATAAGTAGGTAGTTTTTTTATAAACTAGTTTGGTAAATAAATCTTTCAGAGAAAGGTTAAAATATTAATGATATAAGTCATTATCATCATCATATCAGCCAAAAGACGTCCACTGCTGGACAAGGCTTCGAGGCCTTCCCCAAGAATCGCAACTTTGACAGTTTCTGTGCTCCCTGTATCCAGCGGATTACCTGATATTTAAGTATTATATTATTACTTGTTTATCAGTAAGTATTTTCTATGAACGCTGTTATTTTATTGCAATCAAACAAAGAAACAGTACATAGCTTGAATAAACCCTAGTTTCATTCATTCATGCGTTTTCTATAAAAACCGACCATTCTTTTGTATTTATGCACCAATTTTTATTTCTACAAGAACCACAATGTTTACAAAGAACTCTACAAATAACTGAGTCTCCGAACGTGGAGGATCGCGTTACACAAACTACTGAACTCTGCACAAACTAGTGGAGTTTTCTTTACAACCAACTTTTAGCATCACAAAAGGTATCCATGGAGAGAGCCAATGCCAAGCTGCCGACTACAGTGTGTTAAACATAAATAAAAGGTGCATAGAATGCAGGAAACTGTTACAGCTAACGTGGTTGGTAATTATCTTTTAACTAACTTTTGCAAGCGGCTTCGCCCGCGTGCAGGTCGGATATTATCGCACGGAAACGTACTACCTGAATAAAAAGTATTCTATATGTTAATCCAGATTATAAACTATCTGTGTGGCAAATTTCATCTAAATCCGTTCAGCCGTTTTTGCGTAATTGAGTAACAAACATCCAATCATCTAAGTATCCAAACATACAATCTTTCACATTTTTAATATGATACAAGAAAAGTTTATTCAGTGCGCAAACTGTAACCATGAATTCAGCATATCATTCTAAGCCCTCCAGCGCAAAAACAATTCGTCGGTTACACAAAAAAAAAAGTAGGATTAGAGAGAAAGATATATATTATGTGATCAAAAAAAAAATCCTCTTGTAAAGTTCAGGCATTATAATGCGAAGTGTTTTGTTCGAAGATATGCAGCGTGTTTCAGTAATAAGTGGGGTGTGCGGTCTCCACTGCAGATCTTCTCTGCTCCACCGGCCATCGGTTTTTTGACAAACATGGCAAGCCCACTGCCACGTGAGTTTGCTTACTCTGCAAGTTTTATCGGTAACTGTAGTTCTATTCTGAATAATTGCATTTCTGGTTTTACCCTTTAAAGAAAGTTCGAGAGAATTTGTGGACCAGCCCAACTGTCAGTGTCCACGTTTCGGCACCGTATGTTATATCGGACAGGACACACTGGTTAAAGATCTTAGTCTTCAAACATTGCGGGAGAGGCTACGAAAAGAGTTGACGAATTTTCCCGAACGCTGCCCAACCTAACTGGATCCTTCTATCAGCTTCGTTCTGAAATGTATGGCTACCGAGTTGGATGAATTGCCTCTAGGACTTGCTCCTTCATAATTTCGAGAAGCGACTATTACTCACGTGACGATATTATCGTGGACGTCCACGGCATCACGATAACACAGGGAAGTAAAATTTATGGAAATAATTATATGAAGACGCTATAAAATTTCCGACCACGATCACGTTATAATGTGCACGTGTTTACTATACATTTTATGAAAGTGGACATGATCCACGAAAATATATCGTAACGTTAGAAATTATAAAATTGCACAAAGCTAACTATCTGATATATCAAGCTACGGCGCTTGCTATTTTCTTTGATATTTCTTCTTACCACAAAAATGTGACTTAAAATTTTATATGTTGCTTATAAAAAATTCAACCCGACCGACCCTTGCTCGTTGAAGCGCCAGCCCGCGCCGCAGCTGAGCCAGTAGCGTTAAATTCCCCTATTAATAATAATAATGCCAATATTTTGATCCAGCCTGTCCCCACTTGCTGTCCCCCTAACAGTGACGCCCTGAACCGAGGCCCGTACCCCACAGCGGGTGCCCTCAGCGTGCAGTCGCCTAGTATATTTAAGTAGTTTTTAAGCCCTGGCTGGAGGCGTTAAGTTAATTCTTAATGGCAGCCCCAGAAAAGCCCGGTTAAGTAGTCACGGCCTCTCAAGGTCAACTATGAGATTACCTTTAAAAAAAAAAAACAATAAATTTGTTATCCCAATAAATAATTAACTAAAAGATTAGAAGAGAGTGGTCTTTAAAAGTAAAAAAAAAAAAATCGATAGTATCAGTAATTGAATAGCAGCGTCAGCTTTTGTATGTTTTATTTAGAATTTACTTATGTGTATTCTTCCGTCGACCAATCTGTGCTCGTACTAAGCCTGCTGCAGTGGGAACGTTATAGGCTGATTATTAACTTTCATGGTGATTGGTAAAATCTATTTATTTCATACAATACCTACAGCAAAATCAATCTCTAAATAATTATATATAATTACTATAAGGAAGCTTAAGTACTCATGCATGATAAGAAAAAAGCTTCGAAGAGGCAGATGGTTGTATTTTCACAACTTAAGAGAATATTCTACCTAACTAGAACACATTTCCATTCAACTGGCTTTCCCCAAACCTAACATACACTGTAGCAATTTAAGTCCATTCAGCTTTCCACAAGTAACATCAGGCGACTGAATTGCTCACATATCTTGCTTGACTGTTGTAACTATACATCACTGAACAACTGTTTGTGAAGCCAACTCGCTTACTAAGTGCATTGCAGAAACTACTGAATGTCTTCTAAATGTTCAGTGTTGGGTAACTGCAGTTATTTGTTTTCTCCTGTCATGTAACGATGAGAATGCATTACATCTGTTCATAATACAGCAACGTATGCATGATAAAGATGACTATAAGCAAGGTGTACGGGACTAGTGTTTAGGTGAGACAGTTTTCATTATACTTGGAGGCGTCAATTCAATTTGTGACCAGACAGAAGAAATCGCATTTCAAGGGTTCCATTTTATCCATTTTGGTCGGGACCCTAAAACGTTAGAGCAAAAATGTCATAGTTTACATTTTAACATACCAGAACATCACGCAGCAGTGTTGCGATAGTACACCCATAATTTGCCAGATGTGTTCAAGTCCTATGTAATAGGGGGCGAGAAAATTTCCATCCCAAAAAACCAATTAACACCAACTTCTTCTATTATAAACGAAATATAAAAAGAAAAAGTTACTGATAGTACGTACCTTTATGGTGAATCAAAGTAAGTACCCGCCTACTCACCACGATAATACTTGAGTGAGAATACTGATAAACATTTTCTCTTTAACTTACACTACATTGTAATTAAACATAATAAGTTATAACGCTTTTCAACCCTAAAATCATCACGACTAAAATATATAACACAGCAAAATTTATAATTATTGCACTAAACTAAGACTTGTCAGTTTCAGCTAACAGCGACCAAGGGGTTGCTTGGTAGAATTATTTGTACCAAGGCTCCTGTAATAGCTTGGCGGATGACGTTTTATGCAATTAGCGCTACGGGATTTGGATGAATTGAATAAGTTGGGTGTTATTCTTTTAGTGAGATAAGGATGTTTACTCAAAGATATTCAGCGTGGATTTTTTGTTTAGAAAACTTTTTTTTATACATTCCTTTAAATAAAAGATGAAAAACTTCGTCGATTCTTGATAAAATTTACGCTATAAATTAAAGTTGACAGCTTCTAACTTATAAGTATGCTCATTGCTTGACGATACAATATCCTAATAGTACCCAGTAGATATGACAACATTAAAGACACCACCATAGTAAAAATCTCCAACAGATACATACATAATGTGAATAAATTCACGCCGTCTTCCTATGAAAGATGCAGAAAGTACGGAACCCCACCTAGTGCGATCCTAGTACGATACTCCTTTGGTACGTTTACGTTCATTTATGTGGCCATACATGCTTGTATGGCCAGATAAATTATACTGTCTTTCTGAAGATTATCACCAATAAGGTCCTTCTAGGGCGTCACCTTGGCATTTCCACTCACATCAGCCTTGTAAATGAACCTTTTATTAGTCGCCTTGCATTCGTCCTCTTAACACAATCAAACCATCAGGGTCTGAATTCACTATGACCACTTAATTATTTCTTACTGGAAACCACGTCAATCACACACGACTTCAGCTAATATCGTATTAATAATATCGACAAATTGTCTTGGAATATACAGAATATGACATTTCGATTCCTTACCGTTACTTTGGTTTCTAAAAAACATGATATTGACGTAGTTTGAACGTAGTAAGATTCCGCGGGGAATCATTATAACCATACAGAACTGGGGCCCTGAGCGTATGCTCAGGGCCCCAGTTCATTTTATAGAGTATTCTATAAAATTTTGGTCACTAGGTACATCATCTTTTAAGCCGCACCGGTACCTTACCAAAACAACCTGCACAAATTGTCTTCAGTTACAATAACAACCAACAAGAACCTCCAAACTGAAATATAGCAATAACACATATGTACTGTGTAACAAAAATAGACCGTATTTTCGTACGGAGAGAGAAATGTAGGTATATAAAAGATTTTGTGGATCATTGTAACAGTTGTCGCGTCATATGGCAGGCGGTAGCGACTCGGAAAATGTATGGCGGCGTGAATAGCGTACCCTATCTAAATTCTAAGCTTATCGGAGCTACAATTTCGGTTGTGGGATGTTTTTCTTACTGATTTACAATATTGCCTTACTGAAACTTGAAACAGTTTTAAGCTGGAAATTATAGTGATAAAAAAGATGTTTTTTTTTATCGCTAGCTTTTATAGTTTTAATAATTGTTTACCATTATCGTTATCGTTTTATCCTCTGCTGGACACGGCTCCGTTGTATTCACTTCAAATGGTTTGTGCTACCATTCGTGTTTCAACACAAAAGACAAAATAGAAAAATAGTTTCTGGAATGATAAGTAAACTGAAGGATTTAATCATTTGATTGTCAGAGATCTGGACCTTGTTCACTCCAAAACATTTTTGGTAAAATGTTTCTAAAATACCTTTAGACCAAACGCAGCTCGAATTCAATAGAATCATAGCCATTCAGATATTACTATATCCATCCAAACAATATAATTCTCATGCCCATTGAACAGTAAACACAATCTACAATAGTACTACACAAACAGGTTTGATAACCAGCTAGAACCGGTTCCAAGTGGATCGATTAAGCTCGATCCGGTAATGGATAAGTTCAGTTAGTTGTGGATTGTTCCAGAACTTTGTCTGTAGGTACCTTCTGATATTCTCTGGAACTATTCAAGGCATTCTGACTTATAACAATGCTTGATAAACATTTGGACGTAGGTACTTGGTTTCTGGTAGGTACTAATAGAACTTGTAGTCGGTAGTTTAGACTAGTTGTGAAGAGAACTATGTAGTTTGATGGAAACATATAATATAATTAGCCACTGTTCTTTGGGGAGATATCCGGAGCTAGCTAAGTAGGACATTCTCTAATTGATTTAAATAATATTTTTATTACAACCAACCACGATTGCGGCGGTAAGTACCCTCTTTGAGGAGTGGCTTGAGAGGCGCCACGGCGTCCTCGCCTTCCACCTGACGCAGGTTCTCATCGGACACGGTTGTTTCGGGAGGTTCTTGTTTCAGACAAGGCGGGAGGAAACGGCTGGGTGTTTCCACTGTGAAGATCGCTCTGCGGACACTGTGAACCATACGGTGGAGGTCTATCCGGCTTAGGCGGAGCACCGCCGTGTCCTTGTGGAGGCGATCGGCGGCGGCGATCTCTCGTTTCCGGCTTTGGTCCAGGATATGGTACGGAGCGAGAGTGCATGGGTAGCCGTAACCTCCTTCTGCGAAGCAGTGATGCTCGCGAAGAGGGAGGCGGCGCACGTGAGGGAGAGGCGGTATATGCGCCCTCACGGCCGTAGCCTCCGCAGGAGACGCCCTGGGCGTCGGGAATCCCAGGCTGATTCCCGGCCACCGTAGGCGCGGGCTTGCGGACGGCAAGTAATGGGTAGCTCGCTGTCCGGTAAGGACCAAGTCCGGGTCGAAAGCGCGTTGTGTTCTACGCGCGCCTCAAAGAGATGTCAGCACCAAATGGGGGAGTCCGCAAGGGCCGATGCCTGCCAGGGGTGCAGGTTGTTCGAAAGAGATACCGCGGCCCCTGGCACACAGGCAACTGAGGGAACACGGGTGGGTTTTAGTCAGTAAAAGTCTGACACGCCTTCCTGCTCCACCCAGAGTGGGAGAAGTTATTTGGTGATTTCCCACCCTCAAAATAAAACCACTTTTTTTCCAATTTTGTGGAAATCAATAACTTTTTTCGTTCAGTGTATTATCGATCTTAGAGTTTTTATTTTAGAATGGTTATTTACTCTTGTATTTTATTTAACGTGCAGGATAGCCTTTACCAGAAGTGGTCATAGTACCGGTTCAGGGGCTTCAATATTATCAGGATTGTGCCGGAGTATAACAGTTCATCGTTGCCAGCAGCTCCCCTGACATCATCTCTGTCATCAGAAGGTAGTCGCCGCGCAACCATCGATGCGACGCTCTGCTGATTATACTGTCACTCTAGAGTGACAGTATAATCAGCTAGTGTCACTGTTATCCGACCTACTCAGTGATTCCTATAACCTCGCGCGGCGGCACTTGCTGCGCCGTCATATTCATTCATTTTTGGTAGTATTTAAGGTAGCTTCACTGCTGACACTAAATATAGCATTATTAATTATTCTAAACATTACGCCAATTACGAAGTTCACAGAAAATAATATAATTTTTATTTGTTACAATTGCGACCACGTTTATCTTACTAAAACTCGTACTGATTAATAGCCGTCGATCGAGGGTTAAGCTACGCTTGCCGCGGTCGTATTGTGGATGGGTTACCATCCATAATATTATCTCGAGTCTCTTCCGTGCCTCGGAAAGCACATTAAACCGTTGGTCCCGGCTGTCATCTTTTACAGTCGTACGGGTAGTCAGAAGCCCGTAAGTCTTGCAACCAGTCTAACCAAGGGGACAGATAGGCAGTCGCATGTAAAATGCTGGTACTCAGCTGGATCTGGTTAGACTGGAAGCTGACTCCAACATATCAATAAACCCATTCTACGATCACGCGGTGCAGTTGTCCTCGTCATAAATACCGAGAATCGACGGGAAATGGACCACGTAGGCTATAGGTTAGCAAGCTGACGCTAATAATATCTTCTATTCGATATAATCTTGCGTTACTTTATCGGTGTACGTGTCGTCGTTGGACCTTAGTTTGACTTAGGAATCTCTGTAATACTGGCACAGAGTAGGAAGATTCATGAAAACGACGGTTTATTCTCAAAATAAGAAGAAAAGTTTTTCTAAGCAGAAACTACTTTCGTGTCAGGTGAACTTGAGCAATCCAAACAGTACTACAGGTACCTAGTTTTCAATGGTTTTATGCAACAACTAAAACTATTTTCCATTTCATACGTCTATTGTTTGACTCCCATTCCACTATATTTTTCGTTCCTCTTTTGTTTCGATATACGAGCTTGGATTTCAATGGGACCTAAGCTTTCAAGCAGATTTCGGGTCACCAATTTGTAAAGGCACTTTAGTTCTGCCTAGTTTTGAAGGCAAAACATAGCAGTACTACAGATTGTATAGCTCATATTACCGAACAAAACAGAATTAAAATTTCGAGCCATTATTTAATTTCAAACTTTATTCCGACCATATTAAAATTCTAGTTACAAAAACTGACGTCAAACCCGAGTCTTAGTTGACTATTTCGTGTTATGAAGTTTACAGTGTACAGAATAAAGTTCTAATTACAATTACTGACTCGAAGTTACGAGCTTGCACTATAGTTAGAACGTGTTTTTTCGTAATAGAAAGGTAAGTATATGTTTGAGAACACATCAAAATCGTCTCATCTTTTGTTTCTGTACTCAAAGGTATCGTACGTAGATAGTATATTTGTGTGCCAACCTTAATTAAAATCCGTTCAGCCACAATACCTGTTTGAGTAACATTGTGGCTAAACGGATTTAAATGCAGGGTAATGAAAAAGTTATCTATGAAACCGCGCAAAACAACTGGTAACGGACTACCTTCATTTTAAAGCAGTATTATTTACATAATACTCTCTTCAAACCTTTTATAACTCCACATAAAAACTCTTGACAACATTAATCGACCTTTTGTTCTCTTTAGAACTGCTGTTAAAAAACAATTAAGTCTGAAAGGATCATCAATTCAACTCTCAATTGTAAACACAAATATATATTATTTGCCTTTTAGGAGGAGGCAAGGACGAATGTTTGAAACATTTGAAGTTGGAGACGTTCTAAGTTAAATGGGTTACTTGAACAATTTTATCGGTACTTATTTGTACATTTCTCGTTAGTACTTCGAGTAAGTTTAGTTAAAAGTAACGATCTAATTGTACTGATTTGGGATGTGTTTGGTGTGTGTTTGTGTGTGAGTTGTGTGTGTGTTTGGGTTGTGTTGTGAGTTTGGGGTGTGTTTTGTACATAAAGTAAGTGGAAAACTGTTATGTATAAGGGATTTAACTGGCATCTTAATAATCATAAACTTCAGGAAAAACAACTTGACATACTAATTAATTAATAAAAAAACATTTTATCCTAACTTAACTAAACCCAAGGGAAGTACGTCCAAAATTACATACGGTATTGTTTTTTAATATTTTTACTTAACATAGTTACTATCGGTCTTTAGTTTTAATAACCATCTTTGGTTCATTCGTTTTAACCTACGTAAACTTGTAATTGAATAGGAACCATAATAAATGTTAATAATAAGCTCAGCTCCGCCTCGCCGCCGCCGGTACCCAGCCCCACTGCGGGCGCTGTGATGACACCGGCCGCGGTAGTTGCGTCGAGCTCGAGCGACGAGTATTTCTCTCCGCCCACGACGCCACCACCTGCTCGTCGACGAAGAGGACGCCGGCCGCCGGACGGTTTAGGACCTCGAGGCCCACCGGCCTCTGATAGGGTCCCAGCTCCCGGCGGAAGTGTGCAGCGCATGAGATGGACACGATCCATCAACGAAAACGTCATGCGCTCATACTATGGGGCTACAGAGGGAGGAAACAATCTGACCGCGTACCGTGTTCGGATGCTCTCTCTTTTTCAGGTGCTTGAACCAACTGTCAACGTTTCGACACAACGACTATCGGATCAGGTGCGGGTCATCCAGCGTAACCATATGTTGGATGACACTGTACTTGATCGCTTGCGAATTGAAATGCAGAGTAGCCATGTCATCGTCCCCCCGCCGCCGCCGCAGACAGTTGTGGTTCCAACACGGTTCACCACAAGCCACGCGCCTCAAGCTGACGAGGGGACTGATGATAGGGTTACTAACGTAAGTACCCAGTGCAATGAGGAATTGAGGAGTGCTTTGGACGGTGCGATTCGGGAATATCGATTCATGTCGCCCGAACTTAGACCACGCTTACCTCGTTTGCCCATGCATAATAAAAATAGGGCGCTGGTGGCGGCTCTGGATTCGCAGTTGTCAAACTTTTTTGATGACTGCGAAGACCTCGCCGATACTCATTCGATTTTGTACTGCGCGGCTGTAGCGGCATGTCGTGTAGCTCACGTCAAATTTGCCAATGACTCAAGAGCTACACGACCGAAACCAGCCGTACCAGCTTGGCAGTGCAGAATTGAACGCCGTATTGGTGGGGCCAGAGCCCTCATCGGAAAACTAATCTGCTTCAGGGAGGGCAATACTCGCCCTAGAGTGATGCGCTTTGTGAGACGGGCGTTCTCGGGGACTGATATCAGTCCTCAAGACTATACATCTTGTGTCACGGAGCGCATCGACTTCCTGAAGCAGAAAGTGTATGCATGGGCAAACCGTATTCGTAGGTATAAGCGGCGAGTGGATCGATACACCCAGAACCGCACTTTTCAAAGTGATGAAAGGTGGGTATATAGGGCTTGGGAGCGACCGGATCAAAGTGTGGCTGACACGCGCCTACCAGACGATGATGCTATGTGTTCTTTTTGGCGTAGTATCTGGTCGGTGCCTGTCAGTCACACCGAAGGTGATTGGGCTCGGGAAGTCGAGCGAGCCTGCGATCCAATACCAGAAATGGGGGCTATTACCATCTGCCCCCAAGATGTAGCTCGTGCAGTCCGTCCGCTGCCAAATTGGAAATCTCCAGGGCCGGACGGGCTGCACAACTTCTGGATCAAATGGTTCATTGGATCGCACGCTCGCTTGGCGGCTCAGTACCAGACTGCTTTGGAGTCTGGTTCGCTACCCCAGTTCCTAACGACAGGAGTTACCCACCTGCTCCATAAATCTGGTAGTACCGCGGAACCCAAAAATTATAGGCCGATCACGTGTTTACCGACGGTCTATAAGGTTCTTACATCCATTTTGAGAGCTAAAATTTACAATCATGTAGACACCAATTCCATCATGTCTGTCTCTCAAGATGGGTGTCGGAACGGATCCCGCGGTACTAAGGAGCTGCTCCTCATTGATATGGCCATTAGCCAACAGGTTCGTCGTTCCAGAAAGGATCTTTCGACATGTTGGATAGACTACAAGAAGGCCTATGACTCGGTGCCACATACATGGCTCATGAGGGTGCTGGAATTGTATAAAGTAGATACAACTCTGCGCACCTTCCTGATGTCATGTATGGGGCAATGGAGGACGGTCCTTCGATATCCAGGATGTCGAAATATTCAGAGGAATAGCGAACCGATAAGGATCGAGCGAGGCATATTTCAGGGCGACAGTTTGAGTCCGCTTTGGTTCTGCCTAGCCCTGAATCCTCTAAGCACACTGCTGGAGGATTCAGGTATAGGCTATCGACTGAGGAGAGGTGGTCAGGTTATATCTCACCTCCTCTACATGGATGACCTAAAACTCTTTGCCCCCAACAATTTGCAACTGATGGAGCTACTGAAAGTAACTGAAACTTTCAGTAGCGCCATTAGGATGGATTTTGGTGTGGACAAATGTGCGGTCATGCATGTAAAGCGAGGGGAGATTGTGGAATCCGTGGGAACCCAACTCTCGGATTCCATAAAACTTCGAGCCCTCTCCGCAGCCGAAACCTATAAGTATTTGGGTATGTCGGAAGCTTTGGGCATCAATGTTACTGACATGAAACAATCGTTGAAGGAACGCTTCTTTGGCCGCCTGAAAAAAGTATTTAATAGTCTTTTATCAGGCGGAAACAAGGTGCGTGCCTTCAACGGTTGGGTCATGCCGGTCTTGATGTACTCTTTCGGCATACTCAAATGGACTCAAACCGAACTCGACGCCATAGATAGGAGGGTCCGTACGCTGCTGACTGCATATCGAATGCATCACCCACGGTCATCGGTAATGAGACTGTATATCCCGCGAAAATGTGGAGGTCGAGGCTTTTTAAATGCTAAGACTCTCCACAATCGCGAGATATGCAGTCTCAGGGATTATTTCCTAGAAACCGACGTGGGGATGCATCGAGATGTGGTTGCGGTGGACAAGGGCCTCACCCCGCTCTCCTTGGGTAAAGAGAACTGGCGCAAGCCTGTAGTACTTGACACTAAAGATCGCATGGAGGTATGGCAGAGTAAAGAGCTTCACGGACGCTTTTTCCGGGCCCTACATGGACCCGATGTAGACTTTCTAGCGTCCGTAGCCTGGCTACGTTTCGGTGACCTATTTGGGGAAACCGAAGGTTTTGTCTGTGCAATTATGGACGAAGTTATGATGACGAACAATTACCGGAGATTTATTGTGAAAGATGGCACGGTTGACATCTGTCGGGCATGCCACCGTCCAGGAGAATCAATCAGACACATAATCTCCGGGTGTTCTCGTCTAGCTAACGAGGAGTACTTGCATAGACACAACCTAGTAGCCAGGATTATCCACCAGCAACTTGCTCTGAAATACAGCCTTGTGGAATCAGAAGTGCCGTACTACAGGTATGTGCCCGACCCAGTTCTCGAAAATGGACATGTCACACTGTACTGGGATCGATCCATCATCACTGACAGGACTATTGTTGCCAATAAACCTGATATAGTGGTGGTGGATCGACTAGAACGGCGTGCAATGATCGTTGATATAACGGTCCCGCATGACGGGAACCTCGTGAAAGCCGAGAAAGATAAACAAATAAAGTATCTTGACTTGGCTCGCGAGGTTGTCGACATGTGGGATGTGGACTCAGCGATCATTGTACCGATAGTTGTTACAGCCAATGGCTTGATAGCCAAGAGCCTCGACCAACATCTGAGGAGGCTCTCGTTGGGCAGCTGGGTCAAGGGCTTGATCCAGAAAGCAGTACTCCTGGACACGGCTCGCATTGTCAGGAGGTTCCTCTCTCTGGAGCCCTGACCGCCGGTAGCTTGGACCTTGTTCCCGATACCGGTGGGCCACTATTTTTTATATTTTTAAATGTTTTTATATAATTTTATACTAATATTTAAAAATGTAATTTATATGTATATTGAAAGGAATAAAGGAGTTAATAATAATTTTTAGTAATTCATAATTTTAATTTGAATTAATCGTAGCCTCGAAGAAAATTCATTGTCCATATAGTACGGACAAAATAAATCTCCCGCGGCGGCTACGGTCGTGAGGGTATACTGCCTTTCCTTCACGTGCACCGCCTCCCTCTTCGCGAGCATTACTGCTTCGCAGAAGGAGGTGACTGCAAACCATGCACTCTCGCTCCGTACCATGGCCTGGACCAGGGCCGGACGCGAGAGATCGCCGCACATTTCAAGGTATGTTTAAGTTCTATGTAATAGGGGTCAAGTCTACTGCCATCTATCGGCCACTTATACAAACTCCGGGCTGCTTCCTACTGAGAAGTATGAACAAATTTTATTCAAAATGTCCGTATTGACAGGCTAATGTGGTTCTCATTTGGGACCTACCTGGGTGTTCATTCATCATCATCATTTCAGCCGGAAGACGTCCACTGCTGAACATAGGCCTCCCCCAATTTGGGGGGGCTTGCCATAATCGCCACGCTTGGCAGGCGGGTTGGAGATCGCAGTTTGGTGATAAAATGCATAGTGAACGCTGCTGCCCATTCTCTAGTAAGTCCCGTAGTCGCCTCCTACGACACCCACGGGAAGAGATGGGATGGTGCTATTCTTTACGTCAGGCACCACACGGAACATCTACAACCTGGGTGTTACGAAAAATATTATTTATTTATTTATACTTTATTGTACACCACATAAATACATAACAAAAAATAAATTACACTACAAAATATACAATGGGCGGCCTTATCGCTTTCTGCGATCTCTTCCAGGCAACACTGGTTAGCGTGGACATATAATGGGATTTCGACATCATTGTATCCTATACAATATACTTAAGAAACAACTACGAATGTAATAATAACAGAAAAACTGTGTATAGATCTTGCTGTCCATCGATGATCAAGCTCATCAAGAGCTTTAGTTCGGTCTTAAATAATCCTGACTTCGTAATGAATCAAAAATAATCAAAATTATTTATCTATTACGTAACTTCTCCGTCTTCTTGTCAGCTTGTGACCAATTAATAACAGCCATACGGGTCGATGGATCATGTAAAGCTACGCTTGCCCCGGTTGGTCCGTGGTTGGGTGACCATCTTTATTTACCAAGGCCCCTCCGTGGCTCAACGAGCACGTTAAGCCGGTGGTCCTGGGTATCATTCGTTGATATTTGACAGTCGTTACGAGTCGCCGGAAGCCCGAAAGTCTGATGTCCAGTCTTACCAAGGATAATCGTATTACCCAGAAATTCGATGATGGTGGTCAGATAAGCAGTCGCTCCATGCAAAATACTGGTATTCAGCTGCATCTGGTTACACTGGAAACCGACTCCAACTTACTTGTGAACATGCTAGGCAGATTCAATTCTCCCGGTAGTCGTATGGGTAACATTATATAACATCCATTCTAAAATCAAATTTCTAAAGCTAAAATGGATCATGAATAAAACAGAGGAAGTTTCGAGGTCTTCATAAATTACATTAAAAAGTTTTAAGGCCATTTGGGAAATTCTAAAAGAATATATCCTTAAATGGCCGGTATTGTACTGCGAGACTGATTTGATTTGTGCCCAAAAGATGTTTCTGAAATACGGGAATTTCATTTACTTTATCATTGTGAGGCCAAGGTATATTCGGTATAGCTGAATGACGAAATCATTGTCAAACGGTGGTTAATGAAGATTTAGCTGCACGAACTGCTCGAGATATTATTATTCTTTTTGTCTTTTTCAGTTTAGAATTTCAGTATAGTACAGCCTCAAAAAGATGTAAACACGGACAAAGATTTTTTAAATGTCTACAACATTATCCCATAGATCCACCTACCTGCACTGGGCCCGCGTGGTGGATTACGGCCCATTCACTCTCTCAGAGAAGAGGCTAGCACTGGGAACATTATTGGCTCATTGTGTCATTGTCCCATAATATTGTATCAATATGTAACACAAAACATGTTATACATTGGGTGCTTCATTGAAGTCATAAATGGATATATTATTACATATTATTGAACAGAGATTGTACATCATTAAATGAATCTTAGTCCGTGTTAACATCTTTTTGAGGCTGACTGTACCCACTTGCGACTGACTATTTTTAACGTACCTACTTACCTTCTCTTAAATATAGTCTACCTTTCCACTTTTACGCTTCCAACCCCTTAACGCACCCATTACCAACCTAATGAATACCCCGCAACATTTCCGCATTTTTATACCAACATAATAAAATATATGCCCCGTAACAAATGCTCAGCGTTGAGGAGCCTTGTCCTATGACAAAGAGCCGAGATAAGAACGGAAGGGGGGCACGACGTATACAAATGCAAGTAGTTAGAACAACGTCTGGATGCCCTAAGGCTAGCCCCTACTACATGGAGTATTTGCATAAGCTGGGAGAGTTTGGAAGTTAAATAGATAAGTTGGAGTTTGGTAAAGTAGGGTGTGTTGGTCAGTCTAGTGTTGCTAATGTGTCAAGTGTGGATTTTCTGTATCATGTCATCTTCCCTCGCTAATTCGCACTAATTGAGTGTTGTTAAGGAGTTGGATCACCTCGAAATTCACGTGATAACGAAGTTACTTACATGCTTTGGAAATTTCACGTACATTTTTGGTATGGGAGATGAGCTATTTTGCAATTGTTAGTATTTTTTGTTATTTATTGGGTGGATTTTTGAGATGGGGCAATAAGAGCACCTTAATCGTTGTTGCTACAAAAAAACGGTATAAGGAGACTATTCTCAACTTGTTGTGATATTTTGATTTGCATTCACAATTTTTTTTAAATATGTAGGTAGTTGTAATTCATGTTTTTTATAAGGATGTTAATGTTAATCCCTTGCTGTTTAACAATGTTTGAAATCTTCTAAATAGCATTGAAATTTTCACAATTTTTTATTTTTTATTACACAAATTGTGCAAAAGTGAATATTCAATTAATATAACAGTAGTAGGGGAGACTGTTTGCATAACAATCATACTCAGCCTATATGTGCCCACTGCTGGGACACAGGCTTCCTCTCCTTGAGAGGGAGTGAGCCGTAATCCACCAGATCCGGTAGATGTCACATGTCTTCGAATTTTTTGGTTCTAGGACATACCGGTTTCCTCACAATGTTTTCCTTCACCGTTTTGAGAGCAGTGGTGATGAAATGATTTACAAAAAGTAATGCGCCTGGCTGGGATCGAACGCACGACCTACAACTCGTAAGTCGCGGCCGGTACCACTGGACCACCACTGCTCTCACCGCATAACAATCGCTGTTGTCAAACTAACGACGATCTGAAATAAGAATCTTTGAAATCCTCTTACAATTGAAATCTTCAATTAGCTTCATTGGTCAACAAATGGATTCGATCAGGTAATTACTTTTTTTTACAGTAATATTACTTAGTACTCTTCCAAATCTTGTTTAATTTATTTTCTAAATAGGGTTTTTGGGTATAGTTTGTTGTAAATAATGTTTTATATTTTACAAGCTCGGAATGCTGCCACGCTTAAATTGAATTGGGCTGGACACATCTGCTGCATATCAGACGATCAATACGCCAAAGGACATTGGGCAAATTTCATACAAAAAAAACCCAGCATCAACAGAAACAAAATCTATCCCATATTATCACACATGTTTACCTTATATATTTTTCATTATTTGTTTATTTGATAGTTCTGTTGGGTGAGAGATATAAGGCAATTTTATTTTCCTTTAGCAGTAGTTAAGAAAACAACATTATGTGTTTTAATGTTAATTAACCGTCTAAATCGACTATGACTGAGTCCATAAGTGCTGCAGGCTGTTCTATGACTACATGTCTAGCGTAACCTAAGTAATATTAGGTCTTTACCTATGAAATTGCCGTTTTGCAGTACTGGCCATTTCAAATCAAAATAATTTTTGTTTGGGTAAGAATTCTAATTTCAAATTAATTTTATTTTAAAAACATGGATTTTTTTTTCCAAAAGTAGTCATTTGTTTATTGATTAGTGTTACATTTTCATCGCATTTCAATCTTTTTCGTCATCATGGATACGTTAAAAATTCGAGTAATTATGGAATATGAGTACCGTCGTGGCAGCAACGCGGCACAAGCGGCACGCAACATCAACGACGTTTACGGAGCTAACACTACAAACCAACGCACCACCTGTTATTGGTTTGCTCGCTTCCGTTCTGGAAATTTCGACCTGAAAAATGAACCTCGCGGTCGTCCGAAGACTTTGGTCGACAATGACGAATTAAAGGCGATTGTGGAAGCTGATGATACACAATCTACGGCTGAATTAGCAGCAGCTTTCGACGTTAGCGTCAAAACAATATTGGTCCATTTGCGTCAAATTGGCAAGGTAAAAAAGCTTGACAAATGGGTGCCCCACGAACTCAATGATCGTCAGCGCGAAGTACGCATCGAGACGTGCCTTGCACTGCTCAACAGACACACAAATGAAGGAATTTTGAACCGCATTGTTACCTGCGATGAAAAATGGATTCTGTTTGATAACCGCAAGCGCTCAGCAAGTTGGTTGGATCCTGGTTCAGCACCTAAACAATGCCCTAAACGAAAACTTACCCCTAGAAAAGTGATGGTCACTGTTTGGTGGTCTAGCGCCGGTGTGATTCATCACAGCTTCTTACCAAACGGGGTGAGCATTACTGCAGATGTGTACTGTGAAGAACTGAACACAATGATGGAGAAGCTGGCACATCTCCAACCAGCATTGGTCAATCGCTCGTCTCCGCTGCTCCTGCACGACAACGCGCGACCTCATACTGCACAGCAGACGGTCTCCAAGTTGCAAGAACTGGGGTTGGAAGCTCTCCGTCATCCGCCCTACTCACCAGACCTTGCGCCTACAGACTACTACTTTTTCCAGAATTTGGATAACTTCTTGGCGGGAAAAAAATTCAATACCCGAGAGGCAGTACAAAATGCCTTTGAAGAATTTGTTGCCTCCCGTCCAGCTGATTTCTTAAAGAAGGGCATCAATAAACTGCCACTGCGATGGCAAAGATGCATTGATTGCATGGGTGATTACTTCGATTAATACAAATAAAAAATACATGAAAAAAATTCGTTTAAATTTTTTCATACAAAACGGCAATTTCATAGGTAAAGACCTATTATATCACATTTATTACATGAGAACAGCTCCCCAATCAATACTAAAAAACACACATATAAATTGTTTCTGTTGGTTCTGGGTTAATTTTGCCCAATGTCTTTTACAACCGGCTTAATGGCGACGCCACATCGCAGCAGGCCCAGACAGAGATGGTGGAAAGAGCTGGACTTCTTTTATAAAGACTGGTCCTGGGCAGCTTTAGATAGAAGGTGGTGGGATGAAAGTAGGGAGGCCTTTGCCCGGCAGATAAAATAATTGTACAAGCTGAGCGCCCCATGTGAATTCCCATCAGTGAAAATGATGGACTTCCACGCAAATTTTCATCCCCTATTTAACCCCTAGGAGATAAATTTATAGCTATAGGAAATGAATTTTCAAAAATCTTTCCTTTGTAATCACCTACGTTATTGAATCTACTCCAATGATTGAATTTAAGATTTTTATTAAGTACATAATATTAAAAACGTTACAATTAATATTAAATAAACGCACCCACAATACAGGAGAAATTCCTAGTGTGGGGCAACGTTTGTAAACGCACCCACAATACAGGAGAAATTCCTAGTGTGGGGCAACGTTTAAAAAAAAAAATTATAGCTATATTAAGCACTTATCCAATGTTTGTGTTCGTTGATTGGTTGGTTTAAATATAACGACCCAATTTCGTACCACTTCGGTAAACTAATGAAAAACTGGGTGTATGCTGTTGATTGTCGAATATAGGGAATAAAATTGACTAAAAGAACACCTTGTTATTTATCAAAACAAAAACATTATCTGCTGTAAATGCTCTGTTGGGTATGGACTGGCTAAGAGGGTATAGTAACATAGTGACCAAAATTGTCAGATGTAGACTGCATTGTTTTCTAGCAATTGCTAGAAGGTGACCGCCGTTACCAAGGTTCTTTGCATGCAAGGTGGCAGGAACGTCGGATTTCAACGTGTTGCATGGCTTCAGTACATTAATTCAGTCATTAGAAAATTATTACCTGTTCCATATATTTTGCATTTTTGTAGCAAACAGTTCTTTTTGTTGTTAACAACAAAAAAAAAACTGTTTGCTACAAAAATTTCACCGCCCATTTGTTGAAACTTTTCCAGGATCATGTACCTACTGAAAATATGGTATTGGTCACAGGTTGGGTGTCGAAGTCACTGCTACCTTGTACAATCACTGAGTTGCCTGTTGCGACCAATACGGGTGGAAACTACTTAAATGTTTACCGAATAGAAACAAGTGACTTCAGTATACCATATGATCCTCTTTCTATCATCAGCAGGGGCTAAAAGACAAGACCAAAAATGTAAAGGTTAGTAGCGTAGTGGCTAACTAGAGTGCACCAAACACACCCAAGCCTCATTTAACTAAATCATTAACATTTATAGGTGCCTACTCGTATACCAAATTCAACATTGTCAAGTCAAAATCGACTATAACATTATTTAATTAAGTACAAACAAAGCTGATTATAAAGGCCTGATATACATGAATAGCGTGATGCCTTCATTGCCATAGAAGGCTTAATTGAATATGAATTGACGTAAGCATGTTTGATCATCAGCTTGTACGTGGATAATTTGTTTTGTTCCACTTAGCTCTCGAAGAGACAACCAAAATAGTCCATTCTGGTTGTCTTTTCGAGAGCTAAGTGAGACTGTAGTGACTGGTAATAGGTTTTTGGCATTCTAAGGCATTATTACGTTTGTAGTTTTGATCTCAGCAGCCTCAATATGAGGAGTGGTGACACAGGAGCAAACGACGTATTGTTATCTGTATGAGAAACAGCTAGTCCTGAGGTTGACACCTGCAGGCTTCAGTAGTATAGTATTACCCATTGCTTGCGGAGTTTTTAGTTTTTAGTGAATACCTAAATGAATTTATTCAAAATGCAAAGCAATGTAAAGCAATTATGAACTATGTGCATTGCATTTATAACTGAAAAGTTGACCCTTGCAAAAAGATATGGGAGGCACAGGCCCTGGCCTCCTCTAAAGTCTAGAGTAATGGATATATTCATATTAACTGTTCGTCTATTATTATTAAAATAGCAAGTTAGAATACTAAAAACTTTCAAATCAAATCAAATCATTTATTTGCTTGAAATATGGGTAGTTACATGAGGTGATACATACAATAATAAAAGTTCTTATGACCATATCCTACCTTAATAGGTGTGCAAATATCTATTGTACTAAAATATACACATTATCATAGGTTAATTAAATTAAAATGCACGCCTTCCTCCTATGGATGTAGGCAGAAAACTACAGAGCGCCACCAGTTCCGATCCTTACATACCACTTTAAATTTAAAAGATATCTCTTGTAGTAGCAAATATCACAAGTATTTACATAATTTGATCCTCCTATTACATTTTCAGAATCTATTTTCCTGGTAGAAAATATATTGAACCTTTTGTGAGTCTTTTCAGTAATTTTCCAGGAACTGTGGCAAAAGGTCTTAATAACAGCCTATTATTTTATTAGTTAAAGTTAATTAAGACGCTAGCACTTGTTTTTTTTTTTTACCCGCATATTAAAAATACTCGGTACCTACCTATACTTTTTAGTACTAAGCGGAACGTACCTTTAACCCGAATCGCTTAATTAATATTAACTCGAATGTCACAGTGCACCTTAATAACGTTTTTAAGCCTTTTGTGAATTCAAGCTGCGACAAAAAGTTAAGATACGGTATAACGGTCTTATTCATAAAAAAGCTTAAAGTAGGTTTAAGACATTCATTAGTTAAACTTCTCGAAAAGCCTATAAAATCATTGATAAAATTTTGTATTCATAAACGTTCTATAACTAATATGTCGTTTATAAATCAATGAAGTCATCCAACAAATTGACGAACACATCGAATCGTCAAACGAGAATGTCTGCCTACCCACTGCATAATTTTATTGTGACCATAGACATTATTTGGCAACTATTTAATTGTCTACAGTTTCGACACTTCTGACGCGGTGACGTCATTGTTATTGAAATTAGATAAATAATTTGAAATTGTAACTGTCAACTGATTGCTTGAAAATGTACATTTGGTGACACACAATATTTGTACGTCAAATGGTCAAATGTCATTTTCATTGTAATCAATCAGCTCGGAGAGTCGGCCATTTTTTCCTTAAAACAATGTTAAATTAGGGTTCTGGCTTCTTTAACATAGTAGTAGGGGTTTTTTTTGGATGGCAAACCATCAAATAACTTCTCCCGCTCTGAGTGGAGCAGGAGGTCAGACTTTTACTGACTAAAACCCACCCGGGTTCCCTCAGTTGCCTGTGTGCCAGGGGCCACGGTATCTTTTTCGAGCAACCCGCACCCCTGGCAGGCATCAGCCCTTGCGGAACCCACGAGTTGGTGCTGACATCTCTTTGAGGCGCGCGTGTAACCGCACCCTAATTGCGTAACTCACGATTAATCGTAATCTGTTTCGTTTTGAAACAGAGTGCTAAACCATTGCTTCATATGTTCGAAAAATGTGTCTGCTCAGCAACGTAAATAACGCAATGAATATTGTTGAACTATCAAAATGAAACGGATTATGATTAATCGTGTGTTACGCAATTAGGGTGCTGGGCTTGGTCCTTACCGGACAGCGAGCTATCCATTACTCGCCATCCACAAGCCCACGCCTACGGTGGCCGGGAATCAGCCTGGGATTCCCGACGCCCAGGGCGTCTCCTGCGGCGACTAAGGCCGTGGTGAGGGCGCATATACTGCCTCTCCCTTACGTGCGCCGATCTTCGAATTTTTGGTTCTAGGACATGCCGGTTTCCTCAAGATATTTCCCTTTCCTGTTTTGAGAGCAGTGGTGATAAAACTTTTTACACATAGTAAAGCGCCTACATGGGTTTGAAGCCACGACCTACATTAGTAAGCCGGGGCCGTTACCACAAAAAAAAATAAAGAATGCATAAAGCATACATACTTTACGGCTTGTCATTTTTGTGGGGTTTTGCCATAATCGCCACGCTTGGCAGGTGGGTTGGCGATCGCAGTATGGTGGTAAAATGCATAGAAAACATTATTGCCCATTCTCTAGTCTCGCTTAGTCGCCTTTTACACCCACGGGAAGAAATGGTATGGTGCTATTCTATTACGTCCGGCACCACACGGATGACCCGATGACCTTGTGAAGGCCCCAGAAATCCGCTGGATGCGGGAAGCACAGAACCGGTCGAAGTGGCGAAGCTTGGGGGAGGCCTATGTCCAGCAGTGGACGTCTTTTGGCTGAAATGATGATGATAGCATACATACTGCTGAAAAAAAGGGTGAGTAATTCATTAATTGTTGAAACATTATGTTCATTGTGTACAAGTGGTTTCGATCGCTGCATTTTAAATGATGCAGTTCGACGTGAATAAATGACGTTATTTTAAGGGGCACGCTCATAGGTTTGGAACATGCAATTGTTTTCCTTGGATACAATATTATATTTTGATCTCCTTTTATCGCTTGAGTAAAAGATACATTCAAGGATCTCCAGAACGAATGCCGCCATCTTTTTTTTTTTTCAAAACGATTT